>CM073311.1:7613107-8213107 GCA_037043255.1 Diadegma fenestrale | reverse complement strand
AAATTAAAATGTTCCGAAAATGATAGGATCACGAGGCTTCGATTGTTTCCACTTTAGAAGTGAATCGAAACAAAAGTTGTCAGTTCTGACGTCGTTTGTTAGACTGTGGGAAAAAGTACAGAGTTCAAAGTAATTATGATCCTGAAGTTTGCATCGTTGGAATGCAACGAAATTCTCTTATTTCTTCGGCAGAGCCGATAATTATTATTGAATATTTGGTCCGGCCAATAAAACTCTCTCTTGAGACCAAAAAACTCAATCGACTCGAACAATTGCCACAACTTTCAAAATTCAATGAATAATCAATGGAAAAAATGTTTTTCGTTAAATCTCAACGTTGCAAACTTCAGAGTCATAAGTCATTTGGATTGGAAAAAAAAATCATCGAATTGAAGCTGAAAATTAGTTGATTTTAGAATCGAGAGTGAAAAGAAAGGGAAGTGGGACAAGATAAAAAGAGTCTGGCACTTACAGAAAATCTTGGAAATATTGTCGTTCTTCGGGGCTTTGTGAATAATAAGAGGGATAAAGAGAATCAAGATGAAAATTGGCATCTGGATGCTCGTTGATGATACACGGGGGTGGGACAGGTCCAAAGTACGTGATGTCATGATGATTGTTCCAGCCATTTTGATTGAGCGTAATTGGCGATGTATTCGTATCGATAGACGGATTGCCAAGAGAATCGTAAATTGGACAATTCGTGGCTGGACAAGCGAGCCATTGTTGCTCGGTGCAGGGCAAACCAATACCGAGTGGCAAACGATTTTCAAAATCTCTCGTTTCGTTTGTATTTGGTGCAATCTCCGTGGCGTTTCCATTCGGAAGCCTCGTGGAATTTTCCATCTGACAATTAATCGATGTCAAGACATTATTTTGTTCGCACTCCTGATAACAACGCCCAACGAATTCGCAAGCGTTATAATTATTCGCGTTCCCACAAGTCGATCCATTGTTCGAATCTCGATACTCATAAGGCTTCGACAAATTCCTCGCCACCGAAGATGGCGCGTTACGATTTCTGTAAACGCGATGATTCACGCTCGTATTTGTTCTCTGTACGCTTCGGGGCTCACGGTTTTCCCCAAAAAACATTGCCAAATCTTCGACGTCGATCGAACCTCTCGACGTGGACCAGCATTTGTTCGGCATTTGTCCACCGAACTGACCGTTCGCCACCGGATCGTGGACGTACCCGTGGTACATCGCTTCGTCACTCTTAACATTCATTTTCGGGCTTTTCGCCGATGCAAAAACTCTCGTCCCGCGTACGTTACGATTTATTTTTTATTCTCGTTCCCAACTCGATTTTATTTCATTTTGGCCATTTTTCACATCATTTTTACTCAACGAAACGTAATTTTCCAAAAAAAAAAAAAAACCCTTCGCCCCAGCGTCCCGAACACTCGAGTCCTTTCTCGTCGTTTTTTTTTAACTAATTCCAATTCCTGCACTTTTGGAGCGTCACATTTTACTTGGATTTTTGAAAATTACGGTACAAGACGAAGACCGCGCCTCAACTGTTGAGCTTAGTATTTTCATTTGAGACTAACGATCTCTCGAGCCAAGTCCTATCAGTGATTTCACCGCAGTGATCCTTATCCACGCGCGTAACTTGTACATCGATAACAAACTTCCGTCTACCCCTTCGGCATGCTCATCTTCTGCCTCCACAACTCCCTGATTCAGTCTTTTACACATCAATACGTGATTACACGTTTGGTAAGTGTACGAAAGATAATATCCGAGCTTTTCAAGTGGATTTATATTTCTCTTCATCTCTACAGAGTGTAGAATTTTCATCGAAGCTAAAAATCAATTTGCGGAGACAAAAAATAAGGAATTACTCGATAAAATTCAATTCCGATCATCCGAGTGTTGAGGCAACACCCGCGGCGGTTGCTCGGAACGTCGAAATATTATTTTCTCTTTTGAAAATTGTAGCTCGAAATTCCAATGCGAGTCATTGGCGACTGAAAAACTTGCTCGAGCACAAAATTAACTCGACTGAAAAATTAATATTAAGGCGCCCGACCGCGATGCACACTTCAATGCCATTTCTCTTCTTATCGATATAGTCCCGATTACATATTTGACCTAGAAACTGCAAAGTGGTCACGAAAATCGTTCTGTACTGGTACGCAGATCGAATGTCATTGTAATCGAGGATTTACAGATGATCCTGAAGTTTGCATCGTTGGAATGCAACGAAATTCTGTTATTTCTTCAGCAGAACCAATAATTATTATTGAATATTTGGTCCGGTCAATAAAACGATTCTCCCTTGCGACCAAAAAACTCAATCGACTCAAAAAATTGCCACGACTTTCAAAATTCAATAACTAATCAATAGAGAAAATGTTTTTCGTTGAATCTCAACGTTGCAAACTTCAGAGTCATGATTTACAGTGGTGTATTCAAAAAAGCGCGCTCATGTATGCAATTCTGCGAGCCTCATCTGTATTTCATGTTTCGATGCGAAACGCTTGGAATGGAACACCCTGTACATCCGCGTGTCTATAAACAGGAGAATGAATCTCGATGATTGTTTCACGAATTACAAGCATTATGATCTCGAATGACATTGCCGTTGGCATCGTTTAGGATGCACCAAAATGTTTTGTTTTTTTATGTATAATAAACCACAGAATTTCGATGCAGTGCTCGTCTACGATAATGGAGCAGTTCCCTCAGCGATTTGTAGACTGAATGTATACTAGAAAAATTTCACTGAAACCACGAGTTATGAAGCAGAAAAAGGAATAATAATTTTAAAAAATTGGTTGCTTTGAAGGGGGACAGACTTGTATGCACTAGATGCGGCAGAAAAACCTCAGGGAACCCGGACATGGAAATACGAAACCTCGATGGTCGATGGTACTTGGATAATTGATTCGAAAGACATTGTTTCTACCGATATTATGACACTGAAGTTCGCAACGTTGAGATGCAACGAAAAAAAAACGTTTCTATTAATTTTTTGTTTAATTTAAAAAACCATGACAATTTTCGTACCCATTTTGTGTTTCCTTCCTAAAGAACGAATATTGAATGAGAATCTCAATTTAGAAGAAAGTTAAAAAAGAATTTCGTTGCATTCCAACGATGCAAACTTCAACATCGTCCGATATTTTCGTTTCGTTCCAATCGATAGAATGAGGAGATCGCTTCAAGGCTAAAATTTCAATGGTAAATGATTTTTACGACGAAATACGAGGCAATCTTCGTAACAACTGTATTTTTTAAGAATGGTAATTATAACTCGACTCACTCATTACCACATCACATGATTTATTCATATTTCTCAATGGATGATAATTTCTTGGAATCCATTAGAAAATATAGACCCCAGGTCTATCAAGTTTATCGAAAGAAAACTCACACCCAGGCAATCTTTTATTCCATCTGATGAGAACTTTCGTCGTCGTACAGGCATTTGCACATGACACTGAAGTTCGCAACGTTGGGAACCAACGAAAAATACTTTTTCCCTTAATTTTTTATTCAATTTCAAAAGAAAAGCCAATTTTCGTATCAATTTTGTGTTTGAATCTTGAAAAACGATCGTTTTATCGTCCCAATTCATAGCGAATGAAAATCATAAGTTTGACTCAAGAAAAAACCGAATTTCGTTGCATTCCAACGATGCACACTTCAACATCGCCGTTTGCACTCATTTCAATGTGGAATTTGTGTAACTCTGATATCGTTTTACTATATTCCTGTGGAATAGTTTCATCATGGGTTTTCCAGAAATCGCCTGTCATTGCGTATTCATTTTTTATGTGTATCGACACATTCGCAATGTTGAAGTTTACATCTCATTGCGGAACGCAACGAAATTCCGTTTTTTTCTTACGCAGATCTCAAGTTTCTTGTTAAATTTGTAATGAGGAAAATAAAACGATATTTTTTCCAGAATCCAAAGACCAAATCGGTACGGGAATTCCCATGGTTTTTGAAATTGAACAAACAACGAATAGAAAAAGTATTTTTCGTTGGACTCCAACGTTGCGGGCTCGAGTGTCTCATTTCAGGTTCGAGATATCGTCGAATTTCATTCCAAATTCAGCGCCTCGAAAGAAACAGTCAACCACATCGAGCTATAAAAGAATTTCTAGAGTTGGGGAAACGCGCGCGGAGAATTTCCCCCCACACGAAACGACTGTTAATTGGCTCTGGCCCGGAGAGTCACGCTTGCCACTCCAACTTCATCTTATCGGCACATCCAATGACTATATTTATAATTAACCGGTTGTCCCCCCGCGGCTTCAGCCACGAAAAGAAATATCATTTCGAGTTTTCCTCTTGACTCAAAAATTAAACTCATTAGAAAATTAAAAATATGACGACATTTCGAATCGATTTTCATCGCTCGAATAAAATGGCTGTGACTTTTTTTCTTGTCGAAATTCGAATTCGAACGACCGCTCGTTCTTTTTGCTCCCTTCGCATTAATCTCCATTTTGAAATAACTAATTAAATTTTCAAGTTGGACAGGGAACGAAAATTGGAAAAATTTCGTTGGCAGTTACGTGATAGTATATTACGCAACTAGGGAGGAAAAGTAGACTACTTCAAACCGCGGGCAGAATTGTCAACCGAGCCGAAGGCGAGGTTGACAAGCACGCGGTTTGAGGTAGTCTGCTTTAACTCCCGTGTTGCGTATACGATTTTTCGGTCCGACGTAGGCGGAATGCGGCAACTTCGGCCCGCGCAGCGGGCCGAAAGTTGCCACTTTCCTCCCGGAGGTGCGAAAAAATAATTTGTTTGGAATTTCGGGCAGTCCGTTCCGACTCCTGCAGCGAATATTTTCATTCAGAGAACTCGAATCCCCATGGACTGCTTATGGGAAGAATCACGAAAAATATTTTTCGACAAATTTGCCAAAAAGCCTTTGCTTTCTCCTCATTTTCTCCAGAATTTCCAGAACGATCGAGCGGAGGCGAAGGTATGGACGAACGATTCGTAGCTATAAGATTGAAAAACCGAAAAGCAGCAAAGTTTTCGCCTTTGCAATATAGAGTTTTAAAATCCAGTTGGAAAAGAAAACGTTGTTAAAAAGTACTTAACGTTGGTTTTCTCGTGCACTTTTCCGTCAAGTCGTCGACGATCATTCCGGAGTGTATAATTACTTGGGGCCAAGCGGCAAAGTGGCGACAACGCCACCGACCCGATGGTCGCAACTCTTGTGTCGATCGCGAAATCGGAAACTCGAGGGAACTCGGTTTTCGAAGTTCGCAACGAAAAATACTTTATCCCTTAATTTTTTGTTAAATTTCAAAAGAAAAGCCAATTTTCGTATCAATTTTGTGTTTGAATCCTGAAAAAACGATCGTTTCATCGTCCTGATTCAATATCGAATAAAAATCACGAGTTTTCCTCAAGAAAAAACCGAATTTCGTTGCATTCCAACGATGCATACTTCAACAATGTGAATATATTCACATTTGACACAAATGCATTGTTCGCAGCAAATTCCGAGGACGATCGTGACGCCGCTAATCATCGCAGCAGTCAATATTTCTCAATTTTTTCCGGAAAATGATAGCTTCGACGCTCCACTTTTCAAATCATATTAGGTTCGTTCCAAACGACGTTGTTCTTGTCAGGGATATCGCGGGCGAAGCGATATCACGGACGTCTCTACGGTAACGATCTCCCATATGCAATAATGATCCTAAAGAATTCATTTTTAGGACAAAATTGCACCCGAATTTCCGACGAGATTAATTAGACCAGTCGTGATGACTCTGAAGTTTGCAACGTTGAGATTCAACGAAAAAAATTTTTTCTATTGATTATTTATTGAATTTTGAAAATCATGGCAATTTTTTGAGTCGATTGAGTTTTTCGGTCGCAAGAGAGAAACGTTTTATTGGCCGGACCAAATATTGAATAATAATTATTGGCTGTGCTAAAGAAATAACAGAATTTCGTTGCATTCGAACGATGCAAACTTCAGGATCATCAGTCGTGTCCATTTCTCCATCATTTTATAATCAACGACATTCCATGATTTCGATCGTTGAATAAAAACCCGAAAGTCTGGGATTTTCCTCGTACGGGGCCCTCAAGTTATTCGCGATATTAATCACTGAAGAATATGGTGACTATTTTTTCCGGGTTCGTTTCAAAAGTCAAGTGTCAAAACGATTTAGATTGATGAGGGAATTGAAAAATTGTGAATTTTTCGAGTCAAGCCACCGTTTGTAACGGAACTAATCTTTTTGTGTCGTCGTTCGTCATGGTTTTGAAATAGTACAATAAATCGTGTCACTTATGGCCCAAATGGAATAAAATTAACGTCTTTTCTTTCTTTCAAACGATATTTTTGTGTAAAATTCTTCGATTTTACAAGTCGTGGTTTTGTTTTCGAATTCCAATTCGTCTTTTGCACGAGTTTTTCAATATTTCTCATTCGAGAAGTCAGTACGTAAGAACGAGGATTTAAAAACTAGAATCTGATCTTGAGAGCCGATCATCGGTATAAAATTCTGCTGCGCAAAGGCCAAACGTCCACACACAGACACTCCAGAAAATGGAATGGCGTGTCCGGCTGCATCGCGACTCTACCGCGAGGACAAATTATTGACACATAAATTAAACCAGTCGAGTTACATTTGAACAAGAGTTTAAAAAAATTTACGACGTTGAAGTTTGCATCGTTGGAATGCAACGAACTTGTCTTTTTTCTTGATCAGAACTGATGATTCTCATCCAAATCTGTCGGTATGAAAATTGTCATGGAGACAATTGACGACATGGAAATTCCAATCCCGACCGAATCATCATCAAATCTCTCCAGTTTCAATATCGAGTAAACAAAAATCTGAAACTATACTGCATCAATTTGACCCAAGACGTTTTTTCAAACCGTCGATTCCGATGGTAAATATGCATTTTCTGCTGGAAGAGTTTTCATTCTCAAGTGGAATGAGGCGATTCCTCTGAGAATCGAGCAGGAACATGCAGCTTCGTAAAAAAAAAAAGCCACGAGCGTTGTTAGTTAATATAAAGAAAAGTTGCATCGCTCATTGTAATCGATTCTCATTTGCCACGATAATAGAGAATTCGTTGTCCGAATGGAATTCTAAAAATGCTCAAATTGATAATGGAACCAAAAGATATCAATTCCGTTCAATGGGACATCACCAAAAATTCATGACTCGTAGATAGCGAAAAATAAATAATTCGAAAAAACTGGAAGCCTCGATAAAAATGGTTTGAGCGTGTCGTCGGGATCAGAGTTTTGATTAATTTCTACGACCGAAATATATTCGCGATCGAGTCAAGTTTCGATTTATTACCGGAGTCGAGTTGACCTCGTACACGAATAAGAAATTTAATGTACCAATAAGGATCAGAAGTTTCCTCAAGATTTCTACAACAGAAAGTGATATTCCGAATAGATAGGCCAGAATAATTTGTCGTCCGCGTTATCTAACTAATGGAAGTTTCAACTGTTGCTCGTGTGCGAGTTGGAGAAAAAAAACTGCTGGTTGAGAATCTGCGCCGCAAAATCCAACGAGTCTCGATTGCAAGTTGAAAAGAAACGAAATATCTGCAATTAAATCGACGTGTTTAGAATCCAAGCGGTATCCACGCGCGAGTTTCCTCGTGGGTTTGTTGCTTCCGGACGCGCATGGCTAAAATACCGTTTAGTTGGACTATGAACCGATAGAAGAGCCACTGTCCAATCTCCACTAGAGCAACGTGTCAGCTGTTTCGGAGCTTTCGTCGCCATGTGTTTTTTGCTTTTTTATCGGCATTCAAACTCGGATAAATCAACAGAATCGTTATTGTTATTATTATTACTAGCAAGAAAATTGCTTCTTTATTCTCGGCGATTCTCGAACGAGCGAGCGAAGCAGCGCGCGTACCGATGGGCCGATGTTTTTCGAACGTTTTGTACGTGTTACACACGCGAATCGAGTAGCACGAATATGTAAGGGAGATTCTACGTTCAATTTATCATCGAAACCCTTCGATTCTCGGCATTTTTTTTTACGAGTTTCTTTTGTAAAATGCAATGAGGTATTTCAGTCTTCCGTGCAGACGATTCAGGCTGCGGTTACTCGGAAATTATCAGTAAAGGACTGACTCAGACGATTTCACCAATTAATTGACCAATTTCGAAATGGAAAATTCGTCCTAATTGAAAAACGAATCTGGTTTTATGGTTTTTGCCTTTTTATACTTACAATATGAAATCTTGCATAAAAATTGACATTTTTTTCGAAAAGTCTCGTTCGTGTCAAAGTACACGAAAAGATTTGTAAACAAATCAGGGTGCATGTTTACATGATCCTGAAGTTTGCATCGTTGGAATGCAACGAAGTTCTGTTATTTCTTCAACAGAGCCAATAATTATTATTGAATATTTGGTCCGGCCAATAAAACGATTCTCTCTTGCGACCAAAAAACTCAATCGGCTCAAAAAATTGCCACGACTTTCAAAATTCAATAACTAATCAATAGAAAAATGTTTTTCGTTGAATCTCAGCGTTGCAAACTTCAGAGTCATCCGTGCACATAGTTTCCAAATGAGATCGGAGATTATTTAAGGTTGGAATCGAGTCGTACCGCGTGCGACATAGAAAGCTGTGAATTTAAAGAGTCAAATTAGTCCGAATCATTAATCGGATCGAAATGAAAAAAGTTTAAGCCGATTTGTGCCAGTTTTCTCCGTGAGCCCAATTCTTTTCATGCCGATATGTCAAACGGTGTGAAAATATTTCTCCCTCGAAAATCCGAGGTGTGTTCGATCGACCGATCGGGGCTGCTTTTGACAATTGCTGCAAGAATCGAAAGAATAATCAAATGCAAAAAGTGGGAAAACGCAATCGCCCATTTCGCGTTGATATCGAGACACAGCAGAGGAAAAAATTGGTACGAATAAAAAAATGTTCTGGAATAACTGATGGAAAGTTGACGTGAAATTCGTCGTGTATATGATTCACGAGGCTTCCGAATCGCTCGAGGCGGAGAGAGTTGCTAAGCTCTTCTCCATGCCTCCCTCGTATACCGAAATAACGGAACTTTTTTATGTCGCCCCGTTTATTTTCAGTGTAGGATATGACGGAAAGAAAACGTCTTTCGATTCGATAAATCCTTGCGAATCAGACGTTTGTCAACGTACGTCAGAGATCGAAAAGATCCAGTCGAAAAATGTAGTTCGTTTGGCCAAGTAAACAGAAAAAACTGTCCCACTGGAAAGATCGATCTCTGGCCAAACAATGATTCGCACGTTTGAAAATATATCAATCTCCAAGAATAAAATCATCGATCGTGCGATAAAGTGCGATTAGTGACGATCGCTGTCGTCATCCGCCAACCCCTTGTTATTATCTTTTAGCGTCGAGACGCCTGACGAGGACTCTCTCTCACTCGCTGTTGCGTCAATTAGAATGGCGTACCTTTTGAAAAACATTGGCCACGCGTTTTTTGTGTTTCACAAGTGAAACCCATGCCTATTCCAGCGATTATGTGGACACCTCGATATATATTCGAGTCGCCGATAAAAGAGAAACGAACGCTAATTTCGTCATAGACGATTCACCACGAAATTCACGATCATCACACAGACACACGCGATTCTGAAGAAAATTGAAAAAGATTTTCCGACTGATAATCGGCACGTTGTCAAGTTTATTGTAAATATCGCGTGCGACAAAACGAAAGATTCAAATGCAATAAAAATCATTGATTTGGAAACTGCGTCTCCGAAAGATTGGGAGGTTATGTTTCCCCCCCCCCCAAAAAATTCAGTTTATCGTCGAATTGTCGTTTTTTATTTCGTATAGAAATAAATATTTGTGACCTTCGGAAAGAAAAGAAAACTTGAAACATATGTTGATAGCGCGATCGACGCATAGAAAGACCTTCTCGCGCAACTGACCGTTCAAGGCAAGCCCGCAACAAATGGAGAGCTACAAGTTTGTTGAAATTTTTGAGAAATGAAAAACGCGATCGAATCGTTTGCAAGTATTTTCGATGACGTGTGGCGAATTTTTTCGAAAATTATCATAAAACGATGCGACAGTCGGTCTCATTAAAGTTGTATTGTTGGTAATAATCATTATATGACACGAAAAATCAAACTCACCGTCTTTTTTCCTTCGGCTTAGGTTTTTTCGAATCCATGACCATGATTTCGTGCCCGCTGGATTTCGCTACACGCGGATATCAAATGTATGTATTTATCGTATGTTCGACGCTTAATTGTCCATATATATCGTGATTAATCCGCACACTTGCAACACTTTCAACACAGAAACACATTCACTAGCGAGTTTGATGAGAAGAAAAATCGCGTGTGACAAAAATCGTCAATGAGGTCAACAAAGAGACGAGAAATTGATGTAAAATGAAAAATGCCAGAAGACGAATAGAAAATGGAATGGGGAATTGGGATTGGAGGGGAAAGAAAATGTTTGACGCACACTAGCCCCGAGCACACTCTCCTTTTTTCCGTAAACCACAAACTCAAACTCACTCCACGAGCACGAGGTGTTTTTTTCTCTTCTTTTTGTTCCCTTATTCTCGTGGCTCTATGGTCAATAACCTTTCGTGTTTCGGAGTCCAGTACAATTTTTTGTATGTTTTCACCATGATTACAACGCTCCAAGAATCGCACGTTGGTGCGTTTTATTTTTTCAGATTTTTGGAAATTTTCACAGTACGAATACGTTAGACAAAGTTATGTTTTATGGTACAACACAGCGACACGCGCAATATATGTTAACTGTAGGTTCAGTCGGTTCGGAGACATCGTAGTTGGCAGCCTGGCAGGCCATCGAATCCCTTTCCCCCCCTTCCGCTCACATAATATCCCATTGGCGTCCTCAAGCCCCGTTCTCAACGCGCTTACTCGTCTTCCCTCTCTTCTCGCTATTCGATTCCAGAGCTCCGCGATTCCCGACGTCTTTCGGCGTCGTCATGTGAAATATATATATATATATTTACGCGTTTGGACGCCTCGAGCTTCAGCGCTCTAACGGAGCGATCGAGAAATAATAACCCGCGCGGTTAGAAACCACTCATTGGCGCGGCAATACGGCAAAATATAAACAAACGTTCCTTTCCAACGAGATATAAATAATAGACCAAAGAGTCAAAAATGCTTGAGAACTTTGGAATTTGTGTTTATCAAATCGTGAAAATAAGCCAATTATTTGTTACTTTCGCACACCTCGCGGTCCCAGATATTTTTGATATTCCGAGGATTTTTCTTGAAACGTTGTGCTTAATTCCGCACAGAATAGCGAGTACAGCTGTACTTACAGTACAGATCACCTTTAAATTCGAAAAATTGCGTAAACACGTAACGTAACACGTGAAACACAAGTCGCATAGTTTCCTTCTCACATTGTATGAATTTGCGTCACTCTTCGGTCAATGTTTATTGAATTTTTGAGACGTGGGTAACAAAAGTGATCGACACCTGCCCCGCCAATCATGATGTCGTAAAACCTTTCTTGAAAATATTTCATTATTAGATTGCCTCGAAAAATCACCAAGAACATCGTGTATTGGTGTTTACGTCAGAGTAAATATCGATAGGAATTCGAGTATATTTGAAAAAAAAAAAAAATAACCTTTTCATGGTACACGCTCTGTCCTAAACTGGGGTTTTTAAGCGTTGAAACCAAAAATTTCAGCCGTAAATATAATTATCCGGATGAATATTTACACGCAAAATAATCAGGGCACAGTAAATTTCAGAATTCGCTTGAAATTGTTCTACATCGACGACGAAGCTATTTTGTGAAAAATGTCGCGGCAACCTAAAAAAGGGACAATTTTGATGTTCCAAGAAACAGTAAAAAATTACGACTCTTATTTTGATGAAAAAAAAATCAACGTGTAACTCTTATTTTCGTGTAAATATTCAGCATCCAATTAAAATATGAAGCAGAATTCTTACGAGGCGAACCATCGATCGTCACCATCGTGAGAATAAACATCGATTCTTTATTCTGTATTTCATTATATTTTTTCCATTATATAGGAAAATGTGTTTGAGGAAATGAAACATTTCTGTCGAGGAACACAAATTGAGGTTTGACGTCGTACAGATGGAGTAAATATTCAAGTGAATGTGATCGAGCAATGATGCAAAACGAGATAGCAAAAAATAATAAAAAACGTGGAACTGTTATCAGACCGTTACTAGTAAAGATTTTTCTTCCTTTTATTCCCACACCGTTTTTTATTCGTCATTATTTTGAATATTTACACTCGGTGACGAAAAAATATTCTCTCAAAATGCACTGGAAGCAAAAATGATCGTGGACAATTGCAATGGGAGCCAAGGCAAATTTTTAGGGTGTACTTCCGAAAAGGGAAAACCGAATTTCGTCATGAAATTTGGCATAGACATTTCTTTTAGGCGTCTAAGAGTCCCCTTAAAAGGATTTTTGGCGACTCGCAATATTTTCCGAAATATTCAATTTTTTGAGTACGCCGTTTAACACGCCCTGGTATATCTATATATATATTTGTCGCCGCGCTACAGGCCTTATTTATATACATATGTATGTACCTATGTATATACATTTTTATATGCATATTTCTACCTTTATATACGCACACCTATACATATGTACATATATATATGGTGGCCTCTCTACGATTTAAACCCTATACGATTCAAACCCTCTTCGATTCAAACCCGGGGGTTTTTTTTCCTTTAATCAGCGGCTACCGGCGCTTCGCGCTTCGCGCTCCGCGCCGGTAGCCCATACCCGCCCGACTGTTGTTTTATTTTCGCGGATAGACACTTTTTATATTTTGTGAATAGGCACAGTGGGCATTACTGGACATCGCAGTGGGGAGCCGCAGCGCGCTGCGAGGTATATACATAGATATACCAGAGCGTGCTCAACAGTGTACCCAAAAAATTCAATATTTCGAGAAATATTGCGAGTCGCCAAAAATCCTTTTAAGGGGACTCTTAGACGCCTAAAAGGAATGTCTATGCCAAATTTCATGACGAAATTCGGTTTTCCCTTTTCGGAAGTTTATCCGAAAGTTTACCACAAAAAAACTGCCAAAAAAAACAAATACATTGGGTCAAATTGACTCAGTGTGCACGAAAGGATAAGCTTCAAGTTTCTCAGCAATTGTTGAACGCATTATTAGACCGAAAAAACGGCGAGAATTCGTTCATCGACAGGAAGAATTTACTGCGAGCCAACTTGAGCGAGGCAAACCACGTTATCAACAGGAGAAAAAAATCGAAACCATAAAAATATGCGTAAATATACGATTGAAAGGAACGACGACTCAAATCGATGACGAGTCAAATATTTATTGAAGACAAAATAAGGAAAGCACTTACATTTTTTGGTCTTTTGTAGAGTGGCATCAATTTTGTTGGCAGAATCATCGTAGAAAACAAAGAATTTTTATGGCTCCACAGAAATGCAAAAAACAGTACAAATTTCAAAAGTTTTAGCCAGCAAACACTATAAATGTTCACGGGACAGTGAAAAGGGGGAAACAAGAGTCTCTAATTTTTCGTATAAACTTTCCCACGTTGTCTATCGTTAAATAAATATAATAGTTGACAATTAAACATTCACTGAGTTTGATGCTTACATTTCGAAAGAATTTCTATCAATTCGTGAAACGGTTCGAAGAGAAAATATAAACAAATTGTTTTTTTTTCTTCATTAACACAAGAATGGCATTTTAACAAATTTATTTTTCAAGTTGCCGATATTTCTGCCTATTTAGTAGGCAGAATCTGAAAAATATTTCGTTGAAATGCAAAAATTCGGAAAACTAATTAAATGAAAAGTTTCTAATTATTTTGCAGTGGAATTGAATCTTGTCCGTTTTATTTAAACCGCTTTCCAACGACTTTCCTCGTCTCGGAGCTCAACTCTCAGTGGCAGTTTGGCTTTCCAAACGTGTGAACAATTATTTCGACATTTTGGCTATCTTAGTAAAAACGTTAGAACCATCAGAGCCTCGAACAGAGTATGAAAAAGTGCGTTTCTACTTGTCTTTGGTTCTTTCGAGTTGGCCTTTAGAACTATTGGATGAATTGGTTATTTCACGTTGGTTATTGTCCTCGTGATTGTCGGATTTGGTGCCGGTAATTTCGCTACTCCGATCGGTCCTCGAATCCGTTTCAGGGCCGTCCAAGTCATCCAGATCGGTTTCCCTGTTGCCATAGAGAACCGGATACTCCGACATGCATGTTTGCATCGTTTTGAAAGCTTCGTAACAGTCGGAGCCTTTTGGTTCTGCCGTGGAGTAATGGTAGCAAGAAAAAGCATCGCGAAATTCGACGCCGCAAGGCCCCGTCGCCATCCCACCCAGACAAGGACAATTCCAATTGATGTCGCCGTTAGGGAGCAACAATCCTGGACTGGGCTCAGGTTCTGGGAGGCTTATTTTACTCGGCACGGCGTGCTCTTCCTTCGAGGCGAATATTATCGTGTCTTTTCCTTCTTGACGGATCGTCGGCATGTTGGAAATTTTTTTCAAACCTTTTTCTATATTTAATTCTCCGCTTCCGCCGAATCTTTTAGTGGCTGTACGTTCTCGAATTCGCCGTCAGCGACAACGGATTTCTAGTCGCTCTTTTAACGTCGTAAAAACACTTTTGTCCCTCGTAATCGCTGACGCAGCTCAGAGATGCTCTCACCCTCGCGTAATCTCGGTTTTCGCAACGAAGTACAAAACGCAATGAGCTCGGCTCGTACTTAATTATGTCCACTTTAGCTTTTGCTCCTATTTCACCGAACAACTGTTTCAATCCGAGCATTACATGCCTTTTCAGGAAAACTGGACTAATCGCACGATTTGGCTGTTCGCTCAATTGTCTGCAAGAAAATAAAACGATATATTATGATTGTTCTGCATTTTTATGAAATTCCTGAGAGAAAATCATGGAATGGAATCAACACGACGGTGTTGAAGTTTGTTGGGGTCAAAATGACCCAGTGTGCACTCGAAGCGTAGAAAAGATTCTCTCAGAAACTTTGAAAGCTTCAGTTTGCTCTCGTGAAAGTTTATGGGTCAAGTTTGCAGGTTAGTTGAAAAAAGGATCGAGAACATATCGAAGTCTATATAGTTGAGAATGTGACACTCGTTTCCGATGCTTTAAAGTAAAAAAACGACGATTGGGCAAGACGATAAAGCAACATGCCATTATTGATAACTTTTAATTCATTTCGAGACTTGAAAATTGTATCGTTATCGGGTTATAGGTTAGTTTTGTATATTCTTCGGAATGCAATAATTAAACCTTGACACCGGATGAATTACAATTAAAGAATTAATATTTAATATTTTACGATGATATACTAACAGTGTGACGTCCAAATAATACATATTAGACATAAATAAATCCGCTTCTTGACTCACATGGGAATATCAGGTCGATTAAAAATCAAAGGGCAGCCATTTTGTAATAACGAAAAAGTACCTGTAGTTTGCAACACGTGCACTAGTTGGCGCTACCTCTGCGTTTTTTCGCTTGTTTCGTTTATTGCGCTTTTGCGCACTGTCAGAACTGCAGCAGGATCCAAGCACTTCGTTAACAACCTGCTGTACTCCGTTCTCGAACTTGTTTGACTTGATTAATATTCTAATCAAAGTGTAGCAAAGTGGAGCAAAAAGAAAAATGTTGAAAAGTCGAGGACAAATATTTACTTTTCTCTGGCATATGATTTCGATTGCTTTTTAAAAAATAACGAAGAGCAATAAAGAAGGAAAACAGCGGTGTGAATAAACTTTGCAAATGAATTTTACTACATTCGTAGAGAAAATAAAATGGACAAATTGACTGTAATATCAGGCACCCTGTTTCTCGCAGCTGATGTATTCGCTATTGTCAGTCTGGCGATGCCAGATTGGATTATAACCGACGTTGGTGGTAAGTTTTCCCATGAAAGTATAATTCTCCCCATTCGGCCATCGAATCTGCCAATTTCGATCAAAATGAAAACAGCTTTTTACGTTTGCAATCATTTTGTGAGGTTAGGATCAGCGATTTTACGAACACGGTAAAAATAAACAGCCGCAGCTTCATAATGAGAAATTGCAAGGAATATTTTCACAAAATGAAACATTGAATTAGCATTTAATTTTTTGACAAATTGCATGCAACGAATGCTAGCTTTACGACTCGAAAAGCTGTTTCTGACACTCGACAATTCAACCGTTTTGCTCGTGCCCAAAAATATTGTTCTTGAACAATATTCGTCATAGTTTTACAGGCTCCAAACACGAGATCGCTACAGAAATTATGACAGTTGTTTTCAAAATTCAACAAACAACAAATAGAAAAAGTATTTTCCTTTGCACCCTGATGTTGCGGACTTCAAGGTCATTATCTGACTAATTATTTCAGGTGACACGAGATTAGGCTTGATGTGGTCGTGCATGACCCTTTACAACAGACCACAAGTATGCTACACGCCTGATCTCCAACCGGAATGGTTGATGGCTCTAGTTTGTATATTTATGGGATGCATATTGATAACAACCACAATCATACTATTGGCTGTCTCTCACTGGGATCGACACCTCGTTCCTTATGCCCGATGGGTCGGCTTTACCGCCAGTAAGTAAACAGCAACGCAAGTTTTTGGAAATTGACAGAGACGAACAATTCCAACTTCTTCAAATATTCTAGAAATACAGTTTTTTTTATTAGCGCATTTCATCCGTTCGAGCCTAAATCGAGTCGTTTTGACTCCGGCAATCTTGTGTCAACTGAATTTTCATTTTCGTCAAAAGATACGTTTAGGGCCATAAAATGGCTACGATTTTGAAAGTGCTTCGGGTCAAATTGACCCGATATGAACTTTCAGAATGTGTGCACTCGAAAGGTCGAGATTCGACCATGATTTTTGATACCATCTTGACTAACAATTCTGGTAAATAACGAGTTGTGTTTTTTTTGCAGTGGTTCTGTTTTGTTTAGCTGCAGTAATATTTCCGATGGGATTTCATATCGACGAGATTGGAGGACAGCCGTATCAGTTGCCGAATTCGCACCAAGTTGGCATTTCCTACATCCTCTTTGTTCTTGCGCTGTGGATAACAGTTATTTCTGAACTGTTTGCTGGAAAAGTTTGTCTACCACATTTCTAGCCTTTTCCAATCTGGGAATTTATCCTCTTGATTGTACCCTGCGCAGGTGCTTTGTCTCTCCGTTTCACACTCAATCTTTTCGTGCCCGATTGAGTGGACAATTATTTTTCGGGATTATCGATCATTCCAAAAGACAATGGAACGGCGAGAAGAATTTTCTCTTTACGCTGAAGTCTCTTTGCTACAGAGTTTCCCACATACATCCCGTTGAATCTCGTTGAAAGAAAACTGGAAATTACTGCTTACTTTTGAGCTTGGAATCCAACATTTTCATAGAGTTTGCAACTCTATCGTTCACCGCTCCGTTTCTCGTCTTCCAATGTTGGAATTTAACTCTCAGAAAGCTCTGGACACTGTGTGTATGACTATCGATAAAAACTGAGAGTTAATTCTCCTCCAACATTTGTATCAAATTGTATAAACATAGGAAATTACGCTTTTCCATTATGAAATTTATCCGGATCACATAAATCGAATCCATGTGACAACTTCTCTTTCGAATTCCCCAAGTATTTATGGTGTAGATATTTTTTATGGTACCTGAGTTTTATTGTGTACATACGAAATTATCGAAGGCAAATATTGTAAACACATTTTTATCAAACGAATCAACGTTTTTCATGGAATAGATTATTCGTAAGGCATAATTGTTATTATTAAAGGTTTGTTTTTAATGAACTGTTAAACTTTTGATAGAATAAGATATTCACCATCTATATATGTAACGAGCACTTTAAATACCAAAATTGTACCATTCGTGATAGTTAATATTGTTAAATTGAAAATACAAAGATATACACGAATTTATTTGCTGGAAGGCATTTCCGAGTTTGTTTATTGCTGCGAGCCTCGTTTTGTAGATTTGGAACAAACTTGCGTTAGCGAATGATTCGATCGTAATTCCTTGAGTTTTTTCAACTTTTTGAAGCGGATGCAACTTCAGGAGCAAAATCACAAGTGCACATGACGCAATGGAAGGAAGAAATTTGGTTCGTCGAATATCTTGAAAAGGTATGTGCATGAATGTGAGGAAAAAAATTGGCGAGTGTGTGCGTACGAAATGGGTGAAGGGATAGAATGAATTTTTGGCGAATCGTAATTTGGCGCGCTTTGGCATTGTTTTTTGGCGCCACGTACGGTGAGTTAACGCCGCCTCTGGGTTGGATATCGAAGCACGAAAGCTGGAAAAAGTCGTCGTTACCTCGCACGGTGATTGCCGTGATTGGCCGTGGCGGCGGTGACTCTCCGCCTTTATCATCCGCGATCCGCGATCTCGCAGTCGTAAACTCTCTCTCGTCGCTGTTCTTTCTCGTATATGTGATTTTTATTGTTCCCCCATTGACCACATTGGTGGTACATTACCGATTATGAAAAAATATATTTGTGTAACGGTTAATATAACGTTGTAATATCGACAGTCATTTGTATTGTTAAATGTTTAATGCAAATGTGTTCCGTGTAGCGTATAAGGACGTGTGTAACAACTTACGGGCTATGAACTTCGGAATCCCATGCTCTTACGGCTAAATCCACCTTTGATGTTTTTCGACCAAGTATGGGCATCAACATGGATATTCGAAACGAGGCAAGTCTCGATGATTCCATTTATTTAGTCTCTTCCATTTATCATATTAAAACGAACAACGTGTGCGTCAAGTCTGAACGTGACATCGATATCGAAGACGTTCATTTCGCACAGCCTCGAGATGGCTCAATCTCGCACACGTTTTAAACGGTATCAATCCCACTACCGATATCCTTTTTCACATCGAAATACGATTGTGTCCATCAATATCAATGACCAATTAGATTTACTACAGCAACCACAAAAGTTCGATAATCTTCGTTTCCCATGTAATTTCATACTCTCGTACTTTTACGATCAGAAAGTTATTCGATATGTTTGAGGTTAGGTTCGATTAAAATTTGTTAACTCCCCATTGCCACTGCGGCTGCTGCTACTCGGGGACCCGAAAATGCCGGTCTTTTCCCGAGCCTCATTAATTATACATAAACTTTCCACAATTTTCAATTACGATTGATTTTTCCTCACCAACGTTCAATAAACGTTTGTTATCTACGATTTTTTTTTCTTACTTTCACGCTATTTCCGATGGATCTTTCCTCAATGTGGCTGGACCCATTTTTTTTTTTTTTTTTTTTTTTTCATCAACCTCGTTATCATATTCGTCATCGTTACATTTTTCAACAAAAATAATAGCAACGTTCTGCATTGGAGTTGCCTATTGGACACACATTGAAATTCTTTTTTTCGTATTTCTCACTCCGTCTATTTGACCCACATTGACAAATAGATATGGTTTATCATATAGTTATAACGCCTGACTGCCTTTTTTCTGCATTCTCGGAATTTCATTCACTCAGTCATTTTGCTATGATTCTTTCTGTCGCTCATACAAGTTCAAAAATTAAGTCGAAATTTTTTTCTACACAATAAATACGAAATAATTTGTTGGTATTTCAAGGTCAAAGGATTCGAAAAATTATGAATAAAAAACAAATTTTTTGTTGCTTTCGTCAATCCTAACCTAACAAAAATTAACGATCGCATTGATAATCAACATTATTTTGATACTGGACAAAAATAAATTTAAATAAATGTTCGACGCAATTGACAAGGGAAAAATATCATTTCAATGCCGAATCAAGGAAAGATTTGTAAACAGAACTGACCAGGAAAATATCAAACGGACAAAATCAGACAGAATTGAATTCTCCCGTTTATTTGCAAAAAAAAATGATTAGATAGATGGGAATCTTCACGTTCGTAAAATCAAAATATTTTCGAGCATACAATGTAGAGACAGCGATGAACTCGGTAACTAGTCTCTGGGAGACACTTTGAAATTCTGTAAATATTGCTCGGTCGAGTTTACCCAAAGGAGCTGAGTTCGGAAAAATACCAAATATTTTTCTCGATACATAAAACTGTCGTCAGCCTGAGATAGAAGTCCATAAGATTTGGAGGAAATTTGCATGGGCTCACCGTCCAAATCTTTGCATCGACCATTGAAATCAAATTTGTAACTCACTTGAGGTTCAATTATGCTAAAGTGTTTGATGACGTAACTTTAGGAAAAATTGAAAGTCAGGCCAGAGAAGTGAGAATTTCGATTTTTTCCCTCGCGCCAATTCTCTAAGAACACGAGATTGCACGTCATCGTTGATCACTACGAAAATAAAAGCATCTGAAAAATTACTTTATTTATTTACTCACTTGAATTTCCAGCCGAAATTTTCGTTCTTGGATCTGCAAGACTTGGATGAGGCGGTTAAGAATGAGATTGCTGAAATACTTAGATTAGACACAAGCTCGGTCAGTCTGAAGCTACCATGGGACATCGGAGAGAAGGAGTACGAAAGAACGTCGGAAATAGTAGAAAATCCGGCAGAAGACACGAGTGCTTCGTGGCAGTCGTTTGGTAAGTGAATCTCCTCAGTAAGAATCACTACACAGAAGTTTGCAACGTTCGGATCTATAAAAAAATACTTTTTTTCAACGATCCAAACTGCAAGGTCGATTAAAAAATTGAATTAATTGGTATTGAGCAACGTATTGGCACAAAAAAACAAATTTATGCAATTCCGAGTACAAAAATACTTGAAAATTTGATTTGGATTTGGGAATAAAATTCCGGGATCAGGATGATCGATAGAATTGGTGAAATAAAATTTGTCTTCTGTGATGATTAGTTGAAACGAATGATGATTCTGAAGTTTGCAACGTTGAGATTCAACGAAAAACATTTTTTCTATTGATTATTTATTGAATTTTGAAAATCGTGGCAATTTTTTGAGTCGATCGAGTTTTTTGATCGCAAGAGAGAATCGTTTTATCGGCTGGACCAGATATTCAATAATAATTATTGTCTCTGCTGAATAAATGACGGAATTTCGTTGCATTCCAACGATGCAAACTTCAGGATCATAGCGAGTATCAGTTATGAAAAGGCTTAGGTATTGAAAGTGAACTTGAGCTTGCAACTGTTTTGAAAGAAATGCCGTCGTACGAGGTGCGGTACGAGCAATCAACGTCGATGATGACTGCGGCGATGCAAACGAGCCATCAATATCCGCAAATGACGTACACGATGAGCGAATATCCGCCGATGGGAAACGCATACGGGACGAGTGGAGCGGGTGATCCGAACATGTACCCGTATATGCAAAGAATTCCGTATGGACCGGGGCAGCCGATCTACTCGTCGAACCAACCGGAACTGATGAATCAAGGGCCACCACCGAGTCGCGAAAGCGATAAGCGAGGTTCGCGAAATCGCGGTGGCAAGCGAGGCGGCGACGCGTACAATCGTCAGATAAATACAAACAACGATATGCAGACGAGTTACATAGTGCAGGGCCAGCATCAATATGGTCCGATAGTGCCGATCTGTCACGCGACCGGTGGACTGTATCCGGTGCAAGGTATCGTGGCGCAGCCTCATCCAGCAGTTGGAACGCCAATTTTCATCCAACAGGGTTCGCAATCTAATTATTCTCAAGGTCCACCGATGCACCACAACAGCCACCAATCTTACGTCCATCATCAGTCGTCTTACCCCTCTCATTCGCACTCTACCAACAACACAAAATACATGCGCAATTCGACTGGTCAAACGACTTACTACAATCAGGAAAGTCCCAAAAATCTCCACAAGCATTACGACAAACGAGCCAACCAGCAACACGATCTACCGCCGCCACCCTTTCGTCATTCTTCCAGCATAAACCACAGCAATAACACCAACAACACTAACGACGTAGAACCTCCAAAAAGAACTGCTGGCAAGCCTTTAATCGTTAACACCAGCAACGCAGTTACGCTTGCCAATACAAACAATTCAGTCTCAGTCACAATACCATCACGACCGGTGGACCACAAAAAAATCATCATCAGCCAGCCTAAGACTGAAATCATCGAACCTCGAACTGTCAAAAATGATCGTCACGAGGATGTTAAGGAAAAAAAGCAAGTTGAATCTACAGTTGCTTCTCACAGTCTCAACAACAATGCGAGCTCTAATCTCAAAGATAAGCCTGCCGTTCAAGACAAAGAAGTTGCCGTCGTGCGGGAGGTTAAAGTTGCTCCCGTTAAGGCCCCCGTTGAAATTCCACCAAAAACTGTTAAAGTTATTGAAAGTACAGCCGAGCACAACGAAGTTGTCGCTCCCCCGACGAAAAATATCCCGGAACCGGCGGTCAAAAGCGCGGAGAATTCAAGCACTCCCGTCGCTACAACTCCTTCCGCTCCGGCCACCACCAGCATTTTCACTCCTCCAACTCCGAGCCCCCCGTCTTGGGCCTCTGTCGTCTTCAAAAAGCCTGGACCAACTCCGGCAGATGTTAAACCACCGACACCCATCACTAAACTCACCGCCGCTGCTGCTGCTGCACCTCCCGTTAATTTCTCTTCTCCTTCCGCTAAACCTCTCACTACCAAAATTTCTACTCCAGAAATTCCACCCAAAACTAACGATAATGCCGGGCTTACCACGCATCGCAACAATGTTGACACTTCGGCTAAAGTTCCCGAGACTTCTCCATGGGCCGATAATAAAACTACGCACGAAACTCCTCAAAACAGTTTGAACGATCCTGCGGTCTTCAGAATGGGTGGTAAGCGTTTTTCTTTTATACAAATTGAGTGAAATCAAAAATTGGCATTTTGGCATTTAAAGTTCTACTTCAAATTCAGAAATTCTTTGACAATCTAGCGAAATGGTTTTTGAAGCTTTCGCTATCGAGATTGCGATCGATGTTTTCTTCATAAGATTAAAAAATATAAATTAGAGTAGAAATTATCACTTTGACATTCCCCAAATGCCCAGAACGTGGGTTTTGTCGAAAAAGAAATTGACATTCGTGAAGCTACTTAAAAATCTATGGAGTCCTTCAACGTTGGATCTTTTAATTGCTGAAAAAAAAAAACATGGAGTCGTTCGTTTCCATCGAAAACCAAAAATCAAACGAAACTTGAAAGAAGATTTTCAATCAGAATATTGATTACGAGAGAAATTTCTTTCAAGACGTTCCGTCGGTTAAAAATCCAGAAATTAGTACTTTTTTGTGAACATTTTTTCACATTTATTCGATAAAATGAATAATAATTGTTGACATTTGAATCGTTTTCGTTTCGAAGAATTTTTGTTCAAGTACCAAATGGAGAAACAGATTGTCAGTCTTTTACCTCGAGAGAAATTTCTTTCAAGACATTCCTTCGGTTAAAAATCCGGAAATTAGTACCTTTTTGTGAACATTTTTTCACATTTATTCGACAAAGTGAATAATAATTGTTGACATTTGAATCGTTTTTGTTTCAAAGAACTTTTGTTGAAGTACCAAATGGAGAAACAGATTGTCAGTCTTTTACCTCGAGGGCTCACCAACCGTAGTAATTACTGCTACATCAACAGTATCTTGCAAGCTCTGCTCGCATGTCCGCCGTTCTATAATCTTCTCATGGCACTGCCACATCCCAAAAGCACAGTGAAAAATTCGTCAACTCCCCTGATCGATAATATGTGAGTAAGTTCGAGGATAAGTCCAGCTCGTCAAAGATTATTGTGGACATTACAGCAGACGAAGAAATTTCGAGTTTCATTCTATTATGACGGGATCATTTTTTGCGGACATTACAGGGTTCGATTCGTCCATGAATTCACCCCTCTTGCGGAGGCCGCGCGTATGCCACGAAAAGACAAAAGTCAAAAACGTGGCGATGAAACTGCCGTCGATGTTCACAGCGGGGTCGCCTTCGAGCCTTCTTATGTATATACAATGTTGAAAAATACATCATGCGCTGGTGGATTCTCCGTTGAAGGTCGACAAGAAGATGCCGAAGAGTTTCTTTCTTGTCTGTTGAACGGTATCAGCGACGAAATGCTCGAGGTAATTCAACTCCCGCCCATAACAAACGTTGAATGAAAACGTCGTTCATTCATTTATTCCGATGGTTTATTTTGCAGCTTATGAAATTAGTCAACGCGGAGTCAAAAGATAACAAGACGTCCAATCCTGCAGAGTCCAATGTAAATTTTAGCAACGCTGAGGAAGGATGGAAGGTACGTTTTCGATTGAGAGTAAAACCACTGAAACTTGCCTTAAACTTGGGGGATAAGTCGATCGTGACGTTCCCGAAACTCTTTTTGTTTTTCTTCAATGCACCATCAATGGGATTTCGCTATTAGAAATATTTTTCATGCTACACAGTCGAAAAAACTGGCTCCCGATTCTCCAAAATTATGGCAAACTCCTTGTCCCGGGGATAATGAAAAATCATTCGATAGAATAAATCTTTTCTAGGTAATGGGTCCAAAAAACAAAGGATCCATCACACGATGCACCGAATTTGCTCGCACACCATTATCCGATATTTTCCGAGGACAACTGAGATCGAGGGTGTTGCGTACCGGGGACGAAACCACCGACAACGTTCAGCCCTTTTTCACACTGCAGCTTGACATCGAGGTATGCACGGTTATCAACGAAATTAACACCCACACACTCGTTTTCTCTCTGTTCTCTAACGTCAAGTTTCCATTAAAGAAAGCAGAGTCGGTCGAAGCGGCTCTGGAGATACTGGTTGGTAAAGATCAAGTCGAGGGTATGACTTGCAGCAAGACGAAACAACAGATCGAAGCGTGGAAACAAGTTCTGCTCGAAGAACTGCCGATCATTCTAATCCTGCACTTGAAGTGGTTCGACTATAAACTAGATGGATGTTCCAAGATCTTTAAGCGCGTAGGATTCCCAATAGATTTAAAACTCGACGGCAGTAAGTAAAAAATCTTTAGTAACCAAACTTTTCTATATCAAACAAAAAAATCAAATTATCCGTAAATTACCGATCGAAACATCGTCAACAGAAACTTGTCATTGGCGAGCCACAAAATTTTCAATTTTATTTATTTATTTCTTCATTTATTAGCTAATTTCCGGATCCATAAAATTTTCAATTTTATCCATAAAATTTTCAATTTTATGGATCGCCAATGACAAGTTTCTGTTGATGATGTTTCGATCGCTAATTTAAGGATAATTCATCAATTATGGATAATTCAATTCACCTAGCGATCCATAAAATTGAAAATTTTATGAATCGCCAAAATCCATAAAATTGAAAATCCATAGAATCCATAAAATTGGGAGTTTTATGAATCGCCAGGCCCACGTGGTACTGCATTAAAAACCGAAAAGAATGAGCCCAAGTTGGGCCCTTTTCGTTAAATTGTATCGGAGCCATGGAAAAAAGAAATACCGTTCTAGAGTTAATATACTTTACCCCATTGTCTACTGATGCGATATCTAACGATTTGTACAATTCACAGAACTGTTGTCACAAAACGTTGCGAAAAAGTTGACCCGCAAGCAAAGGCAGTACAAACTGTTTGCTGTTACTTATCACGACGGCAAAGAAGCTACAAAAGGCCATTACGTGACAGACGCCTTCCACGTTGGATACAACGCCTGGGTCCGATACGACGACAGTTCAGTCAAAGGCATCAATGAGGAAAATGTATTGAATCCATCGCCCCCCCGAGTACCATATTTGCTTTATTACAAAAGATGCGACGCGATGGCAAATAATCAATCAATTACCACTAGAACACGTTGAGATAGACGATAGTCGACAGTATACGTATATAAAACGGATAAGTTTGTTTTTTATATATAATAAAAAAGAGAGAGAGAGAGAGAGAGAAAAAATAATCGCGATACATTTTTACATTTTCAACATCTAAATTTCACGTTTCGTATTCGCATAAGTGACAGCGGTGTGGAAAGGACGGTTCGGGAGCGTGGCAGCCACGGGCTGGGACGGAACGCAAATGAGTTTGGAACTCATTGTTGCCGAATGATATATATTGAAAGAGAAAAGAATAAAAACAAGAGAAAAATAATCCTTGCTCTACTCGTTTCGGGTCAATCATACTTTTGTTGACTAGGCGTGTAATATGAATTGTTACAAGTGCTATGTGCCTCATTTTTAGTATATGAAATAAAGATAGCATTACTATTTCTTATCGTCAATTTAATCTCGAACCCTTTGCCTAATTCACCATCGTCCAGTAATAAGATTTTTCTTTAAATCTCATCGACGTCGTACCAACTGCTTGGATCATTGGCGATGTCTGTGCCAGACTCGTGTAGAGAAATGCTCGCGTGAATAAACCGCCGGTTGGCTCGAATCGCGTCGTTATACCGGAGTTGACAAGATGAATAAACAAACTCGAATGAATTCATTGCGTTTTTCCTAAACCTCGATGAATTTTTAAATCGTCGTCATTGTGACGTCACTTCTGGTTAAGTTGATCAAGTTTTATGATAAAAGCAAAACTTTTGATTTAACTTTGACTCCGAGGTTTGTTTTTCAATAAAGTTTGGACAAATTTTACAACGTGAATTATGTAATTGTACAAGAAAACTGTTGAACACGTTTCTAATCACTTGGAAATTCTGTTTTTTTCAAGAGAGAATCACCGACGATTTGAATTTGGCGCGTGAATTATGTGGAAACCGGTTTCCGGTCTCTGGCGATGTTTAGCTCGCGGTAGACAGCGCTCGCGTCGCTCACAAGAGAAAAATATATTTATCGGCCATTTTGGCGGTACGCTTTACAGGGGTACGTCGTAGTGTTTCCTGCCTAAAGCAAGATGAAGTAAGTTTTCAATGCGTTTGTGATACGAAAGTAAATCCGTTGATCATCGTGCAATCCTCGTTACTACGATGATTTTTTTTTATTGTGATTACTAGTGAGTTGAGGTGGTTCGATAATGTAACAATCTTTCCAGGATCGGGCTCTGCGCGTACAGCGGATACAAAATTTATCCGGGCCATGGCAAGACCATGGTCAAAGTTGACGGAAAGGTATGTTGCTCAAACCAGTATAAAAATTAACAAACAAACACACTCTGGATATATTTCTCGGTCAACTGTCAATGAAAGTCGCTAAGCGGCGTGTTTGGCTTTGTCAAATGAACCGATTGTTTGGTCGCACTCAAAATCGTGAATTTTTGAGGTTAGAAAATGCGAACGTGGAAATAAACGCTTGCAACGTGCACCGGATATCAAATCTCGCGAGCATACAATCCTCCAACACAACCTAAAACATGAAATTTTCTTTCGCAGTCATTCACTTTCCTCAACTCGAAATGTGAGTCTGCTCACTTGATGAAACGCAACCCCAGAAAAGTGACATGGACTGTCCTTTACAGGTGAGTCGATACAATCTTTTTCGTACTCTACTCTTTACAGCATAAATCATAAAGGTCGTTGTGAAATTCGATGAAAAAATTTCAAGCATAGTGCGACGGAGCTAAAGTTTCGCTTTTGTTTTTCAAAACCAGTAAAATCTCGAACCTTCGAAAACTCCGAAATTTTGCTAAAAATTTCTCACAGCGACGAGATTTCTTGATTTACATGGTGAAAAGAAAAGATAACTTTTATGTCTTTTTGCAATTTTTCAAATGTTGTTTTCAAATGCTCACAGGCGCAAGCACAAGAAGGGGCAGGAGGAGGAACAAGCCAAGAGGAGAACACGCAGAACTCAAAAGTTCAACCGTGCTATCGTCGGTGCTTCTCTCTCGGACATCCTTGCCAAGCGTAACATGAAACCAGAGATCCGTCAGGCGCAAAGAGAACAAGCCATCAAGTGAGTAATCCCATATTTTTCCTCGGAAAATCAGCGAAATGAGAGTTTTTTTAAATATTTCTAACAGCCTTTGCTCGACATTTCAATTCCTTATCAGAAAATTTGTATTTTATCATTTTCTGTACCGTCGAAAATGAATTATTTCTCAAATATCATGACAATTTGCATTTTTTGTCTCTGATGCAGAAAATTCTCATTAGCCGATCGCGCTCATATGGAAAGTTGACCCTCCGAATGATTACCGGGTTGTTTTGACCTCGAAGGGTTAGAAATGAAAAAAAAACTGCTAGGAAAATTGACGAATATTAGACATCTGTTCCTCTGACACGATCACACAATATCGAGTTAGATTTCAGAATGTCTTAGAGAAAATAAAAAAAGGGCTGCTTCACCCAGAATTGTAAATAAAAAATTACACTGTTTGGCTTTGCGGGTCCTTACAAATGAAAAATTGAAAATAAAATCGTGAGAATATGAATGGGAATGGAGCAAGTTTGGTAATGTTGATAATTTCCGTGTTGCAGGGCTGCGAAAGAACAGAAAAAGGCAGCCAAGGCGACGAAGAAAGCCGCAGCACCAGCCAAGGCAAAACCAGCGCCAAAACAAAAGATCTCTAAAATGCAACCGAAATCCGCCCCCAGAGTCGGAGTAAAACGATAATCTTACTGTGAAGCTTGGAACGGAAAAAAATAAAGTGATAAGTCACTTCAACAAATGATTTCATTTTTTTTTTATTCTCACGGGAAAAGCGTTTTTTTTTTCGATCGCCAATTTTTTATATGTTAGTAATGCGATTGGAAATTGGCCTTAGTTCGGTGTCGTGGTGGGGACTAAAAAACATGGAAATATTCGACTTCGAATATTCAAGCGAAACGCTTCGAGGAACATTTGATATTTTTTCTGATCGCCTGGGGTCAAGTTTCTTCATATTTCAGTCAAATTTTTTTTTGCATTGTCTAGATCCGATTAATTAATTTTAACGTATATTTTCAGTAAATTCTCGAGAATAGAGACGTTGATAATTTATTGAGTCTTTCCAATTGAATCAGTGGACACATGATTATAATTTTCGTGGCTCCTCAATAATTGAACACAATTTTCAAGTTTAAAAGATTAAAATACAAATTTTAGCTTATTTTTACATTCAGCCGATCGACTTCATTTCTTAGTTTCGTTAAGTTCCTTTTTCAGCAACGACAATTTCGTCAATGCCGTATCTCGCCAGGCTCGTCTCTCTTGCAGCTTATCCAATGGACAAATCGCGTTGAGCTGATTGCTAATCTCTTCTGCCATTGGACCTTCGAATTTCGGCGTTGGTCCGAAAGTCTGACTCACGTTGTAAATGCTCTTGGAATATGATTCGCAGTATTTCTTCATGCCTGCAATTTTATCGTCATTGATACTTGAAAATTCCGATTCAGGTACGAAAAACGTGTGACAAAGTCAAAACTTGTAAATTTTGTGTACTGAATATTCCGAACATGAGTCGATTCATATTTTTGGTCCTGACCAAGCATTATCAAACTTTTTTGCTCAATATCGACGCGTAATTTTGTCCCAAATTCGCACCAATTTTCGAAAATCGTGAGAAAAATTTTCCAGAATTGCAAAAACATCGCGGAACACGTGGGAATTTATGGTTGTGGGAAAATATTTGAGAAATTCGGGCAATTTACCTTCGGCGTTGAGGTGAGCCGCCTCCAATGCACCCAAAAATGCATAACGCATGCCAAGGCCTTCGCTCATAACTAGATCCACATCTTTGACATCAAGGATTCCATCAGCGACGAGACGCCAAGTTTCATTCAGTATCGCATACCTACGTCATATTTCCTCATTACGATTTTCTCAGCATTTCCACGAAACTCGATCCAACTACTAATGAATTATTAAATGAAAAAACTCACTGAATTCTGTTCAACGCAAAACCATCGATTTCGCGAGACAAAACGACCGGCGCTTGGCCAATTTCCGTCATAATTTCCTTCGTTTTTGTCGGAATGTCTGCTCGGGTCCAAGGACTCGGTACAATTTCAACGAGCGGTACATAGTACGGAGGATTTACCTGAAACAAAAGGCATTCATCGCTCAAGATTCTTGGCCCATACGAAAGAATCAAGCAATTCCAATATTTCCAAAATCAATACATAAAAACAGCGGAAAATCAGTCTGTCCCTGCTCTGACTTGCGCAAATTTCAAGATTTATTACCAACTTTTTTTTTAAACATAGAGTATCGTAGTGGGAAGGTTTGTATCGAATTTGGGAAATATCGGTTCAACAGTTGAAATTTTATGATTTTTCGAATTTCACGAAAATCCGAGTTTTTCGAAAAATCGTTCCAACCACTTGAATTTTTGCCAATTACAAGAGATATTTCGTGTATTCTTCTTCGAAATAAAGCTAAAAAATAAGGAATTTCGTCAAAACTGAATATCGTATGATTTTTCAACCGTTCAATGGAATTATTATCGTTTAACCGAGATTTTGAAATACGCTCTTCGCGACATGGGTCAGAGACTTATCTCGAAATTATTTTCCATCATGTGGCATGCACTCGACGATAATAATTGCGTATTTGATTGATATCACAGCATAAACATTTCACGAGATATCTGAGCTTTTGAAAAATCAACAAGAGGCGCGACAACGATCGGAAAATAAAGATCTGATAGGACTTTCATAATATTTAAATAGCGATATACTTACTGGATGCGAAATGATCACTTGATCACGATGTTGGAGTTTCTCGCTGAACAACGACGGCTTGAACGTTGACGTTGACGATGATAGGATCGTATTTTTATCGACAACTTTGTCCAATTGCGAATAAACTTTTATTTTCAAATCCAGGTTCTCCGGCACACATTCCTGTATGAGCTTCGAATTTTTAGCCGTTTCTTCCAAACTCGACGTGCCTGAATCAATCGTTTCATATTTTAGATCACTTCAGAAAAGCTTTTTCATTTGTATCGCCGAAAATCTTCAAAGAGCTTCGAGAATTTATGAATTCGATTCGTCGCTATTTCAAATTCCTCAGCTTTGCTTGCGAGACTGACAAAAATGAATGCACCGGTTTGCATAATTGCAGGTTTGAATAATTAATTGCCAAAAACAGGTGAGAATGAAAAACCAAATAACTTTTTCCTGCTTCCTCGTGACACCGGACTTGTAAATAATGTAGAGCTTGTGAATTAGCATTTCATTCTCCGCGGCCATGAGTACAATTGACATTTTTCAGGAATATGTTTTTTTTACGATAAACGAAACTAAACGAATTATCAATCGTCTACTTTTAGAGAAAAAAGTAAACTATTTAAATTCCATCGAATGGGCGCCTATTTTTTGTTTGTTTTGGCAAAGATTCTGGCAAAAAATTGGAGTTAATTTTTCTAGTACCTTTTATAAGCTCAAATTGTTGTTTAGCATTGAGAGAACCACGAAGGAGTCCATCTTTTTCGAGTCTCTGGAGTTGCTGGTTAATGTCTTCCAACGCATTGGAGATTTGTTGTTGGACAACGTCGTAAATTGTCACGTGATAACCGACGCTGGCGAAAAGCATCGCCCAACTTCGGCCAATAAGACCGCTGCAATTTTTTTTTTTTTCCAACATTTAATTAAAACAATGAGAATGCGAAAGAGAAAAAAATAAACTGTACATTTCGATGCATAAAAAAAATACCAAAAGTTGCAGCTTTTTCCTTGGACTTCATATAAAATTTTAAATTGTCGTCATTTTTCAAATTTTTCAGAACATATTCATTTAAAAACCAATATTATTCTCCTCACCGTTGGAATCGAATGTATTTTATTAATCAAAACATGTTTCAATTATTCCCGAAAGATCTCGGAAATGAAAATCGAAATTGTATTTTTCGCATCCATCCACAACGTTCCATACGAAAAGTAAACGAAGTTGTTGTTATCCAGAATTAAAAATACACTGAATAGACTATAAATTGATGTTTCTATCGTACGCCGGCGTATGCAATTGACGTTTTCGTACTTTGTACTCTTGAGGAACGAAGGCTCGATATTTTTGGAGGGATACGGACAAATATTGGCAATTTTTACATTTGAAATATTTTGGAGCCGCTTCATTCTTAATTAGTGGTAATCGTGAGCATTATCGTGATGACCTATATTTCGTACTCACCTACCGATGATACCAATTTTTTCATTTTTCGCTGCCATATTTAACGAACTTCTGATAAAACCAAAACGCACTGGTGTCCAAGAGCACGAATGTAATTACACTCAATTCGGTTGTCTCGTGGGTACTTATATAGGCTGCTTGAAACAATCCCCACTCCCGTACTCACGTGGAATTGTGCTTTTACTTTGACACACTTGTGAAAGCGCCCCCTTATCGCGAACGACCGGAATCTACAACTCGTAACACACACACGCACATCTGGACCGTTGTCGAATTTGAAAAATCTGATAAGCACCGATTGAACATTCGAAATTGTATCACACACTGTGTAAATTGAATCAATAAAAAAAGGGCATGGAATAAAAGTGGTAACTGGAGATTTAAATGCGCGAAAAAAAACTTGACAACATTAGCGGTCAGCGTGTGTTTCTGAATTTTTTAAATTAGTTCGTGGAATTTTCAATTTACATGTGAATTTATCGAGATATTCATGATCGTTTACTCATAATTTTTTCTTCCTTATCGTTAGATTTGTAAAATTCCGATGCTGGTTCGTTCTATTTTAAAAAACTTTTGTAATCGCCGTTGTCGCTACATTCAATTATAGATAACTGAGTTATCATTCAAACAAGCAAAAAGTCCTTGCATATATGTCACAGTTTATCCTCAAGACTAAAAAACAAAAATGATGGACTATATATCTAAGCAGAAACTATGCGATCTTTTGTGTTGAATTTATCGCAAAATTATCCACTTTACTCACACCTCTTCCCCCTTGTTCGTGTTCCCTATACCGGGATTTCCCGAAGGCTCGCGGCCATGTGTGTGAAATGGCATTGGCGTCGACAGGCAAGGTATCAAATCTATAGAACAAAGTTTGGATCAGCTGTTCTGTTTGTGTCACTCACACAGAATTAATGAAGAAGGAATCCCTTGGGCAAAAATATAGCTACAAATTCTATCACGTGCGATTGCTCCCGAGGTGTTATCCCCAAAATCTCCAACTCTCGTAGACCCCGTTCTCCTAACCTATAAAAAAACACTCCCGATGTTCAAAAGTTGCAACGCGACTAACGCGAGTGCTGTATATTTATTTCTATCGAATTGAAATGCCTAAAGAAGCTTTTTTCTGACAAGAAGAACTATCAACAAATTCTCCCGGTGCAATAAAACTCGCGTCAAAGTTTATAGCATTGTTTGGTTCTTTGAATGCACCGAATTCGAAACTACTGCGTGAAATAAACAAACAAACGTTCCAGACAAGTTTTGCCGCCAAATTGACAACAGCAAGTGTGCGTACAATGATAATTTATAACCTGCTACGGAATGAATAATGAAATGAGAAAGTGCTGAATAAAGTGACCGTCATAAATATAAACAGTTTTGTTTGTGCTGCAGCTTCAACGTTAACGTGATGATCGTATTGCAGGTATTTGCATTGCACGTGTATAGAATTTTACGCATGTGTTGATAATCATATAATAAAAAAAAGGGAAGGGATGATGACGGCGAGTCGGAATGGAAAAGCCAGTGTACGTCGTAGCATGAGGCGCAATTGGTCGACGTGACATATATATATATTTACTCCGGGGAAGAACCTAACAAATTCTTACTATCGTTGCGTATCTGCGCTTCTGCGGTTCCGATCATCGGACTTTTCCAGTCGTCCGTGAACGGTGAGCGATTGCACTTGGAATTCATTTACTCGTTAAGCACGATTACTTTTTTCTCTTGACCAAATAAATATTCATCAAATAATTACCGAAAATGCCGGTGTTGGACGACATGGACATAGTGCAAACAGCATTCAACGAACTTCAATACAATTACAATCCGTTCGAAATTGGTATATGATGTTTTCAAATTTCACTCTTAGAACAGCGGACATTTTAGTGCTTCGAAAAATCTCGTTATCCGCACACTCGAAAATGCCACATTTTTCCAAACAGTCGAAATTAATGTGAATTCTTAATTATTTCGAATCTCACAATCTCAAGGTCATAATACTGCGCAGAGGGTTGGGATTATGAATGGTTATAATTTCAACACCATGGAGTCTCACACAATGAGTAGCGTCTCGTCGCCGATGTCCATGTCCCTCTCGCCGCAGACCGATGAATCGAGCTCCAATATGTACGGCATCAACGAGGACAGTTGCATGAACTTTACCAATTCTACAGGTGCCTTTATTTATTATTCTTTATAAACAATTTAAAAATTCCCAGACGTTTATTCAGGCTCGGCTTTATTTTCATTGCGTATTTCAAATAAAAACGATTCTCTTTTCGGCTCTTTCTGCAGCGATAGAATTACCTGCTCCCCGTGTCATCATTCTGGACCAGCCCGTCGACAAATTCAGGTTCCGATACAAGTCGGAAATGATGGGCACTCACGGATGTTTGTCCAGCGCCAGTACAAAGTCCAGGCGGAAAAGACAAGCGCCAACTGCAAAGGTACAACCAAAAGTGTTTTTTTTTATGTTGTTGAATCGCTGTTTCAGAAATTTTTCATCAAATTTCATTGGTCTATTGCTGTTTTGGTAAATTTTCAGTTAATTTCGAGTCCGTACCTCCCATGGGTGCATATTGGGTCAATCTGACCCAAACGCGTTTTTCAAATCGTTGTTTTCCGGTAAAAACGTATTTTGTATTGTTTTTGTAGAATTCATTCGTATTTTATGGCAATAAACTTATTTTTTGAGGAAATGGAAAATTTAATGAAAAAAGATTCAGGGACAGAAAATTTTTTGGGTCGAAACGCATTGCCTTCGAAATCCACGATGCACTCAAAGTTAAATTAATTGAAAATCGGAATTGTCCGCGTGATTTGTTGGAGAATTATCTGGAATTTTGTTGCAGCTCATCAATTTTGTGGGTCAAAAAGCAAAAATTCGTTGCACTCTGGTGACTTCAGACCCGGACAGACGAATGCCTCATGCTCATCATCTGGTCAAGCGAGAAGGCAATTCTGAAAACGAAGCACCTTACGAGATTGAAGTTTCAGCAGAAAACGATTTCATAGCGCAGTCAGTATGCTCGGAACTTGTTTGCAGTTTCGTCAGTCCCTTTGAAGACTTTAGGAAAGACATGAATTTCGGAAACTCATTTTCGCAGGTTCCATGGCATGGGGATAATCCATACGGCTAAGAAAAACATTAAGGCTGAGCTCTTCGCGAAAATGGCGGCTGAGGCCCTGGAAGAACAAAGATGCAAAAATGCGAACATAACGAGTTTGCGTGTTTCCCAAGAAACTCAGGTGATTGCTCATTCCGTAACTTTTCTAATCGAGAATGAATTGGAAACTCATGGCCCGGATTTTCTTTCCGTTTTGGCAGATCAAAATGGATGCGGACGCCGCTCAAAAGTGGATGAATCTGAACAGTGTATCGCTCTGTTTTCAAGCTTTCGTCGAAGATTCTAATGGCGTTATGAAACCCATCACGGAACCGACGTACTCAATCGCCATCAACAACCTCAGTAACTTTTTTTCCATCTTTACGACTGTTAAAAACTTTGTTTTTCGTTTAAAATATAAATTTAATCCAAATTTTTTTTTAACTTTGACAGAAAGCGCCTTGACCGGAGAATTGAAAATATGTCGCATCGATAAATTCTCCAGTCCGTGCGAGGGTGGCGAGGAAGTCTTCATGTTGGTCGAAAAAGTTGGAAAAAGTACAATAATTCTTGCTGTTTTATCAAACTTATTCGAATTTTCTTTCCAATTTTTACCAAGTCTATGAAAATTGAAAAATTCTATCGAAGCGGAGCTTTTTTTTTCATCGAACTTTTGTTTTTTTTTGTTCCAGAGAATATAAAAGTCAAATTTTTCGAGGTTGACGAAAACGATCACGAGATCTGGTCCGGATATGGTCGCTTCTCCGAATTGGACGTTCACCATCAATACGCCATAGTATTCAAGTGCGTAAAAAAAAAATCAATGACAAAAATGGGCTACAATTTTTGTATTTGATTAGAAAAATGGCTCCTGAATTGTCAAGTTTCATTCTGAAATCAGTTTATTTACAAAGTTCTCATAGTTTAAAGTTAAATATTTCAAAATTTTCGAGCAGAACGCCACCGTACGAGAGAGAAATAACGGCTCCTAAAGAAGTTTACATAAAGCTGGAGCGACCAACCGACGGTGACTTTTCTGAACCGATCAAGTTCACGTACAAGCCAAGAGACTGCATCTTCAGTGAGTTTATCGAGATTTAGTCCTTTCTATTTGTAAATTCACAAAGTTGATGATTTCGTGACGAGAAAATGAATATTTTTCAGACAAAAAACGTCCGCGAATCTCGTATTCAGGGAGTTCGGAGTTTGGTAATTTGAGGACAAACGAAAACAACGCGAATCTTACAGCCAACGGTTCGCTCCTCAATGTTTCGGAGGAACTTATCAAATGTCTTAACGCCCAGAACAAATTGACCTCGGACGAATATAAAAAATTTCTTCTTTCTATCGATATTCCTCGTGAGTGTCTTCATGTAATTCTTAATTACTCTCGATGAAACGAAACAGCAAAAAGTCGTCATACCATTCGAGTTATAATTCATTAGAAATAACAAGAAAAAACGTTGCCCCATTACAGAGTACGAAAAGACTTTGGATGAGCTTGAAAATGACTCGATGTTGACCACTGACGGAGAATCGTCGCGGATCGTAAGTATTGCTATCAAGTGAAAATTAAGTCCGCACGCGAGGCACGTAAGAAATCAACTTTTCTCAACTTTCTAGAACGAAGCGAACTTTGCGGGAAATTTGGTTCTTTCTACGATGAAAAAAATTCGCAATCAGCCAAACAAAGCCAAGGAATTATTGATTAAAATGTTCGAGGAACGTTCCACGTACGGGGACACGCCGTTACATTCCGCTCTTCGTCATGGACAACGCGAAATCGTCAAACATATCCTCGTAATCCTGGACAACTTTGAGGACCTGAAGAGCCTCGTGCATCTCAAAAACAGCTCAGGAAAGGTAGCAGTGGCTTTTTTTTTCACTTAGAAATCAACGATCGATGGAAATTTATTTTTCATTTAAATAATTCGAATTTTTTGTCAGAACCACCGACTGAATTTGATGTTTTGATTTTTTCAGACAGCTTTACATTACGCTGTCCTTTTGAATCAACCGGAAGTCGTCAGGGCTTTGCTCTTACTTGGTGCAGATCCGAACGAACGAGACGACCGAGATTTTTATCCCCTTTATTACGCTGTCAAGAGTACGTAAAATAAAATTTATTCATTTAGAGGGATCTATCGATCGTTTAGTCGGTAAATATGCCGCTGGGTATTTTGCTCCGAGGTCTTTTGATCAGTTTCGCGATTAGTGAATTAGAACCGAGTCTATCTCGCTTTCAGTCACACAACTGAACAACATTTGATTTTTGAGAAACATGAAACGATTGAGGAAATTCAATCAAAATTTCTCGTTATTAAAAAGCCTCATCATTGAATATTCTCATCAGGTCCCGAAGCAGGAGCGTGCGTGGACGCTCTTTTGTCAAAGAGTGTAAGGCTGGAGATTCGGGACGACGCAGGCTGGACGCTGTTGCAGTTGGCCGTCGAAGCTGGATCTTTTCATGCAGTCAAATCGTTGATAAGAGCTGGAGCGGATGTCAACGAGACGGAGGTTTCTTACGGTCGGACGGCTCTTCATATTGCGGTCGAAAACGGTCATACGGAAATTGTCAAGTACTTGCTGGAAAAGGTGCGAAATTTTTGGATCTCGTAATTATTTTTATGCTCCTCAAATTGGGAAGAAACTAAATTTGTGAATGGCGATTTCACTTTTTTCACGTGGCGATTTCCCTTTTTTCATCAAATAAGAAACTCATTTTTAAATCGTTTGGATTAAACAGTCAAATTCTCATAATTTTTGCATCAAATTTCTCGCGTCGAACCTCCTAGCGAGGCGGGAAAACTCGTTATTCACGTTGACGATAAAATGAAATAATTTTAGACAAACATCGACATCAACAAGACAAACTTGGGTGGCAACACAGCGTTGCACAGCGCTGTCGTGAATCCAGGAGAACTGGCCAAAGAAATGTGTAAAATTTTGATCCAACACGGAGCCGACCCATACATGCCAAACAGCAATAAAGAGACAACCGATGAGGTATTTGCAAGACTCTTACAACGAATCTAGTCATTTTCACGTCGACTCCAAAGCTCTTTCGTACAACAAACGGTTTATGATTATTCACAGGACGACGACAAGAATTTGACGGTGAACGTCAAAGAAGAAATTTACTGTGACGAAATAATGGAAGATGGTGTCGGTGGCGGACAGACTTCTGTCGATCTTGCCAGCAACAAGCCTGAGGTACGCGCACAAAACTGCATACCGTTAAATAATAACAACAACAACAATTGTTGAAATTGAGAAATTCGTTGCATTCGCTTGTCCGTTTTTTTTCTACAGCTCCTTCGTTTACTGACTCAAGGTAACGAAACTTCTGCGACCATTACCGATGCCTCGACAGTACAGATAAAAATGGAAGTTACCGATGCCGATGATGCTGCCTCGGATCATTTGGACCCAAAAGTACTTGAAAAAGTTGCCAAAATACTCGATCAAAATCGCAGTTGGGAGAAACTCGCTAAGCATCTCGATTGTGATTACCTTTTAAGTACTATGGATGCCCAACAGTCGAGTCCGTCTATGATCATCCTCAATTACGCCGATGTAAGTCCATTGTCATCTATTTTTCATGAATCGCGTACGTCCGACTTGTTTTTACTGGAACCAAGCGATTCATATCGAACTCGAAGAAATGCTGAGGGAGGAAACTTGCTCAAGATCAAAAAATACTTTTTCTACCAATCGTTTGATAAATTTCAAAAATCATGACAATTCTCGTGGAGATTTTAACTTTGGACCATGAAAAAAGATCGATTGAGTTGCCTGACAAAATATTTGACCAGAATCTTGAGCTTTGCTCGAGAAAAAACAGAATTTCGTTGCATTCCAACGATGCAAACTTCAAAATCGTCCATAATTTTTTACAATTAATTAGACGTCCAGCATTTGAGTATTTTTCTTGTTTTCATATTTCAGATCCAGGGCACTCTGACAATGAGCCATTTGACAAATACTTTGATCGAAATCGGCGAGAAAAAGGCTGTCTCGTTAATCAAAGAAATGATGAGTTCCAACTGATTTTCATCTTACCAATCAATTTTTCGACCTCCTCGTATTATCGTCACGATGTACACACATTTAGCCATTAGTTTTATTCTAAAACCTTATTCTTTGCTTTTTCATATATTTTTGGAAGATTTATCATGTCTTTGGTTTAGTAGCTCCTCAATCACGTTAAAATATTTCCAAATAATGCCAAAGAGCGTTCGTTTGGCTATTTCTCACATGAAATTTTTTATCGTTGTCTTCGGCGAAATTTTTACATAACTTTTTTAGATGAAATCATCGCATTTTTTGAAATCGTTTGTCAAGCGCTCATCCAATAATCCATGTTGGAAAAAAAGAAAATTTTCGTCCTAAATTAACGGAAATTATTCTTTGAGCAAAACATTTTTCGAAACATTAAATCAGAATAAAATGGCGTGTATGCGGAGCAAGAACTGCGAAGCCGTGCATTGGAGAAAAATGATTTTTTTAATGCCTGGAAAATCCTACAAAACTTGCGAGTAAGTTGATATTTATGGCGAAGATTTTGAAAATTTAATATTAATGGGAATTGGTTTGCTCCGGGATGGAATTTTTTTTCAGTTTTCAAAAATAAGACCCACGAGCCTCTGACTTGCTCGTCGATATTTATTTTATCGTGTAGGCTACAAGTACAAGTTGAATTTTGTCACGTCCGTTTTAAGATTTTTTGCTGCGGTGATTCGAATTGAAATTCTCACGGTCATCTCTATTTTGAATATAAATATATTCAGGATGGCAGAATGTGTTTATTGCATATCATTTTCATAGCAGTGAAATGATGAAACCCGTTATACAGGCTCACGTTCAACCAATCCTCGGAAGATTCCCGCAAGGGAGTGTGGCTACGAGATGATATCCTCTATTACTGGCGGATAAAAAAACTTGTTCGAAACTGGATTGTCGACGGAGCAAGAAAATGCGAAGAAATTCTTCGTCATGGGGTAAAGAAAAAACCTTTTTTTTTTGTTTTACAGAAACATTCAATGTTTAGATTCTTAATTCGAGGCGTAATCGATTCATTAAAAATCATCGACTTAAAGTTCGAAAGTTTGAGAGAGATTTACTTCGAAAGAAATTGGAGTAAATCCACGACAACGTATAGCAAATGGTCGGAATTACGTGTTTTTCGATCGGTTCTGGTATATTTTTTAAAAACGTTCCTGCTATCGTTTGATTTGCAGGAAATATTGCCGGTCACAAAGAAAAAAAGTTAATCGAGAGCTATCTAGGATTTCGCATCTTCAAAGATCTTGTTCTCGTTCATTGAGTCAAAAGAGAGAATCGTGAGTAAGAAGAACTTCCTCTTTTATCCACTGGGGAGACGTGCATGAGATGTTAGGAAACGTTTAGTTGCCATGTTGGGTATTGAAAAGTTTTCTTCGTCGGACGAGAAGTTCACTCATACCGATTGGCGTTTCAGTGACACGATCTTGAACACTGAAGGCTTTGGTATGAGTGAATTCGAGCGCAGTGAAAGGCACGTAAGAAAATGCTCTTACGAACGTTTTATCTCGCTTTTGTGCCATACATCGATTCCTAAGGCATTTTTTTTCTCTTCGTCGCCTACTACGTCATTTTTACAAAAATATAACCATCAACCAAAGCCAAATTACAATTCCATATCATTTCAAGTTTCGATAAGAAATTACAGTCTGTTAGTCTTTAAATCCCCGAATGCTAATCATGGTAATCAAACTCGTAACTCGGTTCACTCCTCTTTTTTATCAAATTTTCAAACACCAGACCGAATCGGGATGAGAATTTCTCGAAAAATCGCTCATCTTGTATTCTTCCCCACATTGTATAAAGATTTCTTTTATTATTCTATGATTACCATGTTTATGAAGCCTCTAATCTCAATGCTCTTGAATTAGAACACTAAAACGATTTGACGATACTAAGAAATAAAGTGTCAATATTGACATCATACTCGAAACTTTTTAAAAAACAGAAGAATTCCAAGATTTCTAAAGGATTTAACGATCATTTTTAAAGACTCAACTGATTTTTTTAAATTTTTTTACAATGTCGTGCGATTCACCTGAAAAATATCAAGTGCCTAATCGTTTACGAAGAAAAATTCGGTTCTTGAAAGAAATGTGATAAGATGATCTGGCCACGTATTCGTTATATTTGTACCAAATGGGTCGGGAACCATAAGCCATAAACGATAAAATTTTAATCCCCATTTCGTGAGTCGACGTTTTGTTTATTTGGGAAAAATTGATGATTTTTACATCGTACCTGAAAAACCTCTTGATTTTCCAACATTTAATAGATTTTGTTGAATTCTCTAGAATTTATTATTATTGGAAAATCGATTGTACAGAGTTCGAAGCCTGGAAATCATATCAGCGATATATGGTTGGGCTAACATTGCGATTTCACGGTATAGTAATAATACGCGTGATGCTGGCTATGATGGTCGTTGGCTCACACCGCGGAATCCCCGTTATGTTAAAGTCCTCGTGGCTCGCGCGTTCTCTCGCCCGAGGCATCTCGCACTGAATTCTGAGACGAGAGCTCATTCACCGAGCCTTCCGAACACACGATTCATCGTTATTAAGAGTACACGATGATGAAAAGTAAAATTATTATTAATTCAGGTGTCAAAATGTCTACATCTTGTTATTTACCACAAAATAATAGTCGATAGATTTTTTCATATGTGAACAACGAATTCCTCGAGTCTTCAAAAATGTGCTCGAGTCAATAATTTTCGGCATTTTAAATTAAATAAAAAGTAGTTCTTCACAAAAACCTTGAACCGAAATTAGCGAATTGGTGAAAATTTTTCCATTCGCGAGGTTGATGCTTTTATTGAATTTTCCGAATTACAAATCACGTGAGAGATGCTCAAATTCTGCTTTCGAAAACATCATTCGTTCACAAGTCAAAGTGGTTTTGAGTGGAGTGCAAATTACAGGCCGTATTGATTTTTCAAGAAAATTAATCAATCATCGTAACGAGACAAGAGTGAGAAAAAAATCGTCTATTACCTCCTCGAAAGCCAATAACGAGAGCAACAAAAGATCATCAACGCCAATTCAAAAATACTTTCTACTTCATTATTAACGAATCATTTGTATTGTGCTCATATCGAGTGTAAATTTGGGTTAATTTATGAGAGAGTAGAAACTCTAGCCATTATTTTCAGCAGACTAAATCGATCTTTCATTAAATCGTCGCATTTTTTTTGTTCGTAGCCTAGATTCTGGAATTCAGTAACGAAAAGAAATTTCAAAAAATTGAGTTGCTCATTAAAGAGAGACTCCCAGAAAGTAGCAACTAAACATAATCATTTTCGAACGAAATTAAATCATTTTTCCTACACATCGTTTACCACAACTCTCTTTTTGAAATTCGACCGAGTTTAGGAAAATCTTTGACCATGTTCACTGGACGTATTTTAGGATGAATTTTATTTCAACACAAGTAACAAAAAATTGAAAATTATTGAATTAGCGCGATTAGCTTCGGTCTCGGCGTGTCCGAGAGTTTTATTGACCGTAAATGTGCATCAATATATTTGATTTCCGATAAAAAGTAATAGAAAAATTCGTGGTTGATCGTAATTAAATAATCGGTCAATGTTTTTACACAAATTCAGCTTCTGATGGAGCGCGGTCGAGAGATGCAGAGAAAGACTCGGCTCTCTTCGGCATACCGATTTTTTTCACCTTCTCTCGGGAGTTGTGTCCCCCCACCTTGGTTCTTAGGTGTAACTCAGGTTCAGCCTCTCGGTTCTGAGGGAGCTCGTAGCGAGCGAGGAGAATCGGCTCGCAGTAGTCCTCTTCTTGCGGAGTAAACTTACGCTCGTTTACTTCGTTCCCCCCGGTGCTAAAATCTAATAATAAACTTGTGCAGGGGGAATAAGTAATTCGAATCACGTTTCGCTGGATAAAATCATCAGTCAAGTTGCAACGATGACTTGGAATTATTCAAACTCAATATCTTCCAGGTTGAGACATTGAAAACCGAGTTTCGTCTTTTCGTTTTATTTTCCCGGTAGTTTTTGACGGATCTTTCGGATGTGGACATAGTTGAACTTGAAGTTGTCATGATCCAGGTGCATTATTGACGTTTCATTGCTGTGCTGCGTGTGAGTGCAAGGAATTCAGGAAGCATTGGAGTAACCATTTGAAATAACAGGGGCAAACATCGTTCAGATCAAGAGGATCATGGCGTGAGTGTATTTGCTTTTTCCTCTTTTTACCGATCGGGTTTATTCACCCCTAGAAATGAGTTTCTCGATCAACTGCTTCGCCCATTGCTCATATTTTCCACGCCTCATTACCTCGCAGCTATTTGTTTATCTTCGCTCCTCTCAATCGCACATAAACAAAAAGGAGCTCCCATGTTTTTATTCCAACGAAACCCCATCGAGATTTTTCAGTCAAAAATTCGTTCCCACGAAAATTCCCTAAAACGATCAATTAGATTTCGAATATATTTACAAAGATCAACGAAACGAAAATTCAAACAAGGATTTCACCTTCGAATTCACTCAAGTCATCGACCTGATATCTTTATCGCTCAACCTCGTGTGGTCACTGAGAAATCCTTCTCTCACGATTTTTCCCACAGTTCAAAAAACTCCTTGAATATTCTCTCACCGAAGACTCAAAGTTTTTTCGATCAAGCTCATAGACGAGTACGTTACTCCTTCGATTTTTGCTAAAGTGTGAAATTTTCGAACCGCAGTCCGCAACCGTTTTCATTTTTCTCAAATTTAGTAAGAAATTTCGTGATATTTGTTCGGTAAGTTCGGAAAGAAACTCGTACGAGAGTTTTTTCTCACTGAGGTCGAGCAAAAAACTGGAATTGATAGAAAAAATACTGTAAATGAAGAATGAAGCTGATGAAAAACTTAGAAAACTCGATCTTTGCATGCATGTTCGTGCAGTGATAAAAGGTTGTGACCATCAACTGAAAGAGGTCACAGCATCATGAATAATTCAATACCATACTTTTCGTGTCTGGAAATACGAGGACACGAATTGCAAAAAGCGTAAATTTTTACTGGTTAACAGCTGATTTCATTCGAGTTGGACGCAATTTCGTGTGTTCTGCACAGACGGGTACGGGCTATCGGTCAAGATTTGGAGGAATTTTGCAAATAGATCGAGCCGTTCAGATTTTACCATTACCAAGATCATCAAACTGAACTCTTCGTCATTCATTTCCGTGGCTTTATTTTCCTTTTTAATTTGTATCCTTCAGTCTCAGGATTCCTCTCTCGAACAACCGTTATCCTCGTAGCGCGTCTTCTTAAATGTTACATTGGCTCTGTGATGAAGCGTTCGAATAGTCAGTGAGAGCAACAGAGAAAGAGGAAAAGGGAGAGCGTTCGAAATATGTGCAAGTCCCAAGCATTTGTGTCAGATGAAGAACAAGAAATATATTGCTAAGAAAAAAAGTCAATATGACTAAAACTCTAGAGGCAAACGTTGCAGCATCACAAAACTCAACATTTATCTCACTTTTTAGTATTTTTCTCCGATTTTTTCTCAACTTTCCTGCACATTTCCATCTCGTTGACGACTGGAACGTGCTCGAAGACAAAATGAATTTTCTAGCGGAATTTGCACAAGTAAAAAATGCCAATGAACTCAAAAGTCACGATTTCGTTTTTTCCTCCATCACGTCGAGTCCTCGTAGTTTTTGTTTTACAAATTTGGTTCTTGAATCAGATTCCAATTGTGCAAATTTTTATCCAAGTTTTTACAGGCCCAGAGGATTTTTAATCGTGAGTAATAAACGCGGTTGGAAACAATTCTGTTTTGTAGTAAAAACAAAGTTTAAGTAGCGATTGAACCGTGAACCAAATCGGGATTTACCGCAGAAAACAGTGGGCGCGGTGGCTAATGAGCTGAGTGAACCTCGCGATTTCAAAGACCGGTCGTCGCGACAGCATGAAAATAAATAAAGTGAGACACGTCTCGAGCAACGAAGAATCGAAGAGAATTATTCAACTATGTAATGCATAACCGTACTCGTAATTCAGGAAACGTTACAACTTGGAGGATTGAGTAAAAATTCCAAGATTAATTGATACCGAGTCAGGAAAAGATCGGCGAGACTGGTAATGATTTTTCTAAATTACAGCCTTGCCGATGACCTGTGACATTTTCACGCTCGAGCACAAGCGCAAAGCCGTTGAATAATTGCAGTTTTTCTTGCTCAAAGGTTTTTTCTGTTATTTAAAAACATGATTTTCCTTACGTTTGTGAAATTGTCAGAAGGCTTGATTATTTTCTCATTTAAACGTTATCCTCGAAGTGCGATTGTAGTTTCGAGAGTGAAAATTGTGAGTCTGATTGATCTGTACCATTGTTGCTTTCATGTCCCACAAACTGTGCTTGTGTGTGCTCGCGTCTTGCGTTTATGCGTGCAGTGTGAAAAACGTTGCACGTGTTCGCGTGGTGCATCGAGAGAGTCCGACGATCATGACTTTCTACAGCAATAATTTAGACAAATCGTACATCATTTTGTTTGTCAGTGTTTTCAACACTAGCTCGTGTTTTATTTTGCAAACGTAAATATGTGCCTGTTGAATCGTCAATAACGCCCGCTGTACGCCCGAGTTCACGTTCTTGGCGAACGTAGAAAACGTCAGTCAAAAATGACTGTTATTTTACGTATCACCATGCACGAGACACAAGTGTAATTATTTCAATCACGTACTAAACCTACGCTTACGATAATGAGAAAGTATTTCGCTCGTTATTTGTGCGCTCAGTGTGTAGCAATCGATCGGGGATATCAATGAGAAATCTTGAATTTATAGAGGGTGTTCCAGCCTAGTTCGGAACTGAATGGCCGAGACTCGAGAAACCGCGAGTACCATTTTCAAATCAGACTGCGATAATTTAAAAACGATTAACCATGCAGCAAAACCCATGAAATCTGCATTCCTGTAAAGCCTGCAAGTTCCCATAACATAGTAATCAAATAAAATCAATTAAATTCATTATTATTATTAAATTATTCAATAATTTAAAAAAAATAATAATAAAAAAAATTCAATTATTATTAAATTATTTAAAGTATGTTAAATTAAATAAATAAATTAATAAGTAAATGAAATTAAATTAAAAGTGTTCTCCATCTTTAGTCATTCCCGCCCGATGGCTGATCGCAACGATTCCAAACCCGTAATGCCCAAGCCTATAACGTCTGGAAATCAGGTCGTTTCTCCAACCGCTTTCAAAACCGAAATCTTCAAACTAGAAAAATACTACTTGAACCTTTTTTGTGGCATTTTTCAAGCTCTACAAAAGTGGCCTCATGCATTTTTTCTGTATCTTTGACCGTTTTTGTCTTTTGATTCCAAAGAAACAAAAGTTCGAGTGAGCGAAAATCCTTTTTCTTTTTAAATTCATGGTCGAAACTTTGGTCATGTTTGCATTTCTAACAAAATCAGGGACACCCTGTACGCTGATCGAGTATACGTTTCGGTATGTGGAAGCAAGTGCACGTGTTCCGAATATGGCACATGCAAAACATCCACTTAGTGCACGTCGAAAGAATATTGCAATACGGAGATACTTACATCTGGTGTAATCTTTATTGGATAGTAAATACCAGAAGCAACATTTGACGATCCCATGTATCCCATCTTTGACGGCCTATTGCTGCGAATAACAGTGAGTGGTATGCAAAGTGGCAGTGATAAAATAACGAACGTCAGAAAATTAGCCGGATAAATTGGCCACAGGAAATAAAGTTGGCTGCATGGGTAAACTATTTGTGTTGGGAGTACGTTGAACGTTCTTGAGCTGCATGGGATGAAAAGTTGCATTTAACTTTTGAAAAATACAATTTATTAGCCTTAATTGTAGAGTGTTAAAATTTCGCATGCAGAGTCATCAAGTTTTTTATCAACACAGCAGAGACTGGAAATCGATCCTGTGATGACGAAGTTATTGTCGGAACGTTGGGACGAAAAATCTCTCGCCGTAAAGACGCGCAACGAGGCGTCATGTTTTTTCAAAGTTCACGATTGTACTCGCGCAGGGTGAAAGTTGCGGAGGGAAGAAATTAAGCAAAGCGAATGAAAAAAAATGTTGTTTCGTATTATGACAAGAAACGCTGCGATATTACACAAATATTTCTGTCACCGGAAGTCTCGTCAACCTTCCGGCGAGCCGATAGTAATGAACCAACCTACATAAGCAACAATAAAATTTCGCAGCTCACAATGCCTAGAATTCTTCCCAGAGCGACTGATGTTGGCTCAGCTTCCTCCAACTTTCGGCTTCCACTCCCTCTCGTGATACAGCGCATTCCACACTTTTTCCCTAATTATCACGAGGCTGGTACGTACACTCGCTTACAATTCTACCTGTTCTCGCGTTAGTGTAGAATTTCCGCAGGCCTGCTGGAAGCTACTAGACCTGTAGTCTGAACAGAAGACGAAGAAAGAGAAAAAGAGAGACACGGGGCAGATTCCTTCTGAACCAGGGAAAGGCAGGGGAACCCATCGCCATGGTGTTACACGTAAATAGCACGACACACTCTTTTCCATAGACGTGTGTATGTGCGCGTATAGAACTACCTGGTGTCGCTAACATCATTCATATTCTTCGTCTATTGTTCCCGCGTCAAAGTGAATAACCGGCATTTCTCACGTTCTCCACAAAAGAACTAAAATCATTTTATCTCGCTTCTTCAGCGTTTGAAAAATATTCTTCTTCTTCTTCGCGAGAAAATGGCGAAATATTTGAGAAAAAAAAATACAAGGCTTTCGAAATCAAGTTCCAGTAATGCGAGTCTGGGCAACGATCGAACCGGTATCTGCCAAGAATAAGTGTCAGACATGGATGGAGATCTCGCGAACGACATCTAGTGGGAATGAAAATGGACGAGAGTTAAGGCTCCCGTCCAGATATACATTGAGCAAGAGACCTTGATTCCACGTTACTGAAAACCCGTCATTAAGTGCTGAGCCCTCAAGGCCTTTTCACCCACGTTTTTTACGCCTTTTTTTGTATCTCAAGCAACACAGAATATCGATTTGGAAATATTGTTTGTATAGGCTCGTTACTACGGACTACCGAACGAATGCGAGTTGAAAAATTCTCCTCTGGCAACTAAGAACGCGTGTTTCAATCTCTTTAACTGCCGAGACCTCATTATGGCATTTCCTTCAATTAAATATTGCACTTTCCAACTATTTCAATCCCACTGGAAGAACCCACAATCACCATCGTTCAGATATTCATTTTTATTCGTAGCTTCGTTTTAAAAAGTTCCCTGAGTAGTTGGCATGACGATAATCGCGGCCTACCGGATAAAATGCAACGAGAGTGAAACTTTTATTCATCATAGTCACTGACGTGATGTTCTTCATGGACACCCACATTCTTTCAGCGCCTTCATTATAATTTCAAGTCGGTTTGCATCCAATTCACTACACACTGGCATCGTGACAATTTCGAGGACTTTAATACTTGCATTTTGCCATCGATTTTCATCGAGTTTAAAGTTCTATCCTTCATCTGCAATCTTTTAGAAACTAATTAATTAAAAATGAAGGAAATGTTGTATAGCTTTTTGAAAAGCACGTGAACCACCACATTTTACTCAAGTATCAAATTTTTTTCGCATCCATCGAAAATTTGTTTCCTTTCGTAGAGTTTTCATTACATACCAAATATCTTTTTTTCAAATTCTATTTTTTTTGTCGTTTTACCGAATTTTTGACTCATTTTTTTATTTCAAGCAAAATTGCCCCAGGCTAACGTGATCCTGCATTGGAAGACGAAAAGAATGATCTCAAGTCGAATCCTTTGCGTTAAATTTTACCGGAAATGTGAATTTTTTAAAATTGGGCTCATTGTGACCCGAGGTTTCAGGAATAGGTAGAAAAACAAAAAGTGCTGCAAATTGAAATTTGCAAATTGCTTCCTCATGGTGCCCAAGATGTACGGTGAAACAATTTTTCGAAAAACTAATATTTTCGTAAAATTCCAAAACCCATAAAATTTTAACCGCTCAATCGATATTTCCCAAATTCAATACCAACCTTCCTATTATGATACTCTAATTATAAAAAAAAAAAAATTAGTAATAAATCTTAAGATTTGCGAAAGTTAGAGCGGTGACACCATTTTTTTGAAAATTCAAAAATGCTGTAGAATTCGAATTTTTCTAGCGATCCGGACAAAATTCTCAGCAAACGAAGAGCTGGTATATAGATTAACGTCTACGCAAAACTAGAGCCTTGTAGCTCAAACCGTTCTCGAGTTATAACAATTTGAATTTTACAGTGCCAGCACATACACACACACATCCGGACATTTTTTCTAAATATGATTTTTGGACGTTTTGGGACATTTTAAGAACATTGACATTGAAAACTCGAAAAAAAAATTTTCACCGTCACAAAGTTTCCTCCATGAGGAAGCAAAAGGTTGCCGTTTTAGGGCTGAGAAGTTTCAAGTTTTATTTCCAGATCATCACGAAAACCGCAAATATCTTCTGAACAGTTCGTCCAAGACATACCATGGGTCTTTTTAAATCAGAAATGTCAACAAATTTTCACAGACTTTTGACTTCGATCTTTCTGCGTTTTTTTTTTAGAAATGAATTTCTTTTTTTTAGCAACAAAATCCTGAGGCTGTTCCTTGTCATCGGAATATTCGAAGCTAGTCAGGCCCAATGGCGGCCATGCGTAGAGTTGAAGACGGATCTCCACGTGCCTTGCAAATGCACCATAGCGCCGGACAATCCTCGTGCACTGAGAATGAACTGCGATCGCGTTATTTTTACGAGCGATACTCTCGAGATATTAAGAGATCAACCGGTCACTTGGTTGAGCCAGAGAAATTGTGGTTATCAAAGATTACCCGAGGATCTTCTGAATTCGGGTCTCAATATCGAAAAACTAGATCTCTCTGGTAACTCGATTTATCGCCTGATGGATCGTCTCCTGAACGCACAAACACGACTACGAGAGCTCAGACTCAGTGACAATTTACTCGGTGATAATCTCAACCCGATTTTCTCGAGCAATGAGTTTCGAGACCTCGATACCTTGCGGTTACTCGATCTTCGTCGCAACGGAATTCGGAGCATCGAGGAAGGAATCTTCAAGGGTTGTGACAATCTTGAGGAATTGTATCTCGATGATAATAATCTTACCGCTGTACCTGCTGAGTCGTTAAAGGGGCCCAAAGCCATGAGAGTCCTCTCGCTTTCTGGCAACGATATCGGTGAGTTTTTTTTTCATATTTATTCACGTATCAACAGGAGTAAAGTTAATAATCATCTGGAACATCATTAAAATAGAAGCTCCTCGTATTAGTGGGAGCAAATCTTGAAAACGTGAGAAATCCAAAAAAATTTACAAGTCATTTTTGCTTACGTTTAATGAAAACTCTCGGAACTAACGAAATATCGACATTTTTCGAAGAATCTTCGTGGCATAGTAAAACAAGAAAAAAAAGCATTGAACGACGTTGAAATTTTGATAGAAAACGACTCCGTGGAATGTCTAATGGAAAATGTCCAGTGAACAGTTTTCGAGGTATTTTTTGGTCTTAGTTTCAAAGTGGAGCTTCGATAAAAATTCTTTGCCAAGTATGTCAACGGTATTTGGCATGTTGGTGTTTTCAAACATGTGAAAATTGTCAGAGGAGCCTGCGAAACAGTATAAAATTTGCAGGCCGTCGTTACAAAGGTTCGATTACGAAAATCGGACGATTATCGATGGGATAAATATTGGGAATCAAGTGAAAATGTTTTTCAGGTTTTCTTCCACGTGGAGCATTTTCAAATCTCGGTGAATCTCTTCTGCGTATCGATCTCAGTCGTAACGAGTTGTCACATATGGAGGACGGTGCTCTAACCGGTCTGAACCACGTTCTCTTCTTGAACTTATCGAGAAACGATCTCACTCGATTTAACAGCGATGTTTTCAAAGGTAAGCAATTTGAACAAAAAGGGATACAAATTGTCGTGAAACTTTTTTCGTTACTCTCGTTGGATATTATTTACGAGAACATAAAAATAAAACTCGGCGATAAGAATTTTTGCCGAGTATTTAAAAAGCACAATGCTCGTATAATATCGCGGGAAAGGGAACGAACTTGCGAAGGAAAATAATGAAGAGAATGCAGAGGAAAAGACGCGTGGCCGGGTGCGAGTGACCGGAACGCCATCTCACCTCTTTTGCATTCGTTTCCTCAGCTAGCACTCGAAGCGAAAAAAAACCGCTATAGTTTGAGCTCACGAGAGAACGCGAATCGTGGGAAAAATCTGCGTAAGAAATGCGATCGTTAACTGTATCGGCAACTCCACGCTAAATAAAACTATCAATTTTTTCCTTATTTTTCAATTTCATTCTCACTTTTCTAATATTTTTCCATTTTTTCTCAACTCATGAAGTAGATCGAGATGCAATTTTCTTTTTATCACAGTTTGCTTATTCGTTTACAGAAATAAAGTTTATGAATCGGAACAGAAAGCGACAGAAAAACATTCTGATGAATCGTTTTTCGAAATTAAAGTCATTTTCAATGATTTATAGAAATTTGAGTAATCAGCGCCATTTTTTTTTTACATAAAATTCAAAATTATCAATTCGAAAGAGGAAAATCGGTAGCCTGTGTTAGAAAACTCACTCGATTCGCATGGAATGTTCTGTATTCACGACTAGAATTGTATGTTTTTTTTTATACATTGTAAGCAAAGTGTAATTTATGTTGTTTTCACTGTACAACGAGAGTTGCGGTCCCCCAGTTGATGGCCACGGCCTCGTAAGATGTTAAGAGTGAGCCCGTGGTTCGCATGCTACGTGTAAATATATATATATATATAGCGTACGCAACAAACATTCTGTGTCTAATCCGGGCGCTCCCACGGGTCTTTCATTTTTTCTGTTCGAGTTCCGCTCGAATGTCGTGCGAGATTTCTTCTGCCGATCAGCACTCGCGATTATTCTAACGCAATTCCTTTCTTTTTCTTAATTGTGTACTGAAAAAAGTAACGCCACGTGAATCGAGGCTGAGGATTGTCGTGAAATACATGATCCTGAAGTTTGCATCGTTGGAATGCAACGAAATTCTGTTATTTCTTCAGCAGAGCCAATAATTATTATTCAATATTTGGTCCGGCCAATAAAACGATTCTCTCTTGCGACCAAAAAACTTGATCGACTCGAAAAATTGCCACGATTTTCAAAATTCAACAAATTATCAATAGAAAAAATGTTTTTCGTTAAATCTCAACGTTGCAAACTTTAGAGTCGTGTGAATCGAAAATTCACATACGAAACTTGAAATTGGTTGTTCAGTGACGTCTTTCCTGTACCACTTTTAGGAAATTTAACTCTGGATCGCTGCTGCGCCCTGCACTCGGACTTGACCGACAGGGTTTACACGTTATTGGCAAATTTCTTTCGATAAAAATGTACCGAAATCAATAGTAATCTCTGAAACACCTAATGATGGTCAATTTCGAAGAAGTAACGCATAAAAATCTCAATCCACAGTAATATTTACGCATGAGAGTGTATGTACCTTGAGACAGAGAGAACACTTTCCAATTTTCTCGAAAGATCCCTGCGGGGAATTCTCGTGCACTTAATTACGTGACACTATGAGCTGCTTTCTTTTTTTTTCTCTCTCTTTCTCCCGTTTGATTATCGTTAATGGCATTTTTAATGGAGAATTTTATTGTGTGAGACACATTCATACGTTTTTGTTATTGTGGATTTAACGAGTCTTGGGAATCGGCATGAGTTACTCGTAGCGATCGATCAGATAAGAAAAACGAGGGATTCGAGGAGAATAAGAGAGAGACAAATGAAAATCTTTGTACGTTTCGCAGGTGCTTATAATTTACTACAGCTGGACCTCTCGGCAAACTTTCTCCAGGAATTCCCCAGCGACGCACTACGGCATCTCCAAGCTCTCAAGTTTCTCAACGTCTCGAACAATTTGATCACCGTGAGTTTGTCATTATAAATGTCAATGATATATATTTTTCGAATCCCCGGACACAAGATCGACAAAACGTTTCCAAGAAAACTGTTTTGCCATCAATGGCTGTGAATTTGATCGAAAAAACAAGTTTTCTGGTTCTTCTCCGTTTCAAATAGATTTTAAGCCCTAGAACGGTGACCTGGGGTCGAAAACGACCCCACGGCGACTTAAACTTTTTTCAAAATCATTTTCTATCTTTTCACCGCATTTTTTTTACCAACTTTTTGACTCCAAGAAAAATTGCCACAGGCCCGCGTGATCCTGCATCAAAAAGCGAAAAGAATGAGCCCAAGTTGAATCTTTTTCGTTAAATTTTACTGGAAGCATGGATTTTTCAAATTTGGGCTCATTCATGACTCTGGAATAGAGAAAAAAATAACGTTACCGTTCCAGGGTCAAGATTCGTTATGAGCTTTACTCCAAAAAACAAAAAGAAAAGCTTTATGACGAGAAATATTCGTGTTAATATTGCGAGACCAATGAAACGATAGTTGATGACATTTAAAATGAACTTTTGTTCATTTTGATAATAACGCATCTGGAATCTTACATAATTATAGGAGATTGAGCGTACACACTTTACTGGACTGGCCGAGCTCCAAGTCCTCGATCTTAGCAGAAACAACATAGGTCGTTTGGGGGTCAACACATTCGCCAACCTGAGTGCTCTTACCAGGCTCGATCTGAGTCTCAACGCATTGCGAACGGTAATTTAACACATTAATTTCATATTTATTAATATGCCAAAGGTTCAAGCGAATGAAGAATTTCTCGCTTTTTTACTTTCTCCAAATTCAACTCTCGATTTCGTGGGAAAGGAACAAAATTAACGTTTATGCTCAAGTTCCAAAACTTTAATGAAACTGTGGCGGAAAGAGAGATCGAAAAAAAAAAAAACACGTTCTCGTTGAACAATTAAGGAAAAAATAAATTTTCTTCAGTCTCTATGAGTCGAGTCCTTCGAAATTCTAATCGAAGCGGAATGTTGCTGTAAATGTTTGAACGTATACGTCATTAACATTTAATTACTCATTAAAAAATTCCAGATCGAGGAGTCTTCTTTCGAGGGATTGATAAATCTCAAATGGCTTTCCCTTCAGGACAACAATATTTTGCTGGTGCCAGCATTGGCGATAAGTCGTTTACCATCTTTGACGCATTTGCACGTGGAATTCAACCGCATAGGAGCGTTATCAAGTGAATTATTGAGATCGACGGCTTCAAGCTTGGTTTCGTTGGGTTTGACGCGTAATTTGGTGCGTGAAATTCCAGCGAGGCTGTTCCAAAGTTTTGAGAATCTTGTCAACATCGAATTATCGGGCAACATGTTGTCATCCGTGTCACAGCACACATTTGCTGGCTTGGAGGACACTCTCTTGAATCTTGACTTGTCGAACAACCGTTTGACCTTGGTGAGTCCATTGCCACTGGATAATCTGCTGTCTCTGAATCTCGCGGACAATCATTTGAAGCGCTTGAGCCCCGACACTTTCGAGCATCTCGTGAAACTGCGTTATCTCAACATCAGCGGGAATCCATTGTACGGGGGTTTCCCACCGATATTTCCGACCTCGTTGATTAACTTGGACGCTTCGCGAACTGGTCTCAAAGTTTTGCCAACCGTGCTGCTTCTGAATCTCGAACTTTTGACGAGCTTGGCACTGGCGAATAATCATCTTCAAGAAATAAGCGAAGGAACGTTCCAGCATCTTGAAAATTTGACTCACATCGATCTCTCGTATAATGCGATCGAAAGGATCGAGAATGGCGCTTTCGTTGGTTTGGTTAATCTCTACGAGCTCAATCTTCGTGGCAATCGATTGGGCTCTTTCGCAGGTGAATATTTCAACACCGGTACCGGTCTCGAGATCCTCGATCTCAGTGACAACGAGATCGCTTATTTATCGCCAACCAGCTTCATCATACATCCTCGTCTCCGTGAAATCCGTCTCGGCAAAAACCGCCTCACAAGGTTCCCCAGTGAATATTTCAAAACCTTACAATTCCTCGAACGCATAGATTTGTCTTCAAACTCTTTGCGAAACGTAGCCGAATTTGCTTTCGCTCAGCTTGGACATTTGCGTGAATTGGATTTGTCGGGTAATCGAATCGAATCGGTGGACGATCTCGCTTTTCATAATTCTACGCAACTACAGATTCTCGACCTTTCGAAAAATGTTCTTGAGACCCTGAGCGAAAGGACGATGGAGGGTGTTCTGCGGATCGAGTATCTTGATCTGAGTGACAACAAACTCAGCTCGTTGCCGGAAACGATTTTTGATCCTACGAGGGTCCGCTCGGTGGAAAGAATCAACTTGTCGAAGAATCGATTCAACGAGATCCCAGTCCGATCGCTGCAGAGACAATCTTCCAAGTTGCTGGGTCTGAGCGTCGCGAAAAATCGACTTTCCGAGGTTTTCACCCAAGACATTGTCAATACCGTTAAAGATCTCGATCTTTCGGACAATCCTCTGAGTGAAAACGCTGTGAGGGGAATCATGGGCGAGGCTAAAATCTTGAGATCGTTGAATCTCGCCCGTACAGGAATGAAGAGCGTCACGAGATTGGAGACTCCGTTCTTGAAGGATTTGAATCTTTCCGGTAACGAGATAAAAGACATAAGACCATCTGCCCTGGAGCGTGCGACTCTCCTGGAGAACCTCGATATCTCGACGAATCGTTTGAAGGATTTTGGTAATTTGGTAAACACTTTCAAGACTCTTCCAGCATTGAGATCGCTCGATGTGTCCGGTAACCTAGTGACTAATCTGAATGAAAGTAGTTTCGTCGGTTTGGATCGTTTGCGAACCCTGAGAATCTCTAATTTGACCGAATGCACGAGGATTGAAAAAAGTGCTTTTAAGAATCTGGCCAAGTTGCGCGAACTGAGTGCCCAAGATTATCCGAGACTCGGTTATTTCGATGTTCAAGGGATTCTTCGACCCATGACGAACATCGAATCTCTGGACGTTGAGATAAAGGATTCAACGGTTGGCAATGAGTTGTTATCGATAAGGACACATCCGCGTCTCAAGGAGCTGACGTTGCGCGGTGAGAGACTTCGGAGTATACTGTCGAGTGCTCTAGCCGGTGTGAGGAGCTCTCAGCTCTCTTTGGGAGTGAAGAATTCTTCGGTAGATTCGATCCCAGCAGCGTTACTGTTTCCAGTGCCAAGATCGACCAGGCTGGATATCGACGTTTCGGGCAGCAATTTCACAACGATTCCGGCCCAATTGATCGCTGCGTTGGACGAGAGGAGCGGCATGATAAGACTCCGTGGCCTCGAGGCTAATCCCATTATGTGCGACTGTGAGGCAAAGCATCTTTGGCGATGGCTCAAAATGTCGCCTAATAGAATGAGGATCGAGTGCCATGGACCGGAACATCTGAAAGGACAAATTTTGACGGAAATGAGCGAAGAAATTTTATCGTGCGAACGTATGACTTCAACGAGATTCAATCCTACCGAAATAACTACGATGATGTCCATGCGGTCGACGTCAGCAGAGCCCGAAATTATTTGGACTGCTGCACCGACCACCACAGACAATAGGAACAAACAATACAACGGAGAAATGGGCGGCTCGTCGGTCGTCGGATCCACCGGCACTGACGACACTCTTATCATCGGTATCGTCGGCGGCGTTGTCGCTTTCATCGCCATCGTCATCATCATCATTTGCATTTGTCGACTGCGCTGGAGCAATCAAGTAAACGAGGCACGAATGGCTGCCATGGCTTCCAGCATTCATGAAGCTTCTGTCATCAGACCTGCCAGTGCTTACTCTGGAAAAATCAACCACGAAGCTTACGTCGGATCATTCAATGGTTCCACTCTCGGCCATCCACATCCAAATACTCTCCCAAATACACCCGTCCAAATGATGCCGTACGTTCAACCTATGCACATGATGCACCAATCCGTTCATCCATCACAACAAAACAATCAACCCATTTATGGATATTACGACACTGGAAATCCTTCACTTCCCATGTACATGACTTGTGCACCCGATCAGAAATTCGACAGATAGGTCAATCAAAATACTGATTACATCGAAACGATTACGAAAAATCGCTCAGTTATCACAATTACCAGGTTTTTCTAATTGTTTATTACTTCATTGCAAACTGGACCTTCGAGTCATAAATTTCTCCTCAAGTGCATTAAAAAAATTATAAATTCATACTTTGTCTCTATTCTTCAAGAGAATAACGACCGTGTGAAAAGAATTCAACAAAATCGGTAAACCCACCATGGCTCATGGGGTTTTAATACCGGTCGAAAAATCGGCAAACAATTTTTTCTCTAATTCTCCCACCTTCGATCTACGAATGAATGTAATTCCTGGAATACGATTTTTTTTTTTTGCAAACACACAAATACTCGGTTGTTTTTTTTATGATACAAACATTTTTTTCATAATGGAACCAACAAATAATCGAAATCGATCTTAAAGAAGTTCGAAACACGAAGGATCACTGGATTCATCGTGTGCTCATGGACGATGGGTGTGTTGAATTATTGATAGTCAGTGCTAAGAGGAACGCAAATTTCCAACGCACCGGGGTTAAGTAAAAATAATTGTGCATTTTCGTATTAATAACGTATTTTTTTTCTCACTCTAAACAATTTAAGAAATTATTATTTGGATGGTGTCTGAATGTCAGTGAGAATCCGAACGAGATATTGCGACGCGTTCATTCAAAGAGTGCAAAGTTCCCCCTGTAAAAAATCTCCCAACTGCTCGCAAGTTAATCAGCTGAATATACAATTCAGTGCTGTTGTACGTTTGATCGATCCATAATATACTTTTAGCTTTTTGTACATTTTAACGAGAGCCTGTACGAGAAGTGAACGGAAATTTGACTCACTCGTAAAAGCGTGAGAACATTAACTATTCTGTATGCGACTAATAATAATTTTATAATTATTATACAAATACGTAATTGAACAAATTGTATTGTTTCCAATATTATGTACATATAAGATTAACTATTAAATGGATTATTTAATTTATGCATTATTGTAGCATGTAAGAGTTTGTAATTTAACAATAAATTTCAAGTTACGACAATGTCCTCTAATAAATATATCCTTTCATAATCTTGTCCTCTTATTTACGACGCACATTTGCATCGCGCAGGTCCGAAGTCCTCGCAAACTAGTGGAAATTATGGGAAAATCACTCACTCAATAATTATGTCACATATCAATTAAAATATTGACTCTCCAATAGTTTTTTTTGAACTCTCAAATACTTTTAAACGATTCTGAAACGATTAAAAAATAATTACACGTCCAAGTCCATATTTCGAGGAGACAGAAAATATGGGAGCGTCACATAAAAAAAAAACATTTATTTTACCGAAAAACTATTAACTCGTAAACTTTTTTTCTTTACTCGCGAACTTTCTCCAACGATTCTCCGACTTTTTCCACAAATCAACATTTCCAAAGGGTCTGTGGTAATTTATGGAGTTTGAAAAACCAACATTATTATATTTTGATCCAATCATTTGACACAATTTGATATATTACAGAATTACTCAGATATATTTTGAATTTGAAAGACCGATTCATAAAATGGAAGTCACGAATTTGACCGGAAGTTGATTTTCCAACCGTAAAGTGGTGCGCTCTGCTGGCCACTTTGGGAAGAAACGAAGCTCGCTAGTTCACGAGAAAGTTAGGTTAGGCTCTTTTTTCCGGTTACCATAGCCGAGAGGTGCGTTGAATCCGAAGTTGGTCATAGTAATCTTAAAACATCCAGATATTAATTAAAGTTACAAAGATTGTTTAATCGTTATTGAGAAGCTCGAATATTAGCGGATCGTTGGGTGCCGAAATTTTTCTGAAATAACGTTTTTATCATTGTGTTTACCCCGAGAGAAACACGATGAGATTTCCTCTCGCTCTGTCAACATGTTATCGTGGCAGCGACAGACTTTCCACGATTATTTTTCTCGATTCGAGTGTCTCCGTACTTGATTAAATTTTATCCAATTTTTTTGAAATATCGATCGTGAAAGTGCTTTCGAAGAGTTTCATTCTTTCTCGTAATTCGAACGTCATCGAATTCCAAGTTGGGGGTTAAACTCGTGATCAATTCGTTTTGCTCGCGTCTCTAATTTGATGCCTGTTTTGTTTATTTCCCCTAAAAAGTCCGAGCTATTCATTTTCCTCATTGTTTGAGTCTTCTGAATTTTCCTTCGTGTCAATCTACGCGGTTTTCCGACAAATCATTCATTTTCTTTTGTTTGTTTCTTTCATGTGCAGTTCGCCAAAATGGTGAAGATTATGAAAACAGGAAAAGTCGTGCTGGTCCTTAGCGGCCGGTACGCAGGACGCAAAGCCATTGTCATGCGCAACTTTGACGATGGCACTACGGAAAAGCAGTACGGACACGCTCTTGTCGCAGGCATCGACCGTTATCCCCGCAAAGTTCATAAACGTATGGGCAAAGGAAAACTTCACAAGCGCTCCAAAATCAAGCCTTTCGTCAAGGTCAGTAAATTTATCAAAATCTTTGGAAAAAAAAAAGATAATTCCCATAGTATATTCGTCGCATTTAACGTCTGGTGGGAAAACTTGATAAACGCATGAAAATTCGCTAAATTTTGGTCGAGATCGGTATAAAAAAAAAACAAAGCTCAAACCGTCTCCAATCTTTTCCTCACTTCGGAGCAATTTTCGATTTCACATCATCGCATTCTCAAGATTCCACAATCATATTGTCTTTTGGGTGGTTTTTATTGCTGCTGAATGATCATTAACACGAAAATCATAATTTCCACGCTCCATTTTGAAAAATACTTTGATTCGATTAGTTAAATTCTACGAGCGAGTGAATCGATAATAAAAAACGAACAACAAAAAAACCCAATTCGAAGCAAATGGTAAAATAACGTTTGAACGGAATTTCCAATTTGAAAAGGTTCTGGAAAATTAATTATTAACGAGTTTGGTGGAAACAATATAAAAATCATTATAATCTTTGTTAACTTCGATTCGTGGTCGTAAAAAACAAAAGTAACGTTTTAGCTTAAAGATTGAGGAAATTGTTATTAATTTCTTGACAAAGCTGTTTAGAGACTGGTTGAATGTTCATTTTTCGACTACGCGATTCCTTTTCCCAAAGTTTGCCCTGTGATAAATTGGACGAAATTGCAATTTCAGATTTTGAACTACAATCACTTGATGCCAACGAGATACACGGTTGATTTGCCACTCGACAAAGTTGCCCCAAAGGATTTGAAAGATCCGATGAAGAGGAAAAAGGTCAGATTCCAGACCCGCGTGAAGCTCGAGGAAAGGTAAGTCGATGAATTTGTCATAGAATCCAAGCAACACTGATTTTCACTCGAAAATCAGCGTCGTAATTTACATTCTGAACAAAATCTAATAAAAGTCATTTCCTCTTGATTCCAGGTACAAGTCTGGCAAGAACAAATGGTTCTTCCAGAAGCTCCGTTTCTAAGCGATTTAAATAAAAAATAAACATTAAAACACTGAAAAAAACGAAGAAAAAGAAACGTGAATTTTATTTATTCCGAGATATCCTCAATATTTATTAATACAACGCCTCGACGTACAAGAAGCTCAAGAAGCTCCATAAATAATAAGCATAATAATGATTATCTCATGGTTGATGAAGCGAGTGCATTCCTCTATTAGTTAATTCAAATTTTCCATCGTTCGTAACGTAACGAATTAGCGTGATTTTCATTTGTTGAGTTTTTTCACTCTCTCGTCCAGAGCTGCTATGTTGTTGCGTATGGATTCCAAATTCGAAGCAAAACTTTCTTGCACTCCTTTGAGCAATACTCTGTTGCTGTCGAGACCGTTGGTTATGTCGGTTTGCAAAAGCTCCAGTTGCGCCAACGATTTTCCGAATTCGGCCGCTGAAATTGGTTCAAATACATGAGAAGAAAATAATTGACGAATTATTTTTCTGTAAAGTCTTTTGTGTGCTGAATTACACTCGTTTCGAACTTTTGTTGACTAGACACCCGGCTCAAAATAAATATCTTTGTGTATTGACTCGAAATGATTTCTCGACGAACCTTGCTGATGGACAGAGCTGAGAGCCAACATGCGATTGATAGTTTGTGGGACAACGTCCGATGACGCTTCGATCTTTTTCATAATTTCGTACATCTCGAGAATTTTTTCTTCTCTTTCCGTGTCTTGTTGAGCAGCCGATTTTTTCTGTGCCAAATTGTCCATTCTGTGGGAAAGCGTCGAGAGTCTGCTGGCCATTGCATCGAGCTGGGCGGTGTCGAGCAACGAAGATTTCGCGCTCAACTGTTGAACGGCCTCGACGATTCCCTGGGTTTTCAGGGTTTGCGTGAATTTTCCAAGCTTCTCGTTACTCGCGCCCAAAACATTTTCCAAGCGAGCGATCCTCTGCTCCGCTTCCGCTATCCTTTGAGCTTCTTGGAGCCGAGCCTTTTCCGGCAAATACATCATTTGGTACTTTAATACTCCAGGCTCCGTTGGTGAAGGATCCGTTACTTTAGCGGCTTCCGTTTTCGTTTCCTCGACTTTTGTCGAACCCGTTTGCTTGAATAGTTCGATCTGCGACGTCAATTGCCTGAGACCAAACGAAAATTCTTACTCATCCAATTTTGCACTCCCAATAGAGAAATAAAATAATTAAATATTGTCCCGATCTTACTTCAAACTGGCACCTTGAGGATCAGCCAGAGTGGCGACGAGACTGCTGCCGAGTGTTTCTTCCAACTTGAGGCAATTTAATTGTTTCCCCATAGTCTCAACCTGAGACAAAATTTCCACCATGCTTTTGTGCTCCGCTTCGTCGTTTGCCTTCTCTTTGAGTCTGCTCACTTGTTCAAAAAGTTCTTTCAGCTCAAATTGTAATCTCTCGCATTTCTGGACGGCTGTTTCTTCCTCGCCTTCCCCCGGCAGTTCCCAGTCTCCGAAGCTAATCAACAGCGAACAACGTTCTTATCAAAGCACAAAATTCTCGAGTTTGGTAACAAACACCATTTTAACTTTGCATGGAAACGATTTTCCTGTAATTGGCAAAGGGTCATTTCAAAATTACACTGAATTGTAGCCGGTCCTTGGTTTCCTTGAGATTCTGTCGGAAAAGTCAACGCCTTGGCTGAGAATACGTTTTCCCTTGAATTTGTTGAAGGCCTCGGTAGCGCTCGTGTGCAAACGTTCGATGGAATCTGTTTCATCCTTGAGAGTTGCAATTTGAAAAAAAAAAAAAAAACATTTGAATTTTAATGAATAAAAATTCGTCTTGAAATTCATCTCTTGACTGATTTTTTCCTACCTCCGCATAGATCGGAAGCTGCTCAGCTTCTGGCAAGTCCGAAGTCTCATAAATGTCCGCCTGGTCGTATGCCTAAAGTTATAATATTTGCTCATTTGTACTGGGATCATTTACGTGTTACGTTGGGGTATATTGGTGACGAAAAAACTACGGAAACGTAATTATTTTTTTACGAAATTTCCTTTGATTATTATTACGAAGAGTCCAGATTGCTCCTAATGTAGATCAAATGTTTCAATGGCAGTATATAACTTTTCGACCCAACTTGTCCGACTTGATTTCGAAGGAAACTTGAATTTGTGTACTTTTGGATGTCGATTTTCAACAATAACAAAAAACAGAGGAAACTCGAAAACTGTGGGATAACCTTAAGAATGAATTGTAACCACACCTACGAGCCCAAAAATATGAATATACAAATATGTTGTAGAAAAAAGTGACATGATAGCTCAAATACTCACGATTCCCGGTAAATCGGCGTATTTAGGATCCGCCATGTTGAGTCAATATTAAAGATGATATTTAAATATCTGAGAAAACGATTTTCTTCAAGCAACTGTCAGCAGGAGTTTGACATTTGCACAAAAATGCAGGATATTGGTTCCGATCGAAGCGACGGCGACCATTTTAAGTTAGTCACGTGACCTCGATAAATTACCTAGCCGATGATCTAGGGACTTTCTTGCTGGAAATTCCCCATGCGCTAATAATTATTGGTGTGGTGGGCCTGCGGAGCTCCCCTCTTTGTTCCGTCCTACAGCTGATGTGATAACTGTCGTGGTTACACAGAGAAATCCTCCTACGCTTTCCTCCCTCCTTCTCTGCCTCTTTCAGCCTCTGTAAAATAATACGCGAGTCCGGAGTCAGTCAGTCTGTTTGACACAGGCAACGATCGAAGGATTCTCCCGTAGTTCTACAAACGCTTCCCACGTCTCGATAGTGACGTACAACATTCGTTTTATTCAGATAATCATCGCGGCCAGTGCTAACGTGTGTGTATGTGTGAGAAAGAGAGAAAGAAAGCAGGGAAGTAGAAGAACAAAAGTGGTGTATACTGCCTTTTGAGTGACGCGTATATGCGAGAGTGCTTGTGTGTTTTACAATCCAAAAATAATATTCCTTAAACTTTCGACCCAGTGCAGGAATATGCGCGCACATATATAAAAGGGATGTGTATCGGTTGAGAGAGTGTTTCGCACGGTTATTTTACGTTTTTTTCCATTTTTTTTTTTTGTTCGTCTCCCCTCCCGCTGTCCTTCGATCTGTATACGTGACTCCCACCGAGTGGGTTGCGAGTGCGCGTGTTTGTGATCGTGTGTGTACAGGAGCTTATCCGTGTACCATCATATATACCAATACGAATCGTCGATAAACTCGAGGCCTCTCTCTCTCTCTTTTAAAGACGAGCGGAATTGTGAAAGAAATTGGAAGAAAAAAAAACAGACGACAAAAATCAGTACGCGAGAGGAAAACTTTACGAGAAACATTGCGGTGATTATTGTCGATGAAAAATTAATGCGCGGGCGCAGGGAGGGAGAAATTGAGGAAAAACGAGGTTAGGGAACAATTACCTACGAGAGGATTGAGACAATAAAAAGTGTGGCTGCTTGGAAATTAGTTCTCTCTGGCGGAATATTTTTCATCACGTCTTTTTCCGATCCCTATTTATATATTTATATATATATATAAATAGATATAAATTTATTATTCTTCATAATAAATAATCTAAAGTTGGTGCTGTACGTTGGGCATGGTATACCTGACGAGTTCTTGGGGTATGGGAGAGACTGAACCTCGGTGCTACAGCACAAGTACAATAACATCGTCGTCTTCAACGTCGTCAGCAACGACAGCTACATTTCTACAGGATCATGATGAAGAGGTCGCTCTACATCCTCTCAACAATCAGGTGCATAACAACAACAAAAACATTAACCTTTTTTCTCTCGTTTTTTAAATTTCCGTTTGACCTTCTAAAAAATTACAAAAAAAAAACATAAAAATTCCAAGCAAAACAAAAGACATTCCTTTAATTTCGTTCGGGAAACCGAACGACAAAACGTTTTCGAAATTTCTCGAAGTAGTAATTTCTCTCCCGTGGATGATTCATCGTTCATTCGATCTTTCCAAAAGGATCGACGTTGATGGAAATTATTTTGAAAATAACTACAAAATCTTGGATCGTTTCTTCCTCGGGTTTTAATTTATTTATGACATAACCAAAAAATGCACTTTCTCTCGTGCGGCGGCTTATCGCCAAACAACTTTCCCACGATAAATACTGATCGTTTATCTTTCCATTATCGATGATAACGCTCGCTGATATCCACAAAAACTCAGTTTAATTCGGCCAGTTGGTGGACACGAAAATAAATCCTTAATGGGTTTTTTTTCACATCTCATTTATTTTCGACCTTACACAAAAATACACAAACACCTGGTTTGCAAAAGGTCCAACGTATCATTTTTTTTACTACTGTCAAATCGCTGATAGAAATTTTCTGCCATTTGTCGCAATCCCATAACCGACGACGCATGAATATTATTTGTGATTTTCCAATGACGTAAAGATTTTTGCTCCAGAAAATTGCTCAATTTGGTATCTTTTGTTTTCGTATTCATACAATTACTTTGTGTTTTCTCGCATGTTTCTTATTTATTGGTAAAAATGAGTCGATGCTCCGACGATCCACAGCTGTTGTGACGCAACGATGAGCATTCGATCGACGTCACTGTTTTTCTTCCGTCCAAAAGATTTATCTCCCCGATTAAATTGCTCAGTCCGATCTTGACTGAACCTTGTTTTCATGGAAAAATCTCAAAGCATGAAATTGCTAAACTGTGATAAGACCCGTCGACGCAGCAATGGAATATTATCGTAGCAAATCTTGTATCATTGTGATGCAGAAAAATCAAAGGTCGTCAAACTTGAAATTTTGGGGTCTTTTAAAAAATGATCAGAATTCGAGATACCTACTTGGTTTGCAAATCTCAAATTCCCCCATCCAAACGCGTATACATTGAAGACACGTTTCTCTCAGAAGTTGCAAATAAAAATTTATGTAGGATTTTTTTTGCCGATAGCCAAAAAGGCTGTGAGCCGAAATTTCTTAAGAAAAATTCTAAGTACATATTTTTGCGACTCATAAACGAAACGCGACTCCAATTTACACGCGTGAAATTTAAAAATTATGAATTGAATATCTAAAATTCCTGGAGTCTGGAAATGTTTCTTTATTGGTGAAAATTATTGGTGTGGGTGTCAAGAACGTTCGAGCAAAATTATTAAATAAAGTAATTTTGCGTTACTTTAAACGTTAAAAAAGATTTTCATTGTCTAGAGGTTGAGACAATGAATTAATAATTTTTGGCGCGTTTTAATGATGCAAAATTGTGTCTTTTGTTTTTTTTTTGTCGTTTTCAAACGGTTCACATTTATTGTGTTATAAATATGGAGACCCAGACGTTTGCTGTGGAGCGTATTCAGATTTCTCTCGAGATGCCGTTCGTTCACTTCCAGAGGGGTTTTCGCATCAGACTTGAACATTTTTGGTCATTCTTTGTTTCCCCGAAAGTTGTTTATAATGAAATGGGCTCCAAGAAGTATCAGAGGTCTCTGACTCATTGGAAATTCTCTCAGTCAAATCCCAGGCTCCTCACACACATTACGAGGAACGTGGAATTTTATTTATGCTTGTTCGAACAGCGACAAATTTATGCGATACGAGAAATTGAATAGAAATTGAGAATTTTATATTTAGAAAATTAAAAGTTATTTCATTGAATTATTATTTTGTCACATTTGTCGAGCGTGTGTTTTCATTTGAAGAAAAAAAGATTTGTTATCGTAAAATTGGTCTTTTGGTATGCCTATCGTTCTCGAAAGAATTGCCCCTTTGTCCTCCAGTTGTGCCCGTGGCCCAGCGTCTCTGAAGCGTTACTTTTCTCTCTTGACCTAGATTTTTATTTTAAGTACAAGATTCATGGTACAATCGCATTCTCGGTGTTTGGTCTTTCAACTCCAGGAGAATGATTTTTTCTTTCTCTCCGAGTCTCGATTTTTTACAATTTCCTCGTTTGTTATTTACTCAATCTGATGTTTATAATGATGGAACAGTGTAGAATGTTGAAGTCTGCATCGTTGGAATGCAACGAAATTCGGTTTTTTTTTTAGGGAAACTCACAATTTTTATTTGATATTGAATCAGGACGATAAAACGATCGTTTTCAGGATTCAAACACAAAAAATTGATACGAAAATTGGCTTTTCTTTTGAAATTTAACAAAAAATGTAGGGAAAAGTATTTTTCGTTGGATCCCAACGTTGCGAACTTCAGTGTCATAAACCTGTAAGGCTCTCGATCGGCCTATGACGTATGATTCCACGTGCTACAAATCACCATTCCGAAAATATTGGGTTATTTTTAAACACGAATGATAAAAATGCCGATCGAGTTCTCGGAATGAATTTCAATTCCTTATATGTCTCAGAACACGTGCCTTTCAAATAAATTATCACGTTCACGTAAACTAATGCATCAACGAAATATTTGCAGGTTGGCGGTCACACGAGGCTGTTACTCCTCAATCAGAACACAATCTGCAAGCCACTGAACCGTAGAGAGCTCGACTTTTACAGAAACATTCCGCAGGACATACAAATGTTTGTTCCACAATTTAAAGGTAAGAATTTTAAACGCAAATCCCCAAATCTCCCCTTTTTCTTATGAAAAAAAAACTGCGGTGAAAAAATGTTTCGCGTTGTTTGTCTTTCTTTGTCAATCGAAATGGGACAACAACACGAGTCAATGTTTGCTAAAATAAAGACTTATTTTTATCCGCCTCATGGCAGGAATTTCTCAAGGATATCTGCCGTCCGTGGCAGACGCGCCAATTGCCCTTACATTTTTTTTCAGGGTTTGCGAGATAGTCCAAATAATTATCTCTCCATGATTCTTATCGTCCCTTAATTGTTCGTCGTCGGCGATTAAAAGCGATAAAACAGAAAAGAAGCAAAAAGTTGTGTCTATTTATTGATAAAGACGAAAAAAAAGTGTAATCCAACGACAGGATGCTCCATACAAAATCACCATAATTTATGCTCGAACTTCTGCGGGGAAAATTTCTATTCAACTAAAAAGAAGCAAAATTGTAGAAATTCGTGAAAAAAATAAACATTCGGCGTTAGATTATGAAATAGTCGAAGGTTTTATACGAAAATCACCAAATCGTCGTGATAAATGATAACAATGAAAAATTCTTCCACGTACGAGCGTCATTTGTTACGTAATACACGACCCAACTCGTGAAAGAGATGACGAAGTGGCGGGACATATATTTTGTGCTCTTGTGTATTTGTTAAAGCCAGATAACTGGAAATTTCCAAGTCAATGCTCGTTCAATGAAAATCTCTCGTAGTTAATCCAAACTGTATTCGTTTAGCATTTTTATTCGATAAACGGTTGATTAAAAGGAGAAATCGAATAAATGAGATCGTAAAAATACTTGATATTCATTTTTATTAGACTTGAGAGATCTTGCATCGAAAATTCCAGAGTTAATCCTGGTCCTCAAAGGTAAAATTTCCCCGCCCCGAGTGCATTGCATAAAAAAAAAAAAACAGTAATATTTGTTGTGCCGAAATAAAAATCGGCCAAAAATGGCCAATCAATTTGAGCAGAGCCGGTAAGTATTGCTTTTGTTTTTTATTTATTTTTATATTTTACATTTCGCCAATTTTATTTTCGTATCAAAAGTAACGGTGACGAGATATTTTGATCTTTGTTTTCGGGCAAAAAAACGTTGAGCGGAAAGTTTTTGGTATCCAAAGTATATTTTATTATTTTCATGTTTTTCATATTATTATTTTTATTGGGACTGTCTAGTCCAGCTCCTGGATTCATTATCCGATGAACTTGGTAACAACTTGGCTTGAACGTTCTCTTAAATCACGTCGTGCCCTTGTGGCTCGACGTCACACGCGCCTCAATCAAAACGTCACGAGTCACGTATCTCCCCTCCCCCCCCGCCCTCCCGTTCCTGCTGAACAAAATTGTAAATTATTGAACCACGAATTTCATTCGATTGTGAATCAAGATTCGACGAGATCGAATGAAATTGCTTGCGCGTCATCTTTCAAATGAAAATATGACGTCAATGCATTCGATGACACAGTGTCTGGTAGTCAGAGCATGAAAAAAATTGAACTGTAATGGAGCGAAACGAAAAACAAATAATAATAACTTGCAAAAATATTGCGCTGGATTTCTGGAAAGGGAATCGATATTATCGACACATGTGAGAAATTGTCTCAGAGCGAATGTATGAATAATTTTTTTTTCATTCTGCCAAGAGTTGAAAAATCATGACTCTGAAGTTTGCATCGTTGGAATGCAACGAAATTCATTTTTATCTTTGACAAAAATAATTATTCGAATGCAGAATATAATTAGGATGATAAAATGATCAATTTTTGCCATTCAAAAAGCATATCGGCTCGAAAAAAATTGGATGACATTGAAAATTGAACGAATCTTCAATAAAATAAAATATTTTTCGATTCATCCCAACGTTGTAAACTTCAGCATCATGAAAAATCAATCTTGGGCACTGTGTGTGTATGTGTACAAATTGAAAAAAAGAATCTATTTTTCAAGGACACAAAATGTGGCCAGGTTTGAGAAAAGAAGGACTCGTCGTAATTGATTGAGTATGCGATAAAAGAGAATGACGTTTGAATTATTAGAAATGGTGATGTTCCAGGTGTAATCCAAGCGTCGAGCAGCGGAGGTGAGATGACGTTGGATAAGCGTTACAGTCCGAGTTTTCGGGATACGGAAAGTTCGTCGCATCAGCAGGGTCCGGTAACGAAAGGCTCGACGAAACGTAAACGCGACGACGTGCTGAGGTAATTAAATTAACAATGGAACTCGGAGGCGATGAAAAAATGTTTAGAGAAACGAATTTATTGAAGACAACAAGAAAATCATCCAACCTCACATTTCCATTGTGTGTGTGTGTGTTTGTTTGTTTTTTTTTCTTGGATTTCTCATTTTTATTTGACTTTTCAAAATGAATTGGATGAAGAACAATTTGACACAAAAATGCATTGAGATTTCGTCGTGGAATACGATGAATTCTGTGTGAGTTCAGGATTTAACATCAACTTCCAGTAGGGCAACGATTAGAGTACTCTACCGACCATCTTCCTTGGGGGCCCTTGAAAAATGTGCTCGTTACACACGTTCGGGGGTTGGGCCCTTCAACCGAGTCGTGTATGGTCACCCCCACAGACCAGTGTGCTGAGAATGGCGAATAAATCCTGCTGCAATAAACGCAAAGGGCCGTACCTTTGGTACAAAAAACACAATTGCATTCTAAAATAGTACTCTTATCGCGTTTTCTTTCTTTTTATTTTTTCATTTCTTCCATTCTTCTAATTCTAGTCATTTTGATGTGTTTTTTTTTTTTTTTTTTTCATCTTTATTGTGCGAAAAATACATTTTCTTCACCAACTCTGCGTCGTCAAGATTGTTCGATTTTATTGGCCGGATAGATTGGAAATCGATATTCGTTCGTGTACTTTGATGATTTTATGAATGAATAAATAAATAAATGAAAGTTGTGGTGAGCTACGGCGAGACTAGGAATAGATTTTGTTAATATTTTAGTTTATTATTTATCGTTTTATCTTTTTACGTGAATTATACCGTTTTAATGGAGAATAAAAGCGATTTGAAAATCCATCCGACGAAGGTAAGGTGATTTTTTATTTTATTTTTATTCTTCATTCCTTTTCCCGGCCAATAGAATAGAATCGATGCGTTGGATATCGACATTCAATCATTTCGATAACACACGTTTTGTATTACCGGACGACGGAAGTTTATTCTATTTTAAGAAAACTGAGCAATGTCGATTACTCTCTATTTTATGTTTATTATTTTTACTTCTCTTCGAGCTCTCTCGTGTTTTTACGCTCAAATAAACCATTACAAAAAGGAATATACACATGGGTACATGTGCAACGCAATATTAATAATAAGATTTTAAACGATAATGAAACGGTGAATGCGTAGCTAACAAGAAACGTTTTCGTTTATAATAAAATGAGTATATTAAACTTAATTCTTTTTTTTTTTCTATGACTGAGAAAATTTCAAAATTGTTACCATCTTTGCCCACATTCACTTTTTCAGAATGAGAATCCACCGTAAAAACAGTACGGTGGATGTTTTGAAGCCGGGAGCGCATTTGGACAGTGCTTCGAACAAACAATGTATCCTTTTGAAAATAAATGACTTTTCGCACAAGTTGCATAATTTTTGTCCGTAATAAGAAAATGAATAGAAAAAAATAGCGATATAAGGCGTAACGTTGAAAAATGAAATTGCGTTTTCGCAATGTACTTGATGAAAACTCGAGTAAAGGGAAAATTGTGAATTTTCTTAACTGCACGAGAAAACAGATTTTTTATTGTTGGAGAACATAACGTCGCGGTACACGCATCCTTGCATCTTGGACCTTAAAATGGGTACGAGACAGCACGGAGATGATGCGTCGGCAGAAAAGAGGAGTAAACAAATTGCAAAATGTGCGGCAAGCACTTCAGCCTCGTTGGGCGTCAGGCTCTGTGGTATGCAGGTAAGAATTTTTCCTGCCATTTCGCTCGAATCCCCGGAGTTGATGATTTTTTGGCAAACGTTCAATGGTGAATGATCTCTGAATATTTTACCACAGGTTTACCAATCCGACACGGATCATTATGTGAAAAGAGATAAATATTGGGGTCGGGAGCTGAACGAGGAGGGTTTCAAATCAGCACTTTATCGTTTCTTTCACAACGGCTACTGTTTACGAACAATAGCGATACAAAGAGTGATAACGCGATTAGAGAGCCTGAGACGAGCGATCGAGAGACAGAGCAGTTATCGTTTCTATTCCTGGTAAGTTGACCAGAATCCTCGTTGCCCCCAATGGAAAAGCAATTTCAAATGAATGACGAGAAGGCCAACGACAGAAAAAACAATAAACAAACAAAACATTGGAAAAAGATGAAGGCCTTCGTCATTTGGTGTCCCCTTAACATAAAATTCGTACGAAAGCACACAGTTAGACCACACATTATGAACCGACGCGAACGTGCACCTAGGAAATTATTACTCTAATAATTCATCAATGGAGAAAAGGACTCGCTGGGCCTCGAGGTCATCATCCTCTTTTATCACGGTCAAGTCAAATATCATCTAAAACCTTTTCTTTTTTTTTTGTAACCAAAAAAGCAACAACCATATAAGCATTTAATGGGTTTTGGATTGAAAATAAGAAATTTGACAAAATCGTGTTTCTAATAAACGTTTTTCCGTGGTCGTGAAAAACCCAATATTTCAGCTCGCTTCTCGTCGTTTACGAGGGATACGAAATCGAGGATTATACTCCGAGTACACGAAGTCCATTGACCAGCCACGCCGTCGAAGAGGAATCCAACGACGTCAGTTTCATGGAAAACTTGCCGCACGAGGACGACGACGAGGACGACGACGACGACGACGAGGACGTCGACGTTGACGACGAAGTCGGTGGCGTTGATAATCATCCACGCTCGTGCTACTGCGAGCCCGGACGTTCTAATTCGTGCGGTAATTCTTCCAGCTACAATTTGCTCTCGGAACACGAAGAAGTTAATCAATCGAGCCTCCATCGAGCGTTTGGCGAAGCAGCCGCTCGCGGTGCCAAACACGCCACTGGTTTTTATCCGATAAGCGAAGAAACCGTTTTCATGGATCCACCGACGGATCTTTTGAAAGCCGCCGTCGTACAAAGTTCGCCTGCTTATGAAAATTGGATCAGTTCGACTTACAGCAGCGCGACGAGCAATACAAACAGTACACACGGAAGCAGCAGTACCAGCAGCGATTCCAGCAACGATGATTATTGCTGCCGCGGACAATTGACCATAGCAAATTCCGACGACACCAGCTCCGATCTCGACATTGGCACCAAATGCACCCTCAAACGTACTCGACCTTCGAGATCCCGCGATTTTCGTATCTACGAAAATACCGAAAGACACAAAAGCAGCGACGAGGATTCCACCAGCATTTCCAAAAGATTACGCGTCAAGAGTCAATTGCCACGCAGTGACACACAAAACGATCCACACGTCGATGTTAGAATGATCGATTTTGCTCATACAACCGTTGGACACTCCAACAATTCTTCCAACTTTAATCCCAACTCGACAACGGTACACCATGGGCCTGATTGTGGATTCCTCACTGGCCTCGACAGCCTCAAACGACTTCTCATGGAAATTCTCGCTGAAGGTTAAGATACATTGAGAAAACAGGCTTTTTTTTTTATCTCCAGGGGTTTCTCTTTTACATTATATATTTTATTTCATTTTATTCTCAAGGGGGATTTTTTGGCATTGTTACTTTTTGGTCGTTCGTTGCTCCTATCAAAATTACAAGAATACACACGATTCGTTTGTTCCATTACGCGTACTCGGTTTATTTTTTATTTTTACGTATTGACGTAAACAAAAATCATTTTCTCACGGCCCTAACCCTCGTTTTTTTTTTTTACATAATCCAGAATAGAGTTTTTTCAACCGATTCGTATTTCACCTCGAAAGTTGGAATCGGCAATTCGCGAAAAGAAAATTCAACTCTATTTCGACCAGAAAATAACAATCGCAATTTCTTTCGGCATGCAACAAAAGGCAAGGAAAGAAATGTAAAGAAAAAAAAAGAGCTAAGAAAAAAGGACGACAACCATAAACTCATTTATTTTAGGGACCCGCGGAACACCGCGAAGATTTACGTCGCGAAACACGCTCGGTTACATTGACGAGGAGATTCGGAACTCGAGGAAACTTCCTCGTGACGTGTGAAAATGTCCCTGTGAACGATAAAGAACGAAACGAAAGAAAAAAGATGCGAAAATTCGTGAGGATGTACTTGGATTGTTAAGTTTACAAACATACACACAAAAACATACACATATGCAGGCTATTCGGAAAATAATACATTCTTTCGAGTGAAATTCTGTCGAGAGTGTCCTGCTCGGAGACTTTCCGAAGATTTTGGAGAAAGGAATGAATGTTCAACGGACGTTTCGCCAATACGAAACGTTTGTAAATATATATAGTTTGTTTGAAAAAAAAAGAAAAAAAACATTATATATAAAGCAAATAATAGGTTCATTACACATGGCGATAAGTCGTTGGATTTGCCACACGACGTAAAGAAATAATGTCATCATCTTTCGACGGGATTTCCAGCTTCCATTTTGCACCAACGAAAAATGTAAAAAGTTGGAAAAACTGGCGAAAAAGATTGGTACGGGATAGAAAACTTGTTTCCTCTTGCAATCAATTTCAACCTCGATGATACTCGGTGGCCGAATATTTTCATTATTTTATTTTTTTCCTCTTGCGAGCGCCACACGCCAATGAGTATCCAAACCATCGCGTGATTCATGTGTGTTTATAAGTGCAAGAGAATTCGAAATAATTAATAATTAATCAGAGAAAATCATTATTAGATAGAAAAAGAATAACAAACAACACAAGAAAACGAAAAATCGTTATCGACCACTTTTTGTCGCCTATGCGCCAAAACTCTTAGGACGTTTACGGTTTCACTGTTCCAATATGTACGGAGTAGAGCCCGATGAGCGAGGAGGAGGTTCAACCAAAACCGGCCATTCCTAATTGAAGAAAAAAAAAAAACAAAACAAACATTGTCTGAAAATATTTTAAGAGAGTGTGACGAGAAACGAATAATTGTGCACCGTTTTTTCAGACTTTTCCTGGGTTAGCAGTTTTTCCTAAATTTTATTCCCCGTGATTACCAATTTTTGGATATTTTTTTTTTTTTCGTTTTTTTAGATTTTTATTTTAATCGATCTTTAATCTCTCATATTATCGGAGAAATGTTGTGGCGGGTTTGAGAATCCACTAAAGGCGGTTTCTTATGCCCATTCTGACCTGAGATATTTTTGATGAAAAAAAAATGATGAAAGACGACAGTGATTTTGAAATGCCCATGAGGTCCGAGAGTCTTTCTCAAGTTTTTGTACAAACATCACAAATTAAGATTTTCCTCATTGAAAAAGATAAAAAAAACAGAGGCAGGTGAGTATAGCGAGGAAAATCAACGTTTTGACGTTTGGCGAATAAATATAATTCACATGTAAATAGTGTAAAGTTAAAAGTTGGAGGAAAAATGGAGGGTAAAAGAAGTATATAAATATATAAATAAAATAATATTAAATCGGTTAAGTCGCGAATGGGAGGAGAAATTTTTTCGTAGTTTTAGAAGCGAATTGCTCTTGTGAATTTCTCTCATTCGTCGATCGATTGCCGCGTATGTTTTAGAAGATTTGGAAGTTCGCCTGCATTATTAGTGAGAGTATAAAGAATAAAGAGGTTCGGACCACAAATATATTTGTGAGCGAGCGTTTTGTGAGGAAAGGAAAAAAAAAACACCGTGTTGACACGAACATTGTACTACGAATGAAACAGAAAAATCTGCGAACAATCGCATTATTGATTTGGGCTGAGGAAAAAAAACTCCCACAATCGTGCTTTTTGCAAACACCACGTGCCAAGAATCAGCCAGCACGATTCGAATGGCAAAACAAAAAATAATAATTGAAAATGATTTCCGTACTTTCGCTGTGAAAACCAAAACCATAAATTGTATTTTTTAGGAATAATTCGAATATAATTGTGTATATAAAGATACTTTTTTTTTCTTTTTCCAGAACAAATTATTACGTTTTAAAAAAAAAAAAGATTATAATGAGGAAAATTGACTTATTTATATTTTGTCGTTTCTGTTGAATGTAATTCAACGAACACACGCCGGTGTCGTTTTTTCGATTGATTATGAGCTCGAATGAGTGTTTATTCGAATCGTGCCAATGTCTCTGGTTAGCGCAGGTGTTGGCGATTTCAAAAATTGTTGTTCAGTGAACAAAAACTCGCTCTGACTTTTATTTCATAGTTGTATATACGTATATATGTATAGATTATTAATTATGTGGAGCATCGAAGGAAAGAAGAATACTGGGTGCATCCACGTGTATTCCACTGTACTCCATGTAAAGAGAAGAAAAAAAACGAATTCAATTGTTTCATTGTCCGTACTATACAAGCTACAATAAAAGAGCGAAAAATTTTATAAAACTTTCGTCCTGTTGAGTTTGTCCCCCGCATCAAAGAAAATATTGTCCACATTACGGCTAAAGGAAATCCATAAATCTTCCGAGTTGGAGCAATAAAAAAGGTAAAGGTTTAAAAATTCAAATGAAATATTTAAAAAAGAAAAATCTTTTTAATGCCCATTAAATTCGCACTACATACTCATAGAACCAAACAGTAATTTTACATTTTTTTTCCGCTTGAAATATCTCAATAGATTATTAAAATATGTATAATAGAAATTGAAAGAAAATTAATTTAGAAAAAGTCTGATTTTGTCGTTTCGCGAAAATGAAACAACATGAAGAAATATTACGTTCATTCACATAATTTATAATGAGGCATAAATACAGACTATATTTTTATATAAAATAAGTTTCGATTTAAACGTAATAATATTTTTATAAATTTAATAATGTTATTAATGTTGTTAATAATAATAATAACAATAATAATAATAATTACTTTTTTCTATGCACTGTAGTGTGTATATAGACGAATGAGCTTCGGTCTACGGATAGATACGAGCACGAGCGTTTCAATGTTTTTTTTTTTGTTTTGGTCTCTGCCAATTTGATTTATAACAAAGATACAAATTGTGGGAAAGGATTTCTAATTAATTCAAAATTGACGTATGGCCTTTCAAAGTCTTTCGACTGGAGCTTCGTACCGGGAATATTAAATTATGCGAATTTGTTTTTAGAATACTACTTTCAATTCGTTCAATGGTACTTTTTTATTTTTTAAATTTAATTTTACGTTTTTACGCCTTTTCTGCACGTTTGATTTATTTTTTGTTGTTTTTTGTTTTGTTTACATCATCATTCGCCAGCCATTTGGTAATGGTGACGCCTCAACGCCGACAAACGAAGTCTTTCAGTCTCTAGAGCCTGCTCCAATTCAAGGACGCGAACCTGCGCTTCCATCTCGAGCCTCTTTGCTTGATGCAATGTCAAACCGGAAATGTCCAGATCGTCTAGAAAACAAAGTATATCCTTTCAATTTTTTTTTACCACAATTATGGGAAATGTGAAATAACGTGAGAGTAGTGACAGGAGCGACCGCGTTTTCAACAATAGAGCAATTGATGACTCTGAAGTTTGCAACGTTGAGATTCAACGGAAAACATTTTTTCTATTGATTGTTTGTTGAATTTTGAAAATCGTGGCAATTTTTTGAGTTGATTGAGTTTTTTGGTCGCAAGAGAGAATCGTTTTATTGGCCGGATAATTATTGGCTCTGCTGAAGAAAAAACACAATTTCGTTGCATTCCAGCGATGCAAACTTCAGGATCATGAGGAATTAATAATTTCATGGGGTTTGGGGTACGTCCCGATTCCTACGGATGGAAATGTCACGAATCAAAGAAATGAGCGCTCTACATTCTCAAGAATCGAATTACAAGTTTGCATATTTTCAAAAGTAACAGTCAAACCTGCACGCAAAAAGGAACGATCGTTCAAATCTGCAAAAAAATTCATCGCTCGATTGAAATTAATGTCGAAACTCAAATTTTCGGTCCCTAGAAAAAAAGGTGAAAATGTTTTATTTTATTAAATGTCGCAATTTACCATTTTCCTCGATCAGTTGCCCACAACTCTTGGCAGTCGCTACGACGTTTCCCGTTGCATGCGTAACGTCTCTCGAAGCTTCCGAGAGGCATGCAAGATTCTTGCTGTGTCGATCGGCTTTGACTCTACTCGCGACCACCAGTTGAGCCGTAGATGCCGCGATTCCTTGGGACGCAACGACCAATTGTTCAAACTTTCCATCGCCCGAGACAACTTTATCAGCAGCTTCTCTATTGAGATCCAAGTGGTTGATTAAACATTTTGATTATTGATATTAATGAACGAAAAAAAAAAAAACTGAAAACTATAAAAATATTGAGAAAACACTTACAGCAAAAAATTGGCACCCATTCCGATGGCTTTTGCGGCTGATATCAAACCCTCGGACCATTGATGATTTCTTTTGTAAAATTCCGTCGCCGATGCAGTTCCCTATGGCCAAAAATAACGTTTATTTAATCATCACCCTTTACGAGTGAAAATTGGATAGTTTTTGAAATTGTTTTTCTACAAGTCGACGGACCTTTCCTTGGGCAACAATTTCGGTTTGCAAAAATCTCGATTTTTGAACCAAAATTCTAATTTTCTTCATCAAATCCGTGCACGAGTCGAGAATCTTTCCGTTCACTTCGAGTTTCACGCCCGAATCAGCAGCGCGGGATTTGTCCAGCATTTCCTGAATTTCAATGAGAGCTCGATGAAAAATATTCAATCCGTTGATTTTTTGTAGGACACGATGAAAATTAGTCTTAATATTAATTCACCTGGATTCTTCCAGCTGCCTCCTCAATCGCTTTGTCCATATTCAACAATTCCGTCTCCACCAAATCTCCAATCGCATCCACATTTCCTCGTGCTTTCGCCAATGTATTTGCCATGCTCGAAACGCTCATTAAATTATCTTTAACCAGATTTATTTGCTCCGGAGTTTTCGACGATTTCTCCTTCACTTGAGAAAACATGAGAGAAGCCTCGGAGCCCAAATTTTTGCACTCGTCGGTTAGTTCTGCGGATTGAGCAAAAAAAAAACGATTCAGTTTTCAATATTGACAAGTTTCATCTACAAAAAAAATTTCCCACGAGCAAAAACTACGAAAAAAAAGGGAGAGAGACAAGGATTCACGATGACTCACTATCACCGAGGGATATATCGGTCGATATGTTTGACGTCGACCTCGCGTGAGTCAGATAAATCGCTAAAGCATGAGCCGCGTTTATTGCGCTGCGTACGAGCGATTTTCCTTGTTTCGTATCCGCCTGGTAAATCTCGAAGGTTGCTTTCAAATCGTCGAGCGTTTGGCACGTCGGCTTTACGAGACTCTCCAAGTAATCGGGCGTGCAAGTCAGTGTTGATATTGCTGGATTTCCAATGGCGCTTGTCGCACTCGCGATTATTCCTTCAGCTGTTGAGATGGCATTCACTGTGCGACAAAGGAAAAATTATGTGCATCCGTAACGAGTTTAAATGACCATGGGAAAAAAATGCACTCAATTAACGGAAATAATTATTGAGGAAAATGTTGGTTGGAAACTTGAAAATGTATTACAGATTAATTCGTAATAAGCAGCGTCGAAATCGGCTTTCGCGTCTTTCCGTGTCTTCTCGATATCGGCTTCGAGTTGGGCTATCCTGACATCAAGATCTTCTTTTTGGGCGAGCAAATCATGCAAATCGCCCTCGGCAACAGCTTTTTCGGACGTTATAAAATCAATTTTAGCGACAAGAGCCAAATTTTCGGTTTTCGATTGATCAAATTGTTTTCTAACATCCTCCAACTCGGATCTAGCTTGAGCGACTCTCTGAGCTTCTTGATCGGACGTCACTTGGCCTTGTTGCAATTCCTGCAACCTCTGCTCGGCTTCCGATGTTTTACGCTCCGCTTGTTCTTGCAGAATTTTTAATCCACCGAGCTGTCGATCCACCTCGGCTTTCTGTTTTCATAATCGCCACAACCAATTTTTAATCAAACCGAAGAGACACGAAAAAAAAAAAAACAAAATGTGTTAATTTATCAAACGCGCGCGTTTTTTATCTGCAAGATAAGTTATCGCACCTTTCTGATCAAACCAATGTGTTCCTCGCGTAGTTTCGAATAAACTTCTTTCAGCTTCTGGAATTTTTCGTCCAGGCAACGATTTTTATCTGAAAATTACAATAAACGCAAGAAATTAGTTGCAAAAACTTGATTTAAATAAGAAAAATGAATAGAATTCGTCACCGACCTTGCAATTCACCAACTTTTTGCGTCATTTCGTTGCTCTGTTTGGTCAGATTTTCCTTCAATTTTTTCTCTTCCTCCAACTCGTTCTCTTTGGCGAAAAGCGCCGGCTCCAATTCTCGGATACGAGTTTTCATTTCGCTCATCATACGATTGTATTCGTTCAATATTCGATGCATCTCTTCACGCTGGCGACTATTTTCGTGATGAAGATGTTCGATCAGGCTGTCCCTGTTGACGAAAAATAAGTAAATAAAATGCTGTACGAAACGTGCTCGGAATTTTGTAAATTTTGACAACTCGCCTCTCGGCCAGAGCGTCCGGTGAAATGGATCCATTTCTCGCAGCATCCATTTGATCGCTCGTCATCGAGCTCGTGTCCGATGTGTCGATCAAACTGTCAACCGCGGCATCCGAATCCATTGGTTCTTCCGGTGGCAATACAACCACGGGCGTCACGTACGTGCGAAGTTCCGATTGTATGAGAAAATTCGGTGGATTCTAAAGAAAATGAGATTTGAGAAAAAAAAAATAAAAAAGACGATGAAAAATCGATGATTCATCGTTATCAACTCACTTCCGGCAAGGACGGTATTGTAATTAGATGCTTGAAGTATTGCATGTGTTTGACCGTGCTGTAGAAAGTTTTGAGATCGTGGAATTGTTTGACGAAACGATCCCGATGACCGATCAATATGTCCGGCGGTAAAGCACCGTGCAATTTGAACAAAATTTTAACGCAGTAATCGTACAATCTCGAGGCATCTTGAACACACGGAATTAGAGGCGCCAAGCGACATTGACCCGGTGGAGTCATGGAATTTGACCTCGCCAGATCCAAGGACGCATATACCGCTCGTTGCAGATTCAATATGTCGTCCATGTAATCGAACATCTCGACCGACATTTGAAAACTTTTCAAACAAAACGAAAATAAATCATTAATTTGTGGAATTCCTTCTCATACAAACTAAAGGCGATTTCAATGGCCATTTGTTTTGGGAGCTTGTTCAAGTTTTGTAAAACTTGTAAACTTACTAAATATTTATGTCATTTTCTCCAATTGCCTCGAGTTGCTCGTTCGTGACTTGAAGATTGCCAGGCAATCCAGGATTTCTTTTGTGAAAATCGAGTTTTGTAATGAGCAAACGTATGTAAAGGTGAATCAAGCGGCCGTAACCCTCGCGAAGATGTTGCCATAATTTTCCAATATCTTCGAGTTTGCCACGATGGCATTGAGAGTCTTGAATCACTCGAGGATGCCCTTCCCTCAGAACTTTGTGCAGGACGTGGCAAAACTTCCATGCCACGATGCGATTCTCCTGGAGCGGCTGACGCAGTATGAACATCCAAAATATTGCGCCGCTCTTTTCTTGATATGTTCCGATTATCGCACCTTTCATTTTTCGTTTAAGGAAACTACGTTTCGTCGCGTGTATAATTCTCCGAGATTAAACATTTATTTAAAAGGATACTTCGCACATGTTTCTCTTTGACGGGAGTCTCAGAGGGATGGACAGCTTTGCTGATACTTATACTCTGAAAATTTCAACAATTCCACTTTTTCCAACGTTCCAACTTTTTCGATTAAATCTCAATTGAAATTCGGGCTCGAGGAGTTTGCTCAAATTTCCAATATCTTTACAAGCTTTCATTTTGCACAGCCCAATCTTTTTCATCATCATCACCAAAATATTTAATCCCTTGAATAAAATGCAAATGCTTGGTTCTTGTCAAAATACTGTCCGACAAGCTTTATGCAGCAATCAAGACTGGAAATTGTTGTTTCTTCCGCAGGATGTTAATTTTTTTTATACGACGTTCAGAATCAGCCATGCAAAAGGCGAATGGAGCGAAACAAAATGTTTACTATATTTTTACATCGACCATGTGTATGAGAATTTGAATAGAAATTTTTGGTACGCGATTCCTCTACATGTTGGTGAAATGGATAAAGAGCCGTGTCAATAGAACGCAAATTTGATGACTCTGAAGTTTGCAACGTTGAGATTCAACGAAAAACATTTTTTCTATTGATTATTTATTGAATGTTGAGGATCGTGGCAATCTTTCGAGTCGATTAAGTTTTTTGGTCGCAAGAGAGAATCGTTTTATTGGCCGGACCAAGTATTCAATAATAATTATTGGCTCTGCTGGAGAAACAACAAAATTTCGTTTTGTTCCAACGATGGAAACTTCAGGGTCATCAAATTTGTTGCACTCGGCACTTGGGAAACAAAATCTGATGAATATTGAAGAAATGAATGAAAATTGATGGGTGTAAATAAAAGGCTCACCTGGTGTTGGAGTTGCTTGGCAGGAGGAGGTACGACCGGTGGCATTTTGTTAGTCGTGCTTGGTTGGATCGCAAAATGTAATGTATAATTTTCAAGTCTCAAAAACGTCGTGCAATATTTTTGTTCTTGTTTTTTCCCCTTGTCCCGTGATAATCAAGGCAGAGAGCGTTAGTGTATACAATTTGTTAAGCCATCTGCAGGGTCCGGCAAGAGATTGAAAAAAAATCAAGCCCGTTAGGATTATTACGGAAATTCTTTGGACGCTGATAATGATTTCATGCGACGTGTCCAAAACGGAGATCGGAATTGTAGGTTATTTGAAAAATTGCCAAAGGCAGCAGAAACTTTTTAACTTCGTACCTGAAATTTCTCAAAGTGTTCTCGTTCCTGGTCCAAGCTTGTTTTTCTTTGTTGCAAAACCCGAGGCAAAGAGAGTGACGCCATTATAATGAGAAACTATAACGAGGATGCCTGAAAAACACGAGTTTGCAAAAATAAAAGTATAATCTTGAAGACGAAATGGAACGTGAAAAAGTCTCGTTCGCGCAAAATTTAAACGAGATTTTTCTCGAGGCAAATTCCATCACGCCGCTCGATCGCGAAAACAGCAGTGTGACAAAAAAATGGCACATTGGACAGTGAAATATTATGAAATCGCACTTGTTTGGAACGGTCAACAAGCCATGCACGCGGGTGTTGTTGAACATTTGTACACGCGAGTGCATTCGGGGCACGCGAGTTTGTTTTGTTTGAGGCTTTTTTTATAACGAAATTTCGAGGGGCTGGACAGAATTTTCAATTAATTATGTTAACGGAACTGATATAGTAAGCTGACAGGTGAAACGCGATTGTTGGCAGTGATATATATATATATAGGCTTGTTCGAAACGAGAGTGAGCGAGAGGAAGGCGGACGAGAGAGAGACAGCAGTTGGATGAACAACCAGCAACGTACGAGACCCACCCACATCCGCACACAAAAAACACCAACTTTATTTCACGTTAACTCCACTGGTGTAAACCGATTCTTCTACTTTCATTGGGGAAAGTAAGGCGAAACTTTGAAAAAATAAAAACAATTATTATGCACTTGTTACGAGAGCTGTGTAGTACGAGTCTCGTATTTTACCACTACTGTGTTTTACTCCGAAAAATTGATGAATGAACGGTTACGAGACAACCGGAGCGCCTTGGACGGTGAAAGTACCAACTTTTTTATTCTTTGTTTTCGTCATGGAATAACGAAAAATACTAGACGTATGACTGTACGAAAAATGTTTTAAAAAAAAGGGGACAGCGCTGGCAGCAGCCGTTTTCGCGCTTTTTTTTAAACACAGTAAAAAAAAAACTCTTCAACGTTGACACAATTGTAATATTTTCCTCTCGTATAATAATAATAATAATAATTTCCGAAGCATTTTTATCTCCTTGACATGTTTTCAGAAAAATTGAATTTAATAAAAAACAAAGAATCGAAGCCGTTTTGAAACAATGCCGGTACCGAGAGAGACATAACAAAATGGTGGATTGAAAACGCCGAAAGGCCGAAGAAAATAACACACAATAGCCCGCGCGTTTGTTCACATGCACGTTCATTCCTCGTTCCAACGCTCGTCGAAGCGTGTCATCTCAGAACCGTTGCCGAATTTTATAGAGAAATTTTGAAATAATAAATTATAAAGAGCTCAGTGCGATGAGTAACGAATCAAAGTAATTTTGCAAGTGTCTACACGTTCGCGAATGATTATATTTCACGGAAAAGGAGGAACATAACCTCGATTCAACGAGCAACAGGAAAAATAAGCGAAAATAATGTATTTCCTCGAATATCCCGATATCACGGCCGAGGTCAAGGGCGCCATGGTAAGTTTCATTTAATTGAAAACCTCAAATTAACGAAAAAAAATAAAATTCCATCTTTCGGTGACTGAATCGGAATTTTCTCGAATCTGTATAGACGCCCGGACGGCTCAAGCTCACCGACCAACATCTCATTTTCAAAAATCAAAAAACCGGCAAAGTCGAACAAATATCCTCGAGCGACATGGAAATGGTGAATTTTCAAAAATTCGTTGGCACTTGGGGACTCAGGATTTTCTTAAAGAACGGAACTCTCCACAGGTTCCGCGGGTTCAAAGAGGCCGTGAGTTGAATTCCATACGATTTTTTTTCCCAACAGAAGCGAACCGATCAAGCATTGAACTTTTTTGACCCCTAGGAGCAAGAAAAAGTGGCAAATTTCTTTAGCACGCATTACAAAAAAGACATGCTGGAAAAAGAGCTCAGCCTGAAGGGTTGGAATTGGGGAACGGCAAAGTTCAACGGCTCCGTATTGAGTTTCGACGTCGGTCACCACACGGCGTTTGAAATTCCATTGGAAGACGTTTCGCAATGTACGACGGGCAAAAACGAGGTGACCTTGGAATTCCATCAAAACGACGACGCGCCGGTCAGTCTGCTCGAGATGAGATTTCACATTCCCATCAACGACGGAGCGGAGCAAGATTCCGTGGAGGCGTTTCATCAGCAAGTCATGGAAAAAGCGTCCGTCATCAGCGTCAGTGGCGACGCCATTGCCATTTTCAGGGAAATCCATTGTCTCACTCCTCGGTAATAATTTACAACTCCTTACCGTCGACTTTGCTCGCAAAGAGTCCCTGAATTAACGTTTAATTTTTGTCTCTCCTCAGCGGTCGTTACGACATCAAAATATTCCAGTCGTTTTTCCAACTTCACGGTAAAACTTTCGACTACAAAATCCCCATGTCCACCGTCCTTCGGCTCTTCTTGTTGCCCCACAAAGACGGCAGGCAAATGTTCTTTGTCGTTTCGCTCGATCCACCGATCAAACAGGGACAGACGCGTTATCACTATCTCGTACTTTTGTTCAATCGAGAAGAAGAAACAACCATCGAATTGCCCTTTTCCGAGTAAGTTTACCTTTTGTTTCCCCAACAATTGCTAATTTTCCATTCGTTTCTACATCCAACATTGTAATCGTTACTCATTATTTCAGGAAAGAGCTTAAAGAAAAATACGAGGATAAACTGTCCAAGGAGATTTCGGGACCAACTTTTGAAGTGCTTGGAAAAGTTATGAAGGTCATTATCAACAGAAAACTCACCGGAGCAGGCGCATTTCTTGGGTAAGTCATTTTTCGTCACATTTTTCAAGACTTTGGAAAACTCGTTATTCAATGAATTTATTGTGGAATTTGTTTTCTCCAGTCATTCAGGAACCGCGGCTGTTGGTTGTTCTTTCAAAGCAGCAGCCGGTTATCTTTATCCTCTGGAGCGTGGCTTCATGTACGTGCACAAACCTCCGATTCACATACGTTTCGAGGAAATAGCGTCTGTGAATTTCGCGCGTGGCGGTGGGTCAACGAGATCGTTTGATTTCGAGATCGAACTAACGAGCGGCGTTATGCACACGTTCAGCAGCATCGAGAAGGAAGAGTACAACAAGTTGTTTGATTTTATATCGTCGAAGAAACTGCGAGTCAAAAATCGTGGCAAGAGCGTGAGTTTCTCAACCGAATCTTGAAATTTTTCCGTTTTTTTTTTTTGCCTCTTCTTCTCGCTCGTTCCTTACGAAATATGTTTTCTTTCAGGACAAGCTCAATTACGATAATGACTTTGGAAACAGCGATCAGGAAGACGAGCCTGACGCTTATTTGGCGAGAGTAAAGGCCGAGGCGAAAGAACGCGACGACGACAACCAAGATTCCGAGGACGACGAGTCGACCGATGAAGATTTCAATCCCAACGTCGAGGAGAGCGATGTCGCGGAGGAATACGATAGCAATCCTGGCACTTCCGACAGCGACGCCGATTCCGACGCCTCGGAAGGCCAGAAGAAAGAAAAGAAAGAGAAAAAGGAGAAGAAACACAAAAGCGCGAAAACGGTGGTAAGTTGAAAAATGTCGAAATTTTTCAAAGTTTTTTTTTCTTTTCTATTGTAATATCGTCGCGTTAAAACACGATGTGATTTGCAGTCGGAGAAGCCGCGAAAACCGCGCAAAAAGAAGAAGGAAAGGGACGAGAATAAACCGAAAAGGCCGGTGACCGCGTTCATGCTCTGGTTGAACAGTAATCGCGAAAAAATTAAGTCAGAAAATCCGTCAATCTCCGTGACGGAGATTGCGAAAAAAGGTGGCGAGATGTGGAAGGAATTGAAAGACAAATCCGAGTGGGAGGAGAAAGCGGGAGTTTTGAAGAAAAAATATGCAGAGGCGATGAAGGAGTACGAGGAGAGCGGAGGAGCGAAAGAGGCGAAGGAACGTGCAGCGGAAAAGAGTAAATCGGAGAAAGCCGAGAAGAAGAAAAAGGAGGCGAAAAAAGACGAGGCATCGCCGTCGAAACTGATGAGCGGCTCATCTTTCAAGAGCAAAGAGTACATCAGCGACGAGAGTAGCAGCGACAACGAGAGCGATTCGAAACCCAAACAAAAAGAATCCAAAGGTAAAAGCAAACAAGAGAGCAAGAAGAAGGACAAAGAATCCGAAGAGGAGGACGACGACGAGGATGAAGACGATGACGAGGAAGAGGAGGACGAGAGCGAGGATGAGAAGAAAAAACCAGCGAAAAAAGGAGACAAAAGACCACCACCGCCATCCGAGGTTTGTGCAAACAGACGAGACGCGTTGTTCACCTTTTCTCTTTAGTTACCATCCCGAAAAATACGCTCAAACTTTCTCTCTCATTATTTTTAGGACGACGGCAAAAATAAAAAGACAAAAGTGTCGAAAAAATCAAGTCCAGCGACGAGCGAAGAGGAGGAAGAAGAGATCGAAGATACTCCGTCGTCGAGCGAGGGCGGTAGCGATTAATCGAGTATTCGTTCTCATCCTTAATTTATACGATTCGTTTCATGTTCCAAAAGTCTCAACTGTCCCGAGACGATTCTTCTTTCATTAATGTTCTTACGATATTTTTAATTAAACGGCATTAATTATTTCACACAGCAAGAGTTTGTGAGTTTCACAGGATGAAACAATTATATTATTTCTACAAAACAAAGCATAACAAACAAAAAATGGCACATTTATTGCAAATTCCCTCCCCACAGCTGCCATTTTCGCTCATTCTTCAAAGGCAGCAAATCCATGCTGTCCACCGGATCCTTGATATTTCTATATCGAATACAATTGTGTCAGAGTCTAAAAATTATATTCTCGTGCCCGTATTGGAATTATTGGCATTTTCGACATTAATTCCTCCAGTCTGCATTCGAGATGATCAACAAAACATTGGGCGAGACGAAATACTCCAAGATGCGAAGAATTTGCTCCTCGCGTATTTACAGTGTTTTTTTACTTCATTCCTGAAAGCTCGTCAGCTCTGAGGATCTTTTTCCTTTTCGGTGCCAAGATGGGTGACCTCTACCTCCTTCAATTCGATATTTTGCTCCTTTATGGCTTTCTGTACACAAGCAAAGCAGACGAAACAATCAGTCAATTTTTCCCTCGTAAACTGTTTGGATTTTTGTTAATTTCGTTAATAGACTTGTGAATTATTTGGAAAATTTGTTGAGCTCCTGTAAGGTCTTTGTTCGAGGTCAACCGAGTTTGACACACCATTTTTTTCTACCCGAGCAAGCGTGCACTTACCTGAACGCATTCTTTGTAAACTTTGAGTAACGAAGAGCAAATGGAATCGTTATGATCGCCCTTGAGAAATCTCTCAGAGAACCAATAATTGAAACAAGCGTCGTAATTCTGTTTGAGCTCGTTGCAAGCTTCCATAATTCCAAATTATCTTTTGGATCCTTGAAACGCGCGACGCCTGCCTTTAATTACAAGAAATGGAAAACATATTGGTGTTTACCTTGATGCATTGCTGATAAACTTTGAAGATGGGAGCGCACATGGAGTCATTCATATCGCCTTTCAGGAATTTCTCAGAGAACCACACGTGAAAACAGGAGTCGTAATCTTTCTTAAGATCATTGCACGTTTCTCCGATACTATTCATGATTTATTTGTTTTCTAAAAATTTCTTTTCTTTTTGCTGCCTCTGATTTTTCTGAAAGCAGACATTAAGACTCCAGTAATATACGCTTATGACAATCACATTTTTTCTTGCATCAAACTACGAAAGAGTCAACGTATTTGCCATTGACTTTCAACTTGTGTCGAAAGACATGTACCATTTTTTTTTTTTTTGTAAACGATTTCTGGCGGGTCAAGTGATTGATGACTTTGGTTGAAAACAAAATACTTTACCTCTCGATTTTTTCGACTGTGTTGCTTGTGATTTTGTTTTCACTTAATATTCTCGATTATATTTTCACGCCTTTGATCTTTACTGCCAAATTTTCTCCCTTATTTCATTACGAACGATTTATTTTGAGGTTATGTGGGATATTTCGTAAATCCGTGTCACACACGCGTCATCTTCTGAATTTTATTCACAACACCCAATTCCCGCGCTGGCTCGGCAATCACGGTCACTTTCAAAGAGACTTTCAAATTTTCTCATTTTGTTTTATATTTTATGACAAACTACAGAATAAAAAGACGCCGCACCATTTTTTATTTTCGCTCTTTCATTTCATTCCACGAGATGACTGTTTGGCGTTTTTTTGTGTTTTTTTTAATTAATTAGAATATTATTTTCCCGACAAGCCCGACAAGGTTACATGACGCTTGGGGTGAACTTGTCAGTTGACAAAAATCGATCACCGAATTGTATCGAGTAATGCGCGCGCCGCTCGTGACAACTTCGGGTCCATTAGCGTTCGGGACGTTGTCTCTTTACGTTTACGTTTGTTGTTTGTTGTCCTCGGTGGCGAAGCATTTTACTCAGAATTGGGAAAAAATAATAATAAATAATGTCTCTGGCGGACGAGCTTCTCGCCGACCTAGAGGAAAATGACGACAGCGATGCGTTCATGGAAGAACCGGAGCCGGAGTTTGTGCAACCGGCTGCGATTCCAAAACCTATGGAAGAGGGTTAGTAACTATTTGTAAATTGCCATCTCCACGTTATTTACATTTAGTCTCGATAATTAATACTTGAATAAAAATGATCAGAGATCAAAGTGGCGTCGGTTCGAGAATTGACGAAACTGCGAGATTCCGAGCACCTGAAAAAAATCATGACGCAAATCGATAAGTATAGCAAATTACCGAGAAAATCTGCAGACATCGTCGGTCCCGTGGAATCGGACCCGGAATATCAGTTGATCGTCGAAGCCAACAATATCGCAGCTGACATTGACGACGAAATCAGTAATTATAACAAATCCATTTGCCTTTCACGAGTGCATGGAATTAACGAAATTTCATTACGTCGAAACATTTGCTTGACATTTTGACGATTTTTCGTGTTGTGTGGGGGCTCAAAGAATTTTCCATCCGCAGCAACGATACACAGGTTCGTGAGGGACAAATATTCCAAGAGGTTTCCGGAACTGGAATCCTTGGTGGTCGGCCCCTTGGAGTACGTCATGACGGTCCGGGAACTGGGCAACGATCTCGACAGAGCAAAAAACAATGAAACTTTGCAACAATTTTTAACTCAAGCCACGATAATGGTGGTTTCCGTTACGGCGTCGACTACTCAAGGGTTTGTTGATTTTCTTCAGCCATTTTTTTTCAAGGAATTATGAAATTTGTCGCTCGAGGAAGAAATTACTTGAATCGCGTGACCAAGGAAAATGAATGACAAGTTGCGGCGTGCGCCAATTGTTTAAATTTACGTCGAACGGTTTTTATTCATTTTGTACAATTTTTGTAATTACAGTCAATACTTGACCAACGAGGAAAAAGACGCTATTTGCGAAGCGTGCGACATGTCGGTCGATTTGAATAATTGCAAGTCAAAAATATTCGAATACGTCGAAAGCAGAATGGCTTTCATTGCTCCGAATCTCTCCGTCATTGTCGGAGCATCGACCGCAGCTAAAATAATGGGTAATTATGAGGTTTTGAGACCGAAAATGCGTGGAATATTCGAATCAACTTATCCGAGAGAATTCTTCGATTTTGACGCATTGAATATTGCAAATTAATGTTTGCTCGTCGTTTTTTTTCGCTTTTGTGTTCAAGGTGTTGCAGGCGGTTTGACGAAACTCTCGAAAATGCCATCCTGCAACGTTCTAGTCCTCGGCTCCCAAAAAACAACGCTTTCTGGTTTTTCCCAGGTTGCGACTCTCCCTCACACCGGATTTATCTACTATTCGGACATTGTGCAAGAAACTCCACCGGTAAATACAAACGAGTGATTTTTACACGAAAAACCCGATGGAAAATGATTTTCGTGAAAACGAATCGTTCTCGCTGAGAACGTTCAGAAAAATCGAGGATTTTGGAAAAATCCGCAAAAATCATAAACATTTTGGTCATTTCGAAAACGGATTCGTTTACGAGTCTTTTTTTTTACGTTACCAGAATCGTCGATATTAATGGAATATTTATTTATTTATTAATTCAGTGGAAACACGGGCCAAGCCCACTTACAAAATAGAAATTACAACTGATTAAGCCGCTTGTCCGCGTAATAATTTCGCGGATAAACGTAAATTATCATAATTAACAAAAGTTTTGTTCAATCGAAGGATCTACGACGCAAAGCAGCGCGACTGGTAGCCTCGAAAAGCATGTTGGCAGCTCGAGTGGATGCCTGTCACGAGAGCACGGATGGTCACATTGGCCAAGCGTTGCGCGACGAGATTGAGAAAAAATTGGACAAACTGCAAGAACCACCGCCGGTTAAATTTATAAAACCGCTTCCCAAGCCGATTGATCCGGGCCGGAAGAAGCGCGGTGGTAAGCGCGTCAGAAAAATGAAGGAGCGTTACGCAATCACCGAATTCCGTAAACACGCCAATCGCATGAATTTCGCTGATGTGAGTTTTTCCCCGTTTATTATTGCGATGAATTTAACTTTTCTATGAAAAATAACTTGCGGATCTTTGTTTCGTAGATCGAGAACGACGCTTATCAGGAGGATCTCGGATATTCGCGAGGGACGATTGGCAAGGCCGGCACAGGACGAATCCGGCTGCCTCAGATCGATGAGAAAACTAAAGTCCGAATATCGAAAACTTTGCAAAAGAATTTACAAAAGCAACAACAATGGGGCGGAAGTACAACCGTGAAGAAACAAGTTTCCGGAACAGCTTCGAGCGTCGCATTCACCCCGTTACAAGGCTTGGAGATTGTCAATCCTCAGGCTGCAGAGAAAAAAGTAAACGAGGCAAACGCCAAATATTTCTCCAACACCGCGGGTTTTCTCAAAGTTAAAAAAACGTAGAATAATTATCACCATTTTTGAATTCGTCTCGAGGTTCGCAAGCATTTGTGTAAATAAAATAAACAATTAATCTAAATCCCGACAATTGTTTCAATTTTTCCGCAATTTTCTATATTTTGGGTCTCACAGACCCGCAAATAGCCAAAAAAGCATCAAATTAGTACTTGAAAATAGCGATAATAGGTACGAGGATTCAGCAACTCGGAAAACTAAAGAGAAAAATATTTAAGAAAAATGCAAATGTTGTTCTGGTATGCGTGAAGCAAGGCAGCATGACCGGCTTTGGGGGATAAAAAAAATGCGAGTGGAAGGGATTGGAGAATGAGAGAGAGAGAGAAAGGCGAACCTGTTGTGAATCTGGACAAGTATGGACTGTGCGGGCTTGTACGATAGGAGAAACGCGAAAGCGAAAAGGATAGATAAACGAGAAGAAGAGAGAGGAGGAATTGTGGTCGAAGAAGGAGTAAAAGAGAGGTTTGCCGAGTTCGAAACCAACTCGCGCTACCGCAGAAAACCAAGTGTCTCAAGGTACTACCGACTGCTTTTCGCCTCCTTCGTCCATGTGCTCTCCAAGAATTTTCCCAAAGCGCGACTACAAGAAATAATTTACGAAATCTTTGAGCCAAAAGTGGCTTTAGAAAATTTCACATTATTTGCTGGGAAAAAACAAATGAGCCGAAATAACTTGATCGATTTCCAGTCGAAATAGTTGAGGAGAATAAACAAATTGTGAAAAGAATGTTTCGAGTGTCGCGAGTGTTGATTCAGTGATTTGTGAACGTTTCCAGGGCTCCTTCGATCGCGCGACACGACATGAACATGCACGAGTTTCGTCGGATGGAATTTTGATGTATCGCGGTTCTTTGATATCCCAGTCGTGCGACGACTTTTCCAAAGGTCAGAGGTGACGAAACGCACCGGCGAGAGAAAGACGAACACAATCTTTGCGGAAGTCCCAATCGTATATTGTTGCTTTTTTGCGCATCAACCATGGCGACTTTCAACGACCTCAAGTACGACTGGTCGATGCTCTGCCAAGAATGTCCGGAATGTTGGTCAGAATCTGGTGAGTCGAAATTTCCCGTCTTTCGTTTTTATTTTTCTCAATTTCCGGAGAAACAAATTTCGCAAAAACTTTCGCTCCGAAAGATTGCCGAACTCCTCAAATTCCTCAAAAGTGGAATATTTATCGGGAATTCCCGAAAAGCTGAAAAAGATTCGTGAAAAATAAAATCGTTTTAAAGTTTCAAGAATTTTTGAAACGGATAACGAGTCACGAAAGAAAAAAACTTATTGACAAATTGAGTAACGGTGTGTCTGGCCAAATAATCCGCGTTTCTTCCTCGCTTTGGTAAACACACTTTGCGTTTATTTCGACTCCAAGATCCACCGAGGACACGTACCAAAGTAAACAAAACGGAGCACACCGAGAGAGAGAGAGGGAAAGCATGACAAGTAAATTTGTACGAGGTTTCAAAAAGGAAAAATTATCAAATTCCACAATGCTCTCATTACGTGCTTTGGAATAATAATTTGTGAAAAAGTGATGAAAAAAACGTGGAGCCATTATCGATAAACGATGAATTAATAGAACGTGCTGGGCAATTTCTTAATCGGGTGAAGATTTTATTCTCGAGACTTTAGCGATCACGCTTTCTTCACGCCAACTCTTTGGCATACTCGAGGAATTTTTCTATATGACTTTGCTGTTCCTGCTTTAGCAGCCTCGAGATAACGCAGCTTGATTTCGAAGCATAAAAAATTAGTCATTACCATAAATAGTCTATATGATGCATATGAATATAAATAGTTTTTTATTACTATGAAAAATAACATACATATGTAGACGTTACATACAGACACTCGGGTTAGTTTTATATAAGAAACGCAAACATACAAACGCGAATGCGAACGAACTCAAAGTAAGGCACATGGTCGTCATTGCAGCGTGTATATAATCGTTGTTATTGAGTAATCGCGTTGCGTTTCTTTCATCGAGCACACGCACGTCATTCTACACCCAACACAGATCAATTTAATAATGTCGAATCGTAATTATATCAAGATGATGACTGGGAGAAATGAATTTACGATAGAAATCTTGTCTCATTACCAAACTCAGTCGACGGAATAATCGCGACGATTTCATTTTTATTTCGACCTAAATCATATTTTCAATGATCCTGAAGTTTGCATCGTTGGAATGCAACGAATTTCTGTTATATCTTGCGACCAAAAAACTCAATCGACTCGAAAAATCGCCACGCGTTTTCCAAAATTCAATGAATAAAATGTTTTTCGTTGAATCTCAACGTTGCAAACTTCAGAGTCATTATTTTCATTCCTCAAAGTGTACAGATTTATTCTCAAGATTTAGTTACGTTTTAATTATTTTATTGAAACGTTCGAATCCAGGAAATGACATTACAAAGTCGAAACGAGTTTGTCGATCGGTAAAATGTGCAGTGTGGACGTTTTTTTCGATCAAACGATTTTCCCATATACACATATATTTACAGATTCCCATTATTTATTGAAATTTATACGCGTGTTGGAATGCACGTTAGTAGATGAAAAATCGCATCCACGTACGTTTATGTACGTGTATGTATACCAGAGCATGTCCTCGTTACAACGTTAAGGGGGAACGTTCTCGTTAATGTCGAGAACTGGGAGACCCGTAGAGTTTATAATGATACATAGAAGGAAAAGTTGTGTAACTCACCTGTTTCAGCACCATTCACCTGTGCGTATACCGGCACGTGGGTTTTTTCTTCTATTTTTTTTTCCATCTTCACGAGTATACTGCATTTTGCCTCTAACGCTATATTTCTGTTCACCGGTTCCTCGTGCTGCATCGATAATGATGGAAAATAAAAGTGGAACGCGATCCGGCACGATACTTTTTTTTTTTTTTCACGTTTCGTATTCGTTCTAGAATCGTGGGAAAATTTGACAACGAAATTTCGAGAAGCTATTACACACCTCACGAAGAAATGGAAATTTTTATTTATTTTCTATGCATTCGTATCGAGACGCTTCGTCGCGGTTTGATTGACATTTTCATGCACTCCACTTGAACCCTTTCAGCCATACCCGGGCACAAGTTTTCCCAGGTGTCGATTTTTTTTTAAATTCACAATAATCTACTATTCCGACAACAGATACCGAATTTTTTTCACTCCCCTGGTATTTCCAGGGGAGTGAAAAGTTCCACAGTTTTTTTTTTTAACAAAATGTTACTAATTTTTTCAATTTTTTTTTCAAATTCCAAGTTCAATTTGCAGTATTGCTCGTAATTTTTTTTCGAAATCGCTTTCCGCAATTGTCGAAAATTCATTAATGCAAACGATTCTGCGAGCTTGACAGAAGGAAAATGATATTAGCGACTTGTAATAATGGTGTTTGGGAAAGATGATTTTCAATTGGCAAAGGACGAACGGAATATCGAAATATCTCGTTTCACCTGGCGCGCGAGTCTCTTCGGGTCAGCGCTTTCTTTTCAACGTGTATACAAACACACGTACACACGTTTTAAAGTTATTTCAATATGGAGGCCAGAGCGGTTCTTCCGTTTCATTGCGAAGAATCTCTTCCTCAAACTGCTGTACAGGAGAATCCCCTTCTCGTTGTGGCTTGAAATTACAAGTCTTTGGACAGCAATGAGGAGAGAGCCGATGCGCGACGTGCGAGAGATTCGATCTTTATACGAATCTCTTCTCTAACGATCGCGAATTAAAAAACTAAATGGTAAAAGGAAGGAAAAAAGGCCGGGGATAGATTGATGGGTGAAAAGAGCCGAAGACATGAACTTTTACAGCCTCCGACGATCGGGGTCAATTTGTAAATGATTATGAATTTTTACTGTCGGTCCGAAGAAAGTCTCGTGATACACGCAAATATTCACTCAACTCTGATTGATTTTCTATAAGTGAATACAAAATTAGCCCCAAGCGGATGGATGAATGCTGCTGGGAGAGATTAAATAAACGTTGTGGAAGATTTTTCACCCGAATAAATTAATGTTTTTTAAAAACTTTGACGAAAATATTTCGAGCCTGCTCCAGTTATTGGATTTTTGAATATAGGAAAATTATTTCGATCCATCACGCAGAGATTTCCATGGAGTAATTCAATAATCATTAATTGCAGTGCGTGGCAATTGTGGCTCGCACGGATCTCGATCGTTGAGGAAAATTGTGAAAAAAATCACTAATTGAAATATTCTTTTCTGGCGAGAGAAGCATCAGCATCACAATTCTCTCCGCATCGACAAGGAAATTTTCTACTTTGATCGGAGCTGTTCTCCTTGTCCAACTGGGCAGATAAATCTGACGAGAAAAAAAAATAGAGTCCTTTTGAATTGTAATTGGTGGCTGCGTCTAATTGCGTGTGCATGTGTTTGTTCGTGCAGGATATTCGTGAGGGAAAATCTTCTCGTTGTAAATTTTTAGATCAAATGGCGCCTCGCACGCAAAGTGATGCTGTGTTTGCTCTCCCCGGCTACGAAAGCAAAGGGGAAGGGGCATTCACCGTATAGACTTGCGAGACTAACGAGTCGATGAATGAAATCGTGAGCTCGTGCCGTCCCAGTCCTCGATACGATTCTTCTTCACTCTTCTCCTCCTCCTCCTCCTCCACCACCTTTTTTTCTCTCGTCCACGCCAACAGCATCCTGAGTGCACTTGTCTCTCAGAACACGCTCAGCCTGCTCGCGTGTTCACAACTCGATCTAGCACGGTATACAGGCATCTCACATTAAAAGAACTCGAATCTTGGTCCAAATGATTTTTTCGCTATCAAAAATTTCCCAATAAACCTGAACAATCCGCAAATTTAAATTCGTTTCTTTTCAACAGAATGCATTAATAATTTCGTATGAACATTCTTGGGACCAAGACTAAGAATTTTCTGCTATGAAGAAAATTTTCTGACGTCAAGAATTCGAGATATTTAATTCCTAATTTTTCCCATCTAAACGCGTGTAAATTCGAGTCACGTTTTGTTTATGAGTTGTGAATAAGCGTGTTTAAGATTTTTCTAAACAAAAATCGGCTCACAGCAAAGAATCGGAAATTAAATATTTCAAATTCTCAACGAGAAGCCTAAAGTCGTTTTGTGATAGAAAATTCGATTTCGGCGAGTTTACATTCACAAAATGATGCTCAAGTTTGCAACGTTGCAATGCGGCGAGCAAATATTTGATTTTATTGTTGATTCGTTCAATTTTCAATGGCATCCAAATTTTTCGAGCGATATGTTTTCGGGTGTTTAAATTTTCCATTTAGATAATTATTTTTGCCAAATATAAAAAAGAATTTCGTTGCATTCCAACGATGCAAACTTGAGAATCATATTCACAAAGAGCATCAGGCCGATGATGTGAACATCTGGAATGAAATGTCTTGTATTCGGATGTTTATATACGAGTGTTTCTACTTCTGTTCCCGGTCGGTGGAGTGGCATTTTCTCGCGTGCTACTATTCCGATGTGTCTCTGTCTGTCTTTGTTTCTGATTTATCTGTATCGAAGCAGCCTTCGCGACAGCAGTCACAGACAGTACAAAGCGTGGCTACTTTCTACTCGATATCAAAAAGATTGTTCATTTTGATGCATAAAATGCATATTTATTCATTAATAAATTAATTAAAAGTCATGAAAGCAATAAAGATGCGAAAAAGTTGAATATACATAACGAAACTTCAAAGGCAGCACGGAAATTGTTATTGTTAACTCGGAAAATCAAATTATCCTCGAAGCACTTTTGTTTCTTGGATAAATGACCTCGTTATCGCAAAGTTATCGTCCCGTGGACCATAAAATTTCATCCTCCGACATGGTCAAATTTGTACGTGCTTAAAATAAATGTTTCAAGCGTCGCAGATGCACGAATGACCGCGTGAACGATTCTTTAGCCTCATCCACGCTTCGGTTTTACCTCGCAAAATAACAAAATAAACATGTAATTTTAGACCGCGAGCAGGAACTCATTAACAAAACACTGGACAGTTGAGTTGATATACGAGTAACGAACGACTCTTTGTAATACGAGAATCTGTCTGCGGTTCGTAAAGTTTAACAACCATTTCGTTGCCTCTTGATTCATTATATTATTTATGCCACTCGATAATTATAGGCTTTCGAAGATTCCCTACAGCCATTCCCACATTCATTCTAATTTACTCCAAAAATTCAATTTTCAATTACAATTTATTTTTCATCGCAAATCATTTCATTTTTTATGACTCTGAAGTTTGCAACGTTGAGATTCAACGAAAAACATTTTTTCTATTGATTATTTATTGAATTTTAAAAATCGGGCCAATTTTTTGAGTCGATTGAGTTTTTCGATCGCAAGGGAGAATCGTTTCATTGGCCAGACCAAATATTCAATAATAATTATTGGCTCTGCTGAAGACAAAACAGAATTTCGTTGCATTCCAACGATGCAAACTTCAGGATCATTTCATTTTAAGATTTAATCGAGTTGAATATTTTTCCAACCACAAAGTATGCGCCACGAGTCGATGGTTCGTGAGTTTTTTTTCCCACAGAGTTTGGAAAAATCGTATTGAAATGGATATATTCTTTTGCAATATTTTTCCGTTTTAATTCTATCGCAGAATTGGAGCCTGTGAATCTATTGGCGTGTACGTTCTCTTATCTGCTCGCACGGAGTTTAATAATTTATGCAACATCTTATATATACAGTACCGTTACACTAAATACCTTTTCAATTCAACACTGTCGTCTTATTGTGATAGTCGAGAGTGGCTAACGGGTTTTCCAGCATTGCAATATTATCACAAGTGTTAATCATTGCGAGAAAAGGTTGTTCGGAAATAATTAAAATCCATAAATGAAGCTTTTCGAATGCGGAAAAAGTGAATTATTCGCGTAGCAAGAATAGATTTCAATGGAACGAAAAACGAATCGGGAATATACGAGTCGACGGTAAATGCAGAATAAATATCCATTTGGATAGATTTATATGCGAAGGCTCATTAATAAATCCGTGAGAAAAACACACCATTATTGACAAATCGAGTGTTCGTAATGCAAGTCGTTTAAATATCCATAAAAATGATTTCGGTCCCATGGGCAATTCCTAGGACATGATGCACTTTCGGTGCATCGACGTAAAATCGAGAGATGAAAAAATACTAAAAGTGCATGAAGCTCCATGCACTTTTAGTATGAATATGCACTTTTAGATGAATATTCAAGATATAATTGACGTAACGATTGCACATCAGGACGTGATAATTAGATACAATCAAGGAGCTCGTTTGTCAAAGCAGTCTCACCAGAATACCTGAGAATCTTAGAACAAAAAAAAAACAAACCAGGAAGTATCGGAAACTTGTCCAAGTTTTCGCTTTCACTCTCTTCTCTTCGCAAGATTTTATTAGGATCGAACCAGCTGCTGATTTTTATCTTTCAACATCGATATTTCCGCATCCACATTTTCCACGTTTCATTGTTTATTTTATTTTCCTATTACCATCTCTTTCGACTCTTTACTGACGGGAGCCGATCGAGGTTCTGGCTGGCAGAAAAAAATTGACAGGAATTGACAGGGGAATGAGAAGAAAGATTCAGAGCTCAATCCGCGTTATTGCAGTTTTCGGACAACACCGTCGGAGGAGATCGGTATAGAAAGTGTGAAAGAGCATCTCAAGCATCGGTTGTGGGATAGTTTTAATCTTGATGGGACTTTACAACCGGACCGAATGTCTGAGCGCATGAATAACAATGAAGCGATCGCGAACGTAACTCTCGTAACGTCCGTAAAAGAAAAAAGAAGCGATGAAAAATCAAAAACAAAAGGAGAGCAAGAGCAAATAGTTGAAAAATAAAAAGAAAGAAACGCGTGGTGGACAATGGAGAAGCGTCGGAGACGTGTGTAGCAATAAGAGGGAGAATGGGAGAGACGAAACTTTCATTTTATCGTTTACGAACACTTGGATGCGAAAGCGATGATTTAAAATACAAAAAATAATAAGAAGCAGGAAAAAATGGTGGGTGCGGTTGTGCCCTCGAGGCTGTCCTATCAATTTTGCGAGAGAATGAGATCGTCCAAGTAGTTCTGGTCCCACGAGACCAGCGGACACGTACGTGTGTTATATCTTTGTATTATAAAAAAAGCCTCCGTATAATGGAACCTCTTTCTTTATATATCTTTCAAACTCCTGGAGCAAACGAGCGAACTGAGAGAATGAGAAATACTTTCACCGCACCTTTTCCTTCGTTCCTTCTCATGGCGAATCAGTTGAAACGCGCGAGTATGACGGAGAGCAGGATTTTCGTATTGCAAACTTGACTCTGCTGCTGCATTACCATCAGCATTGCGAAAAGTGCATACGAACGTGTTCAAACTATAAGTGGCAGCGATATAGAAAAAAAGCGCAACGAGGGCGTGAGTTACGAATCCGCAAAAACCAAACACAACGCCGCGGTCATTATTGAATGAGATTATGCGGATCTCGAGAAAGATTCGATCGAATCAACTGCGCCAGGAGAAAAGCGAATGCGTGTGGCAAGAAGATGAAAAAGTAGTCACGACGCGATGCTCGATTATGAAGATGTTTTGTGAGCGGAGAGACGCCGAAGCATAGGCAAAGTCACCGCGCGCGCGCAAGTAATTTGTCGCTTAATGGACAGGAAGTGAATGGCTCGTGCGATCTCTGGTAAATTCATCGAGTTTTTTTCCTCTCATTCAACTATTCCAATCGCCGCGATGGTACGAGGGCAGATTTATATTGAAAAAAGGTCAATTGGAGTTTGTTTCAAAGACGGATGAATCGTATTTTTCGAATGGAATTGTTCCATCTGTTTTTCAATTTATTTCGAGCCGCGTCTAAGAGAAAATAAATGATTAATTTGTTTTTTAAGTATCGATATATGAAGATTTTAATGGCAAGCACTACCGGGTGAGATCCCGGCGCACGTTCATTTTGAATTAGAGATCTGCACGAAGGTTTGGAAACTGAAATGAAAACGAGGAGGAGGGAACGCAGTGTCTGCGAATCTTTTATTGTACGTGTGACCTCGTCGTGAATCCACTCGCCTGAATCTCTATTCGACCGAGTGCAAATGGACATCAGAATTTCTTATCGAATCGCGCGTTGCTCCTGGCATAACCATAAAGCCGAGTATATACTCAGGAAAAAAAAAACAAACACAAATGCTATCCTGCTTATTGAAAAGCCCGATGGCATGAGATCGTGATCGCTCGTAGCTCGCGCGCTACCTATTCCGTATAAACTATCGTTTGTCCGGCTTCGGATTAACTCTCTCACACAAACACCGTAAGAGGAAAATAACCGATCGTGAAATGGTCCACAGCAGCAAACACATACCGATCGATTTCTTCCAATTAAGCACGCACGGGAGAAAGGCTGAAAGGGATAATGGAACATGAAATGGAAAGATCATCGTCTTTTGAAAAAGTGTCATTGACACTTTCGTTTAATCGATGTCAAAAATCAATGTCAATGCTTGTGAAAAAATTGCATTCGTTTCTATTTTTTTCGTTTACCCAAAATGCACCGTTCCCGAAATATTAATTGCGCGCACACCTGCGCAGTGCAGAGAGAGGATCGCTCCGCCTCCTCGAGCAATTCGGTACTCGACTCTAGGCGGAGTGCACGCGATTGGAGATGATGATCTCGTCAACGGTGCAAGAGGCACAGAAAAATGAGAAAAGGATTTTGTCTTTAGAACGTGTTCTGATAATCTGCTGACGATCTTTCAGGTCTTGGGTGTGACTTTTACGAGATGCTGTATATCCACATGAATCCCGTAAGCCGGTCCCACTGCAGGTCCCATAGGCTAGCAGAGACTCGAGCGGCTCTCGGACATCCAGTTAATTCACACGGGGGTTCATGGGGTCAAGAGCAGGCTCTTAGAAATCTCTCTCTTTTTCTCTGTGCTCGTATCGCGCGTTGCTTCGCTTAATAACGTTATCGTTGAGGAATTCTCTCTTCGCAATTCATATATAACTGTATTGCATGCATTGAAAGATGTCCGCACCTGTTGGAGCGGTCTGGTGTGTGTTTCCTATTACTTATGATGTTCGTAGACGTCACGTGACCCGTGTACCTTCAATTTATCGAGCGTGTCTCGTTTGTGCTTGCGTATATTTTCGCATGCTGCTATCGCCGAGAGTGCACCGTGGGGTGCCTCCTGTCGAAGCTATAAAATAGCGTATAAATGATTTGCAACTCACCGCGCGCGCAGCCAGGTATTTCTCAACGTTTGACATGATCGCCGGGTTAATCTTGGCCGATCAACCGTTAGATATTCTTCCACACACTCTTTAAATCATATCTTTACGCTTCAATAGCCAACTACTGCTCTATACCGATCTGTTCCTTTTACGCGCTCGAGGCTTTTTCCATTAAGATGCAAAATGACGAAAAAATCGGAAACGCCTTCGATCCAATTGGATTAAATCGTTCATAGCGCGAAAAATAATTTTCATCGATCTATACATTTTTTAAATATAAATCCAAAGCTCAATCGTTATCGTCAAATTTCGCGGCAAAGTTGTCGATAATCCGTTCGGTGGCGCTCTCTCGGTAGCGACCTCGGTCGGTCGCCGGGCTCTCTTGCGTGTTGTATACGATAAATTTCATTCTCGCAATCGGTTGCAAGGTCGTCAGCGGTGCGAGAGAGAAAGACGAGACAAAGCACCACCGCGATACCAGAGACCAAAGTCTGCCTCGTGAAACGTTGTGACTCGCGATCTGTTCGCGTCGCTACTTTCATCAATTTTTATTCATTTCTACCTGTTTGCAGTGCTGGAATCGCGTATTTCCAATATAAACTCCATATAAAATCGTAATTTTCACAGCAACAAACAATAATAAAAACAACATTACAGCTCTTTCAATAATCGCGAATACACGACGACTTGTAATGTCAAATATCCAACGCGATATTTGATCGCGATATATGATCAATAATAACAATAAAAAATTCAATTATTGTTATTTTTATTATTGTTTTGATTGTGGAAACTTTGATATTGAAATAAAAATGTAAATCACGCTAGTGAAAGGGTTCGCAAAATTTATTAACAACATTCGTGATAAATAAAGTCGCGCGATTCGTCTGCGGCGGTCCGCAAAAAGACCAAGTTTTGGAAAAGTTTGAAAAAAAAGTGTTTTTTACGGTGATAGAGTTGAAAAAAAAAAATATCCCTAGTGAAGGAAACACCGTGGAACCGAGTCTTGGGCGCAGTCGCGCTGAACGTTTTATTGATCGTCTGCCGGGGAACTCTCACCGAACACATACGCACACATCGCATACACACACACACACAAACATAGACACACACTGAGTGGTTCGATCGTGTATTTTGCACCGAGAGCGAATAAAACGAGCGCTTGAGGTTTCCGTGTGTGCATTCGTTTGTATGTGTGTCGAAAGCCTTGTTCCCCAGGCGTCATGCGTCGACTGGACGTTCCAGCGACAGTGAATGGACAGCACGCGGTGTGCTCGTCTTTGACGTTCCTCACTTTTATCCCACCATTTTTCATCCTCCGATTTTAAATCACACGTAAAAGCTCCGAGCCTCGCGTTTTCCAAGCAACAATCCACTCTTTCCTTTCTCGTTTTTCTTTCATTTCATATCGGCATGTAAAGTGAGTGAGCAGTGTGCTTTTTTTTCTCATATTTTCCTCTCGGAAGTGGCAAGGGGGGTGGGGAGCAGGGGAGGAGCGTGTTTGTCGAGACTCCATTTCTCCGTTCAATATTATTTATTTATTTCTATGTCACTCGCTTTGACCTGATCTTGAAAAATTAGCAACAATTTGGTTCGACAGTTGCGAGCATTTTTTTTTTCATTCATTCCGCGCTGCGCTTTTTTTTTTTTATCAATATGATAGCAAGAAACTTTTTCAGTAAAACCATTTGCGTTTTGTTTTGTAAAGAGCGTAGAATGTAAAATTTGAGTATTTTGGTCGAAAAATGGAGTAAAAAACGGTTGAAATTGAGTCTCTTTGAACGTGAAGAAATGAGGAAAATATTTGGATTGGAAATAAAATATTTGCGTTTTGAATAAAAAAAAAGGAACGTCAATAAGAGAGAAACCGGAATGGAAAAATCGGGAAGGGAGGATCCCTGTTAGGGGTGGAAACGTGCAGGCATGCGTCGTTCTCGTTTTTCATCGGAAAACGTTTCTCTCGAGAAAGATTCTCCAGCATCTCGGCTATGCTGCAAGCTCGCAACGAGTGAAAGTAATATCGAGGCTGGAATTTGAACGTCATTGAGGAAACGGAAGACGCTTTTTTTTATTTATTTATAATTATTAATTCTCCCTACAAAAGTGCGCGGTTTAAAGACACGGAGAAATAAAAAATTACGTTCGGTTCCGTTGCATTTTCGTAATGAGAGACTGTAAGAAAATCACTCGTCGAAATAATCGATGATTCAGCAAATATTTCATTTTTATTTTTCAAGCATCCTCCTCCGAAGACACACATGCAAAGTCGTGACATAAAAAACAATCACCGAACAATATAAATTAGTGACGGAGTGAAAAAAAGAAAAAACAGCAAAAATGAGTCTGCTCTCGTCGTCGATAAACAACGTGCGATGTCTCGCCGACGAGGAGAACGATCACAACATGCTCCAGGGTAAATTTCACTCTCGATTTACAACTCACTGAATCATTCATTTTAAGGCAAAACAAGTTTTCTAACCTGCTTTTAGACTGGATGAATCCATTATCCTTTTTTTCCAGCCTCAAAAAGCGATTCAGAATTCGAGAAATATAATTATATAGTGTTCGAATCGAGATCCGCGCACAAACTCTCCCTCCTTCTTGCGCTCCGTTTGTTTTTTTAGTTCGATTTCACCTCTACAAAAATTTCAGAAGCTAATAAAAATATCCAACGTCGTCATCAACAGTTTTTTTTTTACCCAATATACGCGTCTGAACTTTTCTGGAGCGTTCGTTCGATCGTAAAGTTTTTGGGAATATTTCACAATCGCTCCTCGTCACTGCGAGGTGCGTTGGAAGTATTTTTGCGTCTCTTTTGTTAAACTCTGAATAAACTTTGCGCTTCGAAAACGCGTGTATCGTCGATCTAGAAAAATGCCGATGAACCGGATTCCAGAAGTCTGGTCGCACCCGCGTCGTTAAACGCGTATACCGACCACGCATTGTCCACGCATCCGTGCACTATTATTTTATAGGCATGTCTATATCTATGCAATAAATATATATGTGTACTTGTATTACGATTACCGCATTGCGTATTAGTTAAAGCGCGCAGTGCAGAACGTAATGCAGCCTTTTGCAGTGAATTGTCTATTCGTATACAGAACGAGCATTAAATTATTTTATTACTAAATTTTCTACGGTCGATTCTTTTCCCGATAAAAGTTTTTTTTTTTTTTTTAATAATTCCTCTACAATCTTAATAACTGGCGTTAATAATTTAGTGTGAATGAAAAAAATATTTAATTGCCATAAAATCAATATTATGAGCTCATTCGATGAGTGAAATCGTCACATTAAATCATATTCAGATTCTAAAATTCTGCTTTCATTTTTCGAACTAAAAATCATTGTCCTTGAACTTTGATCGTGAAAACTTGTGATCAGTAAAAATGCGAGGCTCAAAACTTGAATTGTGGCTGCAAAAATTGAGCATCGGAGCAATAAGACATTTTTTACGATGATGTTGAAGGATGCAACGTTGGAATGCAACGAAATTCGGTTTTTTCTTGAGGAAAACTCATGATTATTATTCGATATTGAATCAGCACGATAAAACGATCGTTTTGCAGGATTCAAACACAAAATTGATACTAAAATTGACTTTTTTTTGTTGAAATTTAACAAAAAATTAAGGGAAAAGTATTTTTCTCTGGATCCCAACGTTGCGAACTTCAGTGTCATTTTTTTACGAGGTTTGCGACAAGTCTCGATTTTTCTTTCGACGCAGACGGTTTAAGCTGTAACAGGTCGGCCCGGGAAAAACGTGCGTGATACCAGCCGGCGTCGGGCGTGCAACCCTCCGCGCAAACCCCTTAATCGATAGGAGACACTCACGTGTGTGTCGGCATCGTCTTCTGTATGCATATCCATGGGAAATTCAATGTAGAATGAGCGAAAGTTACGAGCAGTTTCACTGTTTTGTTTGTATCGATCGAACAAAAAAGTGAATTTGCGACCGCGTGGTCCCGGAAGAACACGAAACATATTTGACGTTTTCTCGTGACACGAGAAGACTTTCGCATAAAACGACCTGCGGAGCGAGTTGTCGAAAATGTTTGCAAATCGATCAAACACATTGATTCGAAATGATAATGACGAAAATATGCGACGTTGCCAATCGCAATTGTGCCACCGACGACGAGATATTTCTATTTTTATCAGTGGCAGAAGATCAATTTCGCGTTTTATACACGTTATATTCGATATAGAAGAGGAAAATTTAACTCTGGCCTTGGTTCACGTAAGACAGCACGAAATGCTCGCTCGATATATTAATCACAGTCCAGAGTTCGAACTTTAGAGCCAATTGTGGCGAGTGACATTGCCGAAAGTAGAAAGAAAAAAAAACTTGTGCCAAAAATCCAATCGGGTTGAAATTATACCTTCAAAAACGTTTGGGATGCGAATTTTTTATTGGCTAAGAAAATCAGGAGAATCAGAAAATCCAAATTTCTGCATTGTTGCTTGAATTCTCAATTTCAATTGCAAAAACATAAGATTTTTAGTGTAAAAAACAGACCGAAAGGAATATTTTATGGAACAAGGGGTCGTGTTGCTACGAGAAACCCCCCGTTGTTGTATTTCTATGTCTTTTCAGCACTTTCCCCCGTCTATAATTCGCCCACAAGCAAGAGAAAAAAAAAGAGGGTAGAGTCTGGGATGAAGCGACCGATCGATGTTTGCAACAACTTGGGGTGTCTCGTGCCAACCCCTCCACAATTACAAAGTCACTCCGAGCCAGAATAAAATTGTCTAATTAAAAAAAAAATGTCTGAGTCACCTTTTACGAACCGCTGGATGGTCTAAATGAGTTGTCGAATATGCAAAATTTCTGGAGATTTCCAATTCATCATTTTCCCTGAATATTTATTAATTTTCAAACGCTTAATTGTGTCACGCACGATGTTATGGTTTTCGAGTTTTTCAAATCAGACATCAAGTGTTTTCCACTCGAATTATATTACAACAACGCGAAACCGTGACAAAACTCGAGACAGTCTATCGTGGAAGAAAGAGATATTAGATAAGCAGACGTCTCATTTTACACTCGACGCGTTTACACTTGTCGCTGCATTGTCAACGAGCACCTTTTGTATTTATATTCTACATGACACTCTTGATTCAGCTTGAAAAATATTTCGACACACGATATTCCACGATATCTCATTCCATGCAGGAATTTGAGGTGTTTTCAATCTTCTAATTATTCTCATTCCGAAATTTGAATAATGGGTCAAAAGAATGTGGAGAAAATTTTTTCCAATTGTTACAAAGCTTTACTTGAGGAGAAGTTTGCATCGTTGGAATGCAACGAAATTCATTTTGATCTTTGAAAAGAATAATTATTCAAAAAATGATTCATTTTTGCCATTCGAAAAGCATATCGGCTCGAAAAATTTGGATTACATTGAAAATTGAACGAATCTTGAATGAAATTGAATATTTTTTGATGCATTCAAACGTTGCAAACTTCAGCATCATCAAATACAGTGTCTTCCGAATTGAGGTTTGAATGAAACGACCGGTACACCTGAAATTGGATTATACACGAAATGTCCTGTAGACGAAACATCGGATACGGAGATTCTGAAGTTACGCAGTCTAGTGTTTGCAACGGGAAGAGAGCGCCACCTGAGATCCTCACGGTTCTCAAGTTTCGTCTTCGTAATCCGATGAAACGCTTTTTATTACAAATCGTTTTTGATAAAGAGCGAAATAGGGGGCGGGGGAATGAGTGCATAAACTTTCCTCGTTCCAGACCTATCTTAATCGTAACGTTATTCAGCTTCACAAAAAGGAACAAATCAAAGCATACAAAAAGCTTGTTCTCCTCTGCCGTTTGAATAATCATCATTATTATCATAATTAATTGTATTTGCAGTTAATGATTATCCTCGAGCGTTCAGCTCGTTCGATAAAATTGGCACGTGACCATATGCCTGCACTTATTGGCAGCGTGAACTATCAATTAAAAGACCTAAAGATATCTCGCGGTGCAGTACGTAATTAATGACGATATTAATGATCCAAAGATTGGCGATCAAATATAATCCTGTGCGAAACGTTGGAGGATGACGGAAAATTTGTACACAGAGAAAGTTTAGATTTTTTGTCAATGTATTTTTCATAATGTTAGAAAGCAAAATGTACTTGCTCGCATTTATCGATTCAATTAATATAGTATATAGATTTAGGTTTGAACATTTATTTGCATTATATTTTTGTCTTCTGTCTTTTAGTAAGCGTTGTTTCAAATTTTTCAAACAGTATACACCTATCGAACTGGACATACTGGACACACAAGACAGCAGGGTGAAAGCAATTATCATTGTGATAACGGCGGAGACTTTCGATAGAAAGCTTCGTATATCATCAATTTTAAAATGACAAGCAATCTAGATCGCTCTCCAGATTCGAGAAATTCTGCTCGAATAAAAATTGGCTCGTTTCGTTACGTAAACAATTTATTATTCTTGTTCGCATGATCCAGCGACAATGATGATGAAGTAATTAATTCATTAACTAATCAACGGTTTTTTAAACTTTATTCATCATTTCTTTTCGACTAATTGGTTCAAGAATTTCTTCCCTATCCTATAACTATTAGTTAATTAATCAATTCATGATTCAACTAATGAACGAGTTAATTAAAAAAGTTAATCAACTCGCACCATTCTGTTTAAATTCTCATCAACGTTGTGAAGTAATCGAGCGTAACTTGCCAAGTGTTTCCGAATTTTATTGATTAATGGATGATTTTTGTGATGATTGAATTTGAATATCTTTGCGCGTAACGCAATAATTACTACGTCGTAGCGAAAAATCAGCGCACAGAGAAATTCGATAGTTTTTTAATTGCAAATTGAAGCGTTCACTCCTATATCCTTTGAAGCAAATATGAACTCTCACATGCGCAGACACGTATTTATGTGTGTTGAGAAAAAATGCACTATAAAAATTGAATATATAGGAAAGGTGTGAAAGTGCACAATGCAGCACGCCAGGAATCCCGAGAGTTTGTCGGGTAATTGGTTTGAGCCAGTGCAGCAGCAGAGAGCATCCACATCGCGTTATTATTGCTTGCATATCGAGGTCGAGGAGCTGTTATTAAATTTGAAAGGCGCGTGAATCCTCACCATTGAGATTTTTCACGCTCGAGTTTGCGACCTTGTCGATCCCATGCCTTATTAATATGCCAGACAGTCGTGGAAAAGATTATAATACATATTTTTCTTCTGCTGCTACATTCTCATTGTTCTGCTGCTGCACTTGATACCCGAATGGAATTAAACATATTCGTTAGAATTTCAAGGCACGAGACACCATTAGCATTATGATAAAAATATCGCCTCGTTTTTAATTGCTCCATCAAATCATTGAATGAATTTTCTTCTAATTAACCGAATCCCATGCTCTTTTTTTTGAATCTTCAAAAATTCAATGTCGTTCACTCGCTCCACACGTTTGAGACGCCATTCAAAGATCAAACGGACGATGGCAATGAGGATTGATTTTCTCCGCAACTTTCTTGCAGTCCAATAAAATATGCATTAAAAATCTTCTCGATGCCTATCAAGCGCACCAATTCAACTCGTGATACACAATTTCATGGAACAAGCATAAAAATTAATGCAATAAATGCACTTCTAATATGAAATCCATCCTCATAAAATGTATTTGCGATAAAATCCACAAACAAAAATCGTGAAAAACAATTTATCTACCCCGATATAAATTTGATACATGCTTCCCTCGCGCTCTTTGGCTTTTGAATCACGTTGAATTAATAGCCGACCTTGTCGAGTGATTAGATCGAATTAGCGTCAGAATAAATATGCGCAAATGTTGCGCACCGCAAATCGCGATTTGCAACTTCACATTTGCGATTTCACTCCACTCGTTCATTTAAATATCATTTCCCGAGCCTTGTAAATTTTCATACCGCCGGGGACGTTCGCCTAAGTATAGAACGTTTCGTGCAGATGGACCTCAAGAATAAATCTCATTGAAGAATCATCATTTTGCACTAATTTTTTTCAAATACCAGACATTTTTTGCAAATTTCTTTTTTAGTTTTTCTGTACAACACAAAATATTTGCATTCAATTCTCATCGAAAAACGATGAATTTTGAAACCAAGTGATGAATAAACGATCCTCGCATGAAATCCGTTCATTTCACGTTTTGGACCGAAAAGCCTCATATATTATTGACAGTGGACAACGTCCAACTTTTCCTAGACCGCAGAGACTTTGAAAGATATCAGACAGCAGGTGAATAGACATAGATTGCTATCTCGCGTCTTCAATGACCGTGTGTAAACTCCTCGCGATCTCAGTATCAGCGATGTACAGGGCGTTTCACGTAAAATCGCGCAGCATACGATTTTTCTAGAAACGAATAGAATGACTTTGGTACTACACCGTGCAAGAAAACATTTTCCACAATTCTTCAGTAAATCTCTCGTCTCTGAATTGTGCCAAAAATGTTGGATGGCCTCGGAACGACTTGGAGAGCTTGGATTTTTCTACATTTATATATCTATATATATATTTCCGTGTAATGGGTTCAACTCTAACCAATTTTCGTGCTGAACCTTTATTCGCAGAGTGATCTGACTTGCGGATAAGCCGCTTCCTCGTGCTTAATGTACTTTCGACTTGTAAGGACTCTTAAACCACAGCATCTTGCTCGAGTCTTACACACTCGCACACAGTCATGCATCCAACTTTCCCAATAAAATTTGCGGTTCGTTTATCGATAGGACGTATCGAAATCCCGAGACTTGGTACAGCTTGCCAAAGTATAATACTTATTACCACCTGGAGTCAGGTGAGTGGACGTTTTACAGCCAGAAATTGACGTAGGGTTAAAAGGATAACTCGAAAAATCGAGTTAAAGCCTCAAACCTTTCCAAGCTGCATGAAAATGTTGTCGTTTTATCAACAATTGGACAATTTTTCTTTCCACTTGATTGCTTTGTTGTGAGCAACTCCAATTAGCCCGAATCTCCTCTGGCATGATTGAGACGTCGAGTGCACACTCTAGATTCTCGACATTTCCGCCTCAATTCGAACGTTGTTCAAATCGTGCCTCGTCTCGGAAAAGGTCGAAGACCTTATCTCTTGCGGTTATTTCTCCGAGTAGAGTCGAAACTTTATAGTTACGCAATGCCGACACTCCAAAAATAGTAACAAAACTGCGCACAATTGCAATAAAATTTTGTTTTCCAAATCTCGTATTTTTTTTGTATCAGCTTTTATTCAAATTTCCTCGTTTTTGGTTTATTTTTTCCTTGACAATTTCAATGATCACAATTTGAACAATCCATTTTGGTTTGGTGTTGATCCAAGTTTACGATAAACTAATCGAATCCGTTAGGAAAGTGAAAGGGATTTTTTCCTCCCACGAGGAAGAACATCCCAACACGGTTTTGCACTTTCCGCAAGCGAGGAATTTCTTGCCATTTTATCAACTGACGTTTCGATCAATTAACATTGTCGCTTATACTTTGAGTTATTTCGAGAGAAATGTACATTTTATAAACGATTAATTGTGAGACTTGACAAAACAAATATCTGCCGGAAAGAAAAGGATTCGCTTTGCACTTGTGCATGTGTAAAACTTGGAATGTTTCCAACTCTGATTTCAAATTGTTTGATTCGATTACATACAATTAAATTTCACTTCAATTACACTTAATTAGTATTATATTATAATCATTATTTTTATTTGCATAAATGAGATATTGTGAAACGTGCTTGTGTTTTTTTTTTTTTTCTTGAAGACGATCTAGATCCGCACAATTGCACTGATTGCGTGCAAAATTCTTGTCTTTCACTTTCGCACGCGAATAAGTTAAATTATTTTTATTCGATTGAGTTTTTCAAACGCAGTTTGTACACAAATAGTTCAAAGTTCTTCCTCCCGGATGCTGAACACGCGCATTATTATAAATTGTAATAAGAACACATGCTTGGAACGGGTGCTTTTCGAATGCAAGTCTCTCGAGTCCCGTAAGAGCGGGAATAAGACGTCGAGGTTTGCGCGACTTGTATGGAAAACAATGAACGAAAACGAGGATCGCGTATATTAGTGCTGTGAACAGTTCAAAGTTATGGTTTACCTGCCAGCAGCGCGAGATCTCGGTAGCCGACACTTGAGCAGACTTGGCGAGTCGAAAAATATTCGTTTGAAAATGCAGTAAAAAAGAATTAGGTAAAAAAAAAAACTCAAATTCTCACAAAGTCCAAAAGAGACTGAATCAAGGAGTAACGAGGTATAATGAGCGAGTGAAACAGCGCGAGAATCTGCTCACGTTATCCGGCCGGAACGCGACATTCATTAAACAAGTTTTTTAACCGGATAAACAATCCAACCAAAAGATATTAATACACGTGCGAGGAGACGAAACGTTTCACTTTCCCGTGCGACTTGTCCGCCCTCGCAAGATTCCGATTGCTACAATGTACGCTTAAAAAAAATCCGTATAAGGATTATACTCGAGTACTTATACGCGTATATAGAATGGCGATTGTTAATACGCCTCTCAAACGCTTTTACTACTGGTCCGTGGCAAGAGTATAGAGGCGTTCGAGTTCTCGCCCTCAACCAGTCTTTCCAGAATGTTTTTTTTTTTTTTAATTGCACATATTTGTACACGTATATAGAGAGAGGCACAAGTATAATTAGTTCATACAATCATCTCGTCTCAGTCTGTTGGCCTTTTTTTATCTTCATGTACGCAAGTAAGAATATCCAGCAAACTTCCGCCGGAAACGCAAGGCCATTGTTTTTTCTCCCTTTTTTTTCTTTGCACAACTCGCGATCTTTAACAGCAGACATCCTATTTATGTGGAATCTCTAGAGTGTTCGATGTTCGTACTCGTTTGAGAAACAACAATGCAATAACGAGCCCTTGTGAATTCAAGTTTTTCAATTCGAGAACTTGTACCTTTCGTCCGTTATTGCTCATTTGCAATCTTCTGATTGGAAAGTCGCGTGGGTTTCGGCAGGGTTTCAGAATAAAGTGATTGAACTTTAATTTGTTGGACATTTCGGTCGAAAAAAAGATGCAAATCATTTTTGCCTAATTATTTACCGATTGAAATTTCGACTAATGACAATTTGACTGTTCCATCGTTCTATTGCAATTAAGCGTGGCGCTTTTATGCTGGGCATATGCGTAAACGACTTTTCTGAATGCCTTAAAAATAATTAAGAAATAGCGATATAATTGTTTCGACTGTTCAAACTTGTATTAGCATCCTTTTTTATCTTCTTCTTTTTTCAATATAATGGCGACGATTTGTTACCCAGAATTCGTGACTAATCTGGCAAAGATGGTCGTAAGAGATTACGCAATGTGAATTTTACAGGCACTTAACGAACCTTTAAAAGCCTCTGGGGAATTTCGGGATTTTCCTGTGGTTTTCAAGAAAATACCACAGATTTGTTTAATCCAGGATCCCGCAATATAATCGAAAATAGTGCGGGCAGGAAATGGAACCGCAATTGCGATTATCCATTGTGCGCAGGTGCAGAAAAAAAAAGTCATAATTCTCCATTCGCTTCTTCTGTTTACCAAACATGAAAATAAAAGCAATTGCGATGCACTCCGTGAAGAAAAAAAAAGTGGGATTCAATCACTTTCGTCCACGACTCGTCCTTTCTTTTTTCATGCCCGGAACAATAATGGAGAAATGAAATATGGAGAATATAAAAGAAATGCGACTGTGAAACTCGTGAGAAATTTGTATTCGAGAACCGAAAAATGTGTGTAAGAATAAAGTGCGGGAGATTATAGAGTTTCGTTATCGTTATCTGGATCTTTCTCGGTCTGGCGATACGTGAGTAACGGTACAGATGTTTTTCTCGTGTAAAAATCTGAGCTGTGACCTGCACTTTGCCGGAGATAAGCTCGAGGGAGAGAGAGAGAGAGAGAGAAATGCATGGACCATGGCAGTGGTTATGTACTCGGAATAAAGAGTTCTGGGCGAGTCCCGGGGTGGGCCGTGGCCTCTCTCATCGTCGAGTATATTTTACCTTCGCGACCAAGAAATATTTACCGATCTCCTCGTGGCTATGAAATCAACGGAAAATCGTTCAACCTCGCCCCTCTCTTCTACTTGCTTCAAATTACATAGATCGTCTTTATTGCTCTTCTGGCGATATACACGTATCTAGTTGTGTACTAAATATATACATATACACACATATCCGTTCACTCGTGCGAGACTGACCCGAGCAGATCGCTTTTTATAATTATCAATTATTAATTATGGCCACGATTACGTGACAGAATTGCGAGTTTACGGTTTTAATCATTTCTAAAAATAAAGTATATCTCTCTTCATGAAATTCCGACGAACGAAATAAATTCTCGGACCAAATTGCAATGGAAAATACTGGAAAAATCGTCACGTGCGATGCTTCCCACTCTTGGACTTGTTTGTAACTACAGCCACAGACGATTAGAGAAAATGTGACAGCCAAATTGACGATGTCGAGTTTCTTTTTCAATTGGTCCATGAGTGACAAGAAAATCATTATTTTTGTAAATATACAAGAGAAATGGTTTTAACGCATGTCTCTTAACAGTCCTACAAACCTTTGCCCAAAGCCATTCATTTTCTTGTCCATGGGAGTAGCCCGTATTAGACGCCTACCTGGCAATAATAATACGTGAGTGTAATATCCTCCGTGTATTCTCTCGACTCGACGACTGCATTCACAACTCTTACTGCTGCGTATAGAATATCAAGAATATGTATACATGTATATAAAGCACTTGAACAACTATGTGGGTACCGCTCGTACAGCAAATCTCCCTCCCTTTCCCTTTATTTTATATAGAGACTATTCTCAGCCAAATGTCCAGCACAATTCTTAATCGCTAGTAGAAAAAAAAAGTTTGGTTTCTCCCGAGAATCAACGATTCGCGTTACAAAACTGTGAATGCGAGCAATTTGCAAATTCTAAATCAACTATTTCGCTTATTTCACTAACGACCAACGTAAGCATCGAAGAAAAATCTGGATCCCGAGTGTTTTGCATTTTATTTGAAATTTTATTTAAAACTTCATTCAATTTGCATTTTATTTAAAATTGTATTAAAAATTTTCTTTAAAATTTTCTTTAAAATGCAAAACACTCGGGATTCAGATTTTCCTTCGATGGTTACGTTGGTTGTTATAGTGAAATGAGCGAAATAGTTCATTTAGAATTCGCAAATTGCTGGCCGAATTGCTGTTGCAACGAACACAAATGCGTTGCCGCATAGATCGAGACAATTTTTGGGTTGGAAATGAATGAAATCGATTCAACCAGCATCGGTATATAGCGCCCGAATTGCTGAAGCGGGACATCTGGAAATTCGCGGGTCGAGATGGTGTTTCCATCGTAGCGATTGGCAAAAAAAAAAAATTGGAGTTTGCATTGACTCCTGGCCACTTTAATCGGAATGGCCGCTGTAATTGTGTGTACGAGAGCGTGTGATCACGTTATAACACGCGGACGTGCATATTTCCCATTCATCGTGGTTTGTCTCAGTCCATTTGAGTCTCGCATTCGCAGGGGCCCTGTGCTCAAGAAGGAGCAAGGGAGAAAGGTTGGAATTGAGAGACAAGGAAAAGGCGAAGACGAGTCTCTCACGCCAACGGGGTGAAAGACACACCACGCGGAGACTGCCGTGGGCTTTGGGTCGTCATCGTGTGTCCCGGAGTCCAAAGTGGCAACAACCATGAGCAAAATGCAATACACGTTTATATGCTTGTAAAATATACACTACGTACAGAAATCTCCGTCTATGGGCTTGAGAGAGAACGAGAAAACAAGATGGAGAGAAAAATATTCGCCACCAGAAGGTACACATGCACCACTCGATTAATTGTTATTCATGGCTTGAAATGGCCGCAGTTTGTGTGTTCACGTACACACATCAAGTGAATAATATTCAAGGAGAGAGGCATACTATGTGCGGAATTCCTCCGTTCAACACGTATGTTTTACATGCTACCTCGGAATTTGGCCAATTCGCCGTTTCTCTGCTCCTTTGAATTTTCTACACCCATGCACGGCCGACAAGCCCTTAAAGCCAGAAAATCTACAATAAATTCATTGAAAATAGCGTAAAATCAATTAGGAAAGAAAATCGTATAGTAATTTTTTCGGATTTGGTTTCCGCGTAGAAAAAATGGACCGCCGTTCAAAAATTTGCCCAGAATGACGACAAGACTTGGAAAATCGATAAATCACTGCGGGACGTCGACAATTATTCCTGCCACGCCCGTGCCTTCATTAAATATCGATCAAAACTGTACGACCACGAAAAATAATCGGTTCGCATCAACTTCCGCTCGAAAGTTGAACCCCGCAAAAATAATATACGAATAAAAAAGTTTAAAATAACGAGCAAGTGAGTGCGTGTTGCGAATGCTTCATTGGGAAATCGCGGAGATCTTTCCGGAAGTTGAGAAAAAATAATGGAGGTAGAAGAAAAAAAGAATTGAAACGAGCAATTATTGCGAGAGAGATCCGCGTGAAGATGAATTTACCTTCGTGAGAAGTACGAGAAATTAAATATTCCCAGTAACGATTGAATTTTTAAAAAATAATTTGGCAATATCTATAGACTCGAGTAAATTTTCTGTCGACTCTCATGGTCTGAAAGAAAAAGAAGAAAAATTAAACAATCGTCACGAATTGGAAGATCAAAGAAAATGATGACTTGTCAGCACGCAGTCTCCCATTATTTCTCGTGTGGTCTCGATACCCACTTTTACCCGAGGAGAATATCTCTTGAATCTTCCACGAAGATTACTTTTTTAAATATATCTATATCGTATCGAGATTCAAGTGGATATCACATTCATAATGAAAAACAGTAGGAGAAAAAAAAACGTTACCACAGTGACGATATATCGTGACTTGAGTGGCCAAGAGCCTAAGCTAGGAGGCATGCTTGCTCGATCCCCTGGAATCTGGATCGGTGAACGTGTCTAGAGATTTTTGTAATAGCTTCGAGCTAGCTCTCTCTCTCTTGCTCTCTCACTTTTCTCTGGAGCCTGAAGATCGTTGCACGAGAAGTTGATCTAATATCTGCCTGTGTGTTTCACTAGGCCAAACTAACTCCACGCTCATTATTCTCATGCTCTAATCGCACGTATAATGACCAATGCCATTTTTTGAGACACGAACATTCGTGCAATATTTTTTATTGTTATTTATCTACTGTTTTATCGTGTTTATTGTAACAATTATTGTGAGCATGTTCTTTTCTTATAGGAACAAATTATTTTTAACCACAATTCGCTATTTTACATTCGACACTTCATTGCATCCGACAAGTCGCGTTTTTTTTGCAAATATTCAATTACGTCTGAAGGGGAGGAAGTTTTTCGGAGTTACTTTTGGTACGAGCCAATGGGGACCCAGGAAAATATGGTTTTCTGTACCGATCAGTTTTTCTACAGTCTCCCTCGGTCCTCATGCAAGAGTGTCTTTGAGGACTGCCCGCGCTCGTAAAGACCCGCAGCGGCATTCGCAGGAACTTGGTGAAAGAAAAAAAGAAAAACAATAAAAAAATAAAATTTCTTTTCTATGAAGTAACATTTGAATAAAAAGCTCGAAAAATTCAATATGGAATCGCGGAAAGTGAACCGTAATATAAGGAAAGAAGCCATACAAGTCGTCTGTTTTGCAGATGTCTGTGAAACTTCAGCTTCGAATATTTATGAAATATTATCCTCGCGACCGATCGGAATCCCTGAAAAATTAGCAGAAGGCAGCAGTACATTTTACGAGGAGGCCCGTCTGGGGCCTCTCCATTCGCTTCAGACACCATAATCCTTCTCTAATGCATATTGCACCAATAGGCGACCCGGAGAATACATTTTTGAGCAAACGAAAAGATGTTGGGATGATTGGATACGAAATTTACGGAGACTCGTAAAGTCCAGGCCATTTACTCATTTTGCTAGATAAATTAAGCGACTCTCATTTCAAAATGATCATGTTGACGAGCAAGAAAATATCGAAATTAACTTTTTGATCAACTTTTAATATTTGTGTGAAATCCTTGAGGCAAATTTGTTGCGACGAAGAGAGCAGCGGCAAAAACGAGGACGACTCTCGCGTATACCTGCGCTCTCCCCAAACGGGAGAAAGAGCGAGGTTCAAAAATGTTCATTCACCGTTATTGCATTATTTATGGCAAGTTGTTTGCATGTCCTTTGACTTTGGTATATGAACGAGTCGTGCAAATTTCAATAGAAAATTCACATTGTACTCTGATGATATTTTGAGTCATTATTATATCAACTTTTATTTGCCACCTGTCGATCGTAGCGAAATACGAAAATTTCGAAGCATCGAGAAAGGAGTTTGAAGGATGATTATTCGAATTTCCCATTTTCTCGTGTGACTAATGCGATTCGCAATCGTCTGGCTTGTAATTTCGTTTATAATTTATGATCCCGGTGAGGTCGTCTCGAGGAAACTTAAAAGCCACACGAGACAGTTTTGCTCGAGTAAACACGGGCAGACCAACGACGCCCCGTTCCCTCGTAAACCAGCCAGAGAATCGTAATTATACGTTTTTTTTTCGGAACATCTCAGGCGCGAGAAACGCTAATTAATCGCTCGTTAAAAGTGTCCTGGATCGGTCATGCGTACGTTAAAAAAAAAAAAACAACAAAAACGATCTGTACACTATTCTCCATATTTGCAATCTGTTTTGATGAAAACTTTTGACAAAAATGGGTTTCCTTGATCATTCCCGAATATTTAATAATTATAATCACTGATCTTGCTGAATTTGGTAGATTTTTTTCGAAAAGATGCAGGAAGATTTGGAAATGAGGATTTTTGTGATTGACAGCAATTTCATAAATTCTTCTCGTCTCGATCTTGAAACACCTGGACTTACCTGCAAGAGTGTCAGGATAAAATGAAAATGCACGATCCTGCTTTCGGTTAACTCTTCTCGTTCATTGAATCAGAAAACAAATATTTGTTCTATGGATTTACAACAACAGAGAATTCGCATCTTTGCAGGAGCGCGATGCAAGCCTCCGTGAAAACATTTGGCAGTAAATTTAAGTCGGTCGTTTCGTAAATTCGTCACGTTTATTTCGTTTCGCCAAACAGTTTCAAAGGTGTTGAAAGTTTTTGTTGAAAAATCGTTTGAAAGTCAGAGTAAACAAGGAAGATCTTGAGGAATTGAACTTTTCGTTGTCTCTGGCCTGCAGATTTTTACTACATCGTCAACCAAGATCTTGAGGTTGCTTAGGGTTTCCCGGGACATATATCACTGCCCGAGGACAGTAGAGGCGTTACAACTGCATGCCCCCGCATCTCAGAGTCGCAGCCCCCGCAGCCTCGAATATTAAAATAGACAATGGTCAAGAATTGTTTTGCGTTGGAACACAGGAAGCAACGATCGATGTTTTAGTTACATTAAGCGTTTGGAACGTTGTAAATAAAATTTTAAAACCACACCGAATATCTAACTTTCATCGTGTATTTTTACGAATAAATTGCAGTCGCGCGCGATTCGCTAATTAGAAAAATGCTGATTACTCCGACGTTAAAATTTTACCAGCGTTCTACATTTATTCATTTGCAATTGCAACGCGAGAGTCACATTTTTCCACGACTGTTCGCAATGCAAAGGATTCATATAGAAACGAGTCTAACATTATGGCTTGGCAAATGTGAAAAAATCCCGTAATATCACACGCATCCAGGCACACGCTAATCAACAGTTGAAAAATTGCAGTTTACGATTGTACTACGCAACCAAGACCCTGGGACTCAAATGTACAATTATATTTTCTGACATCGCCAACTACGATGAATGGGAAAATCGACTCTCGTACATTGTAATGAAATTAATGGATTTTCATTCTTCATATTTTTCTGAGCAACCCCTTTCGAGAAGGTTTGCACTTGAAACTTTCCTGGAAAATAAAAAGATTGCGCGGCCCCTTCAACTTGGACGATAGTTGGAGCAAAAGAATTCAAGTGTTGAAAAGGATTCCTGCGAAGATTTTGAAAATCACGTCGCATTCGTCCCGATATTTCTAGCAGCATTGTAAATACTGTTTTTACTGCAATTGCAGTTTATTGCTCTGTAATCGAAAAACTCGGGCACAGCCGCGCAGGTATTAGAGGCTGGTGAATGTGTCTATTACACATTTATTATGAACGTGTTTACTTAGTCGCGGTATATCGGGTCGTTGGCAATTATAAGCCTTGTGTACACCGCACGCATTGTTTTCCGTTGTGATAATTTACAGTCGCGAGCATTATTTCGAGCAATTGTTCATCTTTGTTTGATTAATAAATCGTACCTGCTTTCTATTCGTCTCTAGGGCATGAGATTTATCATGCTGCATTCGTCTCCGCACTGCCTCGAGAAAGCTTTTGTTCGATTTATTTATTTTCTTCGATATTAATCCATACCGCGTCCTTTTATTCTCGAGGGAGCCCCGACAAAGAATCAAAATTCATCTTTCAGACGTCATCCACGAGGAAATAACATATTTTCATGCTAGATTTATTTTATGAATGGATTGTAATTAACGATAAATGTCGGTGATTAGTAATTAGATGTTCTCGACTGTGGTGTTCGTATTGAGTTCAAGAACGCGTGTAACCTCGCGTATGAGCATCGGCTAACCCAAGGCGAAATTAACGGAATAGCAACTCGTTCGAATTTCCTTGTACCTTATTCGACATGCATGCGAACCATCCCATTCAATTTCATTATCAACAATAAATGTTGTCGTTATTAATCGTTTCTCAAAGTCTAAGAAATTTCTCAAATTATACGTAAATGTTTTATGAAAAATGCAAACTTTTTCGCTTGAAATTTTTCGAATGTCGTGAATATTCAGATACAAATCGAATGCACCTTTTTACGTCATCCTTCAAGTCGCTAACAACAATAGTAACAAAAGAAATGAACTAGTCGAGCTCATGATTTTATGGTCTTGTCTGGATCGTCCTTTATGTAACGTATATGGACAAGAGCGAAGTCGAGTCTTCAATTAACGTGTCGACATGGGCGCAACTCGCGAGGACGAGCCCGTCATGCGTGTTCCTTGCAATTTTTCTATTATTTTTTCTTTTCTATACTTCAATGCTCTATTCAAATTTTACGTCAGTCAAAGAAATCGATCGAGGATACGATTTTTCGTTCCAACATTTCAATTCATGTCCATTTTTCAAAAATCGACACAATGAATCAAGCTCAACAATATTTCTGCGTTTTTGCACTTTTCTGGTTCAACTTTAAGATTTCTCAGAGATCTCCGCGATTGACGATTCCTGCATTTGAATTTTTTTTTTTTTTAATCATTGAAAAATGTTGATTATTTGTATTTTTCATTCCGCGCAATTAATAATGTAAATAACCATTATGAGAGACGATAACAACAATAACAATTTGACATGCATAACCCCGTGAGCCGCCCCTGGCCCACGTTATCCATTTCATAAATAAATTACGCTTTCTATGCGAACAACAAACTCGAAGTGGAACTTTTCACTGTACAATAAATTACAATAATAAATTGTACATATATTCTTTTTAACACACGAACATCGAGTGTTTGTTAATTAACGCACAGGCAAGATTAAAGGGCACGTAATAAATAATGGAAATTTAATCTCGAATCATCTGTAACACACAGTTCGAAGCGTGTGTATCATCCACACTGACGTGATAATTAACCCGGAAAATATTGAGATTTTGTCATTAAAGAGTTAACGGTTTTAACAATCGCTGTGAATGAGACACTCTTTTATTTTTTTCTTCTTCCCACTCGACTAGGAATAATTACAGTTGTGGTTTTCAAGATGAGAAATTTTTTTTCTCTTGCATCGTAGTTTGACGTTTTTTTTTCTTTTATGCAACTCGACAGAAACGCGTAATTAGCGGAGCGTTCGTATCGAGGCATAAGAACGCGAAATATCGACAACTCGTTTTGAGAAAAGGGTTCGGGGAGGGGAAGAAAAAATATTTTATGCGCAAATCGACGGTGAAAGTGCACTCGAGTGCAACACGAAAGGACTCGCAACCTCGTCGTGCTGGGTCAAAGTTTAAAAGATTCTCCGTGGCAAATCGGAGAAACCATAGCGAGATTAATCAGTCGCGCGCGAAGAGAAAAATTTGGCGGAAGCGTCGGGATTTCTCCTTTTGCCAAAAGAGACAAATAATTATTCAATTAGCCACGAGCTTCTCGTTGATTTATCTGATTTTTGGGGTTGACATTAATTACGGTAATCAAGCCGCATTTTTTTTATCGCTATTGATTTCAAGCTCATGATTATGGAAATTTCTTATATGTAATTCTTCGACAACAGCCAGTCTCCCAAAAGTTTATTGGTTAGTTTGCCAATAAAAACGAGCTCCGCGGTTGCGAGTGTGTGCCTCGTAACAGTCCAAAAGGCCTGTCGACCTGTGACACGAAACGAAATTTAGAAAGACGCGAAATAGACTAATAAAATTAACCGGATCAATCGAGGGCATTGCGGTTGCGCGTAATTTTGCGAATGAACAAACGAATTGGTCGTTTCACTCTTTATCGAGAGGTGAAATTCGTAAACTCGTAAAAAAAATCTTGAAACTTTGCACCGTAACGAAGCGAAAGGGAGCAGGGAAAAAATGAAATGATGTAGAGTCGAAAAAGGTTTGGCAAAAATAACAATTCCTCGAAGAATTGTCTGGCATAAAAGACGTGGGCGAATGCCAGTGATGTATTATAAAGCAAGTGAAACGTCGACGTGTAAAGCACACGCGTTTCTTATCTTCGTCTTGGTTACATAACCGGGGTTTCGACTTCTCGCATAGACTCTCTTCAGAACCGCGCGGAATCCTCGGCCTTTGACGTTCGCATTAATACATACAACTCATTTCAGACCTACGAGCGACTATATTTGATTTTTTTTTCTCCCAACCATTTTCATATGCATTTTACGCAGACCTGCACGTTTATGGTCGATCCATTCATTCGCAACGATATTATTATCGCCTCATTATCATGATTATATTATTTGAACTTTATATTTTTGTTTTTTAAGGGAGAGAATGAACTTTCGTGTCTTATAAAATATATTTTGTTCGAACAATAATTGTTGGGCCGAGCGATCTGTATTTCATTGAAAAAATGATCATTTTTTATGAAACTCCATTGAAAGTCTCCGGTGGGAATAATAAATCGCGATCGAATAACGCGTTACAGCTTATAAAATGTAAAAGAAAGTAACTTTACGGCGATCGGGTTTTTATCGCACCGAAAGATAATTGTGATACCGCGGTGAACGAATATCGAGAAGAAAAAAAAACGATTGTATATCCCAACACGCGAGTCGAGAGCCCTTTCACTGCACCGCCTCTTCATTATCGCGAATTTAATAATTGACAGCGGTCGGGAACAAAAGTGCAGTCGCCGAAAATTGCCAAATGCAGGATGGAAACGAAATCAGATACTCCAATTGCAGGATGTGGCCAATTCGAGTTTTCGCGGCTGCGAAGCAAAAGTTGGCCAAACATACCGCGAAAGAGCATGCAAAATCGTTTCATTCAAATCGTCAACCCTTCATTTATCGCTTTTTACAAAAAGTACAGAAGGGATCCATCAAAATTCCCTTTTTTTCGTCATTTTTTGTCGTTTCTCGGGAAAATAAATTTTACACTCACGGCCTTGCCAGAGACTTCGTACCTGATCAAGTTACAATTTTTTTAATTTTTTTTTTTTTTCGAATTCCATTACCGTCGAGTGCACGGACGAGATTAAAAAGTGTGGAAACATCGCGGAAAATTCGTGTGAATGAAAAATGGATGAAATTTTAAAACTGCATAAAAAATTTGGAGGATTTGCGAAAAGGGAATGAGGAAAAAAGTCGGAAGAAAGTTGAGGAGAGGGATCAGTCCCGTTTCAGGTGCCCGCGCGGTAGGTGGTCATAAAATCCTTACCCACGTTATTACAACTGCTGTAAAGCTTGTCTATATATATACATATATTATATAGAAAAGTAGAAAGGGGCTGTGAGATTCCCAACGAGCAAAGAAAAAGGAAAAAATGGCTGTTACGGGCATTGAGGATTAATGAGAAGGTAGAGGGGTGGAGGAAGAGTCTAAGACGATGAGCGAGGGAGGGGGAAAGTCGTCGAAAGGAGAAGGGTAGCTACCCACCGGTATGGAACATTATACACGAGTTGTACGAGGACCGTGGCGATTCACAGTTGAACAGAAGACCGGTGAACGTCGAAGGAACCGGTTCGTGGTGCATCACGAGTGTACTTTGAATTTTCGTTATTTTATTTCTCTTTTCTGTTGATTTTTTTTTTCATCTCGTATTTCGGTGTGGCTAAATTTATTCCGAATGTCGTTTAGTGCTAAAATCACGTGAAGTTCTTCGTATTTTTCAACCAAATCGCGAGTTTTCCTCATTCATTGCAAATTCGAAAGTTTGCACTCATTTGGCAAGTGCATTTTTTTTTCTCTCCGTTTTCATTCCGCACTCGACTATTGTGAAGGATTTAACAATTTTACGCATGAAGATGAATGGACCAAGCGTCGATGTGGTCTGGGAACCTCCGACGCAGATGAGCTCCCTCGATTGTTGGGACTATTCGATCGAGCTCGCTTGTCTTCAAGGGCCCGAAGGTATACTGTCTTTCGAAACATTCTGCAGCAACAGCATGTTGCGGAAAATTAACAGCGAAAGTTTAACGAATTATTAGAAAATTATAAAAACAGTGCGAATTTCGATCAATTCGCACGTTTTTCACAACCTCTCACGACTTTAATGTGCAAGCAGGGAAAACATTCAAAAAAGCTTGGATCATCAAGTCGATAATAATAAAATGTTTCTAAAATATGGAAAAATATTTTCCGAATTCACGCGCGAAAGAATTTGTTTTTTTCGCTAATAGAAAATGAAAAATTTTAAAAACACGAAATTTTTTCTTCACACGCGCAAGTTGGAATTTTTTCGGGTTAGAATTTTTCACGTTTTCTCATCACGTTCGACACAACACGGTCTCGCGTGTATTGTCTGGCCGGCTGGTACGAAAAAAAGATAAAAGTTGTATGGGAATTGGCATTCGGAGCACAAAATTCTTTACCGTTTTTCGTGGTTGTTTGTTGGGCTGAGAAGACGTTCACGGCAAGACAAAGTTGCTCACGATCGTGTAGTTTGTGGCTCGGTACTCTGGCAGCGCGAAGGTCCTTGCCCTAGCAAAGAGAGTTCAGGCATTCTTCACTTGTGACTCCGCAGCGAGTTGAGGATCTCAGTTCCAACAGTGTGTGCCTGCAACTTTGAGAAAATTATTAACTGTCTCGCGCTATGGCGCCTCTCGAATCACACGCGAGCCTGAGAAAACACCTGCCCTTTCGTGAACTTGATAATTTAAAAAAACATGTATGCAAAATCCAACAATTTTTCAACGCAAACTATAAATGACAGGAAACCCATCACGATTCTTATGAAATTTCGTAAATATAATTAATGGATATTTATAAAAAAAACACAAAATTGTTGAGAAGACGCGTGAATGTGAATAACTTACATAAAATATAATATCGAAGCTCGGAAAAATTGTTCGATACCATCAATCATTTCTCTTTTCCCTATGAATAATAAGTAATTGTTTCTCATCATTTCCTGTAACGAGAAATCCATATAGATGGTTCAATAAAAATCGTATTTAGTGCACCGCACAAAATAATAGCAACGTATGAACGCGTGCACGAGAACGATTCTGTTTAATTGGGAAATATCGAGAGCGTGACCGAGAAAACAAGAGCCCTCGCGTATTTCGATGACAGATATGTTGGCAAACTATATTCACGTGAAATTATTGTTGTATTGGGGAATCCTTTCCCTGGCCGACAATCGCGAAATCCTTTCTACTTCCAAATCATATCAATTTCCATTATTACCAGTTGACTAAAGTTTGTAGTTTCCGTCGAGTGCATGCGACGTGCCAGCGTCGTACATATGACTTTAAAGTTTGCAACGTTGAGATGCAATGAAAAACATTTTTTCTATCGATTATTTATCGAATATATTATTTTTTGGTCGCAACAGAGAATCGTTTTATTGGCCGGACCAAATATTCAATAATAATTATTGGCGCTGCTGAAGAAATAACAAAATTTCGTTGCATTCCAGCGATGCAAACTTCAGGATCATTCGTACATTAGAAAATACTTCTCGTGGACAACACCCTTGGAGGGGGGGGGGGGGGATCACATCGAAATTACTAAAGTGGGATCGTGCAGTCGAATAAATCTCTCGTAAAAACCCAGTACAACGGTATTTTCTGGACTGGTATTAAAACGAAAAAGAAATTCCACCCAATTGAATGACGGAATTCAAAATAAAAAGCTTTATTGTTAAAATTCGTCAACTAAATCCATGGGACCACAAAATCTTTATTGATTTCGATAGACGTAATAATGAGAATCTAAAAAAAAACGATAATATGGAAAAAATGCATAATGAAGTTGTTTGTCGTGTTAGCACGAGCTGGAAATGGGTTGACAGTAAAAACATTTGTTTTTCTCTTGCTACTGTGCTACTCTCCATGATGCTTATTTAGAATCTCTCGATTTCGTGACGGAATAATTTTCTCTCCCAGAGCCAATTACACTTGTGCAACGTCACATGCACACACAATCCTCACGATCTTGAATTTCTTTACGTGTTTTCACTCCCTCTCTCCAATGCATAATTTTTTTCTCCACATTTCTCGTTACAGATCTCCAATTGGCAGCTGAGCTTGGCAAGACTCTGCTCGAACGTAACAAGGAACTGGAAAACAGTCTCAAGAGTCACCAAAGTACGATCGAAGAACAGGCACAAGAAATTGAGGTGAGAATCCGCGATCATACGAGCCGCACAATTTCTCTCGAAATCTTCTCCTTTTTTTTGCAATAATCGGTTGCTAATATTTCATGTTGAAGACACATCACGAATTTCTGTTCGCTAATTATATATCGAATCTCGGAGTAATCAGATAGGAAAATGATCGAGTTGACGATTTTATTATGCATTCGAGCATAAACGTTCATTATAATAAACCGATAAAACGGCAAAGGGGAGCAAAGAGAAAGATACAATAATTATATTATTGTTCCATCACGAGGAGAGGATCTCTCGGCTTTCATTCGGGAAATTAGATTAATTAGTCTCCTGTGCTCTGTTATTATAAAGAAGGAAAAAATCTCCGAGAGTTATTCTCGTGCAGCATAAATGCAAGCGCAACAAATATAATACCGCACACTTTCCTGAGCAGCAGCGGCGGTACACTTGATTGTGTAATTTATTTAGAAATTACGCGATACTTGCGTCACTTTTATAATTGCAAGACTTGTTGACGCGAACCTTCAACTACCGGCTTGAAGCCGAATCGTCTTGATTCACTGAAAATGATTACCGCGCAAGCATCCAAATCAAATTTGTACGAATGCCTTTTTATTTTTCGTAGTATATGAAAAAACAAACAGCCGCCCTCAGAGAAGTCAACAATTCGAGGCTGAAAATTTACGAACAGCTGGAAGTTAGTATTCAGGATTTGGAACGTGCCAATCGTCGTCTCGTCGTCGAAAATAGCAGCGACAAAAAGCTCATAAAAAGGTTCAAATTTTTGGTCAAATTTATGGTTATTGCTATGCAACAAACATATTCTCCGAATATACGCAAATATTTTGTTTTTCCCGCTGTTTTCCGAAAAAAAAACAGTCAGAGTTTGACGATCGAAAGTCTCGAGGCAAAGACGGAAGAGTTACAAAAAAAGGTCGACGACTTAAAGTCCCTGTGCGAAAATCTCGAGCGTAAACAAACGACGAATCAACAATGCGCCGACGACTCGGAATTATCTGCGGCTTGGACGGCATCGGTGTCACAAGACGGCAGCATAAAACGGGTATGAATGAAAACAAAAATATTCGATGGAATTAAATGAAAATTATTCGTTTCCGATAATTTCGATACTAATTATCGATTTTTCTGATAAATTGTTTTGTTAAATTCGATTTTGCGTGCAGATCGCTGCGAAAACTTCACCGAAGCCAACACACGAAAGCCAAATCGACACGTGCTCCCGACAGCTGGTAAATACACACGTCGAGGACGAAGAAGTGACGGAACTGTTGAGACAGTTGCACGAGTCTCGTAGTCAACGAGCTCGCGAACAAGCCAGAGTTACCGAACTGACGGAACAGCTAGCCGCTCTTGTTCAGGAAAACACATCGCTCGAGGATCAATTAAACGTATGGCGCAACAAGGCGCAGGACATGAAGAACTTGCAGGACGAAATTAATACCCTCGAAGAAGTCAGGTGAGTCCTTTGCAGTGTAAAATTATCCACTACCCCAAGACGAATTCGAGCCCAAGAAAAAAAATTGGATCGATCCAAATTTTTTGCCTACACTGAAAAAAAAAATTTTGTTGGAAAAGATCGATATTTCGTTTTGAACATTACAAAAATGTTATGAGTGCAGCAAAAAATATTCTAAAAAGTCTCTTCGAAAGTAAATTTTGCTGACAGTTTCGGTAGAAATCGAAAATGTTGTCAAAATGACTAAAATTTTGAAAAAATCTCACAAATTTTCATTCTCAGTGTAAATTACGAAGTAGTTTGCGAAAAATATTTCGAGGCTAAATTCAGAGTTTATTCCGATATTTTTAACATTTTTTCAATTCTGTTTGATTAATTAGGCAAGGTCATCTTTGCGGCCGTTGCTTACGCGGCGTTGATCTGAGTACTCACGACGAACTGTCAGTCATGCTGGACCAGGAAGAAGACGACGACATAAGTATGGCCGAATCTTTCGTCAACGACAACCAACGCGATTGCGAATCAATAACTCAGCAGGTAAGACGATTTTTTTATGCTCTTGGAACTAACAACCGATCTCCGAATAATCAAAACAACATTTTCTGATCATGATCATTATCGTCGTTCGCCAAGTAATCTGTTGCTTTTTCTCATTCGCAAAACATCACTGCCTGCTTTGCTTCATCAATTTGTTCATTCTCGGCCAATTGGAAACACGAATCAATCGAGAATCACGTTGAAATACTGCAAAAATTCATCAATTGGATTAGAAAATCATGAAAATTCTATATGGATTCGTGTTTCCAAGTTCGGGGTCGCAGTCTTTGAACTTTTTTTCTGTTTCCATAACGTTTGCATGTTTTTTCAAAATCTAGAGCTGTGCTTGAAAGAAAATTGTACAAACTTTTGTACTGAAAAGGCAGAAAAGCAAAAACTGACAAACTTCTAACAAAAATTAACCGTGAAATTTTGTTTCCTTCAGGAAAAGGTAAACTCAAATCTGCCGGAAATTGCAGCTAATCGAAAAGATTGTAAAAATTTATTTCAATTCGTCTGGCGTATGATATTTAACATGTGGCATCTGATCGATAAATTAATGTGCTTCGGATTTGATACGTTCGGTTACATCACGAATGATTTAGTCGTGCCGATCGCATTGTTCCCCTTTCGAGTGCCGCGCTTTTTCCTCAAGAAAATCTTACCGATAAATCGTTATCGTCAGATATGGTGAAACGTGACAAGTGAGAAATCGATTCGTTCGATAATTAAGAAATCAAAGATTTACATGCGAATAATTGTAGTACTTGCTTTATTTTATCATTGCAAACGAAATGCCGTTGCAATACAGGGATTACCAAAAAAAAACAAAATTTATTATTACTGATTAAGAAGTCTGAAGACTGTTAGTTGCACTTGCCTGTGACGCACAAGACAATAATCACAAATACAAGAAAAAAATCAAGAGACACTTTTGCTTATCGAGAGGGCATTTGGTTATCGAAAAGAATTTTTCTAAAATCAGTAAATCAAGATAAATAGAATGTGGACGAAAAAAACTACACAAATACACCAATTCATAGTCATGTCTTGGTTTCTGTGATTATTCAGTTTTTTTATTATTTAAATTTTAGTCTAGATCGTGATATTCTTTGTAATTGAGTCATTTTTAGTGTGTTTATTTAGTCGAGTTGTACAAAACAAATTTGCCCACGATTAAATGTTTCGATTATTTTAGTTTTTTACTCAAAGAATGCTTAAGAAGACAAGGGAAACGAGATGTCAGTAACGATAGGAAGCAAAAGATTCACATCTCTCGTTCGATTATTAATTCATTAACAAGTTTATCGCAATTCAGCAATTTTTCAACATTTGGGCTGTTTCTGTTACTTGTATTTTTCATTTGCAAGTTTTCTATACACTTCATTGACATCACAACCTCCCGCATGTTTATTCATTATATTCAGCTTACTGTACCGTTTTAGTTTCTTCTAGTCGCGTTACCGTCAAATTCCTCTTCATTAACATTTATATTTTTATGCATTCGTATCAACACACATTTATATATATATATATTTTATTTTTGTACTGTGGATGCCAGATTTATATGATTTTAAATAAAATGTTCCATCACTGTAATGTTGAATTTTATTTTATCTAATATCCTATAAATCTGGCGTTATCCTCGATCCTTCAATCCTCGAGCAAGTACCAGAGTCGCTTCATTTTTCTTTCTATCGCGGTAGGAAAAAAAATGGTTCAATTGGATAAAAATGATTGAAAATTAATAATTCCATATCCGTTTGTTCGTCGAGTCGAGTTTTTGCTTTTTCGAGAAACAAAAACGTTTCGAATTCGGGAGCGTAAATTTCTGGCGTACCCGGGGAGGCGTTAAAAACTGACAGAATTATGAGAGAGCGAGTTTAACGGATGAAAAAAATTTGCCAACAGGAAACGAGCAGCAGCAAAGTTGGCGAGGTTGACGAGTCTGATCCAAATCCATACAGAACGCTCGTGGAGAAATACGAGGCGTTGCTCGAGGTGCAGAGACATCCGGCGATCCGTCGTAAGCCGAGCGGAGCAACGACGTGCATGTCGTTGCAAGAGGAGCTTGAAATGTCGGGTGAATTCAACAATTTCCAAAATTCAACGTACGATTACGAGACGGTGAATCAGGATTCGAAAACGAGCAATCAGAACGGCGGACGTCGCGGTTTTGGGAGGAAACCATTTTCAGCAACGCCGACAGACTTTTCCGAAGCGGAAACATCGTCTTCCGGTTTCGCGGATGAAACGAGTAACAAATCAACGCAAACGGACGAGCGCGCAGGTTCGTTCTTGTGCTCGATCGCCGACGGCGAAGATTGCAAATTCAGTATTTACGACGACAACAGTCCGTTTGAAAGTCGTTTCCGCAAGACCCCCGAGTATCGCCAATTGTTCAGTGAAATATTCCGCGTGCTCAAGAGGGCGGCCGAGGCCAAGGAGGACGGCGAAAAGTTGCCTCTGTTGGACAACAACAGCTCCTCGAACAACTGCACATTAAAGTGTGAAAACAATTCAGGAGATTCGGCTCAATTGGATGATCTGAATAGCGAAGCGACGGACGATTGTCAGAGCGTTATGTCGTCGGTTGTATCCTCGGTCGTTTCGGAGCCCGTTTTCCGCGTCCAAACGCCGGAAGTAAAGCGTAAAAATAACGAGAATTCATCGACGATACAAGAAACTCCGAAACGTTCGACATCGACGCACAGCCAATGGGAAACGAATGGCAAAATAACCGGAGATAATAATCAGCATGCAAAAACGCATCAACCTCGTCGTCATCAACTCGATTATTTGTCGATAAACGTACAAGTGAGAAAGAAGAATAACGCGAAGAAAAGTTGCGCGAAAAAATCGAGCCTCGAGAGATCGACGACCCCGGACAATTGCACGAGTCCGCGCGTTCTCAAATCCAGCGGCGGCGGCGGCGGCAGCAGCAGCAGCAGCGGCGGCAGAAGAAACAAATTCAGACCTCTGACGAGCGCCGAACAAGCTGACGGAACGATCTGGAACGGCAACACACTCCACATATTCTCAAGCAAAACTCGTGTCTCTCCTGGAAATAATTGCAACAATTCAGCGTCCTTCAGAAGCAGAAACAGTTCACTTTCTTCTCCTCGGAATGCCGCCAATGATCAGCACAATTCGAGCTTGGAGTACAAAGAGTACAAGCCGAGCACAGCCTCCGAGGAAGTAGCGAGACTCAGAAGACTCGAAATGTCCTATGCCGAAGCCCTCAGAATGCCAAACAAACCCAAAGTACACAACAATCGTAGCAGATACTAGAACATTTTTTTAGCCTAACGATCGCATTCGAAATATAAGAAAAGAGAGACAAAGAGAACCGGGGGGCTAATTATGAAACAATAGTTTTCGTATCAGGGCAAGAATTTTTCAAACTTTCTTTATCGACTCGTGGAACGATGCGAAAAAGTGATAATTTATAATAAATATATACACATACTCCGAGTATTACGTCGCAGCGGGAGAAACCTCAACTTTTTATTATTTCGATACATTTTTTGTCTCTCGTTTCACAATTACTCCTTTCAATATGAAAATACAAAGGCAAGCTCGATCAAGCATTGACCTTGATTCTCCTCGTCCAACAATGCGCGGGGACGAATTTTCAACGCGCTACCGTGTCAAACATTTTCCCTTGTATTTTTTCTCAGTCCTTTTTTCGTACACCAATAATTGATAAATGTAAATATTTTATTTTCTTTTTCCGGCGCTCGATCAATTTTGTAGTATTTGGAGAAAAAAAAATGATGATTCGGAGCTCGAGAACTCGTAGTACAGTCGGAAATTAACGAGTCGGGAAACAATAATTATTTTTCGATTGACTCGAGCGACTTGAACGATACATTTTTCATCTTGTTTTCTCACCGCGCGAAAAGACAAGATTTATTCGCTAGTGCGTACACGCCAATTTTTTTATACTCATATATTTCTATTTGTTGTTGTGTACAAGATTTTTCTCGATAATCTTACGGGATTCGCGGCCTATGTTTTTGGGAAAAAGAAAAGAAATCCTCGATTTTTGTACATATATTCTCTTACGAATGGAACGATCAATGATTAGTGAAAAATTGTAACTCTGGAAGGTTCCTTTCAATTTATATCTTGTATATTTTTCGTTCTTATTCCCTACCAAGTTTACGTGTTCTACGTGTGTGTGTGTGTCTTTTTTTTCACGCGAATGCATGACGTTAGTGAATTCCGAGGGCTGACGTATTGAAAACAAAAAAAAGGAATACGAAAGGCTGGAAAATTCGAAGCGAGACTCGATTCATAAGAGTGTGCAACGAGCCCCCTCGTTCCCCATTATTCAACCTCGAGAATCCTCCTTTTTCCCCCTTTCCCCGTATCGGTGGTAAATTATGAAATAAAAATTATTTATGTGCCATTTACTATAATCATCTAATTTATATATAATTCTACCTTGATCCTTGTGTCGAAAAAAGCAACGCCGCGTTCGTTCGAAACGAACAACTGCTGCGACGAGCCGATCTTAAGAATTACCGAGAGGAACATGGAAATTTGTGAAAAAAAAACCAATTTCCGATTTAAACGAAATTTGTGATTTTTCGAAGGATTTCAAATCGATTTGGAAGGTACAAGAAAAATACGAGCGTTATAATTTTGTCGATGATTGTATATTTTCATTATTTCCACGAGGAAAAAGGGCGGGGCCGGGCTTGACTTTACGTCCAATGATATTAGTTCGGTCACGATTAGAAATTTGTCTTTGTTCGTTTTCACTAGGTCGAAATTTAAAAAAAAAAAGAAGATTTTTCATTGCGATAACCCATGCAAAAATGTGTCTGGGTTTAACGAGAAAATAAATTTGAGATTTTTAGTTTATTTACCAATGAATCGGAATTAAGGCTTTTCCAAACGAACATCTCATCGAGCTTTTTACGAATACTCGCTATTTCCGAGTTTCTCATCCTCATCGAGTTGAATTTTTATCTTTTGTTGTTGCTTTTTATTTTCGTCATTCAGTTTGGTCGTAGCTTGACGACAATGTCGTCGAATAGGGCACGATGCACCGCTCCTAAACTCGGCTGCACGCTGCTCGAGCTTGCGCTCCTTCTAGGCCTGCAAAAAATTCAAAAGAAATGAGAATCAATAATTTTTAATGACTATACCGTAAATCGCGTTAATTAAATCAAGTTTTTAATAAACTTGTGAATACGCACTCTGTTAAGCATCGCACAGCGGTTCCCGTTGGATTATTTTTTGGACGTGGATTCACCAACAGACACTTCATCGGATGACCGTCCAATTGTCTGTTGTGATAAGTTTCCACAGCTTTTGTCGCGTCCTTCAGCGTTTTATAAATAACCTCCGCAGTGCCGGGTCTGACGAGTCGCGAAACCAGTAATTCACCAACGTCCTCAAAAAGTTCCTTCGAAGGAAACGAATATTTATGTAATCGCGAAAGGCACGCACAGTCTTTTCGAGACTTCACTGAAGTTCGCAACGTTGAGATGCACCAAAAAAAAAAAAAACTTTTCGTACTAATTTTTTGTTTTATTTAAAAAACCATGACAATTTTCGTACCGATTTTGTGTTTCGTTCGTAAAGAATTATCGATTTATTGTCCGGACTGAATATTGAATGAGAATCTCAATTTAGAAGAAAGTTAAAAAAGAATTTCGGTCCATTCCAAATCAAATCTAAATATTTGTTTTGAGGTTCTTTTACACGCAAAATGGTTTGGATGAAATGACCGATTTTTTCGAAAAACTGGAGAGAAAAAACTAAAGTTTTCACGAGAGGCTTCACGATTTATAAATTGAATTATTTAATGTTGAAAATTGCAACTTTTAACGCGCGCTCTCATGAGAAACTCCTGGAAATTGTGATTTTTATAAATATCGACTTGTAAAAACCTCTAAAAATTTCTTTGTGTCGGGCAAATTAAACGGAATTGTTTGCATAGAAAATTTAGCATGCGACATTTTTGATTCGAGTTGCTTTCGTTGGCTCACCTTGATATCCTCCTGCGTGACGTTGGCTTGAAGATTAGAGACGACGATTCTGTAACCAGTAGATTGCGAGGAGGCTGAGCTCGTGCTGGTTTTTGGTCTGCCCATACCTTCCAAGGGACGTTGCTGTTTGCTCGTCATTCCGTCTAGACGAGATTTCACTCCAATTTCTCGGTGACTACGAGGATCAAAGTATTTCGGTTCGACGGGACTTTCGGCAAGAATAGTCCTAAAAAGCGAGAATTTTCGCGATCGTTAATGGTGAGAATTATTATCAATTGAATTTTATTGTTGATCAGAGAAACGATTTTCGTACCTAGATTTTGACCCGAATGTCCAGTCTTCTCTGTACGACGCGGGTTCGTATTTTGACTAGAAAAAAAAACAATGCAAACCTCAATAAAATAATTTCCGTTCGATTTTCAACGAAATTTTTCACTCGAATATTTTTCTCTTACCATTTGAGAACGTGCTACGACTTTGAAATCACGTCTCTCGGGTTCCGGCTTTCTTGGCATCGCTGCTCTAAGGACCGTTCCGCCGGGCTGCTTGACCCAAGTGTAGGGTGTTCCGGGCTTCATACTGAAGACCGGAGGCGGAGGCGGCGGAGTCGGAGCATATTCGTTGCTCACTGTACGCCTTAAAGATGGAGCGTCCATCATGTAAACGTCTTGAAAGAGAAAACGAATGTTTTTCAGCCGCAATTAATATTGTCAACATTAAGCGGGCGACTTTAAATCCCTTTGAAGCTCATTCTCCCTTCGTTCCCTCGTTATTGTTGAACTTGAAGCCGAATTTTACCGGGGATACGAATTTTTCATAATTCGCGTCACTTACGACGCTGGGTTAGCGGAATAAAATTGTTTTTTATCGTTCCAGGGTTAAACAAACGACAAACCTTCGTTATAGTTGATGCCCATGTCGTCCGCGATGTACTGAGGCTCCGGAGGAGGTTGTTTGTAGCCGACATTGCGAGTATTCATGACGGGAGGCGGCTGCATGTAATTTTGAGTCTGTACGTGACCCACCAACGTCGGGATCTTGTTAGTCATTAGAGATATTCGTCCGTTGCGTCCGGTCTTTCTGGATATGCTACCCATCAAAGGTTCCTTCTTTTTCACATGGCCGGCCCTCAATTTGTCCAGCTTTAATCTGGCGTCGCTCTGTTTGGCTATTTCTGCCAATTTGTCCCTAGCGTCTGTTAATTTTTCACGATTTTTCTGTATTATCTTGAAACGAGCGTCCGTCACCGTCGGTACCGCCCGAGGCCTTGTTGCTCCATTGGCACGGGCACCACGGCTGACGCCCCTGCGTATCCTGAAAATGGGACAATAATCTCAAAACGCGATTACTCGTACTTGATTTTCGCTTTTTTCCCGGCTTTTGACGAATTTTTGCAATTTTACTCATTTTTTTGAGGTTATGAACGAGTTTTACTTCTTATCGTACTGTGCATCGATGTATTTGCGGGAGCAGGAATGAGTTTACGAATGGACAGGGATTTTGCAGTGAAAATCAATCAATTTCAACTGCAAAAGTCGTCGGATTTTTTCAATATTCCATTTTTATTGGCACATGTTGAAAAATCAGCGCGCGGCGGCGTCACTTTTTGACACTATAATTGATTTTCCAATTATTCAATCGAGTATTTTTGAGGAAATTATATGATTTCGACTTACCCTCCTCTGCCTCGCATTACTCCGGGTTTCGATGGTTTTGTTTTTTTAATTATATCGTCCAGACTCAGACCCATATCGGTCATGATCCGTTACGAAAAATCCGCCTAATTATGACTTTGACTATTCCATCGACGCGAGAAAAGCATGTGCGACTTTTCCTTCGTACACTAGTTTTTTCAGTTCCGCTCTTTCCGGCTTTTTATTTTTGACTTTTCTTCGTCTTTCGCGCACGAATTCGATTTCACTATGGTTTTGGCAGAGGGAAGCGAAATAAAATGTGTGTACATCCAGACGAGAGACGACGCGGAACGAGAAATGTACGAGCAGGTGCTTCGAGTTTCGAGTGAACGTAGCCCTCGAACAACTGCCGATGTATGCAAAAATTTTGGAACCGCGCTAGTCAATAATCGCTATTGCATCGTTATATTGTTTTATCGTCATCCAGTAGTTATCGGTACCGCGAACGAAATGTTGGGTAGTTTCTGTTTACTTTGTGAATAAATAAACAACCGTTGGACTAAAACATGAAACATCCGAACCAGTTTATTCTCCTCGGAGATCGTAATTGATGCATTCAACGTGGAATGGTGAATTGTTATTAATATATTTTTTAATATCAATGCGAGCCTCGTGTATGGTGTCAAGTTCTCTTTTTCTGTATATATTCATTTCTTTTTGCCAATAAACCCGGGTTGCAGAGGCGCGCTGGACAAGAAATTGACAAAAGAGAACTGTACGGAAAAGGGTGTCGAAAAACAGTCGATTTGGCTGTTATTTGACTTGTCTATTTCTGCAGTCTTGCTACCCATCAGCAGAAACATTCACTCGTATCGATTCTTCTTCTCCTCTCTTGCAATGATGTTTTAAGATATTAGAATTACGGATAAAATTTCGGTGATCCGGTTGACAAAACGGAGCGTACAATAGCGACGTTGGGGCGCATGCGCGGCGTCAACAAGAAAAAACAAAATGGAGGGAGAAGACGCTTGGGTCTCCGAGAGTTTTCAGAAAAATCAACAACGCCAAAGTTGAAAATGGATCCCATAGTACATTTGTGGAACTTGTCGAAATTTTTTGAGAACAGTAGGAATCCAGAAGTCTTCAAGCTCCGAATGCACTACACGTAAATGAAATCTTTTATCTCATAATCAATAAAAAAAAACCCCAACCATCGGTGACCAATTCCGCGTGGTTACAGATCGACCGTAAACCTCTTTTAGTTAATTCATCGTTTGATTATTCGATTACCATTTCAATCACCGTTGATTGATGGATCCGCTTATGGTTTTGCCCATAATCGTTCTTTGTCAATCATTTCCGAAATGCCGAAAAATTGGCACATTTTTTTGTTTACTCAATTAACTGGATAGTTTTATTTTTCAATTTGTCTCGTCGATCAAGACGTAAAGAAATCCGCAAGACTTCCCATGACTTTGGACCGTTGCAAATTTTCTATCGAGTCCAGCAGCCGCAAAATTTCTCAACGAATCAAATTTTGTTCCTCCAGAGAATGTTGTAGAAAACTGAACGGGCCTTTGGGCTTGCCCAAACAGAACTTTGGGCCCTTAGCGATGTGTCCACGCTGCTGTTCTCCGTGGAAAACGCAGAAGCACAAAACGCGAATACAAAAAGGCAGAACGCCGAGTAAACGCATGGAAAAACTTATAAAATCGACGATCGACGCTACAATCAAAAAGTCCAGTCAGATCCACAGTTTGGTTCGCAAAGTCGAGAAAAACATTCCAAACAAATTGATACTTCGATGTTCCGTCTGCTCGAAACCCACGCCAGTCCCGCTCAACAAGCCGAGAAGGAAAAAAATCACTGAAACAAATACAAACAACGACTCTACCGTTTCGCTGTCTTCAAAAAAAAAGAAAAATCGTGCGCGGGACAAAACGGCTGGACTGAACCTCAGTGGGGTTCAGACCCCTGAGACCAAACGACCCAACGACTTACAGACAATTGTACACAAAACGCCTGTTTCCCGCGCCGACAAAAGTCGCCTGCTCAAACTCAAAACCTCCACACCGATGAGTAATAAAAAATTGAATCTCGTTAAATTGAAGGGAATCATGAATGCAATCGTCACGCCGTCCAAGAAAAACAAACTGCATACATTTTTGCAAGAACTCTGTTGAAGCCGTTCAACAAACGATGAGACTGATTTTTTTAAATCATCAAACAGTTTCGTCAACATTGTCCTTGAGCAAATGACAATTTTCTCACAATTTTCGATTCGATCGAATAACGTGATCAAATATTTCATGTAAAGACTAAAATAAAAGTCTAGTTTTTTACACATTTCCTCTGATTCCTTCAAGATTTCGTTTTTTCGACAATTCTATTCAATTTCCTCGTTTGACTTCTCGTTTCGTTCCTACTCCGACTTGTCCGTACATTATTTTTGGCATAAACAATAGTCGTGGAATTTTGATGAATTTTCGTAGATTCCTATTTTTCACACTGGGTCAATTTGACCCGGAGCGAATTTCTGTAAATAAGACGAAAGAATGCGAACGAGTGGCAAAATCTTTGTGATCCACTGAGAAAAACCATTCGGTCTGCTCTCATGATTCCCTGTAGTAGACTCAGATGGCGCTCGAAGTGTAATTCGCGCTCCCAGCAGGGAATTCTGAGCACACAAATAGAACTTTGGGCATTACGTAAAAACTGACTCAGCGTACGATTCTTGACATTCGTAATGACATTATTGAAAAATAATTCCGTCTCGGTTGATTGCGATTTTTTCCACGTGTGAAAATTGAAATCTTCGTCAAAATCACCCTGCAGGAAAAAATATTATTAAGATTGTAAAGCTCAACATTTCCATGGCTCGTTTCGAGCGAATTTAAATCCGGCCTTGAGCGTCCGTTTTGTGTGGTAAATGTCAATAGACCGATTCTCAATCGCAGCTGCTGATAACTTTGTAATCTGTGTGTACCAGCCTCTGTAAAACTTTCCAAAGCAACGAAACACTTGAGAATACTCGCGTTTCCTTGAAAATCATCATCTTCGATAAATCGTCGAGTAATTATGCTCGTTCTATATTTTTTTTGACAATTTTTCATACCGGTCTCTACACAATTATCATGTCATGTCGAGTGCAGGATTTACTCCAATTTCAAAAATAGAAAAAAAAAACGTTCTTATTTTTCTGTTAGAAATAATTATGAATGGGAAGGAAATTTTTAGTAGAAATTCCGAAAATCATCATCGAGAAATGCCAAAACTGCATAAATGTTTTCTGGCAATTTCTTTTGCCTCCCTTTTCCAAAAATTTTTCTACTTTTCAAATATTTAATTCTCTGAAAATGTTTTTCATGTGTTACTCAGGCGCGAGCCCAAGGGTGATTCCCGAAATTTACGAATCTAATGATTCTTATTGTTATTCTATAAACAAATTAAGTATCAAAAATGGCATTTGTTTGGAAAATCAGCAAGTAGTTGCAGGATCAATGAATGCTCCTCGTTGCCCGGTACATTTTTAGCATCAGAGTCCTTGAAATTCGAAATATCTTTAAGTGATGCCCCATTCTCCAATGAATGGGTTACTTGATCGCCGGAACGGTAACTCCGATCGCGAACCTATCGCTGTCGGTTAAGTAAATACTGCTCGAATCCTTTGAATGAACATAATTTTGACAGGACACAGATTTTCCCATATAAAACAAGAAAAAGAAATGGAACAAAAGTGCCCGTCTCGTAAATGCACGTATTTCTTAAAATATTTAATTTCTCTCAGTCAATCGTGAGAAAATATGACTGCAGCGATCGGGAGAGAACGATTGGATGAAAAATAACGTTAGCACGTTCAACCTTTCGGAGTAAATACGTACATATGCAAAGCAGGCATTATTCTTGCTAGTTATATCTGCAAATCGCCACTCGTCCAAGAATCTGACGACACTGAAACAATAGAATGAAATTTTTGGATAATATTTCTTGAAATTGTTGAATACGGTGAACTAAATGTTTTGGTTAATTCCAAAATTTTCGTTATTGTGACAATATTTTTCATTTCGAACGGAATTGTCAATAAAATTTTTGATTGGGATGACAAAAATTCACTTTTCGAACTTTCTAGAATATTTCTTGTTGCAATGACAACATTTTTGTGAATTTTTAAAAAACGTTTCCAACAAAATTTTCTTTTCAGTTTTTCTATTTTTCTCACTCATATAATGAGAATTAAAAAAATGGAAATATGACATCGTGAAGGCCAATAGGTCAACGACCCGTTAATTCGCACATGGAATCTCTCGCACGATCGATTCCTTTTCTTGGCTTCTCCGAAACGTTCATTCATTAATTTCATACAAATACGTCGAGTTGCTAATTTTCCTAATTGATGCGTGGATGACGAACCTCTCAAATATTATTCTTTCATCCGATCGACGTTCGAGCGTCGTATATTTTTCAATTGATTCCCAATCAGAACTCAGATATTATGAATTTCAATTGTATCTCCCAATTCCCAATGAAACTGCGGCAATTTTTCTAATCATGAGGACTTTCTGGAGTATTCGCCCGAACGCTAACAATTCCGTGTTTCTCATGCTAATCGCATGTATTTTTGAATTCCATCTGAATCCAAATATTTCATTTCACAGGGATCGATAGTTTCCCGCTAATAAAACGATGAGTCAGTCCTGGACCAGGAGGGCCTGTAGGACACAGAACCCGCGAATCCCTGATGCGCGCTGCGATCATCGAGCCAGCCCTAGTGATCACCTGCCGAAATTCATCGAAACCTAATAATGGATAACGCATCAGGAGATCGTTCGCGCTCAAAAAAAAACGGAATGGAACTTGCCAATTCGTCTTTGAAAGGTAAGAAATATTTTCAACAATATTGCTCGTTGCGTTCGTGCTTTTTTCCGTCAAATTTCTGATCATTTTGTTGCATTTTTTGACAAATCCGATAAGACTATTGTACGAATGGGTTTCCGCGATTTGATTTTTTTTCCTGCGGTCACACTCAGCTCATGACATTATTTTACAAGTTACGAGACCGTTTTCCAAAGAATTCTCCATGTCCTTCAACTTTTGTGCCAATAACTTTTGTGACCGAAAGATACGGTTATGCCTAAAAATTACGAATATTTGGCTACAGCCAAATGCAACGCCGATTTCGTTCCCGAAAATTGTTTAAAAAATTTCTTTTCATTTAGTCTAAGCAGAAATGGTCCTGGAGTTTCCATCGTTGGAATGCAACGAAATTCTGTTATTTCTTCAGCAGAGCCAATAATTATTATTGAATATTTGGTCCAGCCCATAAAACGATTCTCTCTTGCGACCGAAAAACTCGATCGACTCGAAAAATTGCCACGTTTTTCCAAATTCAATAAATACTCAACAGAAAAAATGTTTTTCGTTAAATCTCAACATTGCAAACTTCAGATCCATAAGCAGAAAACGCCATGAATGAGTATTAACAAAAAATTGATAGGGGAACAGCGATTTTTATTTGGAAAGTTTCCTTTTATCTGAAAAGTCTTGACTCGCTAAAAACATAATTTCTGAATTCCGTTAATTATCACAAAATTTGACTTATAGTTTGTGAACTTTGCACATTTGAAATTTTTGAAATACCGGCGGAAAAGTCTCTTTCGAGACTATTTTTTCACCCTTCATTCGAGGTTTTATGGTGCAGATGATGATCGATGAAAAAAATGATAATAATCTGCTTGCGCATCGATAACGCACGTAGCCCAAGAAACGGACGGGATTTGTGTAAAATATTTGTCGCCTGAATCCTTGGAATATCTTTGATCCGTTGTGCGACCAGTAGAACCGAGTCGCATATTCTTCTCATTAAATTCGGGAGGGTCAACATGGCGTAATGAAAGGGAAAGAAATGAAATTCGATTTGTAGACTTGTTGCTCGGATCTAATGAAGGAGGGGACGATTTTCCGGTTTATTGATAAATTTTTTGTGCTTTCCTGCGTTATTTTTGTTGCGCCACCCGCATTGGTCTTTTTTTTAAATTTATGACGATACACAAATAACGTGCGTGAGAGTGAAGAGAGTTCGTGGTGGGGGCGGTCGCGCAGAGTTCGGGGGGCGAGAGGCGATTTTGCCAACAGGATCTTTTTCCTCCTCGTTCTGACGTCATCGCGTGAACGCATCACTCACAACTGTCGAAATTGCGTGCTGGTGGCGCGAGCGTCGCTCGACAGAACGAGGAGCGATTCCAAGGTTCTCCACCACCCACGACAATCAGCGGCAAATTCAAATAAAACCGTATACCGTTGAGCCAGAAAACAGGCCATCACAGCCCATATAGCGACCAAGCATGCAGTTGAGAGAAATTAAGCAACTCCGCGCATCACTCTGCGCTTATCGTCCCGACGCCGCGCACCAGCCAGCAGAGAGATTTTCTCTCCTGGTCGAATGTTTATTATCGCATATAAAATCATCCAGCACAGTGCCAATATGTATAGATTCGCATTCAAGGACTCATAAAAAATCGATCCAGAATATTCTCACAATGATTTTCGCGGTTAACATGTTCGGGCATTTCTCATGCGGAGGCGCAAAAATTCAAACGTGGCTTCGACAATAATGGGAGAAAATAAAAAAGCGATAGACTTTGCCGAGCTTTCATACACTGAACAGAAAATTTCGTTGGCAATTCTAAAAAGTCTGTTGGAAAAGTAAATTTTTGTCATCCCGGACGTGAATTTTGCAGACAGTTTCGTTAGAACTAAAAAAATATTGTCAAAATTACTAAAATTTTGAAATGATCCAAAAAGATTTAGTTTTGCCACACTGGGTCAATTTGACCGTGGGGCTTATTGGATATTGGACGAAGAAATTCTGAATATGTTGAGGCAGCGTAGCATTTTTGTTAATATACATGAAAAAATGGCTGAGAAAATGTGAAATATTTGATTGGCTCGAAAGATGTTTTGGAGAAAGTTCGAGAATAGTTTTTGGTGAGGAGGAAAAACGGGAGATGGTTGAAAAGTTGGTAGTGCGGGGATATCCCGTTCGGGGCTAACGGCGAGTGCTGCGTCTCTCTGCCAGTCTTTACCACTTCGGCCTGATGACTAAATAACGTCGACACTGAAATCTTGGGGATTGATGCAGAGACGAGAGGGAGAGAGGGGGTGGGCGGGGCGGGAAGTGGGAGATTTAGGGACGACGTTGGTGCGGTTGCACAACGCGGAGAGAGTCAAGCGAGCAAAGTTCTTGTTATATCTCGAACGCAAAGATTCGAGCTTTATGAATCATTTTCTTGGGTATATATAGAAAAAAGGAATTGCTAAGGTATTCGAAAAAGCTTGGGAGCTGAGTCGGGTACGAGAATGAAGTGGAAGAGTGCTAATGGGGAAGAAAGAGAAGTAGAAAAAAAAGATGGGAAAGGAATAAAGAAAGAATGATGGTCGTTAAGAACCGGAGGGTATAGCGCGCAAAAGCATCGTCGTGGCAGTATGCATGGCGTTCGAATGTATAGTAGGAGCAGTATCGCAGCAGTGGCAATGCCGACGACAACGATCACACGATGGTTGGAAGAATTTTCCGAAAGGGAAGTGCAGAGGATCGTCGGGTGAATGGCGAGAGTCGCAAAATGCAACAAACGTAGGTTAGGTAGGTAGGAAAGAAGCATAGGGTTTGGTGTGTACGCGGCGGTAAGAGACAACAGCAGTCGAGAAGGCCGGTGGTAGAGGATTGGATGGCTGGCCGGCTGTAGAGAGGACAGACAAGTATAGGGGCAGAGGCAGGCTGGCAGGCAACAGCAGCAGCAGCGGCAGCAGCAGCGGCAGCAGCAGCAGCAGCAGCAGCAGTGATGGCAGCAGCGCAGAGGCAGACAAGAAGAGACGACCGCTTGAAATCCCTCTCTCCTTCTCGCCTTTCCTGCCTGCCTGCCTGCCTGCTTGCCGCCCGTCTCGTCCGCCATGCCACTACGAGCGGAGCGAACGCGTACAGCTAGGCCGGCACGGTCCTGTAGCCCATTTGGCATTTCCCCAGCTATAGCAGCAGTCCTGTAGCCCATCGTTGTTATCGTCTCGCAGCTGCATAAAGTCGGTTCTCTCTGCCGCTCCACCCCTGCAACCCCCTTGTCGCCTCTGCTTCATCTCGCTCCGTCCCTCTCTCTTTCTCTCTTTCTCTCTTGTTCATCCGTCCGTTCGTTCGCCAGCAGCCAACTATCCAGCAAGCAATTCCCCTCACGGTTCCCCTCGTACCGCTTCTCCTGCCGCGCGCGGCATCAACGCGTTCCCCACTCTCTGACCCCTCGTGCGCGTTACCCAGTGCTCTCTGGCTCCGTGCATGGCTCCGTTCTCCGTCTCTTTTGCCCGCCCGTGCCCTCCGCATCCTTGATCCACGAATCCCCGCAAGCACCGTTCGTTTCCCCACGTCCCCTAGCGCTTGCCAACCGACAAATTCCCCTTTCCTCTTGTTCCACCTCCCACCACCGTCTTCATCGCACCAGTCCACCACTTTCCGCCACCTCCGCCGCAACTTTCTACACCAGCCCCGCAATATCCACCGCGCACGCTCCGCCACAATCCGCCGCAACTTTGCCTCATCTCTCTCCACCCTTCTTCGTTAGCAATCTCTCTCGCTCCCTCTCTCTCTTCGCCACAACCTGCTTCGACGACCATAGATATCGGTGCCGCCAGGCGGGACGCCACGGTACTCTTCCTATACCTCCCACCATATTACCGCTTCTGCTTCTATAAGTACTACTACTACAACCACCACCACCACCAACCACCACTACCAACGTGACCCGACATCATCAGCTAGCAACGCCGCATAGCGGGTACACCGACTTTCTACTGATACACACACACACACACACACACACACACACACACACGAGCAGACGCGCGCGCGCGCGAGTGGCTGAGAGAGAGAGAGAGACAAATCGTGTGGGCGAAGGCGACAGAGCCAAAGAGCAAGAGAGACGAAAATATAGCGAATGAGAACGAGGGCCGGAGAAGGAGACGCAGCAGTGCCGGGTGCGATGATGCGACGACTCATGCCGACGCCATGCACCACCAGCACTATTCTATACGCGCGCACACACACACACACACGAACCCCGTCCTTGTCATCCTATCGATTCCCCCTTGCCTCCCCGCAACCTACCAACTACTTTGCCAGCCGTCCCTCTCGTCATTCCCCTCGTACACCCCCTATACGGCCCCTCACGGCTAACCTTGGTAGAGAATAACCCGCCGTTCAATTCAAGGAATTATGACGGTTCTCTCTTTCTCACTGGCATCGAGACGCCAACCAACGACGAGAAGAGAAGCACCAACGAGACTCCTATATCCCACGTCCCGCTCTCTCGCCGCTTCTCCTTCCATCTATCTCTTCTTTATTCTCCTCGACCGCTCTTTGTCTTCTTTTTCTTCATCGTCATCATCATCATCTTCTTCTTCTTCTTCTTCTTCTTCTCTTCTCTTCTTTTCTCAAGCCAACAGTCTTTGGAAAAAAGAGACTGTGCTCGAGCCTTGCATACGTCCGACTTGGCTGCGTGACTACCTGCTTCAGGGACGTTCCAAAGGATATGACCATCGAGCTGTCCCTGTCTTTGCGTTATAACCAAACTTTTTCCCCTTTCCCATACCCTCCCCACACTTTCTTTTTTCTACACAGACGCGATACATCGTATGCGCACTCGTGTGAATCATATATTCATAATTTCCATCCATCTGTCAAAATCATTCACTAAATCAGTCATTTGCCACCACATTTTATTCCCACCTCAAAAAATCTATTCAAATTCATTCGAATCTTGCTCAGACCTCGTCTTAGACGAAGGAGGTTCGACGGATTCACATTTCTCAACATGTTCCAATCGACTTACGATTCTGTGGCACTGCCAATTCCAAAATTACCAAGTTTCCTGCAGACATGGATTATCTCGGTGTAATTCCACCCACTGACATGAGATTCTTACTAAAGTGGGTACGAGCATCACTAACCAGACACGTCTGTATGGTTAATTAGGGACGTTGGCCACACAATAAAGTGTTGGCATTTTAAAAGCAGAAGAAAATTCCCAATGATTAAGATTTAATGAAATTTGGTATGACTCTGAAGTTTGCATCGTTGTGATCCAACGAAATTCTTTTTTATCTTTAGCAGAATGTAATTACGATGATAAATTGATCGATTTTTGCCCCCCAAAAAAACATATCGGCTGGAAAATTTTGGATGACATTGAAACCTGAACAACTCATCGATAAAATCAAATATTTTTCGTTGCGTTCCAACGTTGCAAACTTTGGTATCATAATTTGGTCATCATATTCTTCTGTATTGAATATGATTTTACGAATTTTCAAAGATTTCGCTTCTCCATAGTTTTCGAGCAATTGAACCGGAATTGAATACGGAGACGAAAATTCGAAAAATTTGTGTCATCATAGTTGATGCTAAAAAATCTTATCACCAAATTTTATTGAATTCTCATTATATTTTTGTATGTAACCAAACTGCTTGATAGGAAGCTCCGTCGCTGGCCATTATTTTGCCATGGCAGAGTCATTGGCAGAAACAGTAGTCGATAATTTCTGTGCCGAAGATAAATTCGAAAATCGATATCCTCAATCCGCACATCCAGTGATTCGATTCACGTCGTCTCGGAAGTTTGGGGAAGAATTTTAGCATTATCGAAGCGGGAATAATTGATTGTGGCGTTGAAACCTCTACCTGATGCTCACCTCGCTAATTTCGAGCAGTGCGGCCTGTTGACATTCGCGGCCGAGAATCATATGATAGGAAAGCGCTGCGGGCATCGAAACTGCCATGGCTTTCCAGGCAGAGCTGCAAGAATTTGGCGTCAATGTTTCCTCAATATTTTATACTTATTTCCCGGATATTATTAAAAATTGATACGCAACATTTCTGAACCGGGAGCTCATCAACGATTGAACATTCGCGAGAGATCAATTTTGTCGCGGTAATCAGTTCATCGGATTCGGGAATACGAATTTTCAGACTCTGACTCGTTTCCGTACGAAATGGAACATTCCGAAATCGTCAGTGTGAAACGAGACTCGTCCTTTTTGATTGCAATTATCATTTGGTTGGCAAACTTGCCTGGACAATTTCTTCCCAGTCGCAGTTTCGAATTTAGACAAACGATCGTCTCCTTCTCTCTCCTTCCAAGTAATTTAGATCACAATCTGAAAGTAACGACAGTTATGCCTCTCGCAATTAGGCAGCGACCAAGTCGGCATTTCACACAAAGAATCAATCATTTTTCAACATGCCTGCAGAGGATTTGTGCATCTTGCTCAACGTCACGATGAATCTGTGTAGAAAAATCATCAGATTTCAATGCCAAATATTCCAAGTCAAGCAAAACGTGTGTATCGGTTTGAACTACGTGTTGGGCAAGTATTTGTGTCGCAGGAGTTTCAGGAAGAAGAGATTACACGAAGCAACGACATGACGATGACTCTGAAGTTTGCAACGTTGAGATTCAACGAAAAACATTTTTTTTTTAATTGATTATTTATTGAATTTTGAAAATCGTGGCAATTTTCCGAGTCGATGGAGTTTTTTGCTCGCAAGAGAGAATCGTTTTATTGGCCGGACCAAATATTCAATAATAATTATTGGCTTTGCTGAAGAAATCACAGAATTTTGTTGCATTCCAACGATGGAAACTTACGGGATCATGCTATAACGTGTAGATTTAGTTGTTACAATTGCACCTGCTAGTATCGCGCCCATTATCAGGGAGTTGATCGTCATTGGAGAAGCATCGATACTCTTTGGTGCCTGCTATACGCGCCACATTTGAGGACATTGGTCCCGGCGTATCGGTAACTTGTTGAATGCTCCGGCTACCAGCAGTCAGCAGCAGCCAATGAAGGATGTGTGTAATGGTACAGTGAGTATAGGCAAACCAACTCGTATAGATCTCGCGCGGTCTCGTGCGCGCTGGTGAAGGTTCCATCTGAGAAACATACACCCGTCCTTCACTTTTTCGACCTAACTGTACATTTCCCTACTTCCTGTGTTGCCTGCTCTTGCGGAGGCCACTCGCACCGGTACACGCCAACACGTCAATACATTCGTGCTCGCAAGCGTTTCTTCGTGTGTCTAGTTTGACCTTCATTTTCTGTTGGCCTATTCCACAAAGAATTTGTTTCTACGCTTCCTGCAGCACTGGCGAACCATCCCATTGTTCGACGTTCCAAAAATTTCCCACCATCGCACCGATCATCATGTTTTCTATGGCTCTGAAGTTTGCAACGTTGAGATTTAATGAAAAACATTTTTTCTATTGATTATTTATTGAATTCTGAAAATCGTCGCAATTTTTCGAGTCCATTGAGTTTTTTGGTCGCAAGAGAGAATCGTGTTATTGGCCGGACCAAATATTCAATAAGAATTATTGGCTCTGATGAAGAAATAACAGAATTTCGTTGCATTTCGTTGTCGCAGAGTGTCCTGAATGACGGAAAGGAAACAGGAGCATCGACTGAAATTAGTTAGGGCAATTGCGAATTTGGCAAGATTGATTGACCTGGAAAATAGAAATCGAAATGCAATCGCTTCCGTACAATTTATCTAGATACTTATTTGCAATGGAACATTTTGCCGCGTCGGTAAAACAGCGAAATTGTCGAATTTCGAACGTCGCGGCGGGGAGAAAGTTGTTGTCAAAGCGTGCGGTGTTACGAGTGCATGATGTGAAAGGAGATGCGCGCACACACGCACATACGTCGTGGCAAGAAAAATCGGTCGTGGGGACACGACGAAGGGTCGCGGCGCGGTAAAGGTTCTTCTACGAGGGTCGACGTGATGGGGCAGTGCAAGTTTTCTGTCGTAGCGAGATCTATAGTAAAAAAAAAAAGCGGGGAGAGTCTCCGGCACGCGTTTGCTCTGGCAGTGCTAAGCCCCCGAGAGTACGAAGGCGAATTTTTTTGTTGGGTTTATTCTGGTCCGGCGCCGCGAGGGCGCTTTCTCAACGACGTCGCGCCGTACGAAGAACCTTCAAAGGCGTCGCGCTAAAATCCAAAACTTTGTGAGGACGCGAAAACGGAGACAGAAGGGCTAGTGAGCAGCAGTGGCGGGAGGAAAAAGTAAATTATTCTGGGGATAAAGGAAAATCCATGCGAGGACTATTCGCAAAAAGATCTAATGGACCAGCGTGGTTTCGAGAATTTTCCAAAACAATATAAAATGTCTAAGACGCAGGCGTATCGATCAATGGATAAAATTGCAGAGTGCATCAAAATTGCACTCTGTGAAGCAATTAACTCGACATTTGGAATATTCCTTTTTGGTAATTTTGTTAATTTTTTCTTCGCATTATTACTCTCTGTATTTCTTCGTTTATTTTCAACAAGGGCGCCCGAATCTCTGGAGAAATATCGTGAAATTTCCACGCCGCGCGTAATATCGAAGCGAGGCGTACAGTATATAAGGGTGAGATGGGCGAAGGAGAGCGCGGAGAGCAGAGCGAAGCGCATAGGGATAGAAATTCACCCCTTATATAGCGATGGCGAAAAGCGAGAGGCGACGTAGGAGATGCTGGTGGGCGCGGTGAGTGCGACCGAGAGAAATGAGCGTTATTCCGCGAGAAGGGTGGAGAGAAAGCGAGACACAACAGCAGCCAAGTGAGATAGGGGAGAGAACGCGCTTGGATAGAACTGCTGCTGGGAGATGGGGGAGAAAGAGGCACAAAACGAGAATGGGTGTATAGAGCTTTCGAGCTACGTCGGGGGATGATGTTTCTGTATAAGTCGCTTCGCTCCTTCGTACTCGCATGCACGTCCACCCTCGTACTCTCTCCTTTTCTCTCTCCCACACACACACACACACACACACACACACACACACACGCGCGCGATAACCTTCCTCCTCGACCTCCCTCATTTTCGTTTCTGTAAGCAGTGAGTTTTCGTATATTCGCAGTAGCAGCACCGTCGCACCAAGGAAAATGGAGCGCTCGCGCATGTATCTCCTGCTACGAAGAAGAAGTAAAAGGAGTAAGAGAGAACGAAATTACTTGACACATATATATGTATTACTTGTCGGGAACATGAAGCAAAGCCCGTTCTATGATATTGAAAATGATCATTAATCAAGAAAACTGCTCAAATTTTAGCGCAAAACTAATCGAATCCTGTGTAGACGATAAATAATTGCTCGATTCACGTTTTACACGTCAATCCAGATCCAAACGATTCACGATTCACTAGTGACGATCGTAATTACTAGTGTCACTGCGAAAAGAAACGAATGGGCATCGAAAATTTGTGTGAAAAAGAATGTGCATTTTTACGATGCGATGAAAAAAATATATATTCATATTTGCAAAACGCAATAAAGTACAGAAACTGGTCGCAGTCGAAAGCTTAAAAAAAAAAAACGACGTGAAACTGGAACATTTTCCGAAAGGCTGTAATTATCGAGTTATCACGGAAACAATTTTTGAAAACAGTTGCAAACGCGGTCGTCCCTTCAAAGGTCTTGCAGCAACTCGCTGTTTGATTCAAGAATTTTAATGTAACATTTTGATTTAATAGAGAAAATTGTTGATAGAAAACCACCAAACAACGAGGATCCTATTGAAATCTCTACCAAACGGATTTCCAGCTTAAAAATGTGAACCAACGGTAAAAGAAAATTTTACCCTTGGCCGAAATCTTTGCAGAGATCCTTATGGTAGTAGAAGCGGTTGGTAGTGTGTGAAATCATGAGGCTTTTCTGTCCATTGTCTTTCCCATGTTGGGTAGAAATTTTATGGATTGTCTCGATTTTTGGTAGTGTCTGGATTTTTAATTATTCAAATAATTGAAAAATCGCGCTCGAACACTAGAGCAAGCGAAATGATGAGCTTTCAGTTCCAAACAAAAAAGTTGGGTAATCGTTTGGTAGAAAGTTCATCAAGTAACTAATTGTACGACGACTAATGTTGGTTACATTAGTCACAGGTAAAAACTGTCTTCATTCATGCATAGGAGAACCGTTTAGTTGTGGAGTTTCCATCGTGACGAATATTTTCTCTTTGGCATAAATGAATAGACCCAGGCTCGGTGGAACGTACGACAGACCGTGTTCCATTAATCTATTCTTTTAATTCACTACGACCCTTTTTTGAATTTCATTTAAACCTTGTCTTTCAGAGGCATAAGCAGTTGTTACTGTTATTATTTCTTTTCATTAAGGGAAAGACTGTTAATAACGCAGAAGAATGATTCGCGCATCGATAACCACGAATGAACGAATCATGTTCGCATGCCATATCAGGGCTTTTTCTCGCGCAAATTCGTGCACCTTTCTGCTGCAGCCATCTCCGCTTCATGCAAATCTGCGGTATCTTCATGCTTTTTTCTGATCCATTTTCTTCCGTGTTTATTGCGTTACCGCATCAGTCATTGCTATGATAATTGGTGACTGTGCGAACGCCTTTGTTTTCCTTTTCTGGTGTCGCATCTGACTCCAAACTTTTTAACTGCATGTGCAGGTCCGTTTCACCAAGTGCATTCTTCACGAAAATGCGTCGTGTTCCATTCCGGCGTGCATATGTTTTCTCTATTTTCCTCCGGACTCAAGTTGCTTCGGGAATTTGGTGCACACAGTAAAAACGCGTAATGCGCTGCAGCGGATAATCCGTTCATCCTTTGATGAGGACCTCCACCCGTCTTTTTATTTCTCCTAGTCTACCGGTTCATCCAGGTACACAAATGAATGGACAACAATATTTCGACAGAATTCAACAAGCAGTAGAGTTTCTAGAAACGGTTAATCGAAGGAGCGCTTTGTCTGCTTCTCGTTTCTCGACGACGATTTCGGTTACGAATGAGACTCGGGGTGATCGTGGCATCGGCGAGGGATCCCGATTTTTCACATATTATAATGACATTTCGTCAAGTAGTAACTTCGTAACGTGAGACCAACTCTTGGGCAACGTTTGATTTGTCTGTCTTGTGTGAGATTGTACATGAACCCGTAGATATTCATCGTGACGTTACTGATCGTCATTATTGCTTTCTCATATAGAGGACGGTGAAATTTTTCTTCCTCCAGTTTTCTATGTACTCAAATGTCCCCAAACATTCCCTGAGAATTTTGTCAGAATTTATAGAAAAATACGAATTTTACGAGATTTTGAAATTTCCAAAAAAAATCCGCTCTAACATTCGCAAATTTTACTAATTTTTTTTTTTTTCATCAATGGAGTACCACAATGGAAGGTTCGGTATTGAATTTGGGAAATATCGGTCCAGTGGTTTAAATTTCATGATTTTCCAAATTTTCCGAGAATCCGAGTTTTTCGAAAAATTGTCCGACCGCTTGAATTTTTGTAATTTTGTAAGATATCAAGAGTCGCGGTAGCGACTCGAGACAAGTACATTTCAAAAAGTCGCTACAAGACACTTTTACACCAAGGACCGCGTTTCCAACTGTTTTAGAAAATTTTCGAAAATTGTTTCCACAATATCTTATGAATTACAGAGTTTTGAAGGATGTTGAAGATTCACGTTTTTTTTTTTTTCTTTCGATCATGACTATTTGTAACTCTGTAGCTTATTCCATGTTGCAGATATTAATATTTTACTTTTTTCGTTGCATTAAAAAATTGTCAGTTTTTTCGCACAGATTTTTGATGTTTAGTTGTTTCTTTTCGCAATCGCCTGCTAGTGACACTAGTAATATCTAGTGACATACACTAAATATATACCTATATATTTTTTCTCTTTCACTCGTTTCATTCACCAAAACCGAAAACGTCAAAAAGACTATGTTCGTTGAATTGATTGAATTTGGAGGTTGTCACAGTGACAGCTGCTGTAAATGTGAAAGATGAAAAAGATAACGGTTATGAAGATCGCGATTATTTTTAATAGTGTGGTTTGAACGATCGCGAATGTGAAAATTGTGGTTATTTCTAACAGCCGTGCCGAAAAAATCGCGGTTATGAAGATTGTGATTCCAAAAATCTCGGTTATGAAGATTGTAATTCCAAAAATCTCGATTATCAAATTAAAGTTGAGAAGGTTGCTGAACAACGTGATATATGCGAGTCGCAACCGTTCAAAATCCGTTGGTATTTTTCATTCTTAATTTATATGTCTTTTTTGTCGCATAAATTTTTATTCAATTTTAATTTCATTTCGAATAAAATAAGTTCGGGGAAGTACTAAACAGCGCTATACAGGAGCGCAGCAACAGTTCTAAAGATCTAAGTACTTTCATCTAAAGTCGCTCTGATCTCTCTTCCAGTTCCGAATGTGGAATGCAGCGAAAACTGATTATTCTTTATAGTGGAGCACAAAATTGCATATTTTAATTTGAATATGTTTTTCTTACGTAAAAATCTAATGGTGTAAACCATTTAATCGGTGTGGCTTGCGGAAAAGTTTCCAGTTGAAAATGACCAAAAAGTAGACAAATCCTAGCCAAACACAGCATAAATGCTGTAAAAAAACTGAGACAAGTACATTTACTCCTGCCAAATAGTTTCTGTTGAAAATGAGCCGGTGTAAAAAATTAAAACCAATTTAACCTTTCCAAAAAATGGTTCTCTTCTCAAAAGAAGTTGAATTGTGTTTTCACAAAAAGTTACCAAATAAAATGAGATCCACTGAAACGTACACGATCGAGTACGCAGAGTTTGGAATATTTTACTAGAAAAAGTTGACAACTCCAATCTTCGTAAAATGTAGGACTTCGAAAAATGTTAGTCACAGAGTACTTGTCCGGCCCGACAAATTTTCAGGCTACATGTGACTGCAAGTACCCTTTAATTTTCACAATAAATTCACATACACATCACTTCTGTAGCTTATAAGCCGGATTTGATAATTTTTGCACATTTCCGATGGTTCTATGAAGTCCCTTCCGAGCCTCGAAGATTTTTTCCGTGATTTCCTCAGTTGCTAATCCAAAATTTAATGGTTCCAATTCCATTTTCACTTGTAAAACAGCTTCAGCTACAATTGCCGGGCCGGACAAGTACTCTGTGACTAACATTTTTCGAAGTCCTACATTTTACGAAGATTGGAGTTGTCAACTTTTTCTAGTAAAATATTCCAAACTCTGCGTACTTGATCGCCTACGTTACAGTGGATCTCATTTTATTTGGTAACTTTTTGTGAAAACACAATTCAACTTCTTTTGAGAAGAGAACCATTTTTTGGAAAGGTTTAATTGGTTTTAATTTTTTGCACCGGCTCATTTTCAACAGAAACTATTTGGCAGGAGTAAATGTACTTGTCTCAGTTTTTTTACAGCATTTATGCTGTGTTTGGCTAGGATTGTGTATAAGTCTCTACCATCCCTTTCCTTTCTAGAAAAGTTATCGAAATTATTTTGAAAAAGGCGAATTTTACGATATTTTGAACAGCGAAAGATCATGAAATGAGTGTAAATTTTGTTTAATACGCCGTGAATTTCTTCCTCAAGATTTAGCATGATGCTCAGAGTTTCCTTATGAGGAAGCCAAAATTAAAAACATGGTACTTGATAGAGGAAAATTCGAGCATCGTGCTAAATCTTGAGGAAGGAATTTGCAACTTTCAATTTACAGCATATCTCGAAATGTTGATATGATAATGCACAATGACTCTAAAGTTTGCAACGTTAAGATTCAACGAAAAACATTTTTTCTCTTGATTATTTATTGAAGTTTGAAAATCGTGGCAATTTTTTGAGTCGATTGAGTTTTTTGGTCGCAAGAGAGAATCGTTTCATTGGCTGGACCAAATATTCAATAATAATTTTTGGCTCTGCTGAAGAAATAACAGAATTTCGTTGCATTCCAACGATGCAAAACCTCAGGATCATTAAATGCACTGCTCTTACGTAGAGAAGATCTAAGTGATGTAAGCTGGATATGATCAGACGTCGTGTGCAATGAGTCAGGAATTTTGTCCACCCAAATTTCGACACTCCAACCAACGAGTGTCGCAGTATTTTCAAAATATGCGGGCAATAAAAACTCGAATATGAAAGCACAACTGGCGTAAGCCGCGATATCCGTTCAGGATGCCGCATTTCGATGGATTCCTCAAATTGCATCCGGTCGATTTTTCAAAGTCCCAGTTTCAAACTATTTTAGCAAGTGAGACGGCGAAAACCGTCCATGGGGAATTTGGAGACTGTGTCCGGAAGTTATTGTCGAATTGGTATAGTCTTTCATTGCGATTAAGGGATTGAAATCGGCGCTGTACGATGTACTTTGATGAAATCAACATTTTCTCGAAATCGTCTGACAAATTTTTCGAATTTTGTTTCCACTTACCAGCAACAATTTTAAACCGCACAAGTCGAACGCATAGTATCGGTTTTGCAAAGTGAAGGTGCCCGGTGTGGGCGTTGCGGATCAGCTGCCACCAGGAAGCCATGCCTGTACCTGTACCACGAGTACGACTCTCAACCTTTTTTTCCTTTTTCTTGCTCTCTCACAGCGCTCTCACCTCTATTCTCGCGCGTTGCTTGCTTCGACGCTCCCAGCAAAGCGAAGCACACAGCATACTCTCGTGGCACGCAACAATTACACCCAAGTCTCTAAATATATGAATCGGTACAAGAAACAAAAATTGTCTATCTGTATGTGCTCGACAGCTTGTAATTCCTCACCTGGTGGACGCATTCCAATGATTATTTGATGGACAGAAAGCTTGTAATCCAGCACTTTGAGAATTTATATTTCGATTCCCATGGCAGCGAACAAAACGTGCATGGACAGATCGACCTAAACGATCGGTTGAAAAATCTTGTATTGAGAAAAATTCTTTTCTGAGCTGTTAAAAAAAATGGATAAGAAAATTATGCAAGATTTGGGTTGCAACATCTTCGAGTTGCGCTTCAGATTATTTTTTTCAAGGCGACCAAACGCTCGGAGCAAAAACTGAGGCTTTGACTTTCAACATTGACAACTATAGAAGAAGAATAGTTAGGCAACGCTTACAATTTTTGGAAACCTGAAGCAAAAAGTCCATGGAATGCTGTGATGTTGCCATGAGATTTTCATATCGTCATACTTTGTTTGTTAATCGTACACGGAGAGAATTTTACATCAAAATTTACTATGATATTATAGTTCCCGGGTACCAAGTCGTCCCTCTGAGGAATTTGACCAAAAACATAGTAAATTTTCATCTGAAAAAGGTCGAAAAATGTCATAATTTCCGCCATTTCGATAGAAAAAGAATGAAAAATTACTATGTTTTTGGTAAAATTTCTCAGAGGGACGACTTTTGGTACCCAGGAACTATAATAACATAGTAAATTTTAGTAACATAATAATTGTTCCAGGCTCATTAGTTTTTGTAATAATTAGTGAGAAAAATGCATGTATCGCAATTGTCAAGTCAGCTTAACTTGTCGGAAACATCGGATAACAAGATATTCCTAATAAACGCAGAGAGAACAATATCAAAAATGACCAAAACATCATAGTGGCCCTGGCATCAAATATCGTTGCTTTGAAATCTTTTAGCAATACCGAGCAAAGCAAATGAAAAATGTCAAAGTTTGCGCTTTTTTTAAAAGAATATCAACGGAGAATTTCTATGTCTTCGCTGAAATCTCTTAGAGGTCCCAGGGAACTATGTTACCATAGTATTTTTCAATATTATTTTCTCTCTGTGTAGAGAGTCGAGCACTAAAAATGCTAGGGAATTGATTCGCCATAGTATTAAGGTTTGTGGCATAAACGACATTGATGGGGTCTTGTAAACGAAGACACCGACGTGTCGAACCTTCCGAGCCATTCTCTGCTCGTAGCTCACGCACCAGCATTCGTGTTGGTAGTGATGTTTAACGGAGAGAATAACGGTATAGACGACTCTTCTCTCTCTCTCACTTCGGGGATCGCCCTACTTCCATCTTGCACATCCGCGATCACTCGAAAGCTCGATCGTTCGACGATCATATCCTGCTAAACTTGGAATGGAAACTCAAACTAAAAATCTTTTATGCCAACTAACGTCTTGCGCTTTTTTGCGCGCTGCTCTTAATTTCGCCAAGAACAATCGTGACCGCAGAGCCACGGTTGTTCTTTTTATATTGATGAGCAATGTCACATGCAGTCACGATAAACCAAGATCCGCTCTTTCAAACCCTGCATCGATATTCCCGCGCAACGGAACGAATCTGAAGTTTGCATGACTCTGAAGTTTGCATCGTTGAAAGGCAACGAAATTCATTTTTATCTTAAGGATGTATCGCCAGTCAATTCCGCAGTACATCTATTTGTTTTTTAAAACTGATAATTTTATCACTTATCAATCATAGATATGTTTCTTGTTAATTAACACTAATTATGCAAAACAAATTATCCAGATGAAAATTATAGTTATTTACTCAAAGAAATATTAGTTTTTCATTTGACTGTTTTTCACTGGAGTTAATGTCCGTTCTATCAGCCAATAAAAAAATTCCGTTTAGACGTCGAGAAAATTTGGCAACCGTGCTGGGAAGTGTTTCGTGTGACAACTGGTTTCCTAACCTATTACAGTGTGTACTAATAAACTTGGAAGCTCGTCGTCTTTCGAATCTTTTTCGTAAATGATGTAATTAAGTGAGAAAAATGAGTGAAAGTTCTCGTGTTATGCTTAGAGACAAAAAAAGGCAAATTTCACACAGAAAAAAGAAAACGGTTCGTATTGCCCGCGCGTACCACGTTGCCATATGCCCATGTGTCATACATTCAACATGGCGGCTCTACTAGCCGTTTTTGCGAGTGACCCTAATGGCTCAGTTTTTATTTGCGATTTTTGAACGAATACGACGGTGACTTCGGATTTTTTTTTTTTCTTTACATAGGAAAAAAGTTGAAGTTTGTCATGATATTTTTTTTGATCCGCAATCTTATATACAAAGGGCTTTATTTTCTTATTTTCTTTCATATCAGGCTACTTCCGGTACGATTAACATGGGATTGAATGGGACTGAAAAAGTCAATTTATATAAAAACTAGACGGTGAAGTCCAATTTTTTTTCTTCTAATCGACGCAGCATCATTTACTCTACAACATATTTCAAGTTTGAGGATCAATCTTATCTAGTGAATTTTGGCCATATATCCTTAAACAAAAATAATTATTCAAATGCAGAATGTAATTACGATGATGAAATGATCAATTTTTGCGATTCAAAAAGCATATCAGAACGAAAAATTCGGATGACATTGAAAATTAAACGAATCTTCAATAAAATTAAACATTTTTCGATTCATTCCAACGTTGCAAACTTCAGTATCATACGAATCTCTTCCTCGACGTACGAGTACCAAGAGCACCGTGCGATGCATGGTTGTTTTTTAATTCAGGTTACATTTGTGTCAAGCCCTTCTTGCACTCAATCGAGAACCGCAGGATTATAGTTGCATGGCAATTAAAGTTTCCCAGAGCTCACTGATAGCCCTATGAAGTACGTGAAATGAGGAATAAGTCCCGGAAGTGCCGGAGTCATCAAAAACTTCCGCATCGAAGCTCAAGCGCACATATTCACATGCACTTTATTCCAGATAGCACATGGTTGCCTGAAATAGAGTTCCGCACCGCACACTTTTCTTGGTGCGCTGATTTTTCTGGACCGCAGTTTCATCATCAGTTTTGCCCACAGATTTCTCTCCCCTGCGATATTTATCGGTGGCCCTTAAAGACGTTGTATGCAAAATTTTCTATCGATAGAGTTCCTTCGAATTTTCACAACACAAAAAGAATAGTCATGACTCATAGCTCGCACAATTTTGAGAGACTTCGCCATGTAGACGGCGATTTCAACATTGCATATTTCGATTCCTAAATGGCGAAGCCTCTTAAAACTTTGCATACGCTTTTACGTGAATGCGAACAAGCTTAATTGAGTTTTTCAAAAAAAATCGCTCGTTAATTTTTTTCGAAATTTTCGTTTTCATATAAAAAATACCGATTTCTTCGGATAATTTTGGATTTAGAGTGTACGCTGTTGTTCGGTGGATTCGTAACAGCTTTTTTAGCACTTAGACTCGCAAACCATTTTGTACGTAAAAAAAACTAAAAACGAACATTTAAATTTGACCGTCGCCATACAACGTCCTTGTTGAGACGTGTTGAAATTGTTTCAATTCACGTAGAGCGATCGAAAATGCCACGTAAATCATCATCGTACAGATGAAACTCGTTTTTTCGCGTAAAACTTTTTCCTCCCGCCGTGTCAGTCAAGAAACTAATGCACTTTTTCTTAATTTACCCATGCGCCGGTTCTCGGACTCGAATATCGTTGTGCCAAGTTGCGTTCAAATTAAAGTCGTTCTCGCGTTGGACTTGCGTTGCACACTTAGTTCGATCGATTGGGATTTTCTGTTGTGCAGCTTCCGGTAAAAAAATATGAACGTATTTGATGCAACCGCGAGCCAAATACCCGTAGAAAATATAATGCAATTATGACGACGAGCGCGTTTGTAAAATATACGAAAGAGCGTTTAAAAGTAAAAATGATTTCGGGGAAGTAAATGACGGACAGCGAACGAGGAAACATAAAGCCGATGACGTATCCCGAATTGGATGGAAATACAATCGAGCTGGTGGTCGACGGAATAATTATTCCTGCGGTTGCATAGAGCTCTAATAATGTTCGAATTCGCATCATAATATTTGAGGCTGTGCGGGAAATATGGCGTGGGTGGAAACAGTTCTCCATAGAGGGATGTGCGTGCAATCGTGTAGTCGGAAAGTCGAGTGCAATTGCGCACACATTCGTTATGTATACCAATGGCAACCGCATGGCTGACCACTACCGGTAAACAACTACTTGACTCGCGTATCTCGAAGCTCTCTCTCTTCCAACTACACTTACGTCCTATCAACCGTCTGATCAAAAGTTGAACCGTCTTGAACTGGCTCGTACTATGGGCCAGATGCGACATGTTTTATTTCGAGTCGTTTAACCTTCGTCAACTATGATAATTCCCATGAGGTCCTCTGGTATCGGAAACGGAATTGATTTCGGTCAAACGTGGAGACTCAGGTCAAAAGAGTTCGTAAAGTCATTTGACCAAATTTCAAATTTGTCTCATTTGCATATACTTTTTATAATCAAAAAAATCGAATCATCTTTGCGCGTAAATCGCAGGCGCATTTTGCGCCTTTTGGAATTCTAGAACGTTCGGACTAAAGTTGATTGCAAAAGCTACGCTATCGACTGAGAGTGCTTTACATTAGTTCGAGCTGTACATTCACTCCACTCAGCAAAACGAAATGAACTTGGATCCATATTTCAAACGTAGAGCTTTATGATTATCAAGTATATGGAAGGCCAGGGGCTGGGGTGCCTGAAATATTCAAGACCATTTTTCCCATTTCAGCACATAAATCATGTGTCAGTATTGCTGGGTTTTAAAACCGAATCCAAAATTCGGTTGATTGGCAAAAAAATAAAATAAATAACAGACACGGCGTATATTCGCCATCACTTGAATTTCAGCTGCAAAAAAATCGACCTTTGCATTTACCTGTTTTATTAGATTCATGTGCGTTTATTTGCTCATCATGAATTGTTGAACTACCCGAAAGGTCATCACGCGTATCCTTTTTTAGCGGTACATCTGCCTCGACCAACGACATCGACGTGGAATCTCGAAAATAATGATTTTTCGAGATGCAAAAAAAAAAGAGTCCTAAATTTTTTTTCTGCGAGTAGAGAGAGAGAGAGTGGATTGATGAAAAAACATTATTTTCTCCGGTATCCTGGCTTGACCCAGTCTTTCCTTTCTGCCTGACGTAATTACAAACTTTGTCAATATTAAATGCTTCATTTCGTTATAGTTGTGTCAAAGATAGTGAGAGACAAAAAAAGGTGAACAAAGTGAAGCGTGTGGTGAGTTCAAAGAGCAGAGGATAATGGAGTATAGCGTGAAAATCGTAGTGCAGAATAAAAAAAATGAAACGAGAGAGAAATACAATGATAAAAATCATGGTCAGCAGTGGTCCAACCGGCCCGACTGCTGGGCTCTAACTGGTCAGCGAACAGAAAGAGTATTTTTGCAAAACACCGGTTCTTCCATCGCAACTGCCTCGTGCTCTTTCCGTTCATGGATCAAATATACATATACATTCATACATACAAATATATGAATGTGTGCATGCAACCTTCTCTCTCGAGCTCTCGTTATCTCTTTGGTTTCCCCAGTGACGTCAGCGGAGCGTCGACCAATCACAGGTGAGCTTTAATTATGAAGAGTGAGCGGGAGAGAAATACGGAGCGAGAGAGATCCAGCGGCTGAGCAGAGCAGTACCAGGCTAGAGAGAAAGAGAGAGGGAGATATGGAGTGATGGAGGGTACAAGCAGGATTAAACCACCCTCGCTACAATCTTTAGGTGGTAGGAGGCAAGCTCACCTAACATAACCAGCTACAGGCGGGATATACCTCTTTCCCGAATTGTATAGGAAAAGCATTCAAAAAATAGACAAGTCGACCAAGTCCCATCAAAACAGAAACCCAATAAAATATTGTCAATTTCAGAATTCTAAGTATCGGTTTAAATACAATTGATCCTTCAAATCGTGCAGAAATCGATTCCTAAACGCGTGTCTGCGTTAAGATAAATCGAACGTCCTTAGACACTTGGCCTATTTGTTTTCATTGACTTGTTAATTATCTTCGCCAAAAGCTGTCAAATTTTTAAGGTGATCTCGATTTTTTTAGTTGATCTGAAATTTCGAGGTGATCCGGCGATAATTTTGAGGTGATCTGGAATTTCGACAAGTTTTGAAAACTGTCGATGTAGGAAAAGCATCCAAAAAATAGACAAGTCACCCAAGTCCCATCAGAACAGAAACCCAATCAAATTTTTGTCAATTTCAGAATGTCAAGTATCGGTTTAAATACAATTGATCCTTTAAATCGTTCAGGCATCGATGCCAAAGAACGACGTCCTTAGACGCCAACTTGTCTTCATCAAGTTTTTATTAATTACCTTGACCAAAACTTATCAAATTTTTACGGTGACGTATTTCTGTCTATTTTTTTGTGAACACTAATATTGCATTTCTGAGCTTCACTCCAGCTGTGCCGTTAATTTTTAGTTGATCTGGAATTTCGACAAGTTTTGTGACTATCCACGTTCCCATTACACGTGTCACTTTGCTCGAAGTTTTTTTTTACCATCCGGGCGGTCGTTCCTTGTCCGTGGGAGAAAGATTTCAATTTGGCGGGAAATCGGTTATCTTATAAGTTGTATTTGCGCTTCCAATGACCGCCCATGGTATTACGGGATTAAGAGCATTTACATACTACGCGGTTCGGGAGTATGGGCAAACGAACGACCATTGAGAGTCAAAATATCGCATTTTAATTTCGGCTCTTCCGATTGAATTCGAGGGAGAGAGTTTTATCTCGAGCCAATATGCGGTGAACCAATAGCGCTACGAATTTAATGAAATTTAGAAAAGAAAATTTTCATCACGGAACAAAGAAACCAAGTGAAAGGCGATTTCGTGATAAGCGGAATGAAGAGAGAACGAGAAACGGAAAGTCGCCAGAAGATTTGGTGCACTGGCTCGATTTTCGAGCTAGAATTTTACACGGTTTGGGTTGCAGTATTTCGGGTGCATGTGTTCTCTGGGACGGATCGATAATGCATCATCCTACATTTCTATTCTCAGCCTGCAACATATCAACTTGTACACATTTCGATTTTTTAACACACCAAGAAAACTTATGATGGTTGCCCGCAGGATCGATAGTTCCGAACCAAGATCGATAGTTTCCAACATAATTCGTTATTTCAAGTAGTAATTACAGTTATAAATAAATGATCCTGAAGTTTGCATCGTTGGAATACAACGAAATTCTGTTATTTCTTCAGCAGAGCCAATATTTATTATTGAATATTTGGTCCGGCCAATAAAACGATTCTCTCTTGCGACCAAGAAACCCAATCGACTCGAAAAATTGCCACGATTTTCAAAATTCAATAAATAATCAATAGAAAAAATGTTTTTCGTTGAATCTCAACGTTGCAAACTTCAGAGTCATGCAAATGTCATGTCCAGGCTTTCGTCGATGATGAATCAACGCGGGTGGATATTTTTTTTCATTAAAAAGCATGAACAAAGGTTTTAAAATGATGACGAACAGATCATATCGTGGTTGGGACCTCTAGCGTCGTGTGTTGGTTGAATGGTGGCTCTTGAATGAATAAAAAAAAAGTGCAAAACAGTTGATAGGTTATTGGATGAGAGAAGGCTGCTGGGGAGATTAATCAGTGCGAGAAAAGTCAGTTCCTTCTGCGCTCGGTAGGTAACCTTACTCTAGTTATCTTCTCGGGGGGTGGTTATAAGAGACTCGAAGATGGTTGGTGAGTGTTCCTGGTTGCTGCTGAGAGGCTTTAAATGTGCTGCAGAGAGCTGTACATTTGAGAGTACGTTTTCTTGCGTCTCCGAATTCACTGCTGCTGTTTATCTCCCGTGAAACTCCATTACCGACGTTTTCTCCGAATTCCACGCTGGTATCTCTCTCTCTCTCTCTCTGGTCTTACTACCGAATCCAATCTCGTATATATCTATACGTCTATAGCTCTTGTTCTGTTTTCTCTCTGCGCGTTGTCACGACAGCAGGGCTGCTGCGGAGCTCGAAGGAATGAAATTCGAACGTATCCACGGCGCTCTCTCGAGCTCGACATAAATATATAACTATACGTGAGCGCGTACATAGACTGTCTCCTTAATATACCTATATATTAAGCCTTCTCGCAGTGTGGGACTCCCTCGCTCTCTCTCTCTCTCTCTGTTCTCTGTCGCGCATTAGAGCGATGTACATGAAAGGCCGAATAGCTCGCGCTCTTTTCCTCATTATGCGGCTCTCGGACAACTCTCGGCACGGTGGGGATGGGCAGCTTTTCCCAGTTGGGGCTTGGGGGGGCAAGAGACGCGTTCGGCGAACGTATAACGCGCGGAGCGAGCGAGATGCCGAGAACGAGGGCAAAATGGAATAAAACAAGAGGTTCGATGGTGTGCCGCCACGACGGCGCAGATTCGAGAGATCTGGCAACGTCGTCATGAACAACCAACGGAGTTGGCATTACTGCTGTGGTGGTAGCGAGCAACGCAGCACACACTGGCTTCGAGTGCTCTGGCTGCTCGATGGCGAAGCCATCATGGCGAACCGACAACGCAGCACCAGCGCTCGGTGTGACTCAGCACCAACGCAATCGCGTTTCGTTCAACAGAAAGAATCCTCCTTGCCCGCCACCTCCTCCTCCTCCTCCTCCGCTCCTTCCTTCTCTTCTTTTCTCTTTGCTTCTCTTCTCTTTTCTTCTCTTCTCGTTCGACTCAACCAACTGGCATTAAGACCGCCTTTTTCCAACTCCACTGTTTTGTAACGCGATTCTCTGTCCTAGATGCAAGAATCAAAGAGAAATACCACATTGCGTACTGCAGGAGAACGGAGTTGGTTATGTAGCGTGCCAAAGCAGTTGGAATATCGATGTGACTTGCCGATCGAGCTCAACTTTGCACTCTATACCGCGCGGTTCGATCGCTGCTCAATGACCGCGCATTATATCAAACTTCCCACAGCACCAGTTCCAAAGATCGACGACAGACATTTTTTCTCCCGTGAATGGCGAATCTTGTCAAAAACTCCGCTAATCTCGCAAAATGTGATAATTACAGAAAAACGTGCACGATTTTCGTGGTTTAACGATTTTATGATAAAATTTCTACAACGTCTCTGGTAAAATGCGTATGCGAGCGCCAGAATCGTATCGATTCGATCAAATTCACAGCAGGACGACGCTCTCCAGGGCAAAAATAATCCAACCGACTCGGATCAATAAATCCTCGAGAGAAAAAGCTCTGCCGCGCGAGTCTCGTCAGAGTGTGGTGGAGACGGCGCGATACTGCTGTTGTCAATCTCGAGTACGTACTTGCAGCTTCCACGTGCATCATCGCCAAGCTTTCATCGTCCTTTTCGTCGTCAGCTGATGCACGTATGACGTAAACGATCGAAAGGATGTAACCGCCGTTTTGTACTACTGCGCGAGATGAAAGCACGCAAGCACGCTTATCGACCGCAGATACAACGCTCAAGTGGAGAACACTGGGCGTCAGGATTCTATGAAAACGCCGCGGAACGTTGTCGTCGCCTCGACAAGTATCCCGCGATATAAAAGGGTGCCCGATGTGTCAAACATAACCACCAACTGTTCCACTTATTCATCATTCGAATCGAAATTTCTATCTCGAGCAGAAAACGTCCAAGGTCGTTGCACATCAGTGTTTCGATCTATAGAAGAAAATAATGCGCATCGTATGTCATAAATTTCCAACCCCTAATCCTTATTTTTTTAAAAAAGTGCCAGGAAGCAAATTCTCTTCATGGCACGAGATGATTTTTGTTCTGGTTCGGAGTAATAGACTCCGTTTGGTTTCGGTGAATTTTTAAGCTCATTATGATTATAGATTTTCCGTGATTATTACCGAGGCGTTGTACTCTGCATCCGAATGAACAATTAACATTGAAAACGCTGTAAATATATTTTACGTTAACGCGCGTCCATTTATACCCCAGAATTCCGCTGTTAATATTGCGTACAGCCGTTATTTATCCGTTAGTACATCGACCGGCTCCAAACCAACGAATAGTTTCGTTAACTTTGGCTGTAGCGAACAATTACTTCGCAGCTAGTCATGCCAATGAACCGATACCGCTTCATATCGCACACCGGAAGCGGATGCAATTTTGCGCTCGCATATTGATTTTTCTGGGTAGAAAATACCAAGTGTTGGAGTTGTTGCGAAAGGGAAATGCGGGGCTGCATGCAAAACTTTCAAAGTGAAGATGATTTTTTAACGAAAATGGAAAATAAAAATTAATTAATTTTGTCGAGGAATTCTTGACTAATTTCGAAATTCGTATCAGGGAAGTCGCACTGCGCCATCCGATGACGTTTACTTTAACAAAATCTGCAGAAAATGAAGTTCAGTGCATCAGAAATTGCACGTTTTTCATTCAATTTACTGAACGTCATGCTGAAATTTTTTCATACTGGAAAAAACATCGTTGTAATGATATGAACGCGTGGCGGATAATACCATTTCGGACAAGCCACGCTCGAATGAACTCGGCATCGAAGAAGCTGAGGTACTCGAGTACGGAGAGTTACTGCGAACTGTGTGAAATTTCTTGCGACTCTTAACTAAGTTTAGCGAACAGGATGTAGTAAAATTTGCGTGAAGAATTTATATTTTTCGATGTGATCTCGTCGTTCGCGAAGCATTGGCGTCGAGTGCTTCAAACACGGATTTTAGAAAATGTTTCGAATTCTAACGATGTTTAGTCTCTGAAAAATCTGCCGTCGCATTCCTGCCAAGTTTGATAAAAGCTCCAAAGAGACTTTGTTGGAGGGTTCAACTCGGTTCGCGCCCTTCCGCTTGCATCGTCAGGTGCATGGAAAGTGGACAAAAAAAACTTTGAAGATTCGAGAATGTCGAGGCAGGTAACTGCAGTATCGGCGATACATGAGCGGTGTTTGTCGAAGGGAAAATCTTCTGCTCTCCGTCATATCGCTCAGCCCGTTTCTATACCGCTGCTGAGGGAATTGGCGGCGTTCGAACGGCGCAGTCTACTACTAACACTATCTGTCCACTTCTCCCAACGTAGTCGCGCGCGTATATGCATCGTTCGGTGAGGTAAACTTTACCGACCGCGATTTCACTAACGTCGCGTTAACGTGTTTCACCCAAGAGAAGAAGAGAGCGCATTGCGAACGCGCGGTCGTTCACGTTTACAAACGAGACTCTTCCCACAAGTGTTCCGCTATAGTGTCGGACCAGTCACGACTACGATCGTGCACGAGTCTGAAATAACGGAGAACATATGCACAAATACGTTCGCTGCCTTCGAAAAAAAAAAAACAAAAATTTACAATCATTTTCATAAAGATCGAGATAATTGAAAATAATCAGGCGACGTTATTAATTACTTCATAACATTCGGATGCAAAATCCGGCTCCACGTGAACAAAGTTTTTCAGAACTCTCAATTATGGGACAATCGTGTTTCATTTGATTTTTGTCGGTCTGAAACATTTCGTCAGATTAATTCTTCATTCTATTAAGATTGTATGAAAATGTAGTTCGAATCATAGCCTCGTATCTGAAATAGCAGGCAGATATATGAAGCCTAAATGAAGTGATTTAACGAGCAACGCAGTGGATGCGTTTCAGCTTTTATTCCTCGTTCGCCGTTGCGCTTTCGCTTTTGCTGTCGCTGCTGGTTTCGTGCCAGCGACAGCTGTGCCAAAAGACATGCGGGAGCTCTCTGAGCACCTACGTTTCTAAAGAAAAAGCACGACAGTCGGGCCAACCGCCGGCACAATAGTCATTTGCACAAGACGAAGAAAAGTTAATTAACTTGCGTTCGTCAAACTTATATAACAAATTATTTAACAATGTACTCGTAAAATCAAACATTCTTCTGACGAAAACATACAGCACGTGGATCCAAGCATTACAATTGATCGCCGAACGTGTTTTACAATTCAATATTAAATCTTGGCAAGCAAACGTGACATTTCCAATCATCCCCTCACACGAGACGTGAGACGTTAAAATGATTGGAAATTATTATTTTTCTAATGATCTTCATGTTTTCTAACTTTCCCAACTATTTTACACTATTTGCTTGGAAAATATAATTTGTCGTGATATTTACGTTTCCATTTCTCCGGATGCGATTCTCGTGCAACCGGGTGTTACGTGTTTACAGCTGTACATAATATCAGGTAATCCACAAGGGTGCTGATAATTCGAATCATGAGGTTCTCTGAACTCCAAGCAGACTCGCACGCTCAAAGTGCGAGTACAGCTAGCTAAAGTTACGTAATTTATTAAATTGCTTGACGACGAGGTTTCGATATGAAGAAACCTCAACTTTTCGTTCATGTGATGACTTCCACATGATCGTTGTTTCGGAATAATCATCGTATTCAGTCGGAAATTTGGCCGTATTGGTAAACGAGTCTAGTTTATGATTTTTGTTTAGGATACGAAAAATGTTATTCGAGAGTGCTCTGGCGGCGCTGTGACGTTCGTTTATGACTTCGATTACCTGCGGGCAACTGAACCTCAGTTGAGAGCTTGTTTTCCCGTTGCGTCACGCATGCCATCGCATAACAGTACACCATGCGCTTCGAGGAACTGAGATGCGAGCCAACGAGGCTTGGATACAGAAATGTATTCCGTATAGCGAGTACACGAGCATGGTTCATTTGTATTATACAACTTTATTCGCATTTCGATGTATTATTTATACAGTTTCGTTTTGAGGGGTTTGAGGAGACTAAAAATTATAGAATGAATTTGGTAAATTATTGATGCGATGGTTTATAGGAACAAACGAGTCCACTTGCTTAGCCAAATTCGATTTGCTGTGTCTTTGAGACACACACCAAAATGTCCCGACGCGATTAGATGGCCCGCCGTTGCAGTACACGTAAGTTACCACGCCAACTATGTATACGGTGTAGCATTACGTCCACGTTGTGTACCTGTTGCTCATTCCGTTATTCTCGGCCGGATTTCAATCGCGTTGTTTCGTTGGTGTTGGTCGTTTGCGGGCTATTGTCCTCTGCTATGTTGGATCCAACTTTCTATTTCTCTCTCTATCTATCTATTTGCCACCCTTATCGTTTCCTAAATATTTACGGTTGTTCGCCGTTCATATTCCATTTACAAAATCTATATTATGTTCTGTGCATTCATGGGGGTCGCGAGCATACTGCATGCAATCATTGCATTAGTACGAGTTATTGCAGTTGTTTCTGTGCTTTGGCACGAGGCATTTTCGTTCAAGGTTAAACAACGATTGCGACGTATAGTCGTAAATTCGTAAAAACATGTGTATGCCTTCAAACGGTCAACGTACCCGCGCATATTAATTTCATGTATTCAATAGTTGTTGGTAAATATGCGTTTGTACACAAACTTTATATACTGCTGCCAAAAGTTAAGTATCTTTTTTGTACACAAACATCTCTCTTGGGGTTACCTCGAGCGATTGCAATCTGTATGTGTTCACTGACACTAGCACATGTAATGGCTGTTCTTTTACCCTCACTCTCTGCCTAACTCTCGTCGTATTATTCGCGGTTATGCGCGCCAACACGGTGGAAGTTTCACTCCATTCATAAACTTGGCCGGTCCTTGCAGGTTGGTGCTCTCTCTTTTGCTTCAAGGGGTTGTACAGCGTACTCGTTCCCACTCTCCCTTACACCTCTCTCTCTCTTGAAGCTCCCGGCTATCCATTTCCTTCTATGCTTCTCTTTCGCCCGCACCCCCCCAGACCAGACACCCTTGTAAGGACGCGCATCGCCTTCTGTATGTAGGTTACGACGCCACCGACCTCAAACTAGATACAGGTACTTGTTCGACGTAATAGTATTTCCTACTTATATATACACGTTAGACTCAAGGTCATGAACATCGAGGAAGTCTAACCAAGACCACTATGACCACCACTAGTACCGGTTTTGTACAGATCTCTTTTCAAAACTTTGTCTTTACGTTCTCTCCTCTCCTCTTTGATTACACTTGCCCTTCTCCTCTCCGAGACTCACTTTCCCAATGGCACAGTCAATACGTTCCTTTTTCTTTACTTTGCGGTAGCGGTTGCACCCAACTTTTTTCTTTTGACAGCATTTCCATACTTTTTTCTACATTGTATACACTTATTCGTCGAATGGAGGTGTCTGCTGCATGACCGTTTCATTTCGACGTCCAATAGGGACTGGAAAAAAGAGAGAGCCTCGATCGGTGACGTGCCAAGCTCGTACACGGACATTCGTGCTTCTACGGTGACGATTCTGCTCCTTCGCGACAGCATTCGATTCGTTCATTTTTCATGGACGCGCCTGAATTGATTGAAATGCCTGAAACCTTCTCCGTGCGGTCTTGTTTTCCGGCTCCGTTCGGGTAATTTAATAATCGTGGAGTTCCACACAAGTCGTACGATTAAAGACGTCGGATTTACGGAAGTAGGTAATGAAGAGCGGTTTGTGCGCCTGTAGGCTCGCAACGAGAATTAAGAGAGATGAGCAACGATAGAGATCTGAGCCTAAAGGGGACCAAGGGATATCTCTGTTGTATACATGCCCTGTGCGTATGTATACGCGCAGAAAAGGGCTACAGAAAAAGCCAGAGTGTAGTGAGCAACAGGTTACTTAAAGCTGGAATGACATGGTTCAACGATATTTTTACGATATCGCACCTCGTCTCGGAGAAACGTTCGTCATCCCTCACATACATATGAGTTTCACTCGCATTTTATTATTTGACACACTTTTTTTCTCTTTCGCTCGGAATCCTGTCGTGCCAGATGTCATTGGTTGATTGTCGATCAAAAGACAATCGAGAACTTTGTGAATAGCAATGTGTGTATCATTTTTCCGTCGATTTGCGATGACACTGAATTTCGCAACGTTGGGATACAACGAAAAATACTTTTTCCCTTAATTTTTTTGTCAAATTTCAAAAGCAAAGCCAATTTTCGTATGAATTTTGTGTTTGAATCCTGAAAAACGATCGTAAATATCGAATAAAAATCGTGAGTTTCCCTCAAGAAAAAACCGAATTTCGTTGCATTCCAACGATGCAAACTTCAACATCATTTGATTTGATGGAATAATCAAATTGAGGCTCATCGTAATAGATTGATTAAAATTTCCGAAAAGTTATTGGGATCGTTGTCGAATTAACTTTTTTCTGTTTATATACGCGCCAAAAATGTGTTGGGGTTCGGAGCGAGTTTAAAAAAGTGTATCTTGAATCGAGGTGCTCGTACTTTAAACGAGTATCGTATAAAAAAAGTTGTAAGGTTGCGCGGGGTAAAAAGATGAAAAAGACGTATCTGTGAATATATATGCGAATATGTGCTGTGGCATATGAAATAGAGGGGGAGAGAGGAGATAGTGTGTTGGTGAACGAAAGCGAAAACGGGGTTGGAGGGCCTCGACCTCCTCTTGCTCTTCCGGCTGGTCCCACCCTCCTTTTTTCTCCTCTTTCTCTACATAAACCCTTTCTCTATTCTTTATATAGGTGTGCGTATGTGAGTGTCGCATCCGAGCGTGCACGCCAGCATGCAACCGAGGGATGTGGCATTGAATTCGATGCGCGTACCGGATTGATGCACCAGCACACATCTTCCCCTCCCATCGTCTTTCCCATATATGTCCGAGTTAGAGAAGGTCGGGGATGTGGGTGCACCACATACACACTCTGTACGTATACCAAAGCGTCTCTTTTACGGGGCAGTAAGATTTATCTAGCAACATTTACATATATACATTTACCGTGATATAAATCTACATATCCAGGCTGTTTCCCCGCTCCATGTTTTCCGCCGATTTGCCTTTTTGTTACTATGAAAATTCACAGCCGACTTTCACGATGAATTACCCAGTCAACGATCAGCTGTTTTGCCGCATATACACACCCTCGTGCATCGGTCTATATATATGTTAATATATATATATATATGGCCTGCACGATGCTACGTGCTTGTCTAATACATACGATGAGTTCAATGGCACGTTACCTAAGATTTCCTGCTCGTCGTTGAATATACCCTGCCACGTGGATAATGTATAGCACACGTCCGAGCATTTCTCGTGAAATTGACCTGGTATTTTGTGAACTTTGTCTAATATTTACTCACCGCATGGCACGCGAGCGGTGGAGCATATAAAAAGTTTCATAGATGTGTCGAATATTTATTTTCGATCACGGTCTCGCATCAGGTCTTGAGGGTAATTATCTTATGGCGAGCAAAGCCAGGGATCATCGATTTCTTTAAAAAAAGAGACAACAAAGTCTCTAACTCCAGTCGGAATCTATTGAGTACGTCGAGACCTCTATTCTCGTAACAAACATCCCCCTGCGTCTTTGAATTGCTGCTCAAATCCGATAGGGACAGTGGCTTTCCCCTCGCAGCGTTAAAACTGATGAATATTATCACGGGAATTGAAATCTTCGTGTGCGTGACGTTCGGGCGTCTTCGTGCAGTGTATGCGGGACGATGTTGCAGTTGGAATGCAACGGAATTTGGTTTTTTCTTAAGGAAAACTCACGATTTTTATGCGATATTGAATGAGGACGATCAAACGATCGTTTTTCAGGATTCAAACACTAAATTGATACGAAAATTGGCTTTTTTTTTGAAATTTAACAAAAAATTAAGGGAAAAATTATTTTTCGTTGGATCCCAACGTTGCGAACTTCAGTGTCATGTGTATGGTCGAAATATTGCAAGGCCCTTGACATTGAATTTCGAGTTTCCATCGTAAGCACACACGTTTGTATTGACAATGGCGAGAATCACATATGATCACATCGAGACATCAATGCACATGGATTCGCGCGTGCCTCGGTTTACTTCCTTTTCCGGGCTTGTGCATATATATAAATTGCGGGATCAAAAAATGGGGTTACTACGTGCCGCCCAGACAGGAAGAACGGGAATGAAAAAAGGGGATAAATAAAATATGTATATAAATATATTTTTCGTGCTATGGTGGAATTCGTCTCACTCTGCTCGCAGAGGCAACGCACTGCACGCGTGTCGTCGCGGTCTAAACTTGTCCGGCCTGCTGGTTTAACACAACGGTAGCAAAGTACAAACCAACTGTGAGGTTCGCACACATATAGCAGAGAAACTTGGCACGAAACACCCTAGTGACCCTATTGTCTGTGCCGTCATGAGCAACAGACTCTCAAACTCCCTGCTCTCTCTCTCTCTCTCTCTCCCTCTCTCTCGACCCTCACACTTGCTCGCATTAAATCTGAATTACCAAAGCATGGATATACTTACCGTGTGCTTTCTCCACCTCTTCTTCTCGACCTTCCCCCATTCCATGCGCTCTCTTCCTTCCTACTCAACCCACGTAACCGAGTTTCCTGCGAACAGCAACGCTCGTACAATCCTGCAGGCCCCTCGAAGAGCTTTTACGCACACAATCTCAAGCGTTACGACCGACCGTTTCTAACTGCCGTGGACATACACTAACTGCAGCTGGATATAGCAAGTGGTAGAGAAAGTGAGAGGCTAGCTGTATAATGGTTCTTGGCAGCAACAGGTCCCCCCTGCCGCCGCCCTTTGACATGATCTCACTTTTTGAATCTTTCCGTTCAAGTACTCCGACACTTGATCCTTCCGGATTCTGCTTAAATATATGGGCGTCACCGACTCCCTCTTGATAAGATTTTCGCTCGGAACAGATTCCTTCTCGGCTCTTGGACTCTAGCTCTCTCTCTCTCCATGTTTCCAAAAGACTTTCAGAGTCGCGGACGTTATTTCATATCTCGTGAATCATCCGATGCATATGCATCTTCGTCGTATAAATAAACTGCCGGTAAAAAAAAAATGGAACCTCATCCAAGCGTCCACTTGATTATTCGAAAAGATTTAATTTTGGTCACGGATATCCTTTTCCATTCGGTTCACCTTTAATGAGGTACGTCACAGTGAACTAGTGGACTCTCTGCTCATTCCACTTTTTAGTCTCGGTCGTCTGAAGGACCAACTTAACTTTTGCACTCGCATTTTGATTCCTCCGTTTCTAGTAGACAGAACCATCCTTCCTCTCCGATAATCCCAAGTATCGAAATTGAATGTTGATCATGAAATTTAAAACAGTCCTGAGGATATTGAATTTGGGACCAAGGCAGTGCCGATTGATGATTCTTAAAAAACACTTACAATGCCTAATGAATCTATACGACTATGATCCTGAAGTTTTCATCGTTGGAAAGCAACGAAATTCTGTTATTACTTCAGCAGAGCCAATAATAATTATTCAATATTTGGTCCGGTCAATGAAACTCTCTTGCGACCAGAAAACTCGATCGACTAGAAAAATTGGAAAATTTTCAAAATTCAATAAATAATCAATATAAATAGTATATTACATACCTAGGCCACAAAAATAAGAAAAGTCTCAGATCACATGTAATTGTTGGCCGAGGCGAAGCCGAGGCTGACAAACGACAAACGAGGCTGTGTACTTCTGCCCGACGTAGCCGGAATGCGGCAACTTCGGGCCGCGCAGCGGCCCAAGGTTGCCACTTCCCGGCCGGAGGGCAGAAAATGTTTTTTTCAGCCCTCCGGGAGGAAAGTGGCAACTTTCGGCCCGCTGCGCGGGCCGAAGTTGCCACATTCCGCCTACGTCGGACTGAAAAATCGTATACGCACCACGGGAGTTAAAGCAGACTACCTCAAACCGCGTGCTTGTCAACCTCGCCTTCGGCTCGGCTGACAATTCTGCCCGCGGTTTGAAGTAGTCTACTTTTCCTCCCTAGGTGCGTAATATACTATTCTGGCCTCCGGCCGGAAAGCGGCAACTTTCGGGCCGTCCGCTTTCCGGCCGGAGGCCAGAAAATACTATTTCTCCATACCTCGGTCGAAAGTACGCACTTTCGGCATCGATTTCGAGGCAGAAATCCCGACATTCGTGCATTGGTAAAAAAAAAAACACGATCGCCCTCTGATCGGGAGCAAATAGTATATTTCGGCTGCCGCGACTGCCGAAAGTGACTTTCTAACCGTGTTTTCTGTAATGTCAAAGTCTAATGTCAGAGCAGTTGTGTTTTTCCAAATTTGAATTTTTTCCATGATCCGTTTTTCTGAGGTTAGAGCTTTCCGGAAAATATCACAGAATTAACTGTTTTAAAATCAAAGTGCAAGATGACAAATTTCAAAATTTTCGTCAATCGATCGATTTGTTGACGAATGTCCATTTAATAAAAATGAAAACTGTGAATTTCGTGAAAATATAGAAAACAGTTTTTTCCATTGCACTGATCGTGATAAATATGATGGAAACAAATTTCGGGAATAAAAATCTTCATGAAAAATATGATAATTTCACATTACAGTGATGGTCGCAACGTTGCGTTCCAACGAAAAATACTTTTTCTGTACATTTTTCGTTTAAATTCAAAAACCATAACCTTCCTATCGATTCTGCGTTTGCATTCTAGAAAAAAATTTTTTTATCGTACGGACGAAATATTGAATAAGAATCATGAGCTCTGTTCAAGAGAAAACATAATTTCGTGGCATTCCAACGATGGAAACTTCAACATTATAATTTTATCGAATTTTGTGATAATAGATCACAAAATCATGCACTTGTATGTGTGTGTTGTGGATTATCGGTTATGTAAAATTTGAAAAAATTCGTATTAGTGTGAATTAATTATTGTTTTTGTTTTTCTATGACTGTATCTGCTTTTCTTGTGTATTTGATGCCTGCCCCCGACCAGCTGGCACTCGCTTCGCTCGTGCCGCAAATGTCGGGGCAGGCATCAATACATGAATCTGTCGTCAATCTGCCGAAAATCGAGCGTACTTTCGACCGGCTATGGAGAAAAATAGTATACACCACACGGGCAGAAGTTTGAGAGCCCTGCATGCCCGAGGCGAAGCCGAGGGCATGAAGTTGCGCAGTTCAGGAATCCCAAACTTTCTGCCCTTGTAGTGTAATATACTATTCGTTGAATCTCAACGTTGCAAACTTCAGAGTCATGTACGACTTATCTATACGTGTGGATTGTGCCAGCACGGTATATTGTCAATTGATTTATTGGTCTAGACGCAGTGAGTGTTACTCGACACGAAGCAGGAGAAGGGAAATGACAAAGAGAGGAAATGTTTGCGACTACGTAGTGTGTGGAAAGCGCAGCCACCAAAACCAAGGGGCGAAGCGTGCGCCCATGATGTTAATTCAAAGAAACAACAGTGAGGTGCTGGTTTATAGAGTATATAGCGTGAATATCGTGAGCAAAGTGCGGAATAAACGGCGATGAAACGTTCTGCGTAAAATATCGATAACCCAGAAAGGACGTGCAGACGCACGAGGTACATCGGATGAATGGGTGAGAGGCCATGCACGCAGTGACGCGAGTGAGGGAAGCTTTGACGCGTTGCTGGATGCTTATTATGACTATATATAGTAACGAAAGCAAGAGAGCAAAAGGGAGAGAGAAAAGCGGCAATACGGTTTATTATTACGGTGCCTTTTAGGTGCGCTGCTTCGACGCCGTTAACGGGGATATGGGGCAGGTCAGTGAGACCAAAGTTTAATCGGTCGATCACCTGTGTCGATAGTCAGCCATGTATATATGTATTTTACCGCGTAGTCGATCATCAACGATTCGAGCTCGTCAACGTCGCAACGTGCGTATTCCGCGACGCCACATTTTTATTTGTCCATTTCATTGTTTCCCAAAAGAAAAGAGCGCAACTGTGTATAATTAACGATACATATATCGGAAGAATAATGAAAACAATTGAATTTCCGACACGCGCGCGAGTTTATTGAAGAGGAATTTATTCCCGATTAAAGTCAAACTGTTCCGTGGCTGAAAAAAGTTTGCCGTCATAATACGATAACGACCATGACCTATCCGTACCTCGATTACAGTTGTCGCGGTCGCGCGCGCGGCATTTTAATCTTCACTCTATTGTATTGCTGATCTATACGCATTCATTAAATCATCTAGACATACTGGCACACGAGTCTATACGGGAATCGCGTATATATACACATTCTCCGAGATTAAAAAGATGGTCTACGTGTTCCATGTAGACGAGAGAATATCTTTCAAATCTCGACGAATTTGTATACACACCCGAGTAGTCTTTTGCCTCGCGGGTGCCACTATGTCTGCACGATTCTAATAAATCTGTTTAGATCAACGATGCATACCCACCGCCAAGATTTAAACGGCTGTGACGCATAGCTATATTTATTATACGAGGAGCAGACAGCGCATCAATCAACGGTCGATGTTCCTCCGCGACGACGCTCGTTCATGAATTATTAATCGCCCCGCGCGCAGTTTACGCTATAAAGACCGCGCTTTTGGTATGACGTAAAGAAGGAGAAATAAATAAACTCTCGCCCATGCGGTATCTATATCATTACCGCCGCGAATACGCGAGCTGCGTATCCTATCAACACAACCACATCGCGCTATTCGATAAACCTGAATGGACCAACGTTTGGCTTTGTTCGGTTTGAATTTTTCATCGCACCAATATTAGTTCGTGCGTGAATGAGAGATTGTAATTAGTTCATTGTACATGCATACAATGCCACGGCTAATTGGCAAATCTTACTACGGGTCATTGTCCTTCGACACGTACGCAGAAACATTACGCGAATTCAATCCTCGTCTATGCATCGACGTTTTTCAAGAACTGCGTTGCCTAATTCTGCGACGAACTCTGTGATGGAAACGTGACGGATTTTTTCGGAAATATATAGACTCTAAATATTTAACGATCTGTTACGTGGGAACCGCGCGCGTATAATGACGTTGGCCTATGAAATCGTAGAAATTTATCTAGTAGAATGATTCTAATTTGAGCGCTAATCGCGTGGAAAGATAAGAATAGAATATTAAGCTCGCGGTGAGTATCTATAAATGGAATAAGTATTACGTGTTACGTTATTTATGTCACCACAGCAGCAGGTTTCCCTTTCATCACCAAACACGTGTATATACATATAAAACTATATTATACAGACAAAACAGCCTTGGCGGGTGTTGAACCGCCGGCGGTCGATGATTCCGATCGTCGATCGCGTCTACACGTGCAACTCATTCATGGCTTATCGCTTTACAAAGTAGCCGCTCCTTTCCTCGCTCTGCCCCCTACGTAAACCACTTGGATGTATTGACGCGGTTATATAGTGGAGTAGTTAACGGTCAATGAACGAGATGATGGACTGCAGCAGTATGAAAAATTATTATCATACACATACGTAATGGCAGGTCGTGTCGGAAAGTGTGTAAAATCGGTAATTTGCATAGTGAAAAGTCTCTTATCACTAAAACCACACACACACACACACACACACACACACACACACAATTGTGTGCATAATGAGCGTGGAATCCTCAACATATGGAAGAGTCATAATAATATACACGTCAGAGGTGTATGAATATATATGTGAAGGTCAAACACACTTTTCGTCGGCTAATAAGCTGTTTTATTTATCGTGCAACTTGTTGCACTCGTCTACTTGACCGAATAATGCGAAACTAGTTATTTTTTTTATAATTCTACATATTGCACAGTCAACACGTTTATTCGATGAAAAGGTGACGTTGCTCGGTGTCAAAAAGTCACTTTTCAAGTGCGTCTGGCGTTACACTGCGTCAATTATGGAGCCGAGAGTGCGCGCGATGGATTATTCCTCGCACTCGTGTAAATTCATGATAATTTTCTTACGGCACAACGTAAATGTGTATGCATTCCTCGCAGCAGTATTCACGCTTCGTCATGAATGAGAACATACGTGCTCGAAAGTTTATTCTACTGCCGCGCGGCAATTTTGCTGCGACTTTTCTTTTTTCGTACTTTCACGTTTCTTATTCAAGTTTGCTGCTTCGCGGTCGTTGCAAGGCTCACATTGTGTTTACGGTGCTGTTGCGTTCCCGATGCTATATCTCTTTATCGTACTGTACCGCGGGATTCTGGTTGAACGTGGACCATCCGTCTCTCTCTCTCTCTCTCGTCTCCCTCTGCACACTCTTTCGGTCAATAGTTTTCCAATGGATCCTCTGTTCTCCACCCAAGCTCGCGGCGACTCCCGTTTTCGCTATTTCTCTCGCATCGTCCCGCCTTTTTCACTCTTACTCCGCGCTCAGCCACTTTTTCCACACGCCACGACTATCTATGCGAAAGCGAGAGTGAAAGGTACCACCGGGACGATGGGAATCGCACCAACATTGTTCCTCTCTCTCTCTCTGTATCATCGATGACGTCTGTACAGCCTGTTGCTCAACGTAATAACTACCGGACTGTTGATTATTTCGAGAAATTAGTCCCGAGCTGAATAAATTCATCATACACAATATTCCAGAATATTTATCCGAACGAATATGAATGTTATTTCGAATCAGAGCAAACGTAAAGTCAAGCGATCGCGATGGAAACTCGTCGAGCTTCGCCTCGAATTTCATTTCGGCCACGTGCTGCTTCGCTATTTCTGTGCAGGTCCTGCCAACCGTTTTGTGTCATTTTTCTTGACGGAAATCAAACCTTCAAAGGAACATAGTCGAGATCATTTTGTCAGGATGTAAAGCCTGGCATTCCTTATGAGTCTGAAGTTTGCATCGTTGGAATGCAACGAAATTCGTTTTTTATCTTTGACAAAAATAATTATTCGAATGCAGAATGTAATTACGATGATAAAATTATTGATTTTCGCCATGAAAAGCATATCGGCTCGAAAAATTAGGATGACATTGAAAAATGAACGAATCTTCAATAAAATTGAATATTTTTCGATGCATTCCAACGTTGCAAGCTTCAGCATCATGCATTCCTTCGATGATCCTGAAGTTTCCATCGTTGGAATGCAACGGAATTCTGTTATTTCTTCAGCAGACTCAATAATTATTATCAAATATTTGGTCCGGCCAATAAAACGATTCTCTCTTGCGACCAAAAAACACAATCGACGCGAAAAATTGGCACGATTTTCAAAATTCTATAAATAATCAATAGAAAAAATGTTTTTCGTTAAATCTCAACGTTGCAAACTACAGAGTCATCATTCCTTGGGCGATTTTCATATAATGATGGGCACGAGGGACCAGCTCGCAGAGAGTGTAGTGCGACGACTCAACAACGAATAAGGGCATGTTGCGCTCACGCGGTGGATTCAATGAATTCTATAGATAGACTGCTTGCACTTTATATACACTTAGATCATACATATGTTCTTAGTATGTATACATGCTCCGTTCCCTCCGTGATGCATGGCCATGTACTCGGAATTTCGTCGTGAGTTCGAGGGAGATAACTCGGCGGTGTGTATCCTTGTTGTTACAATACGGTCTTGAGCCCATATTATGGAGTACAACACACCGGCGACTGTTTATCTCACTCTATCGTTTTAGATTCTTCGCCTTGTCCGTGTTAACCCACTTTTCCAAGTTATGAATGGAGGACTTGGGCGCTATAGTATACGCCGCTCGTATACTATTAGAGCATTTGTCTGCTTGGTCTCCGTGCGCCAGCAGGGAAACCCCTTCCGAGCCCCTTGTTTGTATTTACATTGCACAATACACTATATAGATACGTATTACAATCAACGGATCCTAGTACCGACTGCCAGCTTATTCGTAGTAGATATCGGTGTGAATGTTATGTTGTGGCGGCCTTTGCGACTTGACCGCAAAAGGGTGATGCGGTGGGATCGTCGGTATTGCTTGAATGAATGGCGAATACGTCGCATCGTTGTTCCTCGCTATCTCCCTTTCCCAAAATCTCTCTTCCCCAATCCGCCACTATTTACTGCTCTGCATGTTACCCTCTTTTGCTAATCTCACAGCCGCATCGAAATGAAACCATTCACTTCATGAAGACCTTTGATCGAATATCGCGCGCATTTCTGGCTCATTTGTCATTAAGTTTGAGGCAAAACAGCTGCTGCTTCGGTCAATTCAACGAACGAATTCTCGTGATTTCATTGCCATTTTCACAAAATCCTTTCGTAATTATTTTTTTTTCTTACGTCACCTGCAAAGTGATTGTGGCGCTTCCCGCGGTTACGTTGTTATTAGGAAGAAAAAAATGACGAAAGAATAATACGCAGACATGATGGTTTTCAAGTGTTTCGAAATTGAATTTCCCATACGGATAAGTAGAATCGTAGGATGAACGAGTTACCGGTCGGGGTTATAGGTATAGCTAATCGCATTTCCCGTCACGACGAATGAGGTATAGAGTGGCACGCGCCTCGTGACACATGCGGGCGCTTTAATAGCCCGTCCGTTCTCACACCTCGTATCTGCTCTCACTCTCCTCTCGTGTGTCAAGTTAGTTAACGGGTCTGCAGAGCAGAGCACACGAGACGAAACGGCATCATGGGGAGTTACGCGTAACTTAATCGTTGGAGCGCACGTGCGAACTGGACAGAGCGAGGGAGAATACAGGAGTCGATGTATATGCTTGACAGTGGCTTTATGTAGCTGTGGCGGTGTAACGGAGTAAGAGAGTCTCGGAGAATCGCGAAAGAGGAGAATATCAAGTATATACAGCAGAGACGAAAGTGAGGGATGCTGCGATGCTCATTTCTCTTTTTCTCGGTTCATAAGCTCTCGACATATCGGGGACAGTAAAAAGATGACAGTTTATCTTATGCGTTACATCCGAAGAGATGAGAAGCTGCTGGACAAAACATCAGTGAGCAATCCGGTAGTATTATTAGCTCTTAGCCGCTGAAAGTGTTGGTGTTTATGCGCGACTAGTGTTAACTACATAGTTGGTAGCTGGAGATTATGAGAGTATTATGGTTTCGCAGTGACAGGTTATTAGTCTAGTGTACGTCTAGCACGAGGACCGAGCATAATGGGCTAGGTGTGACATTGCCCTAGTGTGAGCTCTCGTGTCTGGGCGAAAGGCGAAGAGAGAGAGAGGGCGGACAAAAGAGAAAAGATAAATGAGCGAGACCGCGTCCCCGCTGCTCCTTTGCCCGTGATTTGTCAATCTACCTCGCTCCTTCTTTCTTCATCTCTCTATTTAGTCGGCTGTTCGTCTTTCTCTACCTATTACGTGCCACCAGCTGAGAGCACCAGGTTTCACGGACCCCCTGACATTATTGTCGCAATGTAGGTTCTAGTCGGTTGCTGCTGCCAGTTGCTGCTTCCTCTCCCTCTCTCACTCTTTCTTTTTCTTTGTTTTGACGTCCACTCCCGTCACTACACGAGCTTGCCGCCGCAGGTGTCGCGTGCAGCCCACACCAGCCTCATTGTGCTTCAATGAAATTACCTCCTGCCACACTCTCTCGTCGCTATTGTCTCATTCTCTTCTCATTCTTTGCCTCTCCCTCCCTCGACTGTGCATTACTAGCGGATCTTTGATTTGTTCGTCGTCACGTTCCAATCCGTTTTCATTCATTTTTCTCGACTTATTCGTTATAACATTGAGGCAACTATAAATAAACAAGCTTGACCGTGCGCTTTTCGATGTCTACTCGATGCATACAAACCTGAATGGCACATAAAAATATCAATTAGACTCACTTTCCGCAGCTACACCACTACATAAGGCATTCCATTCGACCACGCGTCTTTCAAGTTCTCCGCACCGCGGTATTCTCAACATTGACTAGGTCAAGTTCACCAAAGCCATTAACACTTCTCATCCCCTTTTCAACGCGTTCTACCTTCTCTACCCGACCTGCTGTTCCGAGCAAGTGAAAGCCCCCCCGGCACTCATACACACGTTTCTATAGAGCGAGGGGGACCTAAAGTCTTGATGGTAATAAAGTCGTTCGAGCATCCCGCCGACACTAATCGCTCTCGTTGGCGCATCAGCTAAGAAAATAGTGGTGCAGGGCTTCGCCAGAGATGAGAGCTGCAGATGAGATATATAAACAACACGCATTCATCGCGTGCTATCGTGACCTACTACAGAAATGAAGGAATTAATGGAGCTGGAGAGAAAGAGAGAGTGGCGAATTCATCACCACGTCGCGTCGTATTGCTCTGGAAATGGCTAATGCTCTTCTCCGCGTAGTCTGTGATTCATCGAATCAAACATTCATTCCTCCATTCAAATGTCTTTGCGGCTATTCAGCCTGATTATAACAGTGAAGTGAGCATCGATTATCTACAATGTTCATTACACATTGTGAGTACTTGCGGGTTTGTGCAGGTGGTCGAGGCTACTAAATGATCGCCGAAACTCGGATACCAGCTGAGCGCTTCTGAAATGCGCATTCCACCCTGCGGCTGGGGGCAGATCTTCGAGTAGAATTTTCATTCACACGCGCTTGACGCAATTCGTTCATTCGCTCTCGGTCATTGACGAGCAGGTTGCTGCACTGGCACACGAGGGAATGGCAGGAATTTTCAATTTTTTTTCATTACATTCATCCGCGTCATTTCAGCAGTTGGTTTATTTTGATTGATCTTTTGATTGATCTTTTGATATTCGCCTCCTTACACGTGCGTACGTCAGGAAGTTCTCAAAAGTTTCCTCCCTGCCATGGCTGTGTCATGTTCTTTAGATCCCAAGGAAAAACTTTATTGCTATTTTTATTTTATCCTCCATTCGACCCACACAGAGCTCTCACTTTCTTTGGGTCGTCCCGCACGTGATCGCACATACAATGAAAACATTGCATCGTGTTATGTACAACGGGTTTGTATTTCACGACCCTCCGCAGTCTTCTCCAGCCCCGTGCCGCTCACTCTGCGTTTCGTTATTCCTTACTCCGATCCTTCACTCCCTCACGACCTCGATTCATCGCCTCTTTGTTCAGTACGACGAAACATGGTGTTTACAAATGCGATCACCAGAGAACGCGGGACGGAGAGGCTTGCGGAGGAAACCAGCCGGAGAAATTGCTGCCGCTTTTGCATTGGATTCTTGGGCACACGGTCTCGGTTCTGGCAGCAGCGCAGGGCGGTAAAGTGGGACAGATGAGAATGGTGAAGGAGTAAAAGACGAGGAAGACGGCGAGTGCAAACGCGGTGTGGAGAAAAGCCGCGAGGGTTGGGTCAACGACGATGAACAGCTCTCTCGTGTATAGCCCGGTGCTTTGTTGTTATCTCCCTCCCTCCTCCCTCCTTCCCTCCCTCTCTCTCTCTCTCTCTTCCTGTACTTTAAATACGTATATATAAATGTACACAGATATACCAAAAGTTTCGCTAGTACTGCTTCACAGGGGTGTAGGTACATACTTTATGCATATACGTGAGTCTACCAAGTATAGTATAAACCGACCAAGTGGCACACTTTCGCTTACGAGGTCAAGTTCGTGAGGGTTAAGTGCTTTTCGGTTCACTGATTCCCTACTAAAAAAAATCTTGCATTCTGTCTCACATTTCGCTCATAATAATCACATTACGCTCCCCTTGCAATTCCCTGGTCCAAAATCCAAGTATTGTCCTAAAACGAACAACCGCGTTTCAGATCAAAAGTTATTATAGCAAAGATTGCGGGGGCTGATGTGAGAGTCAAAGATTAAACTTTCGGAACACGCATTAGGAAACAATTTCCAAATGCTTTATAATGCAGTATCGACTTTCAACTCATTCTGCAGATTCTTTGACCCGGGATTATCGTTATTAACGTTCGACGTGCGTATGCAAGAGATTGCAGAAACTTATGCAATCAGAAGTCTGAATGATATTGGAAATCAAATGGGATTCGGAAAGGTTAATTCATCAAGCATGCTGTAATGTTCCAAGTCATCGTGATGGACTTGAGGAGGTTCCATTAGCAGAGCGATAATTAGATTAAAACCTGAAAACGAGGTATGTTGTTATTTAGGCAACGAACTTTAATCTCTTTCAAAATCATCCTAGGTCGACGAAGTTTTCCTACAGGGAGAGAATTTCACATCAAAATTTACTATGATATTATAGTTCCCGGGTACCAAGTCGTCCCTTTGAGGAATTTTACCAAAAACATAGTAAAATTTTCATCTGAAAAAGGGCGAAAAATGTCATAATTTCTGCAATTTCGATAGAAAACGAATGAAAAATTACTATGATTTTGGTTAAATTTCTCAGAGGGACGACTTGGTATCCGGGAACTATAATAACATAGTAAATTTTCATGTAATATTCTGTCCGTGTACATATTATCGACGTCGAAAGTCACTTAATTTAACATTGGGTTTACGGAAATTTCTTACCGTTATGAAATCAGAAAAACATTAAAAATACTTCGTGATTGGATAAAACGCGTATTAAAATCACAATTTATAAAAAAAACTTCGAGGGTTCCGAATCAATGAAAAAAAGTGGGGTCAACGAATGTTTTCTAGTCAAAATCGACGGAATGCTCGGAACATCTCATCTTTTAGGTGTTTCGCAACGGATCGCTCGCTAAACGAAAAGCAGATCGTCATGTTTTCTTGGCAATTGTGCCTCACTTTGGTCGTCATAACGGAACCTCCTTGATGAGAAGCAGGATTGTTGCAAACATATAAATAATAATTTTGAATCCATCTCGTGAAAGTTATGTCACGAGTAACGCAATTGAGCACGTTGGTTCGTATCGACGGAATTTGCAGCTGTTTGAATGTGTCAGAACTACACGTAACTCGATGAAGCATAAATAGAAGATGAATAAAAAAAAATTTTTGATTATAGCGGCGTATCGTCGTGTATTATACGAGACTGCAGGCGGGTTGAACGATCTACGTTGTATATGACTTTAGTCCGACAGTGAAACCGCTCACCGCCCACCCGCGTCTGAGGCCATTAACAGCAAAAGTGATATTATTATCATGGACCAAAAGATTTAAGTAATTTCCGCGTTCCCTCGCGACCTCGAACCAGCGTGGCATTCCTCCCTGCTCTTTCTCTCATCGCCCTCTCTCTGGGTCAAGTTCAATCGGAAACCGGGTATTCGCGAGGGGAGAAATACTACCACTATAGTATTATATAGTATATACGTACTATCGCCGTTGGCTTTATAGTATACGAGAGAATGACCGAGAACGCGAGAGGCAGATCAAGAGCAAAACGGGGGTCGGGACAGACACGCAGCGATATAGATATATCGAGTGTGCTACGTGGTCGAGAGAAATACTAGCGTGAGAGCGTGAGCAAGTAGCGAAACAAAGAGAGAAAATGAGAGAGCAAGATGGGAACAATAGGGAAGCGAGGGAAGGCGTTCTTCCGTTACTAACCACCGATCGATGCTTCATCGTGATAACGGCTGGGCGAGGTAGGCTGGCAAAGTTTCCAACACGAGATTAAATTCCCCTCCGCAATCTCCCTCGCTTTTATTCTCTCTCCATTCATCCCTCTCTTTCTCTCTCCCTTCAACACCCTTACCTGTCCGTTCGCTATAGCCATTCATTCATTTTCATCCTTCATCCAACGATAGACTGCTGCTCCCATCTCCGTTCCAGTTTCCGCGGAATCTCCCAGCACTGAATCTCTCCGTTGCCTCTATACTCAAGCCTAACTTGACGCATTTCTTGCGCCCGAACAAGTGAATGCAAAAAAGCTCGCATCTGACAGCGATTCTTGTGACCGAGAACAATCCGGAGTGCGCACCAATGACAAAACTAGTGGTTTCGTTTCAGAAATACTCGTGAACCCTTGTGAGTCACGTCTGAAAATGAGTATTCGTGCAATTATCAGTTTTCATTGACAATAATCCAGCGAAAACTAATTAGAACTGTTATGAGGCGATTTACATGTGGTTTTCTTGAATGGATGCATAAGATTCGTTTTCGTTGACCCACATTGCGACCGGGTACTTTCCGCAAGGGTGCAGTACACTTGACTGCTGTTACGGAAGGAAATATATATATATATATAGGAGTTGGCTACAAAGCTCCGGTGTTTTGTTGTTTACGTGACACGACGCTAGTGTGTCGTACATCTGAGAGTCGGAACAGCAGTCGCGTTTCGCTGCTCTCTACACATTTGTGAATTGCGAGTATGTGGTGGTTATCGATTTAACGGCGCCCGCAGCTCCGAACACGAAGACAACGATGGCGGGGGATAAGAATTCCCAACACGTGGGACAGTACCGTTGAATTCGCTTTTCTTGCTTTTTCTTCTGCCTTCTCACTCTCTGCATATATCTTGACACACATATTCCGTCGCCCCGCTGCACTCGTCTTAAAAGACACGTTACCCTTATCGCATCGTCGACTCGGTGAAGTCACAGCTGTTAACACGCGATCGTGTGCATACCTCGCGAATGTTTACGCTCACGTATCAATTGATGAGAGCAGGAAAGGCAGAGCGAGGAGGCAGTGAGGGAAAGAGAGAGAGAGAGAGAGAGTCTCAATCTCGCTCTCGTTGCACTTACGTAAACTCGTTGTTGAAACGTCTGTGTACGTTTATGTCTTTTTCTCCGTTGGCTACCGTTGGGATTTCTCAACACGTTTCCACTCGGATCCATTTCCCTCCAAGTGCAAAAACGTCTTTGTTATCTCCAATCTAATCTATTAACTACTCGCGTGTGTTACTGTCGGCATCTCTTATTGAGAATTCTCGGACCTGACTATGCAGGAGACCAGCTGAGTGGAAAGATACAAACTGCCTCATTCTGCACGGCATAGACTGCAGACTCTCGGACTGTATTGGACGTGTGTGCGTTTCTGTAAAGTTGCGTATATATTATATGATACTGAAACGTCGGGGATCTGCTGGCCCTGTTTTTCACTGGGTCAAGTTTGCTAGCCACGAGGACCTGCGAGTCCTCGAGCAAGGGCCGAAGCAAGAATAAAAAAGAACGGAATGATAAATGGCAAACTTGAGTATCCGATCGACGATTACGAGAGCGAAAATTGCTCGAGCGGATTCAGGAACCGGTGCATGGTTCGTGGAGAGAGAGAAAAAAAACAAGCAAGTATATATTCGAAACTACGCGAAAGAGAGGAAGACGAGGAAGCGAATGAAAGGAGAAGATAATGAAAGAGTCTGGAAGGTGGAGCAGTCTGTTGAAGCCGTTCTCGTGTTACTAATGAGCAATCGATGTCTTATTGAGATATCGATCCCCGACGGAAGGTCAATGCTCCTTAACTATACAGGCAGGTGACTTACTACCACCACTGCACACGACCCACTCTTTTTTGCCCCTCTGCTCACTTCATATCCAGTTTGTCTTTGACCAATCACTCTCACTCTCTACAGTCTTGAGTCAAATGCATGTGTATATACATATATCTACGAATCTCGACGTTTTATCGATGTCGAATGCTCGCTGACTTTATTTATATATATCGAATTATATTCCGCTCGGAATCTCCGGCTACGGGTTATTACCGGTTCAATGTCAGTCTATCAGCTTTAATCTTCAGACAGTCGTTTCATGTTTATTCTTGATGTTTTATTTATTCATCGTTCCTTGATGTACCCTTGCGGACTGTAACGAGCCCATCCCATCACTCCAGCAATCCCATGTTTTTCTCCACTCTGCTGTTCGCCAGTAAGGCCCCCCAGAGTTGTTTGGCCCTCAACCACTCTCCCTCAAAAGGCACTGCTCGCGTCTATCGCGAGAGTGCACGGGGCCAATTGAGAACAAACCCAGCGGATGCAGGGGGCAGTATTTTCATTGAGTTTCAGTTGGTTCGCATTTTCAGAAACTCCAAGAATCTGATGATCCTGAAGTTTCCATCGTTGGAATGCAACGAAATTCTGTTATTTCTTCAGCACAGCGAATAATTAATATTCAATATTTGGTCCGGCCAATAAAACGATTCTCTCTTACGACCAAGAAACTCAATCGACTCGAAAAATTGCCAAAATTTTCAAAATTCAATAAATATAATCAAGAGAAAATAGTATTTTACGCAACAAGTGCGGAAAGCGACGAATTACATCGCGCGTGAAGTTGCCGCATGAGCCGAAGGCTTATGATACATATTCGCACGAGTACGAGTGTGAATTGCGGCACGAGCCGAAGGCGAGTGCCGTAATACACTCGTACGAGTGCGAATATGTATCATAAGTCGAGGCGAATGCGGCAAACGCGCGATGTACTTCGTTGTTTTTCGCACATGTTGCGTACAATATTTTTTGTGATACTTGCCTCGAAAGTTCGATTTGAGGATCAAAAAACATCGACTGACATCTGACAGTTAAGCTATCTGACATATGAAAGTCCGCACTAGTGCGGTAAAGTCTTCTCACCGTGCGGTAAAGTCCACATTACCGCACTAGTGCGGTAAAGTAAGACAAAAGAGCAAGCGTTGAGAAATAGGCTACTTTCGCCACGGAAAACGCCAACCGAAAATCGCACTTTCGAGGCAAGTATCACAAAAAATGTTTTTCGTTGAAACTCAACGTTGCAAACTTCAGAGTCATAAGAATCTGCGCTCGCACTCAATCGGGCATTGTCCGAGGTTAATGATCGCAAACTTATAAAAATGTTTCATCAAAGTCGCCAATGCCACTGTGAACGAATTCGATGTAATGTTTACGAAAATCGATTTCCATAAAGTGAAATTTCTGCGAAGAACGAAAGAATGTTTTCGAGAAAAAAAAAAACGTAATTACGAGGATAAATCTCGGTGACTAGACTTGCGTATATAGAGACAATGAAATTAGAGCTCAGAGGAGATTAAAGCGCGCGAGTGTGTGTTCTCTCAGCACTCGAGAGGAAAGGTATCTAGGGAGAGTGCGGCGGAGCACGGATCGCGGAAGAGACGGACAGGCAGACGGGTCGAGCAGAGCTGCTGTTGAAACGTCGAAACTTTTGCCGTCCGCGAAATCGACGTTGAGGCGGAACTTTAGCCCCGCGGTATACCGGATACGTTTGTATATATTTGTATATATTTCCAAAGGCACATGAATATTTCTATGTACATGGAAGCACTCGCGCTGGTTGTGAGCAGCAGCAGCAGTAGTACCAGCAACAGCTGTTATCGCATTATACGGTTCGCACGAGCAGCTCGTAACTTTATATCATATAGCGGGTCAGAGGGGGACGGTGCGGAGGAGCTACGTAGAGGCAGCAGGGGGGTCAAAGAGTGGAAAGGGGCTCCCCGTATATACTCGGTGAGTGGGTCAAGTTCGGAATGCTTATGATAACAGTTGAGCACACCCCGCGCGTTACAGTTCCACAACCTCCGCAGTCCCTCTTGCCTGCTCACGTTGTCCCTCGTGCTCTCGTCGTGTTCTCATATGTCTAAGCGTCGTGCCCTTCACTTGCCACGCGGCTTTTCTACCCCTCTCTACCTATTTCGCACGTTCCTTCCTACATGCTTTTCTTACTACTCTCTCGTAACCTTCGGCTGTTAACCCAGAGAGATTTCTCTACAACGACAAACCGCGTCTCGGCTCTATGGGGTGAAACTCTCAACGGCAACACTTTCAGCCCTGACAGTTAAGGGAGTTCAAGAGCTGCTGCCGTACAGCTTCAAAGTTTGTATACTCTCGAACATTTGTACCTTCACATCGAGCCGACTTTACGTCCCAAAGAAATTCCAGTAAAAGACAAGACGAAATAAAGCTCGATTTTTACAACAGCCCTTCATCAAGCACTAAATCGTCTTTTCCCATGACTGCGAATCCGAGGAATGCAAAACAAATAATTCGTGTCAATAATACGCCACTATGCATAAACATGAAAATTCTGAGACTCTCTCACGTATCAGTGCCCATGTTGATCTTAACCGAAAGCCCAACACTTGTTCGCATTAACTTAAGAAATTGGAGCGAACACTGGAAATATAAAACAAATAAACAAGCGATAGTAGAAAATGTCATAATTCTGAAGAGTCGTGAGGAATCTGTTGTCGCAATCATGCGTGATAGTCTTATCTCTGTGCTATTTACGACGACTACTAGATCGGGGCTGAATTATTTTCCTTTTTTGTAGTCAGCACTAACTTTTTTTGGGATTATATAATTCTCCAGCCTCTGATGCCTTCGAACATATTCATGACTCTGAAGTTTGCAACGTTGAGATTCAACGAAAAACATTTTTTCTATTGATTATTTATTAAATTTTGAAAATCGTGGCAATTTTTTGAGTCGATTCAGTTTCTTGGTCGCAAGAGAAAATCGTTTTATTGGCCGGACCAAATATTGAATAATAATTATTGGCTCTGCTGAAGAAATAACAGAATTTCGTTGCATTCCAACGATGCAAACTTCAGGATCATATAAATTCGGGGTTGACCTAAAATTAGATTAGCAGCATGAAAAATATAACGACTGGGTGGGAGACGAAAATCATTCAAAACTGTTCGAGGGAGCGAGAGAGACCGATGAGAGAGGAAATAAAAGTTTTATATACGTAACCGTTCGGTTTTACTGCGCGTATACAATCGATGACCGTATTCCTGCAACAAGTGTGTGACGTCAACATATACAGTAAACGAAAGGGAGGACGTGAGTCAGGGGAAAACAGATAAAAAGAAAATCGACGACGCGATGAAATAGAGGTTGACTGGCATGTATACCAATGAACTTTGGTGAATGCGTCAACAGATGCGGGTTCATAGAGGATGGGGTGGATGGAAAATTGGGAGGAAGACGTTCTGCTCGCGCGTATACGAATATGCAAAGCAAAATCTTCCGGAACATCTTTGATCGAGAGATGGCGCGCAAGTCGCGTTTTCACTCGGATTTTACGCCGTCGCTCCTTATTATTTGCGCGCGAACATCAAAACCGCCGAATGGCGAACAAGTTTTACGCGCCTGCGCCGCGAAAATACCGTGCAAAATATGATATTTTTCTAGTCTGAAAACTCGTGGTCCTGCGATAATTATTGGCTTTTTGGCTGTTTAATCACATTCGAGGACACTGACAAAAACTACAATAGAAAATGTTGCACCCCGTCAAGCCAATCCCGACGTATAAAGATGATTGCGAACGAGATTTCCTATGAATTGCTTATCCCTGATTCCAGAGGCAGCAGCGCGTGAAGCAATAATGAGACAATGGAGTAAAAGTGTCGAGTGGAAGGTGCGCAAGAAGAACGACAAACGTAAGTAAATTAATATGCATTCGCGACATAAAAATGATGGATCGATAATCAAGTATTCATTCATAACGGCATGCCTGTTGGTTAAGTGGACGTCTACGAGAGGTATATCGTAACAATACTGGTCCAACAAGAGAGATTACAACGTTGAGTCAGACATACGAGTCATAAAACATTTATCACTTGTGTATAGGATTATTCTCATTCAATGTCATTGGGTTTATTGCCCTCTGGGCTGTTCATTGATACGAACGTGTACACACGGACGCGCGAACTTGCATAACAGAACCGATTATAAAATCGCATGCTTCCGGATAATACGTGATCGTCAAGAGCGCACACACGCATGCACGACATGGTAGTTATTGCTAGAAAGCACAAGTACAACCATCACGCGTCGTTTACCGAAGAAAAATGAGTCTTGTGTATATACCTGCTCGCTCTGCAACGATATATATACGTTGTACATACATATACGTACATAATCCACGCGGTGTCAGCTTGCAAGCAAATTGTATATATAACGTGTGTAACGACTTAATTACGAGGTTGGCGTGCGTATCGTAAAAGGTATTAAACTGCAAAGGAGGGGGCAGGCTTTCGGTTAGAGAATAAAAATAGAGAAGCGAGAAAACACACACGCGGGGGCGGATAGAGAAGGAGGACAAGAAAGCAAAGCATGTCCGAGCTTGGTGTAGCGCAGCACGCAAGACAAGGATAAATGCGCATGTACAGAGAGTATATATTTTGCTACCTACCTCTGTGTGCTCTCGTCTGCGTGTACGTGTGTAGTTTGGTGTCTGTGCAAACGTGCGGTGTCGGGCTCAATGGTATAATGGGATTTATGAATGGATAACGACTCCCGCCTGGCTTTTTCACTCTCGCACGCGCGTAAACGCGTGGGACAGAAAAGAGGGAGATGAGGTCAGCTGGTCCCGTTCGTACCTAAAGGGACCAAGCTAACTTTACCGCGATGACCTTCTCCCTCTTCATTCACCTTTCGTCCCTCTTTCCCTCTCATCCTGCCACAAATATACAAGACGGAACAAAAAGCCCCGACACACAGAAACTCGTAAACGTTGCATTTCACGCTTTATGATAGATTCGTGCATACAACTCTGTCATGCAAGCGCTAAACGATTCTGTTTCTACAGTTTCAATTAATCGTATCTCCGCCTCTCAATGCTAAATCGTACATGTCCCGAGACGACTTGGTCCAATCATTCACACTTGACAGTAATTTGTGCAAAGTTATCAGACGTTATGGTCTCAAGTATTCAAGTATCAAGAAGTATTTGTGCGAAGTAAACGCGTACAAACTCAATTCATTTTGACGTACGCTCTTCGGAAATTATTTGGATCGATAATTTCTACGGAATTAAGCTCCATCGTGCCAAACCCATGCAGGGCTCCGTGAGATTTCTATTGCATCCTTTGCATCGCGAGCGATAAATTAAAAGTGTCTCGAGCCATTTTGTTGAGAAGCGGTTCATAAATTCCATTTTCCATTTTCTTTCGTTTTCCACGTCCATTTTCGCCTCATCTCAATGACATGCACATATATGACGTCCCTGAATGCGGAATTGTCGCGCGAATGCTTATTTTAGTGCAACAACATCGAGAAAGAAAAAAAAGGTTTGCAACGATTGCCATCGGTTTCTTTTGGCGAACGACGCGTAATATCTTCATCAAAGTCGGTGGGGAAGAGAGTCGCGGGGAGGGATTACTAAAGATCACGTACACGTCTGCGTGAGAAAGAAAAAGAGGTTCCTCCAACCTGAGCATTTAAAAGTGAGATCACTCTCACGACAGCTTCCGTGCGTCTCGGCAGGACTAAAAAAAGATGATTGTGGAGCGCGTGTTACCCAAGAACGGGGTGGCGTCAAGAACAGCAGTGCAAACGAGGAAACCTGGAGAGTGTGTCAACATGTTCAGACAAAAAAGTCTACACCTAATAGATTGAAACCTTATAGAAGAATCGCGACGATTTCGTTCGTAGTTTGCGATGCAGAAAAAGTATTTTCTCATAATTTTCCAAAAGTGAACAACTATCAATTTTTCTCCATTTTGCAAACTAGATTTTTTTATTATTCTACTATTTTTTGCATTTCGGGACCCGGGAAATTGGTCGGTTGCACCGGAAGCGGGACCAAAGTTGCAGGATCATTACGACAATGTAGGATTTGAAAAAAAAAAAGATAAATAACACCCACCAGTGCCGATTGAGTCATTTTACACTCACTAGTTTTTTTTTTATTTATTTTTTATCACGCTCCCTCTGTCTGTGCCTTTTTGTGTCTCACAACCGTATTTGTAGTCTCCGTCGATGCGTTCTCGACAGTCAACACGTTCAACAAGTTGTACCGCACACGTTTCATTGAGTTATTCCTCCGTAGACGTGTATATGTATAAGAGCCATGCACCCGTAACACGCCGAACATCGAACTGCCGCGCGAATCTATATATACAAAGAGAGACTCGCGGCGGCGAGAGGGACGGAACTATGATACGACCCGCAATCGGACTTAACTCACGTAGATAATCTAATGTATATAAATAAACCACACTGCTGCTGCACTGAGCTATATACGTGTATATTAGAGAGAAACGGCCTTGCAAGTACATACGACATAAGGCATTACCACAGGCACGCAAGTTTCCTTAGCGCCATCAGCCTCGTCTCCCCTTTCTCTGCTGCTGTCTTCCCTCTATCAAGGATGTGCTTATTCCGCGACTCGGTCACGATTTGCGATTACCACATTGGCATGCCCGAGTTTATCGTCCATCATTCACAAACCCACACGTTCCAATTTAATCTCCAATTTTCGCTCCGACTCTCCTTCTCCGTCTCTGTTTCCATACGATTCCCATGCGAACGATCCAGCAGGATTATCGCGATCAATTTTTCATCGTGCTTTTTTTTTTTCGATCGCCCCATACGAGCAAACGAACATTCGTCTATCCATTTTACAAGTTGAAATTATTTTGATATTATTATTTGGTCCTGGTTTCGTACCCACATCGTCCTAATGGACCCAAACACGAGAAACAACTTGAATATCAACTACCAAGAAAACTCCTGAGAGACAGACTCTTTGTTATCGACTAAATCCTTCTGAAAAGACTTGTTTATGACGCGCGTTTGTACTTTTCTTTCATTAGTCTCTATTGCTAATAAAAGATGTACGTTTTCTGCGAATCTTTGTACCTTTGATGCACATCCTATTCATTGAATCCGTAATTATGACACGAACGGAGAAAAATATTAAACGTTCCTCGACACACTCGGAGCCACACACTGCATTGACACTTTGCGTCTTTGGTGGCCCTTTGTTGGCTTTTTTTTATTAAAATAAGTCAAAAAATACGCTCTAGATATTTATTGACACGTGTACATAATAAAAATTTGGAAAATTTCGAATGCGATTCCGAAAATTACGAGAATCCAGAGGACTCTTGCAAATTTGGTTTTTTAGCTTCGGTGGAATGGGAAACTTGTGGCCTAGAGATTTTGGTATCTTGAAAGAAAATTTGTAAGAAAACAAAATTATAATCAGCATTTTTGCATTGTGTAGCATATTCGAAAAACTTGGCTAGATATTTTTTGAGGCAGATAGCACAACGTTGCTGTTGGCTGACCGGTAGGAAGGATTCTCGCTCGTGCAAGCGAGGTGAGAGAGAAGTGAAAGACCGGTTCGAAAGGATGCTCCCACTTTATGCTCCGACTTGAGCACAAAATGAACGCTTTGCTGCTGCTGCTGCTGCTGCTACCAAGCAAGTGGTAACACCAGCAGCAAAGACGCTAGGGTGATTTTATTTTTCAATCAAAGGAGCTTCTTCTCCATCTTATCGCCCTTTCTTTATCCTCATCATAGAGAATTCCCTCTGCTTTAGCGTTTCTGCTTTTTACTTGGAAGTCAACCTTTCACCCGCATCGTCGCTTCCCATTTCTTCGCTATGATATATTTTTCCACCAGAGACGATATACCGTCGACGAACATGCACTGAAAATTGAATTTTGTCGACAAACGTCGATTTTTTGGTGAATACGGTGAACTAAATATTTTTTTTGACAATTTTATAATTTCCATTATTTTGACAATATTTTTTATTTCGATCGGCTTTGTCAGTAAAATTTACGATTGGAATGACAAAAATGTACTTTTCGCAGGATATTTCTAGACTAATTCTTGCTGCAATGACAAAATTTTTGTGATTTTTTTGAAAAACGTTTAGTCGAACGTATGTAACAAAATATCGATCTTGTCCAATCAAATTTTCTTTTTTAACGATGCTGCAATTGCTAGATTGAATATTAGTAATGAATCGCTAAAATGCGATTGATTGCTTTTTGTGCATATATTTTTTAAAACACACCTTTTCTCGAGATTGGTTCGATGTGTCAACCAGGATCGAACGATCATCAATCGTTCGACGATCCTGTATTGGTTCCTCCACTCTTTTGCCTTCCACTTGCCTTTTAGTCCTAAAGCAACGATATCGTCAGTTAATTTTCCAAGTGCCAGGAATATGTTTGTGTATTTGCTCATGAGCGTCCCGATTAAACAGAGCACAAATTAGCCGACCAATCCTGCACGTAAAAAAAGGGCAAAAAGGCAGAAAGCTTTTTCGGAACTTTATTCACACTAATAAGGCGTTATAGTAAATCAAAATTTTGAGAATAATACTTTATATACCAATGAAAGTTATTGGACAATGGAGAGCAGTCTGGAAACGGTGTTGGGACTTTCTAAATTTAGGCCGTTCAACTTTCACGTTCGAATTTTATCTGCTGTTTCTTTCTCTACCCAAACGGATATTTTTAGAGAACCACGAACTTTGGAAATGTAAAAAGAAATAATTGCAAAGTGAAATGGACTGGCTTCACTTGCAATTATGGTCGCTGCTCTACACGTATTTACTTTTGTTTTTCTACCACAGTAAATGAGGAAAAGTTTTCTGTTCGCAAAGTGTCTTGAGGTTTTGCATTCATTCGATTGATTGTCCATCGCCGAGTCGTCTCTCAAACCGAAAATCATTTCGATGGTCCCATTTAAAGGTGAAAATAACAGTGGTACGGGATGGTTGCAAGAAAAAGAGAGTCGCGAAGATGCTTTTCACAATTTTCCGCAAGGCCGAGCTAGCAAAACGGAGTCCTCGATATGACTCTGCACGCTGCTGCTGGAAGCCAATGCGAGCATAGACCGCCAGATCGTCGCTGGCGGAGAACGTGTACAGTCTTTGCGCCGCTCTACGTGTACTTGTTTCGAGTAAGCCTATACAGTCAAGTTGTATTTGGTACCAGGCGTTGACGCTGAGCGTCCTCCAGCGCTGGCGCCACAGTCGCCATAGTTATCGCCGCGAAGCATCGCGCGTGAGCCGTGAAGTGGGTTAGGTCGATGAGGCCACGACTCGACGATGCCAGCTCGCGCTCTTCTACGCAGCGCTCTCGATTCCTTTTGGCACTGCGCTACCGATGTAACGCACATTTCATCCGCAGCTCTGAATAATGTCATTGCAAAAAAAAATGATTATTTCGACCGAATTTTACTGACCCTCGCAATATTGTGAGTGTCTTCTGAAATGCAGCCTCCGATCCGTTGAAATTGAATGAAATTCAACGGTCTGGGGACCCAAATTTGCATGTATGCTTCGGTTTCAGCGGATTGTATTTCACGTTTAGCCTTGAAAAGCAAATTTTCACGATTCCAACTGATATCGTAACCGGTCAGAAACGAATTTTTGGATTTTTGGTCCACCTGTCTTTGGAAAACTTTTGGAAAACCCAACTTTCGGAAAACCCACCTTAAGATGGGTTTTCCAAAAGTTTTCCTCAACAGCTTAGATCGTGTGCGGCCAGATCTCCGTGCTTCATGCAAGACAGCAGCGAGTTCAGAAAGCAAGTTTCCGCGGTTGATCTACAAAGTCCTGAATACGGCGAAGAATGTTGCTACGGAATCCGCGAGCGGTATGTTGACGGTACGGGCAGCTGTTAACAATCCCTGGACGCCAGAAAAATCGAGTCATTATCTTCCTCGTTGAAGAGGGGAGGGGGGATATCATGTAGGCCACGTAACGTCATATCTCTAGCTTCGTCAACAAACTGGCCGTCGTCCCATCGCAGCTCTGTTGAATCAGCGAGAAGCTGCTGTACTTGTTTCGACAAAGTTATGATCGTTTTTTATTGCAACCATAACTGCATGTGCAATGTGGTTCAGTCTTTGATCGAAGCGGATTTGTTCCAAGATTCCCGCTATTTTGCCTCCGTGCGTTTTCAGGATATTCAAAAACGCTTTGTTGCAATTACAAGAAAATGCAGATTATCGTCCATCGGGATGTCTTCAGGGACTCATTTCCGCCCATTAAATAACACACTAACCCGGTTCTTTTTTTTTCTTTACATTTAAACGCTTGAAACTCGAAACCGTCTCGCTTCCTTAAACTTTGCTGAAATAACACAAGTTTTTCGACTCAAGACTTGATAAGGTTCCCTTGGAAAATACTGAGACTGTGGGTGATAAATTCTCTGGCCGCTTGACGCCGATGACGAAGCTGGCGAACAGAGCACACGCGTTTCATAGCTTCGGAATCGTGCGAGGACTCTGTGTCATACAACGTGATCCAACATGTATGCCTCTGACTCACGCTCTCTACATATATACATAAAGCACGTGTAGTATCTTCCGCTGAAACAATCAGCGATCTTGAATCTTGGAGAATCAGTAATGTCTCCAGCATCGCTCATATTTTTAGTATCGCGCTGATCAAGTATCACGAAAGGAAAAGCGAGCTGTGAATCTTCTGAAAATATTTGTGAACCAATCGGGAAAGTCTTGCAAAAAAACAGCTGAAATTTATGAATTTTCAAGTCTCATCGAGTTCCGCCATGTTTTGAAAAGTATCGAAATTTCGAAAATCTTTTTGGCCAGTTGTTTCTTCATAGTTTCTTTGATTTTCGACGAGCAAATAGTTGCGGCGGAAATTATTGACATAATTAGATTAAATTATAGGAAATTTACGTTCCCAGCTAATTTCCCAAGTTTCTATACACGATAATGCAAAAGAACTCAATTCAGAAATATTGTGAACGCTCCAAGGTACCGAAGCCACATTTTCTCACGTTTCCGTACAGTAACATGCGAATTTCCTGCAAAGAATTTTATTACGTACTGTAGAAGAAGAAAAAACACTCGAAATGCGATAATCTTTGGCACAAATGCCGAAGCAAAGTTTCTGCACATCTGCTCGCGGTGCACATCACTATTAATTGACTAATCCATAGCCGCACGATATAGATATGCTTTGCTACAGTTTAGTAGCAATATTTATTTCATTGTACCGGCGTTACGGAAGCTTTGCTGTAGTTACATCGTAAACAAGAGCAGGAATCGAATGTTTGCATCCAACTACCGTTGCATGGTTAATTGAAAATGCTGTACGTCATAATGACGAAGCCAAAAATATCGAAAATTCTGAAAATAGACAAACTCGCATGAGAAATGTCCACTGGAAATTAAATATTGTCAAAAAAACGTCGATATTTCGTTGAACACGGTGACCTGAATATTTTTGGATAATTTCGAAATTTTAGCAATTTTGAAAATATTTTTGATTTTTAACGGAAGTGTCAGCAAAATTTACGGTTGGAATGACAAAAATTCACATTTCGAAGAGACTTTCTAGAATATTTTTTGCTGCAATGACAACATTCTTGTGATTTTTTGAAAAACAAAGATTTATTGTCAAACGTATCCAACAAAATATCGATCTATTCCAAAAAAATTTTCTTTTCAGCGTAAATAATTGAAAAGCATTGATTCGCAATGTGCTCGTTATGCCGCACGTTCCAATGGTATTCTGCATGGTCCATAATAACCATTCAGAACTTGCCGTGATCCAGAAATGAATTTGTAAAAGTGAATTTCGCAGAAGCACAATTTATGGGAGACTTGTGCATGATGGAGATATGTAGTTGCGATATCGAATTGAATGTTTTTTGACATTGAAATTGATCAGGTTACTTGCGCATGAACAGTCGGGCGTTCTAGAAAATAAATCATTTCCTGGCGCTATCCCTTCCAATGTTCGTAGGTGAAAAAATCGATCGATTTCTGTATATAAAACCGTGCGATAAAGATAGACGTTGTTAAATGGAGAAATAATGCGCTGTATATTTAAACCGAGCTCCGCAGTTTGGCAGTTGGTGCCAAAAAGCTGCAAAAAAAGTGGATTTTTTTTCTTTTTCACACCAAAACTTGTGTAAGCAATTTTGGTGCGGGTTTTTGATAATACATGAGGTTTAGAGTGATATCGCGTACATAACGTGACGAACATCGATACATAATGAATGCATATACCGCGTACATGGTGCTATATACAGGAGCATCGCGCGGTGCAATAACGGAGAGAGCGAGCGGCAACGTTCGAAACGAGGGAAGCTCGACAAGAGAGATCGTAGCGAACCCGCCGCCGCCGCCGCCGCCGCTGCCGCCACCACCAGGGTGTAGCGTCGAGAATACGATTTTGCAAGGCGCATGCTCGAGGGTCGAACGGAAAAAAAATCGGCCCGGCAGACCGGGGGCGGGGATTGGTGTGCCGTATCGATCGTGCCAACATCGAGTCCGTGTACCGTCGGTCGTATACACTGGGTGCCGGTGCTCTCATGCTGTTTTTCTTCTGCTGACGCTCTTTCCTCTCGCGTGCTCTTCACCTTTATATCATCACGGTTATGGAGAGTACGAACGCCACGTAGACGACGTCCAACTAGTTGCTGCAGGTTCTCCAAACGCCGAAAAAACAACAAGATTAAATTTAAAAAAACTCAACCCTTGTTTCCCGCGTACCTTCGAAATCGGAAATCTCCGTTTTCATTACGGGACGTGATGACGACATTCTTATGCTCGGACCCCATGCAATTAAACATGTTCTCCATTTTTACCATGTCCCTGAAGCTCCTCGAATTCGTCCACATCCCACGAGAAAATTGATTTCGCAAACCAACGCGTTTATATAAATAGAACAGCATTTTTTCGAATTATTCGAAAACATTGAGTAAATTTCTCTTTTTTTTTTCAAACATTTCACATTTGCAGCACACGTCCCGTGTGTGCACTCTTGGGAGCTTGGACCCTGAATCAGACGTTGAGGGCTTTTGCTACCGATTCAGAAGTTCTCGACCTTTGCTCATGTTCCTTTGATTTGTCCATCCCATTAGATCTGTTTATGAAATTTCTTTCCCCTTGGGTCCTTTGGATCGCTCCGGTCTTCCTTGCACGTAAAGCAAAATATAGAAAAACATTTTCTCTTTATTTTGTCACGAGTTAATACCGAATAACCCAATCAACTTTCCCAGCGTTTAGAACTTTCAGACTCTCCACCCATCGGCACTCGCTGTGTGTACGCTCCGCTATGAGATGCACTCGTAGTTCGACTTTCATGTTTTACAATCGCGATTGAAATTTTCCTTCGTTAGTTGAGGAAAAAACAAAAGACACTGGTTGACCGTAAATTTCATTCCATGCTGCATCGACTGCAGCGTCCAGTATTTCGTAAAATTTTTATTAAAATTCTGGCTTCCATAGTTTTTGTCTGCTTCGGGATCGCGACTCGTAATTGAGGTTTTTTCCATAACCCGTTGTTCGTCGCACGTATGGAGAATATGACAAAAAGGCGTATAAACGTGTTACAAAGTTCTTGGAATTTGACGCATGTGAAACTTTTCCGCACGGTCCATTTTCGTGGAAGTTGAATAATTGTCGTGATGATTATTAAAGTTTGTAATTTGTTTCTCATCATGAAATATTCTGGTAAATTCTTCCTGTAATTAGTTTGCCTAATCAGCAGTATCGTCCTCGTCTATACTTTTCAATGAATCAATAACACATAAGAATGAAAAAACTTTTACCGAAATATTTCGGTTATGCTTTTGCGTAATTATTTATTTCTTGGTTCAAGGCTTTCGGCACTTGTCATTAAATATATTTCTCATAGTTATGTTTCACGTGAAAGCCCCCCCCAACGCCTACGCACTACACGTGCGTCACACACACTGACTCAAATTCCAAACGTGCTCCCAGGGATGTTTTCCACGGATAAGTAATACGAGGAGAAACTCGAAACGTTAAAAACGATCTAAGAATAAGGGTTGTCGCGGGCAACGATCAACCGTTGCATCTTGTCCGCAGAGGGATGTTCAACAGTCCCATGAATTGATTGTCAAGCACTTGATGAGCTTAATCGTGTCCAAATTCGTTGATTAGATTGGAGTCTTAATTGTTTGGTCCAGCTGCCAACAAATATTTTCTGTATGGCATTTTTTAACGAATTTTGAGTATAAAAATGCATTTCCCAGTTGGAAATACAATTTGAATTTTTATCGTCAAGTTTGAACTTGATGCAACGCACTGAAAAGAAAATTTTGTTGGATACGTTCGACTAAACGTTTTTTTTTTTTCTGAAAAATCACAAATATGTCGTCATTGCAGCAAGAAAAATTCTAGAAAGTCTCTTCGAAATGTAAATTTTTGTTATTCCAATCGTAAATTTTACCAACAGTTTCGTTTTGAATGAAAAATATTGTCAAAATTACGAGAATTTTGTAGTTATCCATAAAATATTTAGGTCGCACCGTGTTCAACAAAATATCGACGTTTTTTGACAAAATTTCATTTTCAGTGCGTCATTAGCGCAGCAATCAGTACCAAGGCATAGCTCTACTTGGAATTTCTTGTTTTATGTGTGTGTAGGCGCGTGCGTGTGTCAATTTTACTATACCTAAAGGTTGGTGTGCCAAGACCAAGGACGAACTGGCGCACTTGGCTGAGCGATAGGCCGAGTAACATAAGAGTTTGTGCGATACGAGGAGAGGATAAAGTTTGCAATAATACCGAGCATAAATATTGAGAATCCGAAGCAAGTCCCGTTTTCGACTCAACTTCGGGAAATCCCTCTTCACTTAAAAAAAAGACTCTCTATCCTGGCAACTCATTTAAGAGAAGAGAATCGATTTTTTCGGTCTGTGCTCCGGTTCTTTTATACTCACGAGCGTTCCTACATGCGAGCAGACTTTATAAAAAGTCTTATATTCTGCTCAAGGGTCGCAGGTACACTCGGCGCGACGAGAAATTTTCATTTTTCAAGAATTTTCGCATTCCCTATAGTGTTACGAGGCCGAATCGTTTTACGAATGAGCAAACAAAATAATCAAGTGTATTCAGAATTGATAAAAGAATTTATTGAGGGAAAAGATCAAGTCGATTTTTATCTGCATGAAAAATGAAGGAAAATTTTGAATCGACGTGGTTGCATGGCGTTTTGGGAATATGAACTACAGCTAGAGGTTAAACTATACTATTCCAGGACGAAGAGGTCGCGTCGCTCACGTCTCTCTGCGACCCGAGGACGATCGATCGCTGCTCTCCTCTGTCTCTCTCCCTCTCTCGTAAAGCGCGCACCGTGCAGAGTGTGTACCAGCGTGTCGCTCTCTCTACCCCAATTTTCTCTACCAAATACATACGATCAAAACGGGCATATCCAAAATTTGACTCATCGAATTTGGTACCGAAATGGCTGGGTTGACACTTCGTTACAGTTATTTTTAGTGTAAATTCGGTTTCAACCGAGCCGTAAATCAATGATTGCATAATTTCTTACACAACGTAATCGGAACTAGTGGAAACGTGTCCTCAGACCAGACCGAGAGAGCTCAAAAATGAAAAAAGAACGACGGAGGCGCGTTCGTACCAACTTTTTTCCCGCTCGTCGCCCTTATCCCTGATGTTCCTCGTGCGTTCTATTTTCTACGCGAAGAAGAATCGAGGGTGGTACCGAATTTATTAGGGGTTATGAACACACGGGGGTTCCCCAGCGAGGCGAAGAGGGCGCTCCCGATGGCGTCGTCGTGTCACATTGGCAATCCACCCTCTCGTGGCACGAGCGAGCCAAGGGGATGAATCGATCGGTGCGCGTGTCCGCGCGTGTGTCGGCCGGCTAGGTCCTGTGCGACCTAGCCGGCGGGCAGAACCCAAAGTGAAATCAGAAAGTTCTCTAGTAATATAGACACCGAGCTTTATAAAATAGAGGTCGAAAATTCTATGCACCGTAATATTAAACAATAAGACTGCAATTAAAATTATGTAAATACGTGTTAGAGTCCAATTTTATTCCCCGTTTAATTTGCAGTTGTTCGTCTCCGTGCTGATACACCGCCACTATTTCTTCATCTGTATTAATAGCGAACACTCCGAGGGCCTCGGTCTCTTCCGGTTCACCAGCTGGCGCCCGACTGAGCGCGTCCACGTGCGCCAATTTGACCCCCGGTCGATGCACAATCTTATAATTATACTCACTGAGTAAATCATGCCACCGTATTACCTGTGGATTTAACGTTTTCTGTGAGTCCAAGAAACACAATGCTTGGCAGTCCGTGACGATCGTGAACTCCACGTTGGCTAACATTGCTCGTAATCGCGATACCGCCCAAACAATTGCCATTAATTCCAGTTTTCCGCTGTGATATCGGCTCTCCGGCTCGCTCGTGCGTCTTCCGAGTCGCTGACGTCATCGACGTGTGGTTCCCACACCCGGAGCTGGCTCGCGTGAGCTGTGGTCACGTACCGTTTCCCGGCTGCATCCGGATTGACGTCGGCAATTCGAAACGTGTCCCCGGGGAGTTTTTCCGTGACTAGTAACGGCCCGCGATATTTTGGATGCAGCTTCGTCGATTCTCCCGTGGATGGGGGCACGGTTTTCATGAAAACAACGCTCCCCTTGTCTATATATATGTTCCGTGTCCTGCTGGCGTCATATCGCTCCTTCATTCGCTGTTGTGCGATCTCTATGTTGTCACGCGCGTGCTCATGTCGCTGCTCCGATGAATCATATTGCTCCGTTTCCGTGGCCGTGATTCTGCGAATCGTACCCTCGTTTCTCCTGGGAACGTACCCGTAAATTATTTCGAATGGACTCTTACCAGTGCTCGCGTTTCGCATCTCGTTCAAGTCCATTTGGATCGAACGTATCCCGCGATCCCATGTCCGTCCGTCATCATCCGCGAGGTTGCTCCGAATCGCTGCAACCAAGGTGGCATTGACGCGCTCCACCTGGCCGTTTGCTTGTGGATGACGCGGAGAGTTGAGAGTATGCTTTATGCCATGGTCGTTACAGAAGCGGCCGAATTGTGTCGAGGTGAAACACGTCCCTCGGTCTGTCACCACACGCTCGGGTGCGCCGTAGTTATCAACAAATTCGCTCAACACGCGCACTGTACTCGCTGCTCGCGTGTCGCGCACCGCTCGAATGACGACAAATTTCGATAGATTGTCTACAATTACCAGAATGTACTTGTTACCCTTGCTGCTCGCGACGAAGGGACCCAAGTGGTCCATGTGAATGACAGCGAACGGGCGTCGCCCCGGTGGAATCGGGTGTAACTCGCCGGGTTGTCGTCCTGGCTTTGATTTACTCGTGACACATTTGAGACACGCGCGAATGTGTCGTTTCACATAGTTCCTTACACCCGGAAAGTAGTAGTGGTCCAGTATGCGCGCTGCCGTCCGTTCGGCGCCCGGGTGACTCTTTAAGTCGTGGAATTGTGTCACTATACCCTTTCGCATTTTTTTCGGCACTACGAATAATTGTCGTCCGTCCCGATTTTTGTACAGAATACCTCCGCGCAATTCGTAGTCTTCCACGCAACTCTGTTCGTATTTCGTCCGCGCACTCACATACGCGATCACGATGTCCAAATACGCCAAGTTAAATTTTGATCCGTATGTGATGCATTTATAACGCCACGAAAGCTGCTTTAGCAGTTTTTCAAAATCGACCGCGCGAAATTTTGTCACTCCGATGAGCCCGATGAGAAAAAAAAAATTGCAAATTTATTTACCATTTTTTTTTTCAACAAAAAATGTTTTCTGGTCCATTTTGTAAAATATTTCGTAACTCAAAGCGTAATTATTGTTTCGGGATGAATTATTACAAGTAGAAAACGTAATTTTGTAAATATTGGGGTTTCCGTTGGTACCAAGCTTGTGGTTATTACTACTCGCATTGGCGTCCGCAGGAGAGCGAATTTTTCGGGAATAAGGCCACAGGGGAGCTCATTGCGTGCACACGCATTCGGGAAATAACGGAGGGTGAGAATAAAAGGGAGAAAAGAGAGAGAGAGAGGGAAATACAACAACGCAATACCTTCGTCGCGGAGGGTTTTATAACAGCAGGGAGTCGTCCCCTTCGCCACGTGGACGACCTTAGCTCGAAAGCTCCGAAAAATCTTCTTGGGTGACTTTGCTGCCTTTGACGTGGAAAAAATGTTTCTTATGATTTCCTACACGTTTGCTAGTTTCTGGAGATTGAATTGATCGGTGATCTTATCGTCACAAGGCTAATGATAAAATGAACACGTGGAAGGAACACCTCTGAAATTTCTTGCGAACACGTGCAATTGTCAACAACACTAGCGCTCTAAACACATAAAAAACGCGAGCGACTATAACTTGAAGCACTGGCCTTCTGTTGAAACCAATTCCAAAAATAATTTATGCACTTTTGACAAGACTTTCCGTTCTTTGGGGTCGTAATGAACGCAATTAAAAATGCTTGCTCCAAAAATGCAACAAAAATCGAAATTGGAACGATTTTCTTTGCATAATCGAAAATCTGAGACTGCGAATAAGTTATTTTTGTCACTTTTCAATATCTGAAAAAAAAAAAAACATTGATAAGAGAGAAAACTTTATCAACTTCCTTGAAGTTTTGCCGCACAACGCAAGAACGCAAGGCCGTATAAAGGCGCGGGAATTCATATAACTATATATATATATATATGAAGCACTCGCGTTTCCGGTTCTCCGAGGGAATCCGATGCCACGCGATGGTGCGTGCTAAGCGGCGGAAAAGAGAAATAGGTTTCCGTGCGCAGTACGTCAAAAAATAGGGAATAAAAATTGGATTAGGCTACGAACGGAATGGAACAAGTTCCTTCTCGAAGGCGGCATTTGAGAAGATCAACATTTAAGCTTAATATACGAGGCTGGTATAGCGTCCAACATGTAGAGTGGGACGCTATGCGGAAAATTCTGGCAGCTTGGTCTGTGGGAGGGAGAGACTTTTACGGGGAGCGCGGCTGGTTAGGACGAGGGTAGAAAAACTCATATCCTCTAATGAAGTAAAACGGGAAGAAGCGCCACGTAGCGGCGGAAGATGAAGATCGACAGGACGAGAGGGAAAAAGCAGAAATAGAAGAGTGAAGTTTGTGGAACGAAATAAAGGGGGCGTTGCTTGGGTGGAAACTGAATATATAGATAGAAAAGGTACAGCGTGGAAGAGAAGAAACGAGAAATCTACGAGAAAGTGAGAAACATCGAGAACGACATAAAAAAAGGAGGGAAGAGAATGAGTGGCGAACGCTGGGTACATGGAAGAAAGCGCAAGAGATTCCAAGTGGAAAGTCCAGAGCGCAAGAGCGAGATGGAGACCGAAAAACTATATATAGGCGAGCAGAATCGCAAGGAGGAGTATGAGGTGGCGAAGCAGGAGGAGGAGGAAGCGCAGAAGGACGACGAGGTCGAGAAGAAACGTGGTGGGTGGGAGTGCGAGAGTAGTATAAGGGAACCCGCACTTGGCTGAGGGAGGGGCGGGGGATACATAGTGCCTTTATGTATATATGTGTCCCGATAAATGAGGGAAGAACCTAGAGAGCGAGAGAAAACTCAGTGGTACGAACGCGGACGGAGAAAATACGATCGACAGTAACGAAGCACCCTCTCCGTCGAGCCCTCGCTCCGTGAGATATAAAGACAGACGAAGAAAGCAGAGAGAAAACGCCAACTTCTGCGCGCTCTTCTGCGCGTCTTTCTCTCTCTTTCCCTCCTCGATATTTTTCCGTTCCTCCTGGAACTGCGCAATTTGCGATAAAACAAAAACGTGGATGAAGAACGAGAAGAGAACGAAGCGCAGAATCCGTCGTGTGGCTGTGGAAAAGCTCCGTATATATGTGCAATTTTCATTTACGAATATCCAAGCGAATGCAATTCAACCAACTCGGATCCAAAGATAGCAAAAACAATGGAGCCTGAACGCATCCAACTTTCTACCAATCCTCACCCCCATGGAACGTTGGCTTAGAAAAACAAAATTGTTTAAACACGCGCAAAGATCCCGGTACAGGGTCAGAGCAACCCAGGCTGCATGAAACGAGACTAGAAATTTTTGATAATTACTCTGTATTTTCCTTCTCGTCTGTCGTTCACATCATTTGCTCAAGTAGGCGGGTCCAAAGTAATAAAATACCGAATTTTCTTCGTTATACAATTTCGATCCAAATGCCATGGAACCCTGCACTATCAAACGTGTTTAACAAACAGACGGAATAGATACATTTTTTGCTCATTTCTTACACGTGCCTGTTTTTAGACTTGCGTATTTATCTGTAGATTGGTTAGGATAGCGAAAGCGACCGATAGAGACGAAAAATACAAAGAATACCTGAAATCGTAAAACTGGGCTTAATTAAAGGGTTAGTCCGCTCGTCAACGGTTACTGTCCACTTGGTCTGGAGTGGCGTATAGAGTAAAAGAGCGGCGATGAACATACATACATAGAATCGGGATGTTTGCAATGAAGCTAAATTGACCCATGATATAGGATCTGAGTTTGCTGCAATTGTTATTGGAGCTTTAGAAAGGACGAGAATTTAATTGAAAAAAAGTAATGGCTGACCAGGAGACTCGCGAAAGATTCTTCACGACGGACCCCGCGAAATATGTTGATTGGTTCATTTTCGATTGGAGGTTGCCGCTCTTAGTCCCTGATGATTCCTGAGCAATTTAGTAATAACGCGTAGCGAGAAACAGTCATGTTCGTTGCAATAGACATGTACGACGAGAGAGGCAGCCGCACCATATCACAAATGCAGAAATCCAATGGTTGGAGTGACGGGAGAGAAGCTGGAATAATATACGCACACGATCGCTGCATTTCTCTATACAATAACGGGAGGGATACGAATCGACGTGGTAATGGAAGCATTAGTTGTTTTCGAACTACCGACATAGCTGCAATGGTCAGGAGTATAATGAATCTATTCCAGAGGGATGCTGTACACACGCTTTGCGGGGCTAGTGTGAGAGGAATCAAGAGTGGTCGAATGAGTGTGTCCACAGTGTTCTGATGCAGCGTCCCACGAACCTGCACTGCATGCACCTCGCGTTGCATCTCTCCATCTCCTTTTCGAATAGAGGATCGTTCAAAACGAGTTCGGAAAGTTGTTGCAGACAATCTTGTCCATCATGGTCCCATGATCGGAAGAGCCTACATCTGGAATTGTTGCCCATTGGCATGAGTCAAATTAGAAAAGGTCGAAGCGTTTGCGTTCAAGCAGAAGATGAAATAATGTCAGAGAAAAAATTGCAGTCACCACAGAACAACGACGACCGTCAAAAAAATAAATGAACAAAAAATAAATGTCTCTGCTTCAAAGAAACATGTTGGAAAAAAAAATTCAGCATAATTGTGGATCACCCAGTACAACTTGGACTACGCGGTGATATAAGCCGACTGATGAGTGAAGCCTGCGGGCCATTATCGTTCAAATTATGGCTATGTATTACGCGCATCGAATGAGTTTTGAAATACGACCGACGATTGGGGAGCCGGGGATATTATTTACAGATTATTGTAACAACTGGTTATTCTATAGCAAAATTTTCTCTGGTTCTACGTGGCTTGCGCGATACATCATTTTTTTTTCTATATATTTATGCTTGAATGTATCACATGCTAATGACAGCCAATTAAGCACAACAATAGGACATATATTGTATATTATTGTTTAAACGGTCCATGAACGAGAATCGTTTTTCTGCTAATTATAAAATTCCCATATGGCTCTTTACATAATTAACTATGGGATGGTTCACAACAGGATCAATGATTCAAAGCTGCTTCGACAAGGGAAACAGGCAAACAATATTCATCAAACAATAATATCCAAAATAGTTGCATGAATTTAATCAATTAGCTACATTCATCACCGTACGAGTTTGTTGCCTCCGGGTTACAAGTGTGGTGTCATAACAACCTCCAGTTTACTGTTTTTTCGCTGCAGTTTTACAGAAATCGCACCTTCATAAACAATAAAAACAAACGTAACAATCACTTGGCGACTGCTGTTTGGAAGAACTAGCAAAATGCATTGGCTCCGGGTTGCATAATTGAGAGCAGATCATAATACAAATAAAAGCACTGCGCCCGTCTATAAACATACCTTAGTGACCCGTATATATGTATACTCGGTTAACCAAGTCCCTGCAAACAAGAGACGAAGTGAAAGAGATCACGAGAGGGAGGGAGCGAGAGGGACAGAATACGTTTCTAGTGTGATAGGGGATGGTCTTTGTTGACGACGGCATGGGGCGTACTGATGAAGTTCAAAAATTTTACAAATTTATACGTTCTCGTGGGGATGTAATTCATGAATGTTGAATTATGTTGGCATAATTTGACACGAGCAGGTTTCACAAAGTATGGAGAAGCAAAGTATATACAAAATGGAAGAATCTTATTATATGGTATTTAACCTACTCCTGCGGAATCTTTGTCAAGTCCTTTGATTACAGATAATGAAAAATGCCGGATAGTATTTGAGCGAAAAATGACGGGTCAAGTCTGAAGTCTTCCTCTCCTCGAGTTACTCCGTTCCGTGTTCCTTTGCATCGCTATTCATTCGCTAATAAGTTTGATGTTACGGCATAAATAGTTGAGGACAAAGTGAAAAACCGTATAGATTGAAAAGGATCCCGCATTCACTTTCATCGTTTGATAATCAGGTCAGCATTGGTCCCCTTTCTTGATCAACATAGGTGAACGTCGGCTTTGAGTCGTCCATTCCTCTCGTTGGCCGCCTCTTTCTCTTACGCAGAACCTCTATAGCAGCTCCCCAGCAGTATAACAGGGTCACAAAAGTTTCTTCGAAGGCAAACGAACCTCAGAGAAATCTCACACAGAGAGAAAAGCTCATCGGCACGATGGTGTTGGATTGGTCATGTGCGTATATAAATGTAGTCCACGTTTCTGGCGTATGTCTAGCAATATTCTGATCCTGGTACCTCGTCAAGAAGCGGCGCGTACCAGCAGCAGGATGTGTCCGCTCTCCCTATTTCGCCTTTACTTCATTCTGCTGGTCCTCCTGCAGCTTCGCCTGAGTGCCTTGCTTCATATATCCGTATATCGTTTCTATATGTGTACACTAGTGCGCGTTTATACGTAGATTCTCGGAATGTGGGCGCGTGGATAATGTACTAAAGTTATATACTACACTATGTACGTATAGCGTGGCATTTATATACGGACATATATATAACGTACGTACGCCTACACGACTCGAAGGAATATACACAATACAGGTTCTCTCGAAATTCCCTTTAGCTCACTTTCTCGCAGTTCTCCACCCTCTCCCATCGGCGTCTATCTTCGTCTCTGATTTTCCCTGCTCATGTGCAAATACATGTCTGTGTGTGCGCGTGTTCTACGCAAACACACATGTAGCAGCCTGCGAACAGTCGTAGTACACTTACTGCTGTATGGTTCGGTCGGGTTGTTCGCTTGGCTGTAGTGCTTACAGTAGCAGTGCCTTGGTGGTTTTGGGTGTACGTATATGAAGCGAGGAGCCACGCAGACAGAGACTAACGGAGAGACACACACTGTACAGAATCTAGAGAGAACGAGAGAGTCACCCCACCAGCTATTCCCAATTTAGACTCCCTCGGTCTCTCTGCCCCCTGCTCTTATGCTCCGAAGCAGGGTATAGGCGACTACTATACCTTGCAAGACTTGCGGTGTTGGTTGGTGATGCTGGTGCGGAGCGGGTATGTGTATTAGTGAGGAACGAGAAATAGTGAGGTATCGGAGGGAAGTACGGTTCGTTCGTGATCAAGGTGGAAGAGAGACGGTAGAGAGAGAAACATTTACGAGCGTCCGTGTGTATGCGTGGTTGGCGTTTTGGTAGTGGTGGATAGTGGTAATGGGCAAAAGAGAAACGGAGGAAGCTTTCAAAGGGGGAGCTTGCTCAGCCGACCGTGGGAGAGAAAGGAAGACGGAGGTACGGAGAAGAAGTTGCGCATGTGTATCGCGTGTATAGCTGTGTCCGTATAAGAGATGAATGTATGAGATTGGTGGGTGTGGTTGAACATGTCTATAGCGATGTGTATGTGCGTATACGTGAGAAGTAAAGTACGAGTAGTAAGAGAGGAAGAATCTCATGGGACTGTAGTGGTAGCAGGGAACGAAGTAGCAACGGCTTTTGCTGGTGTAGGGAAACATTGCAGCAAAACAGACTAGGCAACGACTTGAGTGTGTGAAGGGGGGAGCAGAGAGAGAGCGCCAGTGAAAAGAGTGGAAAGGGTCGGTGAAAGACAGCTCGAGAGAGACACGAGATAAAGCACGAAGTGATTCAAAGGTAGAGAAGCGAGACGGAGTCAGCAAAGATAAATATATATATATATATCTATCCTCGTATACCCATACATGTATGCGTATATAAAGTTTCAGTATGGTTGAGGGAGTATGAGCAAAATGCTTTACTCTTCTCTGTTTTTGCCTATGTGTGTACAAGAGAGAAGGAGAGAGCGAGAGAGAGAGAGAGAGAGTTCTCCGTGCAAGAAGTACATGGGACTGAGTGAAAGAGATAAGAGAAACGTTTTTAGTGGGGAGTAAAACGTGGAGACGGAGGGAGAAACTGAGAAAGCAAGAGGGGAAGTTACGGAGGGAAGGAAGGATGGGATATACATCGTCGCCCACACCCAACCCACTATATACCACCGAGCAACCTTCTTTCACCCGTCATATACTCTTTCCCCGCTTTCCCCGTTCTCACTCCTTCTTCTTCGCCCCCTCCCCCTCCTCTGGCTCCTTCTGCCACGCTCCTCGTCGGTAGACGCGCTCTGAAATATCTCGCCGATAATATTATAGAGAGAAAACCCGTGTTGTGTGCCCTGGCCTCGCCAGCACCCCAGCAACTCGACGGCCACGTTGGAGACGACGACGCCGCCGACGACGACGACGACGACGACGACGACGACGAGGACGACGACGACGCTCTGCGTCTATACGTTCTGCAGAGAAAAAGAACACGCGTAGGAGGACGCCGCGGGAGAAGCTGCTGAGGAAAGACGAAGACAGAAAAAGCCTTTCAACACAGGGAGAAAAAGCGGGAGGCATCCAGATATATATGAAGTGTCTAGATACAAATATATGCCGCTGGTTTCTTGCCGCACCGGAGAATATGCTGCACAGATAAATTGTTTTTATCCTAACCATCCTCTTGTTATTAATGTTATAATTATTATTATTCGCCAGTACAATAAATCACAAAACGAAGAAATTCAAACAATCATATTCCTCAGCAAGTTTCCTGGACAGAAATTCGACGGTCGTGTTCTTTCCATTTTGAAAATTGAAGACATGCTGCTCTATGTTTCCTGTTGACATATCAAAAATATTGGTCGAAGCATTTCAACAGCAACTGCCAAACAAAAATCAAACAATCATAAAGTGTGAACTTCAGTTGACTCGTTATGAAAGAATCTTTTTCACTTACCATAGTTGCGAATGATGGATCGAATAATCTATTGATTTTATATACCGCATGGAACAGTATTTCGAATCTCCCGGTTGAGGTGCGTTTAGTGCAGCAGGTAAATGCCGGGAAGAATGAAACTTTTCAAGTCCTTGTCAGAATTACACGGAAGTCTAGTTTTTTTTTTTTTTATCTAAAATAAGAGCTTCTATATCTTGAAACTGCGTATATGGTGTAGCTTCGACGAGCTGCAGGGACAGAGTGTTGGCGCGTTATTCACGAGACGGCTACGCGAGAGAAACCCTCTCGGCATTACCAGCAAAACATTGCATATATGTATCAGGTGGTATCTGCGCCTTACCTATCAAACTATACATTGTATTTTCTTGGGCGGAAGCAAGAGGCCGGGTTGGGATAGAAGATGCGCAAAAGATCTCTTTGTGTAGCGTTAACCGTTGCTTCGAATAGAACCGATGAGTATGGGACAGCGTACAGAGCAACCAGGGGCTTTGTTGAATGAGCAGAGAAGATCATGCAATCGAGCGAGAGAGCTTTCGATCCTTTTTCGCTGCTGGTTGCCAGAGTCCTGCCTCTTTTTTTTTTTTAAATGACCCGAATTTTGAAAAGTTCATATCCCCGGTAAAATTTAACGAAAAACATTCAACTTGGGCTGATTCTTTTTGTTTTTTAATGCAGAATCGCGTGAGCCTGAGCAATTTCAGATCGAAGTCAAAAAATCAGTCAAGACTGCGGTAAAACGATTCGAAAAAAGGAGAACGAAGGGAAAAGGGCGCGGGATTTGCAGTCGTCTGGGGTCTTTTTTGACCCCAGGTTACCGTTCTATGGTTAAACGTTTTTTATTGGTCCGTTGGAGTCGAATCCCTCGGGAAAGTCGCAACGAAAAGGAAATCCACGTCGTAAGAAACACGCGTATGGACATACGATCATTTGCTGTGCGAGGTACATAAGTTTTCTCTTTCGGTATAGACATTGCGTGTGAGCTCTGCGTCTTGCGGTGACGTAGCGTCGAGAAACTGAAGAAAATTTGTATCCCTTGTCTTTGTGTCTGTGAAACTTCATTTCATTATGGTTAAGGATGCCATACGCAGGTTTATCAAAGAATCGAGAAGAATATCTCGCGTCGAAGATTGACGCTTCGTCGATCGATGATCTTGACCCGCGGTCGAGCGAAGCTGAGATAAAAAATTCACAAAGCTTTCCTACACACTCGTGGAGTTTACCGAAGGAAAAAGTATATCGCAATATGAATATCGTCGTGTGTACGTTTGCGTACACACTAATTTGCTTTTTTGCTGGATGTTGTCTAGTGACGCGCGATCAAGGCTCAAAGTCGAAATAATTTACTACGCGCGGGCGTACACAGGAAGAAGAGGTATCCTCTCTGATATATTCCCCTCTTTTTGCATTTGACGCCAGGGAACGAGAGCACTTTTACCCCTTATTCTTCAACCCTTCTCTCTTTCCGTCTCCCTTCTTCGTTCCGTTTTCTCACCCTTTTCCTCGTAAGCGTATCAGCGAGGCTCCCCGGTTCCCAACCCTCGACGCGCTCTGCTGTCGGAGACGCACACAGAAGCCAGGAAGGATATAGCTCCCGGGGTTCTCTCATTTCTACACAGCACTCTAGATCAGCCAACAATGTGTGCGCTCTCCTGCTTCTCCTCTCTATTCCTCATCTTCTTTCTCTCTATTCTCGTACAAAGATTTATACATGTATTGAACATCCGGAGCGCTGTCAAGGAGACGGGCTCGCCGGCATATGGATTATCGTGCAAATAGCAACGTGTGTTACGCCCTTTTGTTCATAAGCCATCGATACACGTTTCTCTTACTTTTACCAACAAAATTCGGCGCGCATCCCTCCCAGCAACGTTCGAAAGATCGCGTCCGCGCCTGAACAGAACCTGGAACATTTTCTCTCTATCCTTATCGCCTATTTCTTCTCTTTTGCGCCATCCCCACTTTCCATCCTTTCGCACAAGCTCCTCTCATTGGTTCCTCCTCCCGACCAATGGAACGTCGCCCTCATGCTTGGCGCATTCCCCTCACACGTGGCTGCTGACACAGACATCCAACGGATATTCCTGCGTACACCCGCGTCGCTTCCTTCGCTTGGGGTTGGTGCTGCTGCCGCCTTCTCCAACGAGATGTACTATCTCCTACGCCGGCTTTTGCTACCTCATATCTGTCTCGAAAAATACGTTCGCCAGAATTTCCAAAAATTACTTTCCCGAAGCCCGTTGATGACGTTTATCTCTACTTTACTCAGTCTTTTCTTTATAACCAAATGCTTCTGCTTGTTTTTTTCCATTGCATATTTTAAACATTAAAATACATACCTATATACATACCTGAGTGTGCTATAAGGTATAGCAGGAGATGGATTGAAGAACGACCACGTGGTCGTTTTCCTGCCTACCCCTTCCGCCCTCCCTGCTCGCACTCTCGCTCAATCTCTCTTCGTTTCTTACCCACGCGCTCGAGCAGTTTTTTCCTCTTTATTTCTATCTCTCTTCTTTTTTTTCTGTAAACATCACGACGTATATGGCGGGAACTCGTTGGTTGTTTTTCATTCTATTCCTCCTTGCTCCCCGTCCTGCGTCTTCCTTCGCCAACTTTGTCGTGGCATATTTCTTTCTCTCACTCGGTCTCTTTTTCTCTCGAGAAAAAATACCTATATATAGCCCCACGCGACAGAGTACCGATATAGCATTAGGGGCGCGAGTTCGGCGCAACTCTCGGTATGCGTTTCGACTCTCTTTCTCCGTCTTTCTCTCTCTCTCTCTCTCTTGCTTTATCCGCCTTTCCTCTTTCCAGGCTCTTTCTCACTCCGTCTCATTGCTCAAACGCTATTTGGGCAGATGCATCGCCGCAGTCCCGCACTGCAGTTGCATCGTGCCGTACCTATCCCACGTGCGAACGACCTACAGTGCTCTGCGTTATCAGTTCTCGCTCGCATCCAAACTTTGAAACTTTATTCGTTCGAAAATCATGAGACATGAGAAATATTTGTTATCCAGATTTTTTTATTGATTATTTTCATGTTTTCCTCATTACTCGTTTTCCTACTGCTTCAATTTTTACAAAAATGGCTCATTTAATTTAGATTTGCGACGAGGAAAATTGTTTTTACAGAATACGCTGCGCTATGCAAGCGAATAGATTTTCATTCTACGAAAACCGAAACATCCGAAGGCTGGTTTTCTAAGATATGTGTTGAACTTCATAATGGGAAACAAAGAATAAAACTCTCAAGGTCGAATCGGCAACCGAGTTGATGCCAAAGGTCCCTGACCCGAGGTCGGTCCGCGACCATCAACGCGGAACCAATCTACTGTGACCGCTGTACCCCGGGGATGATGAGACTCGCGATCTGTACTGAATCAGTCGATAAGTTGAATTATTTGAACGAGATTTACGAAATTTTAAGTAGCCCGTATTGCCAAGTCCGTTTTGGCCAAGACTGTTCATTTTTCGCCATTCCGAATACAAAGTTTTTGTTGCTGTTATCAATAACGAGCCGTGGGATATGCAAAAAACATGTTAGTAACGGCGTTCGCTTGATTTTCTAGAGAGACTGCTCGAGACAAAGTCGTGCAAAATGGTCCATACAGCAAGAGATATAGTTAGCCGAATATGTCCAAGGTGTCGCGGACGATCGGTCGCGATCGTCCTTGGGACAGCCGGTTGTTCGCCGGATGGCCGGGAGAACCGGCATGAAATATACATGTACGTATGTGCTCTGTATAGTATGTGTAAGTTCGCAGCACGAGGCCGGCTCGCGAGGCTTCGAAGGTTATACTTGCCAGGATCACGGCGCCAATGCCAAGATCTTTCTCTCTCTCTCTCTCCCTCCTCTTGATCTCTCTTCTTTTTCCTCTGTCTCTATTTCTCTTTCCTCTCCCATACACACGAGTTTTTTTCTTCGTTTGCGCGCACCTCTACGAACACCCGATGCCACTACCTCCCGTGTGCCACGCGACGGCGTGCGAATACGAAAGAGCCCGACTCGCTCGTATATCTGTAACCTGCTGCTGTATCTCCCTTTTTACCTTCATTTCCCACAGTCCCTTCGCTTCTCGCACTCTCGCGATACCTCGCTCTCTCCCTATTTCACACAAACGCACACACATTTTCGCTCTATATCTATCGTTCATCGCGTTTTTACGATACCAAACCGCGCAAAAGTTGCAATAAAAAAATCGTTACATCCTCCATTAGATCATTCAACTTTTTAATCACGAAATATCACTGAAATATAATCCTCTCACGAGCGGAAGTGCAAAATGGAATGTTGTCAAAAAACCTCGGAATTTTGCTCAACACGGTGAACTGAATAATTTTGGATAATTTGAAAAATTTCGTAATTTTGACAGTATTTTTAGTTTCTAACGAAACGGTCAGCAAAATTTACGATTGGAATGACAAGAATCTGCTTTCCGAAGAGACTTTCCAGAATATTTCTTTCTCCAGTGAGAAAATTGTTGGGATTTTTCGAAAAAACGTCTAGGGAAACGTATCCAACAATAAATCTCCATCTTTTCCAATAAAATCTTGTTTTCAGTGTGCGTAATAAAATCAAATGATACCGTTAAAACGTCAGGTGAGTATTTACAGTCGCGATCTGCATTTACATAATGTAAAAACTAGAAGAGTGATTTGCTCAAAAGTTGTTAAGCACAGATTGATTAAGAAATACTATTCCTGCATTGAATCGCACGGCCAACGTACGCGGTCTGCGACAGTATAGACAATCACCACATCTGTCAGGTGTCCAATGGATACACATGCGGAGAGTATATGAACCTTAAAACTTAATACCCTTTGCTGCTTATATGCGATAACACGCAAGTCTAGGAGACGAGAAACAAAAGTACCCGTCACGCCAACATCTCAGCCCGAAGCTTTATTCAGACACAGACACATATGCATACAAACTGGCGCGTTCCATTCGGTAGGTCTGCTATCTACTATAAAAGGCGAAATAGTGTATACGAATAGTGGGTGTGTTTACGCGGTGGTGAGCGAGTGGTATGAGAGCAGAGGCCAAAGTCGCGTGGCTTTCGTCGTCGTCAACGACGCCGACAACGACGGCGGCCTTGCCATTGCCTAAATAGGTCACCACGAGACTCACGGAGAACCCGCCAGCCGTTCCAGCCGAAGGCTAAAAAGAATCGATCCGACGAGCCGTCAAACTCACCAGTGTTTCGGCTTTTTTCACTTTTTTACCCGAATATCCCAAATTGTACGATCGCGTCACCGAAATTCATGCTTCCACTTTGTGCCACGTAATTTTACTCGCACCCACAACGAAAAGTCAACATAATGCTAAATCTTCGTAATCTCCATCATTCCGCACATTGGAAATTAAATTTTCTCGAAAAAACGTCGATATTTTGTTGATTTTCAGAAAATTTCAACATTTTCGTAATTTCGACAGTATTTTTGGTTTTAAACGGAACTGTCAGCAAAATGTACGATGCAATGATAAAAAATTGCTTTCCGAAGAAACTTTCTAGAATATTTCTTGCTGCAATGACAACATTTTTGTGATTAAAAAAAAATAAAACGTTTAGTTAACGTATCGTACAAAGTATCCGACTTTTCCAACAAAACTTTCGTTTATCAGTGCAGAAATATGCAGTCGATTCCAGCTAATCCAGCATTCTCGAGTTTGTGGAATAAATAAAGTGCCAGCGTATCTTTGGCTGGCCTATTTTCTAATCAAGATCTGATCCAAAAGCGCGTATTCGATGGGACAATTTCAAGAAAGAAAAAAAAACAGAAATCCCGACTCGGGTTAAACGAACGGTAAATGTGCCAGCGGAAACCAAAATCGTAGAGTTTTAACAGGTCGTTGCGATGCTCCGGCAAAAGTGTGTCGTGATCATTCGACGTTGCTACACGATCTTCCAACCGTGTATGTATTTACACGTGCGTGTGTGCCCACATGACTATCCTCGCCCGCTGTATACTTCTCATTCGCCGTCAAGCCAAGACTTAGGCTTGATACGAATAAGTGTGCCACTCTGATGGCCCGCGTTTTTGTTCTTATACATTTCATACCGACTGCAAGAGAGCGACACAGAGAAGAGAGTCTTTACGCGAGCGCCTCTGGAAAAGAAAGTCTGGCAAGAGAGCTTGCGGAACTTGCGGTAGCATTCCCCAAGTGTTGGATTCAATACGGCCTTCTAGACCTATAAGAATACTTTATATAAATATGAGTTTACGATTCAAAATCAATCGATGCAAGGGTCGTTGTAAACAGTCACCATATATAGTGAAGAAACTGAGAGTTCTTCTCTGCATACGGTGACGTTATTCTCTAAAGATATACGAGGATCTGCGATCAGAGAGAAAGAGACAGAGAGTCTGAAAGAAAGGTGATAAGGATTTGAGAATGGAGAGACAGGAAGCGAGACGTGGATGCGAGAGCTTGAAGGTTAGCGCCGAGAAGTGCATATGAAGCACGTAAGCAGAATGAACAGCAGGAGCAGCAGTCGCTCAGTAGTATTCTAGTAGGGCAGAGCCTCGATTCAACAAGTAGAGACGCGACAGCTGTTGATGAGATGAGTCCGCGTTGTGGAGTTTAGCTTTCGGGTTAGCTAAAGATGTGTAATGTATAGTTGTGTACTTAGTCACACGTACGTTGCAGCTATGCACCGCACACAAAGATGTATGATTCCAAGGTACGAGAGAAATAGTATATATACAAAATATACATAGACACGCGTACCATGAGAAATGGCTCGCGAGATAGATCAAGAGCGAGAGAGAGAGAGAGGGAGAGAGAGAGCAAGAGAAGAGACACGAAGAGTAAAGTCTACCGCGCGGTAGGCAGTCGGTGGAATTGAGTTGAAGCGAGCGGTGCTCGCACGTTCCTTTGCGGCTTCAGAGCTTCTGGCACATAGAGACTGTAGACAGAGAACCAGAGAGGGGCACAAGTGGCGTTGGTTTGAAAACTTGGAATGTGACCGAGCCAGGCAGCAGCCTTGAGATGGCCAGTAGCACGAGTCAACCTATCGCGGGCTTTGTACACATCACAACTCCCTTCTTACGCTTCAACTCCCTTTTTTATTCATAACACTCTTCTGGTACTAGGTTTTGTCACTTTTTCACGGAGCTGTCAATGTATTTCCTGCCATACAGAAGTTGTTCATTCGGTAGAGATAACTTCCGATATCCGAGATGTCTATCTGAACTTATCTTCCCCCTTCAACCGCGTTGCTACTCCATTCGCAACGATTTAGGAGAGAAGCTTTCGTCCGACACTTTGCCGCTATTGGAATCTTCAATTATTCACTCGGAAAGTTCTCCAACCTCGTGGCTTGCATTAAATATCATTTCCACTTGAGTTTAATTATTATTGATATATGATACATAATCTCTGATGGTGTAAAGTTTCTTCATAATCGCCATTGCAACAGAATTGTATTGTTGGTATTCTGACGACTACAAAAATTTATCTGTTTAGTTTCAACTCTAGTATACAAAAATATCTAGTTACTGTTTATGTTAAGAAAAACTAGGGGTAGTTCAAACGCTGAGGACAGAAAGAAAGACTCTGACAAAGGAAAAGGACTCGATACAAAGGGCCCATGTGTCTTAGAGAACTATAGGAGTCGGTCAGACTTTGTTAGAATTTTACAGTTCAAGAATAACCACCAAAGAGTGAGGACATCTCTCTGCCTAGATGCAAATAATAAAATCTACCAAAAATTATCCAAACGATAATTCTATTTGTCGAATTGTTTAGACAACCAAAACGCCAAAGAAATCGAATATTTAATCCGCAGAAATTAGTCGATCGAACCATGACCACGGACTGTCTTTTCTCTCATAATGACATCCACCCATCCTCTTTACTGCTTGCAATCGTAATTAGTATGGTACTGGATAATGAGTTTAGACGTAACGGGCGATCAATCCAACGTGAAGGTTTTGGTTGTTGTTGAATTTCGAGGGATAAAGCTCCGGTAAAATATCGGCTGCCGGGCATTGACCTTGAAGTTTTCGTTGGAACTATACTCGAGTCGAAGAAGAATTTTCCATCTGACAGCACCGAGAGATGTAGTAAAAGTCAAGTTGAGTTATACGTCCAGAAAGTTGGTGTTTCCAGGTAGAACAGTAGTCAACGTACTTCGACTGGCACGTGTCGGAACGATGCGATCTTGAAAACTGTTGGAGAACTTTTTTCTCGGTCGTCGTTCAGAGGGACATATAATAATAAAGGTGGTGGTGTTCTACGTGGATGTACAGCTCATAGGACGGTTGGAAAAGCTGGTACCATTGACCGAGGCGCGCGAAGGATTCCAGGCGCCGCGCAGTAGTAAAATGCCGACGCGTATCAGACACGTGCGTCTCTGTCCTAGATTTACACCCGAAAGACTGCGAGTAGTGTTTGCAGACGCAGTAAAGTCTGTAACCGCAAACAGCGTGTTGGGTGCAATCGTAAATATGAGACGTTTGTTTACTCCAACGCAGCACTGGGAAAAACAAAAACAAAACCGTCAACTTGTGACACGTTACCGGAATATTTATTCCGCACTAATATGCACTTGGCTTTAATATAAAATACAATTTGCTGAAAAATTGTTGAGGATCGCCGTGAAATGCAGCTCACCCAAAGTGCAGCCAACTTGTTGTAACCTACAGCGGCTCCCATTCATATACCGTATACACCGAGTGGACTCGCATATTATTATGACGAAATATTGTCGCGAGATGTATATAAACGCGGTGTAGAAGGCGATTAAGAATGCGGCGAGGTCCGCACCGTGACCTACGACAAATTTCACGGCCCCTCTAATCCCCTTTGTGCGTCGCACTCCTCGTGTACTATATCGCGCTTTTTTAATACATATAGTGTTGAGAAGAGACAATATTGAATGAGTGATAGTACCGAATGGCGCCGAGGGGATAATCCTACATCGAATCCGGCTATGTGGATGATCCGGAAAGATTAATATTCGGGCAACAATAATTTGGCACCGGTGGCCATGCGAATCCACATTATGCGTCGTCGCTGGTTCGGGCGAGTATTCGTCCAAGTTATTCAACAACGCGATGATGAGTGTTTTGCATGAAAATCCTTAAGCATACGAGCCTACTCAACTGCAGACTTGGCTCGTAAAGTTAATCTGGCCGCAGCAGATACCGATGGCGTAACATCAGCCTTTGGCTCCTCCACCTTCGCCCCTCGATCACTCTGTGTCTCTCTCTCCTATCGCTCTCATCCCTTTTTTACTGTCAGCTGATGAATTCGTTCCCTCTGTATTTCTCATACTGGTGTTCTCGCTGCTCATATACTTTTCCGCGTAGTTCATTGACGCGTTTTTCGTGTAAACGACCTGCCTTAACTTTATCGTTTTCTTTTCTCATCGTTCTGCTATCGATATATATGCATCTTTCTTCTCTCATCCCTCTTCGCCCTGCTATCTCTTTCACTCGTTCTCCGTTCGTATTCATATATTTGTCCCCGCATCTCGTTGATCTTGGGCCTCTTTCCCGTTACGCAAGATCACAACAACGTGCTTATCCCTAAAAAACGAAATGCACTCGTCAATGAAAAAACTTGTCTTTAGAAATCACCAACGTCAACCGCGCATACCAAGTTCGTGCCCGATAAAACTAGCAATTGAGGATGTTGAGTACCGATGAAACTTGTTAATGTTAATTGTTCAATAAATCGCTTCTCAATATTCGTGAAATTTATGAAAATTGGGTATGAGTTTGTATGAGTAAGAGCTCGTGTAAAAAATTCACGACGATTAAGAAACTCGTTGTTCAAAAATTAACATACAGAAAATATTTATCATTAAACTTCATTCCGCTTCCGTTGCTTTCAGTACATTGTAGATATTAAATAATTGAGAGGTAAAATAAAAAACTAATCGCAAAGTTGCACCAGTTAATTGATTAATGTTAATAGTTCAATAACGAGTTTGTTAATTGTCGTGAACTTTTGACACGACCTCTCAAATACTTTATGCGAAAACATACAAAATTTTCAGAATTTTCTTATCATTTGCAATTTGGGACTCAACGTCATTAACCGAGTCTTACAGTAATGCCCTTTTGAATCCGTGAACTCAATGCGCAGGCCGTTCCAGAATCGAATAAAAACTCGAACGATCTCAAAGTCTGTGATAAGATTACACTTCACATCGTGTTTTACAATCTGCGTAAAATGTAGAGGCAAACTATGACGGAGCCCAAGATTGCCGTTCGGTTGTCACATCCCCACTTTATTGGGACCCGAGTACGGTGTTTTATTTTCAGCTAAATTGCACCCGCATGAAGCGGTCGATTATAATTGCTGAGAGCTCCAACCGGAAAATGAAAAAAAATGGAAAAAATACGCTGAAAATATTTTTTCAAACTGCCTAACGATTCGCGTATCGACATAGTTCGTTGATTCGATGTTTTCCTGATGTAAAAAAAAACAATTGGAAAATCCAGTGCTTTTCGAATCTACTTCCCACTGGTCCATCTGGTCCACACCTTCACTATTTTAGTCTGTCGTGATTGGGGCACATCACAGATACAGAGCTAAGTTGACACTGAGCCAGTAAATTGTCTTATCACTGATTAAGCTGTGTATGTGTGCATCAAAACATCGAATTGAGTCTTCGTAATGGAATATATATCGGTCTAGGTTCTTATCTTTGGAGGACTTTGCAAAATACACGATAAGGTGTGAAGTTTCAAATCTACGGTGTTATTAACCCGCGATTTTCTTGTAGTATTTTTCATTACCGTGAATCACGCGCCGCGCATTCATCGGTCGTATTTATGCGGTTTATCCCGAATGAGGATGTTTTTGAAAACTCGGTTCACGCAACGTTCGCTAGGCAGATGAATAATTTTCCTAAATCTACTAATTGACATTGATGTCTTGGATAAATTGGGCACGCCGCTGGATCGCAGTTTTCCTAAATGCGGTACACGTTATCGACAAGACATTCGTAGAATGTCAATGCAGTGTCCGAGTTATTTATAAAATCTGCTATAGAAATAGTTCCAACCCTTTTGTGTACGGCCGAAAGTTATTAACATGGATCGAGCATGTATTTTCGGGACAATTTTTGACAGAACTGCTCAATTTGTAGGGAGAACGTTCGATCAACAGAAAATGTTTTATAAAGGAGATAGTAACTTGCATTGCTGTTCCGCAATATTTTTGCAACAATCGATGCTCGCAAAATGTCGAATTTTCCATCAACCGAATTTATTCGACGATATTTTCGCGTGTGATAATGAAATTAATTATCCATGTCCTCGATTTGAACTGTAAAGTATTTTCGATCGTAATTTTCGTTGTCCAATCGTGCGAGAGATGAATTTCGAAATAATTTTGTTCGAAAGTAAAAAAATGAATTCTGTAGAGCGAATTTTGAAAAATGTGTTGAATAAATTTCTTTCGAGAAAGGCATCTTGTTCAGCAGAGACTAACGTTCCACACTCGCCAGGCCACGAATTCATCGTCGTCGTCATCGTCCGATATACGTCGCGGACGAAGAGTCAGAGGCGTGAGAGAGTCGGCCTGGCAATGGCGCAGCAGTGTTAGTCGTTCTTAGCCACACTACGGAATGGTATCTCTGCTGCGCAACCACCACGGCGTCACTTGGCTCTGTTTTGTCGTACATATGAAACTTGTATGCGCCGTTTCTCCAAAAACTTTTTTCCTTCCATCGAAACTCGGAGCAAAAAAAAACCATTTCCAACAGTAAAATTCAAGGCAGATCCCATGCAAATTGCCGGAGTGGTATTTTCAAAATCTAATCGATCTTGAAATGAAGGAAAAGTCCTTGAGTCAAAAGTCGAATTTTATTTCGCTTTGTTTGACGTTGACATTTGAAATCGTTCGATTTTCGTTTGACGATTGCATCGTCGTGTCATTTTCGTAAAATTTTGTGGCTGAGTTTGCCCCGATGCACGATCCCTACCTGACCGGCTGACGCTTGAAAAACATGGTTCGCCTACACGATGTCCGCCTGGTCGAAACGACGAATCCCGCTTTAGTTATATATACTACACTACCGATCGCTGTCTCCAGGTCTCCAGGGCGTCTTTCTACCTGCTCACACACAGAGACTAGGCCTTGCGAGAACTCAGGCCTTCTCCGAGAAGGTCTTTCTGACGATTCAAACGCGAGCCCAAGCTAAAATGGAAAAATTAGTTTTATATTTCAAATATTATAAACTGCTGTGCCTCATTTGTCAACAAATGAATCAGCTTTATAAATTGAACAGAAAACCTTGATAGGGACAAAGAAGAACCAAAATTTTCCAGTATTTTTCGAAACACGTACTAAAAAGACTTTGAAGAATATTTTGAAATATTCCTCAACCTCTAGTTAATTAACAAAGTTGTGGAGTTTAATTTGTCGTGGTTGATAATTTAGCAATGGCAGCATAAATCTTGGTGCAGCAGCTTGCTAAAAGATTTTCTTTGGTATTTTGAAGCAAGCTTCTCGTATAAATATATGAAGCAGCGAAGAAACGCGCGATTCGAAACGTAAGAAAAAATGTTTAATTGTCTTTTTCAAAGCGCGCTCTCTGGCAAGTTTGCCCGTGTAAGATAAGATTGTAGCGGTGGCACAGTGTCTTGCCGATATACAGCGTAAACGTGAAAACCCGTGTGCGATTCTGGTCGGGGCACCCCGAGAGGTCCCAGGCAATAAAAATGTTTCGGATGAATTTTCTTTGGCTGCACGGCTTGTAGAGTGGCGTCGGGTAAAAGCCTGGCTCGTCCGGAGAGACTCGAGCCGAGTCGGCGCAGAACGAGCGTCATGTCTGCATCTCGGTTGCCTCGCGCGCTGCTGTCGTTGATGCTTGAGCGAGGCAGCCACGCTCAAACGAGCCATCGGCACGAGTCTTTGGCTGCACGGCTTGTAGAGCTTACACAAGCACACTGCTGTACTATAGAGTATAGCTGCGTTCGGGGCGAGCCAGTGGCGTGTTTTGCAGGCCTAGAAGCGCGCCAGGCTTTTGTCGCACGAATCTACCTATTGCGGTGGTGAGGCCTCTGCGTTTCTCGAACGGGGCTCGCTACGCTCTTGAGTAGCAGGGCCCATGCTTACGAGTGAAGAAAAGAAAAGAAAAAAAAACAATTTCTCTTCGCTGGAAGAAAAATATTTCAACCAGGAAGTAGAAATAGCTGGAGAAGAGAATTTTTTTTTCTCCGTTACGATATATTACTTACGAAATGCTTTTTAAGAAGAAACACACACTTGGCGTTTAGTATTCGCAGAAAAAAAATCCGCGGCGAGACGCATCCTTACGAAATATTATAATCCATTACAAAAAATGATTCAAGTTGTTATTTTCGTCAATTTCCTTCAAGACGACATTTCGCGTTGCAATTTTATCGGGATAAAAATACAAAAATGATTTCTTTCTTTCCGTTTAAAGTCCAGCATGATTCGTTGTTTATAGCTGGTACACATTCTCCCGCTCTTTTCTCGCATCGACTGCTGGCAGGGGTCGATATGCGTTTACGTATCGGCGCCGCCACGTGCGCGGATCGATGGAGAGAACAAATCGATCCAACACCGTCTCTATCGGTCCGAAGTTGGCGCGTGAGTGCGTCTGTGTATGAGTCTCTATGTATTTAGGAGGGAAAATAGCTCCAAGAACATTTGGCATCGGTAGACCAAAGCAATGCTTGTCTCTTCGCAATTTTTCATCCTCAGCATTAACGACCAGTGCATGATATCAATAAAAAATTTGCAATTCATTTTTTTCCCAACATTTACCCGAAATATTAGAGAAAACGATCACAAGAAAAAATTACACAATCCGGTGGGAGAAAATTGAAAAAAAATCAACAAATATGCGTGCACCATTTTTACTATACGCTGTAAGAATCATTTTTACACTCCCATAACAAAAAGTCTTACTTAGATCTTGCCGAATTGGCAGTAAAGTGCCGTATTTTCTAGCATTGAATCTTAGAATTGAAGGCCGTATGTTCCTTCCCGTAGATATTGGCAACATCTTCCCGAACAACCTTAATGAGTCCAGGATCTTTTTCGTTAGATTTGCCAAAAGTATCAGTGAGTTTCTCTTAGTTTACATGAAGATGGCAATGAGGTTTCGAACCGATGACAATTAGTTCTTTTCGTGAGCCACGATCGTTGCTTCGAACCATTGCTTTTTTTTTTTTTTACTGACTTTGCGTTCATTAAAAATTACTCGAGATATCTTTTATTCAAGACTATCAAATTCCACTTTTTGGAATCACTGAACAGGTCGAGTCGAAATCTTTATTCAACGTTCATTCAAACTCCGAAGATCCAAACATCGAAAGCTCGATGACACATGTCTTAAGTTTGAAACTTTGAACGATTGGATATGTCAATGAGAAATCATTGGATTACGTAAACATTAACTATCATGGCTCCGGTATAGTGCGAATTGAGAATTGCCAGAGCGAACTGTGCTAGGTCATGAAAATTATAACGAACAAGGTCGTTTAGGTTCATTCAATGTTTTGGGAGAAACGGATAAGTGCATTCGTGGGCTCGGTCAAAAATTCGGAGGAAATTGAGGAAAGTACTTTCCGATCTATAAAAATAGAGTCTGCACTGGTTAATGGATAAACATTTTTTTTCATTATTGTTGTTCAATGGTATCGCGCGTCTCTCCTAAGGGTTAATTTTCGTAGAACGTATGTCACTCGATTGACGGAAGCGAATCCAGGTAAAGTTCCTGCTAATCGTGATGACATACTTTCGAGGCGGTAGAGAAGGAAAATAAAATGTCTTATTGTCGTAGAGCTCGACGAATTCGACGTCTCCGAAGGGTTCAGGTCTAGTCACGCGATCTGCATTTCTTTTTTCACATTGGTTCAGCATTTGCGACGGGATTTCAATTTCATGAAGTGCAACGATGTCGATTTTTGAAAGCCTGATGAAAAGGCATTTTTCCATTGTTAAATTATATGTAGTCCATAGAATATAATCGCGATTACACAATCGACCTTAAAATTCGACCGTCATTTTCAACACTCTACAAAATTCCAGTCCAGCTCATTAGTTTTGATAGTTAGAACTGGACAACGTCATTGTTAACGGAGAATGATTGGAATAGGAAATCGTGGTCCTCATTTCGTCGCTTCACCTTGTGAAAAGTCCAAGGGTTTTGAAACATCTGCGGGAATCGCTAAAGCAATTATTAATTCAACCAATATTGGTTCCCAGGAACTTCCATTGGTAGGAAATGATATAGAGGAAAAAATGAAGAACTTGACAAGTGCAACAACGTTTGGTACCAGCATCGGGGCTCGGTGATAAAAAAAAAACGAAAGAGTTCGGACGAGACCTTCCGAAGGACGAGAGAACCATTGTCCGAGTACATTCGTCCAGCACGTATGGCTCTCGCCGGTGTATACATACAACGAGGGCAGAGCTCTTTGCCCGTGTACATCTATTCATCAAGTCCTTCGCGAGACGGGAGAGCATTTGGCGAAGGCGGCGGACAATTCACACCGCGTATACGTCATTAAGATTTTACGACCCTCCGGTGGTATGATGTACGGGGTCATTCTACTTCTTACTACAAGACGATTCCGGTAAGCGTTATACCGTTGGAAACCGTAATCGCAGCAGGAATTGACGCAAAATTCTATACCCATCGCTATATTTGTACACTCAAGGTCCGGAAGTCACAACTCGGAGATGGGAGATGAATGTCTCAAAGAGCTGGTCATTCACACGACCGTTTCGTCACGGTATAAATACCCTTAAACTTGCTCAAAATACATCGGTCATCGAGACAACCGTTTAGTAAGAGCTTATTTAAGTAAATGACGCAATACTTTTACGAGCCAACTTGACCCTTTGAGCTATTGATGTGAGTCCTCAGTATTCCCGCACACCTATTCCTTGCACTTTTTGTTTTAGTTATTAAATCAGTATTGGCACATCGACATGCTCGTAAAACCTGGAAATAATCCACTTATTTACGGTTTACGGTCATTTTGACCATTGTGTTCAAAAACATTTCCAATCAGGTGGTTTAGTATTTATTCCATTCATTCTTCAATATTGAATTCACTCTATAACAAGGATTAGTCCCCCAAATTCGTCTATACCTGACGTGTACACGATTTTACGACACCGAGGAAAATGACACCCAAACCGCAGAATATAATGGTCTCATTAACCCGCCGTGTGTATACTGGGTCTTTAAAGGAAACAGTCAACATTTAAAGTTCGAAGTTCTTCCTTATGGTTCGAGAACAGGCTTCAGCTACCCTTAATTCATTTTGGCTCGATATCTGCTGGGCCATGTAGTAGAAATTCAAAAAAATAATCCCGAATTTTTTAAAGATTTTTCAGAGGTTTAGAAAACTTCGAAAACCCGGTTGTTTCCTCTGTTTTTCGGTTTGTTTTCAGTTTCTCTTACATACAAAAAGGTTTGCGAGCCCAAGTTGATGGGAAGAAAGTTGTTAAAAATCGACTTAAAAACTACGTACTCTAAATTCAATATTGTCCGCGGTAATCTGTGTTTCTTGCATATGAACCAAAATTTCGAAAAAGTTTTGACACCGATTTTTGGAAAATCTAAATAAACCTTCTTCGACGTTGCATAGAAACGTGTGCAATGTTTTGAGAGGCTTCACCATCTAAAATTTTAAATACTTAGTGTTGAAAATTGGAACTTTTCTCTCTTATGAAGAACTAATGAAAATTGTGATTTTTATGAATAAGTATTTCGGCTTTTACATGGTGAAACCTCTCACTATTACTATTCTCTTTGTGTGGTGCACATTGGAAGAAATTCTATCGATAGAAAATTCTGCATACGACGTACTTAAGTAAATTGGAGTTTCAACGTCCTGCGCTTATACATCAGTATGCTCCGGACTGTTTCTCTTGTTGCTTGACGATTGACGAAACGTATCGAACCAAATGATGGGAATTTCTCACAGCAAAACCATTCTCTCGACAGAGTGATGTTGTTGATTTGCGTGGAGATATTATTTTGTTGCTTTGACGATATATTTGTTGCAATGTCAATCATCGAATTGATCTAGAAATAATGCGCTGGTCATACGGTGTCGAAATGACCTCCAGCCATATGTCCAAACGCTTGCCGAGTTGCCAGTACCGTTCCAAACGCCACATAAAAATTCAGGATATCTGTTCGAACTTTTCCGAATAAGTATATCGAGGGATTCTTTTATCTAATTTTCAGAATGGCAAAAAAAAATCAGCAAAGAAACCGTCTCGGGCGGCAATAACTTGTAGTAATTCTAGCTCAAAGTCATTAGCTTGGGGTCATTTTGACCACTGGCAACCACGGACAGTTAATGGTATCGGTAGAAAAATTGAATGAATCTGTGATGATTTTGTCAAGTCCAATGCGTTTGACCCTGCCGCGGTTTTGTTGGCCCGACATCAACAAATACTTTTTTAGTTGATGGAATCTCAAGCTCCTGCGGAATCGTGCCTATTCTGTTCTTCAAGATTTAGTACTGAATAAACATTTCGAAAGTTTGTTACAAATTTGCGAACGGTCTCAATATCCGCGTTATTCGTAATAATAACTTGATGTATTTTAATGAAAGAGGCGTCTCACTTGTTTCACACGGGAAATGTGCCAGCACGAGTCTCTGTTTATCAAGTTGATGTAAACGTCAGAATTTCGTAATGACACTGATTAAGAATTCCTTTTTATTATCCAACTAGTATTGACATAAGTAATTATTCAATTTGCTTTATGAGATTTGGTGTTTAAAGTTTCAAGTGTTTTGTGTCACGTGCGGAAAGGACTGAACATAAGTTTACACACTATTTTGAGACAGAATCGTCGTCAAACATAAGTTTCGTTTCCGACAATGAAAAAAACTTGTCAAACGGATTTTCTATCAGTTTAATGGCCTTTTGATATTCCCTGGCTCGAATGATTTATTCAAAACTTTCGGTTATCCTGTCAATGGCATATTTCACGTTCATTAAGATGATTCGTGATAAAGTCGTGATAATTCATTACAGTCCCAATCGATAGAATCATTGAAAAAAAAAAATTGGAAAATGAATGTAATTGCTGTAACAATATATTTTTGCGAATCTCAGTAATTGGCGTGAGCGAACGCGTTTATCGTGAGGATAATTTTTTATATAGGATGTATTCACCAATAATTCTGCGGTATCGATAAAAAAAAAAAAAAATCAGTTGCACACGTTTTGGAGGAAAAATTGCGATTGAAAGAAACGAAATTTGTGGAGTAAAAAAATTTTTTTTCAACGTTTAATCATTGGGGGGATTAAAATAAAACTGAAAGGCATTGTGACGATCGCTCAGCGTGGTCGCCAACGTCCCGAAAGTAAATATTTATCGGGTCCACCCTTTCGTTTGGTAAAAAATAAAAAACGAAACGCCTACATGTCTATGAAAATATAAAAAGAAGTATATAAACATACGCATTCGCGGTATAACGAAATTTTGCGATGGAGGCTCTGAACAAGCATAAACGGCCCTGGCCTCGTCTCTCGCCTTTCACTGTATGAAGCAGCCGATATAGCTGCACGCGCAACACACACACACGCACACACACACGTCGAATCCTCGCGGGTTTAGCTCTTGTTGAGCGGTTTGCCGCTCGTTTCCATCCGAGCGAGCGAGCCTCAAGAAAACTTTTCAACAGCTCGAAATTCTCGAAACTTGGTTGAGATAGCGCGCGCCATAAGGAGCCGGCCTCGCGGCAGTATCGAGGGCCCGAGTATTTGGTGCTACGCTCCTGAGACAACGCGTTCTCTGTGTAGCGTTTCGTGCCCGTGGCAGCCGAGAGCGCGGAGAGTGCAGGTGTGGGCCGAGCGTCGACGGAAATTCCCGAAGCCGCTCGTTTGAGTTCGGCGCAGAGGGAGGGGTAAGCACGGAACGGCTCTCTCGCGCCCCGAGGACTGTCTGTTGTCAGTGTACAACTCAGTAATGCTTTGCATGGCCAGCCAGTTGTAGGATCGTTGGTGAGAGTTGCTACTAAATAATATTTTCGAGTGATCGTGCAACCGCGCTGTGTTTTTTTTCTTTATTATTATTTTTTATCTCGAGCGTATGTAAAAAGGAGATACATCGACGTGCACGAGCGGAAAGCTCCAAATTCCGAACTTCGTGACAACGTTCAGTGAAGAAATAAAAAAAGAAATTATAAAAAACAACAACAACAAAAAGTTATATACGAGTAGCGACATATTAATTTACTTATGTACAGTTGGAGATCGCACAAGGATCCAACTAAAGTGAACGAAATCAAGCCCGAAACAGCCGAAAACAACGAGTTTTATTTTCAAATAAAGTGTCAAAGAGACTGTCCAGTTATCGTTTTATCCTACCGTGGATAAACTCGAAAGGATTGTTTGATTTTTCGAGTGCCAGAGATATCGGGAGACAGAAAAGGAAGATTTTAAAACCGGGGCCGATCAACCCATCGTGCACCGTGTATGGTTCACCAACGATACAAAATGCTGTCATCAGTGCCAGCTAAATAATAATGTGGTGCGACATTGGTCAGGTGAGTTCCTCAGTGTGATTCAATTCCGAATACTATAAAAAAATTTCCTTCATCATCTTTTTACATAAATTTATTTCGCAAACTCTATGGGTTCGTTTCTCGTCGTTTCTCGAGTGCCATTCCATTGGGTGTCCGGAGCAAAGAAATATTCGCTCCACGATTACTCGTTCGCATTTTGAGGAAAACGTTGTGGGGTTTTTTATTCCATCGATTAGAAACGGTTGCATTTTTTCTTTTCGTCTGCGTGCTTTTGCAAAACTTGGTCGGATCAGATCAAAATTTAGAGTATTCCATCGGTGTGTGTGTGCGTTCGTGTTGAAGGAAAAAGAGACAAAGAATAAAATCGTGAACGTACGATTTTCTGCTTTCAACTTATTGTTCCTTCTTCGTTTCTTGTGCTTTTTATTCTTTTAAAGGAAAAGAGAAAAGTGCATTCTTCGCTTCATGCGCTCTCTGACGTTTCAAGGCTTTGAGTCTTCTTTTGCGAGCTGGCGGAAAACGTCAAGTCTCTCGCCTCGGGCTCTCTCAGCTGTGTAACGTAAAATATGCGCTCTCTGCGGATACTCGCAAGAAACATGTTTTTTTTTTTCAACAAATTCAACATGTCAGTTATTACGAAACTTTTTGTACTGATTTACTGAAAAACAAAAGAAATAAACAAAAAAAAAAAACATTAACACAAGCAAGTTCTCTGAAATTTCGACAGTTGAAAGAGAAACTCGTGGTCAATTACGAACGTAGCACCTTTCTCGTAAAAATTGGTTCGTCACTTTTTTTTCTTTCTTTAATTCTCGAAAAGTTGAATCGATCGAAAAATCGCAATTTTTTGATTTTTGATAGGAGACACAAAAAAAATTGTTTCTCAATTAATAAAAATCATTGACCGATCGACGACACTGAGAATTTCAAAGACTCACAAAATTGGGAAATTGAGAGCAAGAAAAGAGAGTTGAAAAAAAAGCGTATGAGCGCGCGGTTTTTCGAGCCCCGGCGAGTTGGGGGCGAAGAGAAAAAAATAGAGGCTGCACATCGCGTTGCGACGAGCATCAGGCTCGTAAGCGCCGTGCCGGAATGTCAGATTTGACGCGTGGTAACCTCGTGTTCGGTAGTTTGAATTCGAAGCGATCCCGCGTTTCCTTGGACTAGGTGGGCACCAAAGGGGCGAGGGGTAGAGCGCGGTGGAAGCAGCGGAAAGGCGAACGGTGATAAAGCAGTCGGACGAGAAGCCGCGGCGGCGTGTGAGGATACGGGACGGGAGGAGAGCGAGAGAGAGAATACGAAGCGGGCCAAGTTGGCGGGTTAGTCGTCGGTGGCGCGTCAGGCCGGTGAGCAAAAGAGTAAGACACCGCGCACGCTGTAGGCTGTGGGAGAGAGGCGCGAAAAGGTTAGACACGATTTACGGGTCCCGTGTATGCGAGCGAGCTCACTAATAAATAAACAACAAACAATCACGTCAATTCTAGCAAATACAAAACTGACTTTGGCGTGAGAAATACATTTTCAAAAGATTCAAATTTACAAATTCAAATTTCTTCCATTCCATTTTCGAAATATTGCACAAATGTTTCATCCGGATCTTGTTTTTAGTTTTTTCAAAAAAGAAATAATAATATGCCATGTTGAGAAAATTGCAATTAGAGGTTGCGAGCTTTTCTTTAGACGAAGGAAATGGTTTCGTGACGTCACTTTTTATATTTGTGGACAATATCTGTCGATGCTTTCCAACTTGAAAAAAAAACAATTGTCCTCAATGACTTTTCTCATTATTTTAGGGAATTGTATTTTGGTGCATCATAAACTCGATCGTTTCTTCTTTTTTTTCTTCCAACTTGGTAGCTTTAGCTTATTACGTTTTATTGTGAATACAGCTTTATTTAGCGAGTCGTTAAAAGAACCTAACCTAGCAAAAGTCTTCTGCATGGAGCGAGGGAAAAAGTGTAAGAGCCTGCAGGGCGAATACGAACGGTACAAGCGGGAGGGGCGAGCGATGGATGGAAAGCGAGTAAGGGAGAGAGGGAGAGAACGCTTATGAGCAAGCATGAGTAGTGCTACGAACGGGATGGGGGTCTCCATGGTTACGTCGACGACAACAATTCTATACCGAGGGGTTGTTTTTTTCTCTTCCTGTTTCGGACCATTTTTTCCCGTTTTTTTGCCCTTCGCGCGCTCACGACCCCTGCTTGCTTCCTTTCGCTCTTTCTCGAGATTACGTTTTCATATTGCTAGGGATTTATAAAGGGAAAAAGGAAGAAATATTTTTCTTCCCGGAGCAACATTTTCTTCCCCGTGAATCATCGCCCCGAATCACTATATTTCCTTTTCTTCAGCCTGCATTTATGTCAATAAAATTAATAACAAGTTAGCGTTTGGCTCACTGCTATAAAACCAGAACGGGGTAAAAAAAAAATAGGTGAGAAGTAGCGATTTATCGGATTTTAATTGGTTGTAAATTAAGGAAGTTGGATCACGACGCCACAATGTCGCAACCATGAAATAATTTCAACGAGACAAGAATTTTATAAAATTTGGTAAATAGATTCTTTAATAAAAAAAATGACAATAATTTTTTTGAGATTTTTCCATCATCTAGTACTCGGGTATTCGATAACCATGTGGTGAAAAATTTGCAAAAAATTTGTCATTCTGTGATTGATGCCAAAGAACGTCATCACCAAATTTGATTAAATTCTAGTTATTTTGATTTTACGACGATATAGTGTTGCCATGCTAAACCATGTTTGAAAAAATTCAAAAAGATTACGAATTACATGCAATTTACAAGTTTGCCTATAATTGGGCTGATTTTTTTTTCAATTTACGTTTTTTATGAGTAAAAAAAAAACATGATAGGAAGAAATATTATAATGGCGGGCGGCGATATTAACCCTTAAAGGATAATTATTGAAATTTTTTAATATTTAAATGTATAGAAATCAAATTCCAATATTAATTTTATTCTTCTGCATAAGAATTTTAATGCAACTCTCAATTATTCGATAGCAGCGTAGTAAACAATTTGCGCACTAAACTCGATGCTAAAGAATGTCATCACCAAATTGATCAAATTGGATGACTCTGGAGTTTGCATCGTTGGAATGCAACGAAATTCATTTTTATTTTCTACAAAAATAATTATTCAAATGCAGAATGTAATTACGGTGATAAAATGATTCATTTTTGCCATTCGAAAAGCATATCGGCTCGGAAAATTTGGATGACATTGAAAATTGAACGAATCTTCAATAAAATTCAATATTTCTCGATGTATTCCAACTTTGCAAACTTTAGCATCATTCAAATTGGGATTATTTTGATTTGACCGTTGTAATGATTTGACCACAAAACCTTTAATCATCGCTGCGTTACGTTAGCTCCCGCGCAATAGACGTGAAACTCTCGATCGTTTCGTGCATGCCTTTTTCTCTTCTTTTTCGTTAGATGCGACGGCTGCTGAAAAAAAACGACGAATTGCATAGCAGCAATCCGTCAATAGCGATTTGGGTCTTTTCCTTTTTTTGCTTTCCGTGTATACCCACATACGTTCTTTCATTCATAAATTCAATGTGCCAGGCTCGGTGTATACGTACATACTCTCGCGACATACTCCCTCGATATGAATTTTATATATCTCGATACAGATGTTTACAGTACACGTCGCATAGTCATGTGAAATGAACCGCGAAAAAGAGCCACGTGGTACTACGAAAACCCCCCGGCAATTTGATTTACGACTTGTTGTGTTTTACCAACCTTCTCGCAATCTTCCTCGTAATTTTTCACCTGCTGCGTGTACAACTCCACGCGTTTTACCGCACCTTAAACTTTCATTATTTTTTTACTTCGTGTCTCTCCACCGACGAATATATTCAACGGGCTTTTTTCAATTTTCGTCAACCCTGGAACGGCAACCTTATGTTTATTCACTTATTCCGGTAATTTGGGGCAAAAAATGATTCCAATTTTGAAAAATTCATATCTCCGGCAAATTCCTATGAAGAGGATTCAACTCGGGCTCATTTTTTTCGTCCTTTAATGCAGGATTTGCTGGAAATCAACAAATTAGTCAAACATGCTATAAAATGACGAAGAACCGGAGAACGAAGCAGGCCGAAAGGAATTCAAAGTCGCCTGGGGTCGTTTTTGACCCCGGGTTATCGTTCTAGGGTTAAAAATGTTGAAAAATGATGAGATTCCGCGGTACTAGTTTTATTATTTATTTACGATTCACCGGAACGAAAAATATTCATGTTGACAATGGTGAGTGTGCCAGATTTTCCATCCGAAAGAACGCGTCAACTCAAAAAACGCCGCACGCTGATTCTCGTATTACGATATTTTTATTTGATGCGTGTGACCGTGATCTATAAATACCTGATGGATACTCTGGAATTTACCGCGTATTTTCCGACTCATTGAAGAGTGAAAAAAGTGCACACTAGCACTGTGTCGGATCGCAAGGCGCGGAGAGGACGGCGAGATAGAGAAGATGCTGTAGAAAGAGTGAGAGAAACACGATTATGCAAATATTTTATGAATGGGAAAACATAAACACACATGCACGCTGGTGCAAGCCGAAGAATTCAGTCAGCAAAGCTCCCTCCCCGTTCAGCTCGACCTGCTCGCGCGCGGTACCACGGGAGCATCGAACCGTGCACATAGCCCCGGCGCTACCGGCTCTTTTCGAACCGCTAAATCGAACCGTATGCGGATCACCGATAACGAGATGTTTCAGGTCGCGGTGTGTTTTGCTCGTACCAGTGCATTTTGGCACTCGAAGCAGCATCTTCAGTTTGATCTCGTGTTTTGTTTTTCGCTTGGTCATATTTCAAGCTCGTCCAGAGAACGATACACGTTGTAAAAGTGGGAAAAACGATAAGCCAGGTTGATTGGATTCGAAAATATCGTGTTACGAGATTTTATCGCTATAGAAACTAGACGCGACGACGGATGGATAGAGGCGCCAGAGAACGTGAGAAACACGTGGTCCTTGCGGAAACGATCCGTCCAACGGCCCCGCTTAATTCTACTATATCCGCCATCATCTCTCCTTCTCTCCGATATCCTCCTTTCTGTGTTTGTTTACGTTACGAATACTACGCATAGCACTGCTCGATTAAAAGTCGATCGCGTGAGTACGCGACTATATACATGAACGGTAAATTGCAGCACCCGCACGTAACTTTGTTCATCACCTCACTCTCTATTTGCGATGATCCTGAAGTTTGCATCGTTGGAATGCAACGAAATTCTGTTATTTCTTCAGCAGAGCCAATAATTATTATTCAATATTTGGTCCGGCCAATAAAACGATCCTCTCTTGCGACCAAAAAACTCAATCGACTCGAAAAATTGCCACGATTTTCAAAATTCAATAATCAATAGACAAAATGTTTTTCGTTGAATCTCAACGTTGCAAACTTCAGTCATCTATTTGCGTCGTTCTGGTAACCGCTCAATTCTCTTTCTCTCTCTCTCTCTACCCCGAGTCTGTATACCATCCTCATATTTTTGCCAACTTTTGTCTCTTTAAACTGAAAATTGAACAATATTTTTCATTTCTAACGAAATCGTCAGTCACATTCACGACTGGAATGACAAAAATTCACTTTTCGAAGAAACTTTCTAGAATATTTCTTCCTGCAATGACAAAATGTTTGTGATTTTTGGAAAAAACGTTTAGTCGAACGGATCCAACTAAATTTTCTTTTCACTCATATACAGTTGTATGGGAATTGAATTGCCCTTTGTCTAAGGAAATTCACCGACTCCGGTCTGAACTCGCGAGATTCTCGCAAGAGGTGTATATGACGTTCGCGTTACATTGACCTTTACAGATTTGTAAAAACATCGAACTAATTGGCTGGCAGACCTGAAATCATGCAACCAACGAGGTATATTATAAAGACTGGATTCATTATCAAGGTAGTCTTTGAAGAGATAAATCGCGGCGCGAGAACGATTTCGTAAATCCATGCGCACGCGGTATGAAAGGACGGATTGGCAAAACCTTCACAACAGTTTTTCTGGCTTTTCACGTTGTGCGTAGGCAAATATTGTAGAAAGTGAATTGGCGTTGGCGTATTATACTCTAGTCCTGTCAATGGAACGTACAATCTGTTGTATGAAGGGTGCTACGTAAGTCTTTGGAGGATGAGCGAAGCAGAAAGTTTTGTTAACAACGTCAAAATGGCTTAGAAATTTCAATAAAAGGAATAGTTCGGTATTCCCTGAAAAATATGCCAGCTGCAAAGATAACATAAAGGAAGGTGCGATAAAGGCCACGTGGGGGTTGCGAACGCGACCCTTTTGATCAGCTCCTAGTAAATTTCCACTCACCAACTGGTAATTTCCACAAGATTGACAGATACACCCGACCGATCGCCTGTATTTCTTTTTACGTTTTCAAGTTGATTAAGTAATCAGCGCTTCCTTCGTTATTGTTTGTATTCATTGCGACACGTCGTGCACTCTGTTTTTATGCAAAGTCTTTGTACGCAGTTCCTGGGTATATAAAAGAAATGAACGACGATATTCTTCACACGCCCGATCGTTCGGCACGGCTTTAGTTTTCAGTTGTAACGGTAACCTTTGCCGTTTATTTCCTTGTCTTCGTGTTGTCTTTTCTTTCTCTCTCGGAATCTCGCGAATTCTTCTATCGCGGGATGGCCCGTTCACTGCGTTTACGTGGAACCGTATCAAAGAGCTGAACCGTTACTGCAGAAGGGGGAACAATCGCGATCCCACGTGCTCGCGGAGAATCTCAGAGGGAGAGAGAGACAGAGGACACTCTTTAGACATACAATCGCGACAGATCGATCTCGTCGTCCAGACAGTCTGAGGTGGTTGGAGAGAGTCGTCGCGCACGTGCTTCCAGAGATTTACTTATAGCTAAAGCAACTTATAGCGCGCAGATTTGCCATGTATGCATTCTCGCAACCATTTACTTCATGCATGTTCGCGAGTCCAACAGTTTGCACCGAATTACTCGATAACGTCGATGAAGCAAATTTCGCCCCTTGGTATTGACTGTTTTCGAGTGTCCAGGCGTTTTTAATTCTTGCATAGTCCTCCAAAAGTGTTGATAGCCTCATTTATACAAAATACATGCAGGACCCCGTAAACAAACCGTATATAAGAGTAACATAGCAAAAGGCACAAGACTCGGGTAAAGCAAGCTCTCTGCACATTTAACACTTGCTGCTTCCTCGTGTTCTATATTCAGTGTACATAGTTATAAACGGCGCCAAACCCTTCTAGTTTTGCTCTCTTTGCCTCGGGATGCAAACCACAGTGGGACTCTCCTTTGTGCGGGTGACCGACTAATTTGAACGCCACCCACCGTTTAAATAGACAGAGAGTGCGAGAAAGACGTATATACACGTCGCGCGAGTGTTACGCAGTCGCTGTGCTTAGAGAGCAAAACCTCGTGGTAATAAAAGAGGAATAATAATAGTACCTGTCGCGCGGGCGCGCGAAAACGCGGAGGGGACACCTCCTGCTTCTTTCTCTTTATAGTACTTGTTTCTCTTTCCTTCTTGGTGTTAGCACGTTGCTTCATTGCGGTCTGGTAGAATGTCCAATATATATACATCGAGTGAGAAAGAGAGCAAATGCGGCAATTGCATCAAGCCGAGGGACAGAGAGAGAAATAAAACTGGGGAGGTTCATTGTACCAGACGAGTCACAGGTGCAACCCTTCGACCCCTCTCTCGTACAGCTGTGCGACACTTTGTTTGTCATGATTGTTTTTTTTTTTCCTTTCTCTCGTCTCTCACTCTCTCTCGTACTCTGATTTTCCTGCCCCGAGTTTACGTGCATTCGCCCACTATATAGTGTACATAGCCACCGGTAAAGGCGTCCTTGACCCTTGAACGATTCTAGGCCCTCTTCCGTTGCCTCCGAATGCACTTCCATCCGCAATTGATTTTCAGCCTTTTCACATTTCCTTTCTATATAAAACGACTCATGATTCGATATCCGCAGCACCGACCCCCCCGTTCGTTCATTTCAGTCAATTCTCAAATAAAGAACGAAAAAAATTCCAATTGCATTCAATTCCTTTTGACGAAACTCAACAAATTACTTGAGCTGGTGAGAAAAATCTCATAGCCTGATTTTCACTCATAAATTCCTCAAACATGCGTTCGACGTCTTGTTTGAATTTCGTTTTGATAAACGTCGCTCGAGCGAACAAAGTTTCTGAAATTAAATTTCGTACCCGTGGCTTTTTGTATTCGGCTGGACGCAGCATCGTTCGCTCTTGGACTTTGTTACGTCGAGCTAAACAAAAAAAAACTAATATTTTCGTGAATCCTCGAAAATTTAGAGATCCCAGAGCCAAGTGCAGCAAAACGTTTGTGCAGTTTTTCAATAATTGATGCGAAAGATTTCAAAGATTCGTCGTACACTGAAATGAGAGCCGAACAAATATATTTAACCGACGCTGACACAGAAAACAGGAAAAAAATCGAAAACGTGTTTTCTTTCAGCTTACGCGCATTCCGCGAGGTTGTAAAAATCGCGTGAATGGATGCTCGTTATTTGTGTACATAGGAGTATACGCGGACAAGAGTCAACGAGCAGAAAACGATGTCGCACGAGACAACAGGTGACATATCGTTCTCTCTCGTCCAAGCGAAAAAAAGGAGGAAAAAGGTAGGCGTGGAAGAAGGGCGAGAGTAGGAGGAGAGAGTGGCTATACTGCAAATAGAATAAAGCGAGAGGAGATGGATCGAGAACCGCAAAGAGTGCCACGTGGGACGCGGACTGGCTATTTTTTAAGGTCACCTCACGCACGTGCAACGTTCTCCTTCGCACTCGTGGTTTCGTACCCGCATTCCCTGCCAACTATTGAAACAGGGCGAAAAACGGCGGAAAACGTTTCGGTATCGCGGGGCCAAGACGAGCATAAAGCAATATTATCTGGAAACGAGAATTGTGCAAAATCAGCTGCAGTTGATACGACGTCCGTCGTGAAAATCAGCTGGTCCAAAGTGGAACTAAGTCTCGCTAAAATGCATTTCGTTGTGTCGTAAATAAAAGGAAGAAAAAAGACGGCGCAGAGTCGATTGTAGTGGCGGGATTTGAGCGCGGGCACGTTTCTGGGGTGCGAGGAGTAAAAGCCGAGAGAATCCTCGTGGCCGTCGCGGCCGTCGTATATCTAGAGATCTTTGAAGATCACGTGCCACGCATAACTTACTTTCCCACCCAAGAAATCCTCGACGCCACTTCGCTCTGAGTTTGTTCGCGGCTACTACCACTACGACTTACTATACACTACTCCGCCACTATATTACCATGGATTCTCGTTCTCCGATCTCATCCCCGCCACTGCTTCTCGAGTGTGGCACGCGCCCCCTTTCGCGCCGCGCCACATCGTTTCTCTTCTCTTCTCTATTCAGCTTTAACTCGCATTCGCTGTCGCCCTCCCTCTCTTCTTACCATCTTTCTCTTCCGGCCGTTTTTCACCATTCCGATGTTTGACGTGATGCTTTGGGGCCTTGGCTCTCGCGGCCGCTCGAGATCGACACCGTGCAGCAGTCACCGGCCCTTTCGTCCTCGAGCTCTCCTCCAACTCGTCGCAGTCTCGATTAATTCCTCTCAAAATTCGTGCTCTTCGGACATCTCAACCACGAGATAACGAAACTTGAAAAAAATGACAAGTTCGGAAATGAGCGCGATCGATGAAGAATTAGCGAGGGGAGACATAAAAATAAGCGCGCGCGAAGAAAGCTTGCAATATTGCAATAGAGGTGGCAGCAGCACGCACGTGTCGTCGCTTCGTCTATCGCTTATTACTATGCACGATGGGGCCATAAACTCGAGAATGACAGACGCGGGATCGAACGGTCAAATGTTGCACTTCGAGCGTTCTCTTCGTCTCGCTCTCCGCGCCGTTGCAACTCTGGCTCGCTCTTTTTTCCTTTCTCTCTGTCTCTTCTTCATCGCACACACGGAGCACCGCGATTCAATTGGCAAAAAATTACATAAATCTGCAGTTCATGTAACTCCACGTGTGTATCGGGATACGATTCCCGCGTCTGTATATCTCTGCACGTCTCGATCTCTCTTTTTCGCATACGATTCGCAGCTGCGTGAGTTCTTCATACTTGCGCAAGAGCACGACGGCTATCACTGTCGCGTAGCCACAAGATTCCGCTATCGCTCCTTCCTCATCGCTCAGTCGCGTTGTGTAAAAACCCCATGAATCGCGTGTTTTTTCCACTATTTGCGAGTGAAACACTCAGAAACTTTATATTTAGCGAAAAAAAATCGTTTTTAGTTTTCAAAAGTGAGCCTTTCGTGAAATCTACAATAAAAATTTCGTTTTTTTGTGAAATTACGAAAAATTCTCGAATCTTTTCGGTGGATTTTTATTCTCCGCATATTGGCGAGAGGATTTTTGAGGTACATGGTCCTGCAATGGAATTTTTTCAATTAAACAATCCACTCGATTGTAATTATATGTAAAGTTTCATTGAATCGACGACACGAGCGCGATTCTGATGCTTTTCGTTAACAAAGCCTATGCGACGACAAGGAATATGACGACGAGAACGAGGGAGAGAGTGTGGTTTACATTGCTGAAAACTTCTCAGTGTTATTATCCTCCCTCCTGCTCACGCGTTCTGACGCTTTACAAGCGTCGACGTACATTAACGATGACAACGTTCTCGTTGTCGCCGGCGCCCGAGCGTTTGTTCGCTGACGTCTCTGGATGGCTCCTCCTCTTTTACTACCGCGAGTTCCCTCTCCAGCCTTACTATTGTTAAAGCTTTCCTCGTGGAATCGTTGAAATTACGCAACGCTGCTGTAGCGGCCTCGGCGGCTCGAAAACATTAGTCGAGTCATAAGAGAAAAGCAACACGTTCCTTCGATTTCGGAGTCATTCGGGCTCGTGATGTCCGGCAGTTCACTGTCATTAATACCGAAGACTCATACTCGAGGAATTCCCATTTGTCAAATTTCTCGTTTATTTCGAAACTGATCGTCAATCAGCTTTTTTCCCTACTTAAACTGTAAAAATTCGTTTATCATGCAAGCTATTAGTTGTTGGGAATTCTGATAAGTTGACGATATGGCAATGAAGCAAAAATATAAATCAACAGTTTCGATGATGCTGAAGTTTGCAACGTTGGCATGCATCGAAAAATATTGAATTTTATTGAAGATTCGTTCAATTTTCCATGTCATCGAAATTTTTCGAGCTGATATGCTTTTTGAATGGTAAAAATGGACCATTTTATCATCGTAATTACATCCTGTAATTGAATAATTATTTTATTCAAAGATAAAAATGAATTTCGTTGCATTCCAACGATGCAAACTTCAGAGTCATACAGTTCCGACGGATCGAGAGGAGAGAATAAGAAAAAAGGGAGATCGAAGAGAGAAAAAGCTGAGCTTTTTGTATTTATGATGTTTTTTTGTTTTTTGTGAGCGTGCGGTGGAGTGGCGTTGGAAGGTGGCTCGCTCTGAGCTATATCCGATGCTATCTTGGCGGTCTTTTTCTCTCCCTGGAACTCACTGTTCTATTCTTTAGTATCTGTCCATCACGAACGAGAAGTCAGTGTCCTTTAAGTAAGTTAGACGCCTGCGCGGAGAAGGAGAATCGAGAGAGGGTAGAAATGTGGAGTTGCAAGCGGGGGATGATTGGTGCATAGACACAGACATACGTAGACTGCGGCGAGCGACGTCATCGCAAAAGTGGTAGGGGTGGGTGATACGCGCCGGGCAAACGGGTTGAGAGTAGAGGGGATGAAGCGAGGGAGGGTTTATATACGTTGGGGTCGCGAGGCTTTAGCAGGAGGGAGCAAATGGGGAGAGCAGGAGCGGAGGGCGGTTTAATAGGACTTTGGGCGCCACGACGGCGGCTCGATGAAGCACCAACGTATACCACGTGCGCCAGCACTATCGAACCACCGCGTTTCTCGCCACCCTCTCATACATTCTCTCTCTCTATTTCGCTTGAAACTCAGCCCGTAGTGTGCGCGCGAAACCGCCCCTGCTACCCCCACACCAGATCCGTCCGACAACTCTAAATTTTGCATCTCTCTTGCACAACTACCAACCCCCTGCTTGTCGCTGTCGCCGCACCACTATTCCCGTTTCATCCACTCTCTTTTTCTCCATCTCTCTCCGTTCCTATTCCTGTCACCATCACTACCAACTGCCCCGCCAATCCTACTACCCCATCCTCCCGAACCCTCTGTACACGTCGCACTGAACTATGACGTGGCATGTACATCTCCCTCGTATTAATACGTATATACCCTCTACCCATGTGGATCCTAACGCGCATGTATTCGTACTCGTACACCCTCCTAAGGCGCGCTCATGTATTTTTCGCATCCTATATAAACTCCCATGTTATATACACGACGACCTATCTACGTGTTGGACGATGAATATAACTATATAAACGTTGAATATTATTACACACAGCCACTGGCTCGTATTACACGCTATATATCCAGCATGTATTCTGTATATAAACGCGTATACTGCATTTACGGCCATGTGCAAGTTCCGACGGATATATAAAGCGAGCGTGTATGTCATGGGTACACTGGACTTGGATGTAACGAGTGGGTGAGGGCGAGTTTTGTACAGTTGTATGTATTTCGGAATGAGATGTATATATTATCGTGCGGTGCAGAAAGAGACGGATATAAAGACTCGATCTCTCTCCTCGTTTTTCACTCATCCTCTCACCCCTTTTTCTCGTCTCTATACCTTGTACGTTCATGTCATTAGCGACGCTTCTCTCTGTGTCTGTGTTCGCGTCAGGGTGCAACCCTGTATATGATTTTATGTGTGTAGACAGGCATGCTAACTTGCAGCCTGCCTGCCTGCCAATGCTGCTTTGTACCATGAGCTTTCTGCATCCCCTGCTGTTTGCCCAAAATCCCCTTCAGTCCCATCATATCCGCGCGCTCCACAATTCTCTCCTCTTACTCTCTCTCTCTCTCTTTCTCGATCTCGTCTCTTGTTTCCCCATTTCATCCAGCATCACCGTTTCTGATCGGTTTACACGTCCGTCATAACCGATCGCTTTACAAATTATCCAACTTTTCTCCTTTTTTCAGTTTTATTGTCTCTTGGATTTTTATTGAAACGCCTCTAAACATTATTTTAGACATTCAACTATTTCTCCCATCCCTCGTTATCCGTTCTCCATATTTTTTCCCATTCTCATCCCCCGATTTTGAGCCTCTGCTCGTTTTTTCCTTCCCTCCATATGTCTTTGCGTTTTTACTCGCTCTTCACTTCATGCACGGATTTTATAAGAGCTGACGAAAATACATTTTCCAATAATTTCGTAATTATTTGTTTAAAAAACTCGGCACTTTCAGCTTCAATTGACTCGAGAGAAAAATAATTTGTCATTGTCAAAAATGTTGATGAAAATCCTTAAAAACTATAAACTTGGTGATTATAAAAATCTTTTATCCTCGTTCCTCGGTGCCCGCGCGCAGTATCGATCGACAATCACACTGAAGCCCGAGTCTCATAACCCCGCATCTGATGCGGTATAAAATCGGGTTATTGTGATGCTCGCAAAGGTGAAAACTATTTTCAGAACGTTTATTTTTATTCGTATTTATTTATTCAAGTAGTGTAATGCCTGAAGCTATTTCATACGAAAAATATTGATACGTTCGTGGCAATAAGTTGTTGCTTGATGACGTTTTTCGTGACCCGTTCACGTATATGTTTCGTTGGTGCGTTTAGTCAAATGGGTCTCGAAAGACTCGGCCTTTTTGTTTCTTTCTCAACTTCTTTTTTCTCCTTCAAAACTTGACTCAGGAATTTTCAAGGTGTATTCCCGAGCATGCTAGATTTTTATATTACTTTAACGTGTGTGCGCGCTACATCCTTCCAAACCAGTTTCACACGGACGGGAACGGATACACTCCGCGCCAGAACCGACCATTTCTCTCTTTCCCTTCGTTCTCTTCGTTTTTTCATTCTCTCTTCTCGCATCCTTGCCACCTCTTCCCTCTCGACCATCCGCCCACGGAGGACGTTCTTTTCTCGCCACCGGCACCGCGCGAGAGCTGACACCAAAGAAAAAATCAACGAAAAAACCCACTGAATTTCCAGACTAAAAAACATGCCCAACTCTTGCGTGATTTTTGAAGAATTTTTTCAATCCTCGATAACCTCGATTCTTCTAATTGTTTTATCGCGTCTTTACGAATATTCTCAGGCGGTCGTGCGGAGTCATTGACGAGTTCTCGAGAAATAATTTCCCCGTCTAATTGCACACATCCTTATCGTCGCGTTGAATCTTGTTTGACTTTTCCCTGGTCGGCGAAATCAATAAGTTGGTATAGAAAATGCCCACTAAATTGTTTTCCCAGTATGAAAAATGTCAACCTTATTATCCGCACGATTCGTTCGTACAAACTATTCCTAAAGGATGTTGAAAAAGGGTCAATGACCTACTAAGTTCGTTACTCGTCGTTCGCGAGTCCTTTGGCATTGATACGCGTTATTTATCACGCGGGAAAAATCACGAAGAAAAAAGCGACGAGCCCCAACGTCGAGCGGACGAGACGAAAAGTCCGATCGATATAAATTTATATATGTATATTTTTTGTTTACATCAACAAATAAAGTGCAATTGAAACGATTGGCCAAAACAACAAGCACTTTTCCGAAGGCTTAATTACTTTTGCAACGAAATATATCGTTCATTATTGCGATTTGTTTGAAACAAAATGCATCGATTGCGACGAGTTGGCCTCAAGGATCTGAATGAAGAGCGAAAAATATAACGCGCCGCACAATTATTTGATTAATGAATTATTTTGTAATTTTTTTCGATCGCTCTTGAGACAAAAATGTGCGAGATTTCATATATGATATTCGTGTCTTGTTCATCATCGGGCCAAAATGCTGTCGTGGCTTTGGCCCACTCGCAGCCTCTTTAATTGCCAATATAATTAGTGGCAGCTTGCAAACTCGTACACAAACATTCGACTTTGCAACGATAATTATCCAGACGACACGTATACGAGAATTTAACAAGAATCCCACCGGGAATTGTTGCTTCTCGCTCGCGCAATCTCTACAGCAGAATGTCATCGTGTCTCTCGTGTTTTTTTGTGCAAGCTTTGCTGCCCTGGAGCTCGCAGGGCCTTAAAAAACTTGACAAATACTAAGCACACGCGGGTGGATCAGCAGTTTTCACGTTCTGCTCCCGTGGTAATTGAATTATTTTTCAATCTCGAAAAAATAATTCCGTTCGCCGAAGAAATGGAGTATCAGAATGTTTTTTCCACGAGTCAACTCCCATTATAAACTTGTTGGTTGATGAAAAAATGAAATGTGGAGGGGAAAAAAAAAGATGATTCTCTTTTACTTTTCTTTCGGAAGCTCCGGATGATTTTCTTCCTCTGCGTTTGGCTTTTTCTCTCTTTCTCTTATTTCTTTCCTCGTATATATAGCGTCTTTTTCGTTTTTCGCACATTCTAGCCCGTTGCTCGCCGCGCGCTTACTTCACCCCCTCGTCCGCGATTCTCTCGTTTCTCTCCACGTTCTTCTTTTTCCCCCGCTGAAAAAGCCCATGCACGCTCGCGCGCCAAGCTATATACACGCCGCCCGTCCTCTCTCAGCAGTTCTCCATTACGGCTCTGGGCTCTTTCTCTTGGCGAACCCCCCTCCTCCCTTCTCCGTGCGAGTCTCGTCGAGAAGAGGTACGTTTTTCAGACCCTTTCCTCGCATCTTCCCCGCCCATTCCCTGCCGCTGCCGCCGCGCTGCCTCGGCGCTGTGCTCAAACTAAAACTTCCCTTTCTCTGCTCTAGCGTCCGACCATCCCTTAGCCCCAACGGAAAATCTATACGCCGAGAGCCGAGGGACGTGAGCAGAGCGCGCGCGACCGAGAGAGAACTCGCTATACTCTCTGCTCTTGGCTGGTGCGGTGCCGCTCGATTCACACAGACCACCTCGCTGCGCCAATTTTCCCAAAACTTCTTTACCGAATGTTCCGCAACAACTTTCCTTTATATCGTTTTTATTTTTCCACTCGAAAATTTGTTCCCACTCCGACGCAGAATTTCGTAATTATCGAAGCGAATTCGAGGATGGAAAAAAAAAACTTTTGTTGCCTTAATGAAATTTTTCGAATCTGCACTAAAATTTTTCATCAATTTTAGCAGAATTTAGATTTTTTTCGATTTGAGCCTTAGAAGCGATTTCTCATTCGAGTGAATTTTTTTCATGCACGCAAGAATGCGAGGACGGAGTTTGAAATTTAGCGTTTTCCCGGTGTGCTGTGAATCAGCCTGTATATTCGTTGGCGAGGCAGCAGGGCGCTGGTCGGTCGGTTGGGGTGAGGTGGGAAAGGGAGTCGAAGTGGCGGTGGGTACAGAAAACATTCTGCACCCACCGCCGCTGCTGGTGGATCGAGTGAGAGAGAGAGAGAGAGACGGCGAGATGCAAAGAAAGAGGGTTGGACGAGGAGAGCATGTGCAACAGAGAGAGAGAGCGAGAGCGAGATACTACAGTGACTCGTGGGGCGTTGCCATGGCAACTCCTACCGAGTCCCCAACCCCTGACTGGTGGTTCGGAGCAGAGCGCGCAAACGGGCTGGAGAGAGCAAGCAACGCGCAACTCATCGAGCGAAGGCAAGAGAGATAAAGCAGGGGGGGGGGTGGCTGACTCGTGGAACGAACGGGAGAGATAGAGATACGGGGATAAAGAAAGAGTAGAGAATGAGAGAAAGAGGAATAAGCACTATAGTGGTACTGCTGCGGAACGAAGGTGGTCGGTAGAGTGGGAGAATAGTGGGACGTTATAATGGGAGAGAGAAAGAGACGGTGAAAAGGAGCGATGCAGTGTCGGGTGAGCTGAGGCCATCGGGAAGGGAGGGTGTGTGCAATGGAAGGGGCAAAAGAGAGAGACTTTACCGTGTGTGTATGTGCGTGCGTATGTATTCGGCGTGTGTATGCAGTGACGAGAGAGAGAGAGAGGGATAAAGGAGATGGATGGACGGATGTAGAAAGTCGACGAGTGGGGGAGAGCCAGAGAACTCGCAGTGCCAGTGCAATCAACCCGTTGCTCACCCGCAAGGGTAAAGCTACCCTGAAGTAGACGAGGATGCTTGTACATATATATATATATATTCCTGACATGTACGTATATATATAATTATATAATATGTATATACTCTCGGGTATATATGTACAAACGCCGAGTTATATATGTAGCGAGAGGTATATAGTTGCGCGGAGGCCACTCCGGTTCGTAGAGCAAGAGAGCTTGCCTCGTGTACGAGGTCGCCGCTTGGGCCAGTTGGTGAACGCTTTCGAGGCCGAGTTTATACCTATAGCCATGCGAGGGGGAGGAGCTAGAGAGAAAAAAGGACTAGAGTAAAACGAAAGTAAAAAAAGAGCGCCAAAGACCAAGAGTAGAATTACGAAAGATTAGACGCCGGACCTACTGGTAACGACCGACAACGTCGGTAAAACAGTCATCTCTCTCTCTTTCTCTGCGTCAACGAAAAATGACACACATTGCTTCATATCACGGATACACACCGTTCTCAATCGGTAAAAAGGCCTGCGTCCACTTTTTATTCTGTTGCGTTGAACCAACGAGGATACTCGAAGAATTTTTATATCCCATAGAAAAAGAAAAAGCCACACAGCAATGACCCCCCCGTCGTACTTCAGTTCGTATCGTCCCGCGTACACTACTTTGCAAATATCTAGTCTGGCCCATCACAACTCATTTTTTCTCCTCGCCCATCCACTCGTTTCTCTTACTGCAGTTCGGAGATCACCCAGAGACACTGAAGTCGGATGATGCTGAAGTTTGCAACGTTGGAATGCAACGAAAAATATTTTGTTTCATTGTTAATTCGTTCAATTTTCAATGTCATCCAAATTTTTCGAGCTGATATGCTTTTCGGGTGGGAAAAATCGATCATTTTATCATCGTAATTAAATTGTCCATTTGAATAATTATTTTTGCCAAATATAAAAAAGAATTTCGTTGCATTCCAACGATGCAAACTTCAGAATCATGAATTCGGAGAGGTTCAAGGCAGTGCTGTCGATTTTCGAATAGATTTCATGATTAGAAATAGATGCAGCCACATTTTGGAGCGGCTGTGGAGAACCAAAAAAAAATCTTCGTTTCGGTTGTTCCATAAATTCAACATTGAATGATAAATCTCAGTTTTCATTGTTTTTTACGATGAATTGTTATCAATTTTGAGCGGAAATCACAGTTTTCATTGTAAAATACAACGAAATGTATGAAATTAATATTAAATCCACAAAATTACCAATGCCAATATCTTTTCTTTTTGGTTTTCTGTGGGAGTCTTGAAAATTTGAATGGATCGTTTTCCTATGACTCTGAAGTTTACAACGTTGAGATTTAATGAAAAACATTTTTTCTATTGATTATTCATTGAATTTTGAAAATCATGGCAATTTTTCGAGTCGATTGAGTTTTTTTGTCGCAAGAGAGAATCGTTTTATCAGCCGGACCAAACATTCAATAACAATTATTGGCTCTGCTGAAGAAATAACAGAATTTCGTTGCATTCCAACGATGGAAATTCCAGGATCATCGTTTTCTTTATCATAATCTACCGCAGTACGGAATTTTATTTAATTCTGACAACTTAACGCGACCAAGCTTTGTCCTTATTTTTGAAAAGTCTGAAAATCGAAATTCACGCGTGTTGAATGTGCGTATAATTTGAGGATGTCAGATCATGTTTCTTTCTTATTCCTCGTTTCAGTCCATTCGATTTGTGTACTTGTGTGCGCCTATCGTCTTCCCTCTCACTTGCATGACTCTGTATACTGCAGCGCAGTTCCTCTCATACACCTCTGGAACCAGTTTTCCTCCACACAAACGATGGTTCGCGCGCGGACAAACGGCGAACATGTTGTTCCGCGTATGTGAGCGCTGTGTGATTGTCTGTGTGTGTGATGATGGCTTCTCTCGATTCTCTTGCTTCCGCTCGTATCGTGCGGGAGAATGTGCGTTCCTGACGCAAACGCACAGACACAGACACACGTATGGGGAAAGAAGAAGAAGAAGACGAAGAGAGTATACCGTTTTGCCACACACAACGCGCTTAGAGCGCTTTCAGCTCGTGAAGGAACTCGACAGACACATAGACGCACTCGAGCGCACGTAACATCACACACATGCATGTAAATTAAACTAGAAAGTTGCCCCAGCCCCGCTAGCGACACCAAAGAAGCGCTGCGCAACGCCACACTCTAGAATCCTTTCGAATTTTAACCGTAAGACATTGTATATACATACTTTATATGAACAGTTATAAAGATATTTGCAGTACAGTATCTTCCTAGCTGGGAACAATTAAAAATGGAAAATTGAGTGGAAACTTGGTGAAGCGAGAACTTTAATAACTTTATAAAAGAATTTATAGATTTTCATGAATATCGTGGAAATAAAATGATTGATAGCAAATTCCTGTCGGCCAAGTTGATCGGTATTCAAAATAATTTCGATACTCCGATTCTTAGAATTCGTAGCGGGTTGAAAACTGAAGAAAAAAAAAATTGTTTCGTTAACTCTTTTTAATTGCCAGCCGTCGATAATGACGATTATACACGAAGGGAGTTTTTTTTCGTTGCATTGGTCGGGGAGAAAACGGACGTACAACCCTACTGTCTAGGCCATCGAGTCGCAACGCAACCCCATTTCTCATGAGATCGGGCTCGCGAGCGCGAGAACGAGCGCTCGGTAGAAAGTCTCCCGAGGCATTCGTCGACGTCGTCATCGTCGTGTTATATAGCGTCGTGTTGAGAGCGTCAGGCGATCGAACGAGTCAGGCGAAAAGCCAGGCACGCTCAGAGAACCGAGAACGTCGCCGTGGCTGATGCCCAGAGCGTGGGTATCAGCACGGAACCGAGTCTTTTCTCTCTCTTTCCCTCTCTCGCTCTCTCTCGAGCTCGATCTCTCCCACCCTGTCTCCATCTATCCGTCTCGGTCGCTCCATCTCTCGACAACGCATTAAGGCTGTGTTGCCACATTTCGAGGCCTCTCTCACTCTCGAGTTCCCTTCCCCTTGCTTCACCAAATGGCTTTCTTCCAACGAGTCCAACAACAATTTGTGTGTGCCTGTACAAGTTTCTCTGCATGCGCTTGTGCGATCGAGCCCTAATCCAGCCACAGTTGCCGCCGCGCAAGTCGTGGCGGGAAAAATATAGTTTTAAATATAAATACAAAAACGTTGCATTCCCGCGCGGCATTTACTCTCTTGTTCGATAACCGCACTCAGGGGCAACTGCGCAACGTTCCCTCAAGCGGGACGACGATATTTCGGAAAAAAAAAGAAAAACTGCGATGAGTTTATCGCGATTTTTGTAAACTCCAGCTCAATATCAAAGTAAAGGAATAATTACGGAATATAATGATCAGCGACTTTAACCGATGTGAAGAAATTTAACGAGTATAGTTTTTTGTCAAGCATGTTTTCACACGCAGCAGGCACAAGTTGAGTATTTTATTCTCGAACCAGAACCATTTTTACCAACTAGTTTGATGCTTTTCTTCACAAATGTACGATCCATGCGAAATCTGCTTGCGATTTCTCGGTACCCGAATTTCTTCACTTTTCGTTGGTCGCACATCAAAAAGTCTCGGCCCAAAAAAAAAAAAAATATTCGCGCTCATACATCGTTAGTCTCTGTCCATAATTTATAAGGAAACAAAAAGTGACATGCATCTCGGTCAACTGTTTCTTCAGTCGAGGGATGAGCCCATTGAAAATTCGGTGTCTTAGAGCGGCTGATAAAACCCTTGGTCCCTGCTAATGTTTAGAGACTAATTATGGTACGAAAAATGGCCAATAGACGAAAAGTTGGTATTCGTCGTATATATAGAGAGTTTGGTGCGCTGCAACGGCGCGGTAGCGCTCCGATGGCGTTTATATTTGAAAATAGAAGAGATGGCAACTTTGAAAATAGGCATTGCTCGTCTGCTGGTTGTTGCTTCGTTCGCGGACCGCAGCGATAGTCACCAATAGCGCGCGCGGATGTTGGCGCGAGGCAGCATCGCGGCTGGAGGACCGAGGTCGAGTCGCGAAAGAAAAAGCGACATTCAAAAAGGATAGAGACGACGGTGAGGGTGAGAGCGAGAGAGGCAAAGAGAGTCAGAGGATTGAGAGACGAGGAGAAGGAGGAGGAGGAGGGTCAGGGTGTACAGTTTTAGACTGTGGACTGGCGCGTCGGAGTTGAGTTAAAAATATAACAGTATAGCCGGCCAACCAATCGTCGTCGTAGTCCTCGTCGACTCGCAGTCGGCGTCTTGGTCGTTTCGAATTTATAGGAGCTTCCCCCAAAATATTTTGAGTTTAAAACTTATAATCGCTCGATGCGCATGCACTTGCGGGACACTGTACAAAACATGGCTCAATTAATAAATTACGAACGATTCTCGTTCACAAAGATTCATGACATCGCGACCAAAACTATTTCGAAAATGAATAAACGATTGCAGGAGCAAACGCAACGGCGCACCTCTCGGCAAACCAATCGGCGAAATTTTCGTCCCGAGATATTCCCGCGCCCTGCGACTTTCACGAACCTGCGTAACCTTGTGCGGGATCTCTTTGCAACCTCTCTCTTTTTTGCTGCTGATCACACTCTCTCTTCCTCCCGCTCTCTCTCTCTCTCTCTCGCTCCCTATAGCCATGCACACGAAAATGCTTATGGTAAATCCAATCATTGACACATGAATTCCGATAAATCGGGACATTTGGTCATTGTCAAGAAGGAAGAGCAAGCAGCGCATTACGGAAGTGTACACATGTTGAAGGAATATCGCGACAGCAGCTTCCCGTTGGCAATCCACAAGTTTTGCCTGCGGAAAGCATCAACGTCCTTACGCAAACTACTTTAGAGCGATGCGTTATCCTTGTCCATTACATACAGCTATGTTCACACGTACAAAGATGTATATTGAAGGCATGAGATATTGCATTCTTGTTTCTTGTGTATCGAAAGCACCCGACCACACCTTTCACCAACAACCAAACTGGTCGGCTTAGAGCTGAGCTAGCTCAATCTCTTCTAGCTGTAGAGCTCGATGGTGTTGCTCTTGCTGCTGCTGGCGGCGTGTTCTTACCTGGCCTCACTCAGTTCCCTCAGTTTTCTCGTCCGAGATAGCAGCAGCACAGCCAGCCCGCGATTCCTCGACTGGCCAACCAGCTTCCTTGGCATATCGTGTCATGTACATTCTCTCGCGCAATTGCTCTGTTGCTAGCTCTTGCCCGTAGAACCTCTCGCCATCGTCTCACCAGCTCGCACGAAGAAGCCAATCGTGTATAAACTCGGATTCTACGCAGTAAAGTAACAGTAAACTCTCCCACGTAGCGTACACAGCTCCAGCGCGTATAATACACGTCTTTGTAGCGTTGTGAGAACATACACTCGAGTAGAATCAGGACGTAAGGAGACTGCGAAATCGTCGGGCAACTGCTGCACCGAGCAAAGACAAAAAATTGACAGAAATATTTCAGATTTTCCCTCTCCAACTTTTATTGCAAATTCCTTCAGGCTTTTCATGAGGCTCAACCATCTTTATGTGCGTTATTTTGCAGCTCACTTGGTCATGTGGATAACCACCTCCTCACATGTGAACATGTCCTCGTTCGCATCCTGTTCGGAAAAGCCTCGTTCCCACCCTATTGCATTGGCTGCTGCACCGACGGGAGGACCTTTATATTTTTTTTTGACGTTGCACCCTCATTTTCTTTCGAGACACGTGATTTTTTTCATGACCGACACTTTCTATGCGCCTAATTCTAGAACGATTTTACCATCGCTGGGTTTACTCGGCGGCCGGTAAAATCAACGCGCAGTGAAAATTGTTATTCGAGCATTGACACGAATTCAGGAAGGCATGGGATTTCATAGAGCTCGAGATACATTGCATTTTCTTACCCAACTCAGTGTCAGAAGGATCGGAAGAGGGGTAGCTGCTTTTTTCTAACGTGGATGCGAGCATTTGCCGTCGTCTCGTCCTTTTGCCACGCTCATGCTTTTCCGCATTTACTAGCCGCCGCTCTACCATCGTACGGCTCCGGCTATACAGAAAGTGTGTGTATGTTGCTGCTGTGTGTGCGAAGCGGTACTCTCGGTGCGCTTATGCTGGAACGGCAGCAGCGGCACCCGGACCAGAACGGACAAAAGAAAAGCAAGTCCCCGACAGCAGCCGCCTGTTCGACCCGGCGTCCCTTTTGGCCCCTCGCTATAGTTATATATTCACGTTTGCGTATGCTGCATAAAAGGTTCCGACGGCAACGCCAGCAACCCTGCGAGTAAAACCCTCCTGCTTCCAGCGCAGGCAACACGCAGGATTCATGTACCCAACGAGGGGTCCCTTAAGCGGATACGCGGACAAAGTTCGGGCTGCTTCGTCTTTTCGCTTCACCCTGAGCGACTGCTTGCTTCCCTCGCGCTAGCCCCAATTCCAACAATGCTCTCTGCATCCCTCGAGTCCCACTCGCAGCCCCAAACGCAGCCAACTTCGAGTCTACGCTTTTACTCCCTTCTCGCTGCCTCGATGCTCGCTCTCTCATCGTATCGATCTTTCTTCTGGACCCTCTGCCCAACATCCCCTCTAAAATCGATACATTTCGATTGTCCAATTCCAACTGATGCCCACATCAGCCATTATTCACTTTAAACTTATCGCTCTGAATATTTAATCACACACGAAAACAATACTTTGTAGCATTCAAAAAAATTCTCACCATTTACATCTGAATTCGACATTTTTTAGATTTATCGATCAAATATGAAAAAAAAAACGTTTTTGGTTGGAATTTTTTGAATAAACACAGTAATTCCCGCATTTTTGTCAATATAATTGGAGTTTATTTATTTGTGACCATGAAGATTTTGAACGGAATGAAAATTTTCAGACGGAATGGGTAATGATTGAAATTTCATCAAGATTTGGAGAAAAAAAAATGGTCGTAATTAAGTTTTTTAAGTAGTTACTGTTCTGCAAGCGATTCACTACGCCCAGACAAATCAGAGATTCGCGATGTCCGGTTTCGGATTTCAGTGTCCTTTAGTGTTGGAACAAATGTACTAAAAGTTTCGGAATTTATGAAGGAAAAGATGGAACGAAACGGAGAACCACTGGCTGAGAAACGAGCGTTTCACGGGGGCCCCCGGGTCTCCCGGAATAGACATACAAGAAGGGTCGAGGGTCGGTTCCCCGGTGTCTATATAGGCTTGCCCGGCTGTCTCGTACCCTCATCAAAAAAATTCTTTGGATTCGGGAAAGATGCTCGTTCGGCCCAAGCTTTTACCTGTCTCCGAAGACCCGAGATACCTTCAAAATTTCGGTATATGGAGGGTTCACGAACAAAAGTACAAATTCCCTTGGATATTTCCAATTTTTTTCTATTTTCCTTCAACTCTTGTCGAAAATCTTTTATAGTTAACGAAATTTTACCATTTTTCCAACAATAAGCTAATAAGAAATGATTTTACAGAAAAATATAACAATTACATATTAATCGTGCTCCGTTTCGTCATCAATAATTGCAGCGATCGTTTTGCCGGAGACGAGCAAAAATTGATTGAAATATTGATAACCGAGTGTCGGAACTTTGTCACGAGGATTTTTGTTTCTTTTGAGACGCGAAAAAAAAAGATAAAAGTGGAAAAGGTTCCTTCTTTCTTCTCTTTTTTTCTTTTCCATTGGTCATATACAGAAGAGTGCGCGCCCTTTTTTTAGCGTTGATACATAAGGGGGAACCGACAAGGAATCCGAGCACGAAGGCGAGTACTCGATTTCCCGGTCTCCCACGCGCAAAGGGACGCCCTTCCTGCGTTGTCTGCCATATGGTTCTTTTTCCTCTATTTCTCTCCCTTGTTCTCCCTTTTTCACGATCCACCCCTATACATCGTGCAGGCTGCCCTACTGGGGAGCCCGAAACTTTTTTGTTTTTTTTTTTCACCAGAACGTTCGCTATCGGACAATGTGAGTTTCGCAGCAACAATGTATCAAACAATTTTTATTCGAATTTACTGGATGCTTTTTATTTTTTCATCGTTATTATTGTTTCTTTTACGTGGTCTGCATAGTTGCAAACAAATCTCATGCATTCATTGAGAAAGCTTACAGCTGAAACAAAATGTGTTTCGAACGAGTTGCATGTGAATTGAGGGACCTCACGCAAATTGCGAGGGAGGACACTCCAAAATAATTCCACCAGCAACGAAATATCGGCCTCCCCTGCAACACACCAATTTCTAGGAACAAGGGGTTTCGCTACCCCTCGAAAACCTCATCTTCTCTCTGTCTCATCGTTCCATACATTCGTTCGCTAATGTAGAGGGTCGTCCCTATAGTTACACGCACAACAACTGTATAAGTTATCCGAACCTATCTCGTGTATTTCACCAATACATTGATTATGCGTTCGCTGGAAAAAGATTCGTCAAATTGAAATATTCCAGTCGCAAATAAATCAGCATACATTCATGCCAATTGATGAGAAATCAATTTCCGTATTCCGAATTATCGGAATACGCTTACGAAAAGCTTGAACAAGAATCGCCAAGTCTCTCGAAATTTACTGCTTCAGAATCCTCCAAAGAAGAAAGCGAATTTCAAAAAAAAAAAAATTCCTTCTGCTGGAAAGATTCATGATAATAGGAATATTCGAACGAGCACGGGCAAAGTCTGTTCGCATACGCCGCTCATAGTCCTTGAAATCCGTTGCAATATTTCCGAGCCACATCGTGCGTTCTCGTGCACAAATGTGCACACATATATTTATAATAAAAATATACAGATATAGTCTGAGCGAAGGCGAAGCAAAGAACGACAACTGCAGAAATTTCTCAGTCTTGTCCGTCTTCGCTGCGCTGCGATTGGCCCCGGCTGTTTTTTTCTCTGCCAATATCTTATCCGCGCGTCGCGAAAGATAGGCCGCGGCTAATCTCACGCGCGCGGACTTTACACCATACCGATTGGTTGCCTTTATATCTCTTTGTCATCGCGCGTACTTCGTCTTCTGTATTAACCACAATGCACATTCTAAATTGCCAACGTCTGCGGGAAAAACATTTTCAAACTAATTTCACCAGTTCTTGAAGCGTTGCTGGATTTTCGGCCCGAGTTTTCTTCAAAATGTTGAAATTTTTTATTTAAAAAAAAAAGCTTATACTTTTTATATCGTTGCCCCGTCACTCCGACACTCGCTTCGTACTTTCCTATAGCTATTGCTGCGCGAGGCCAGACCGTACGAGTGTCGCTTCTGTCTCTGTATTTCTATATACACACACACACTCATACACATAGATATATGTACATGACATGTAGACACAAACGTATATAGAAGCCCGGAGCTCCGCGAGTCCCCTTTCGAAAATAACACTCGGCAAGGCTGACGTCATTTCGTCATGAGGCTCCACTGACGTCGCTGCGAGGCCGCTATACGCGTTTCGCGGCAGCTTGGCTAACGAAGCTAGCACACGAGGCGCGTTCACCATCGCAGTATCGTACTCAATTCGACAACTATGAAAAACTCTCTACACTGAAACGAAAATTTTGTTGGATACGTTCGACTAATCATTTTTCCGAAAAGTCACGAAAATTTTGTCACTGCAGCAAAAAATATTCTTGAAAGTCTCTTCGAAAAGTAAATTTTTGTCGTTCCAACCGTAAATTTTGCTGACAGTTTCGTTAGGAAAGAAAAATATTGTCGAAATTACAATTTTAAAATTATTCAAAAATATTTAGTTCACCGCGTTTAACAAAATATCGACGTTTTTTGACAAAATTTAATTTTCAGTCCAGAACAAATGCCGAATTTTGAGAAATCAGGGAAACGGAGTTTGCGTTTTATTCAAAATTTCAATTTCTCATCGCTTTCTTTGGCGAAGGCCGATTTTTGAGAGATTTACATAAAATTACTCGCTGTTTAGAATATCACAAAAAAAAACATGTAATGAAATTCTGGGGTCTCCGGAAACTTGCTCTTCCGCTGCAGCCCTCAGTTAATAATTCGTCTTGAAAATTTCGATTCGAAAAATTTCAAGACATTAACGTGCGAAAAAAAATCTCCATCTCTTTCAAGATCTTTACACCGTTTATCTGTTTTTCCTGTCCGGAAATATCCAGACTCGCGATGATATACGTGGAAGTCGCTGCAAATGCCCTCCAGCATTATCTATACCGATGGTTTGTTTCGATAAATGTTGTATCTGCGTGCAGCTTTAATCAGCTTGACAATTGTTCGTGTGGCAAGATTTCCGGGAGACCGTAAAATAGAGACTGGAAATCAAAAGGTTTACGCGTTGCATTAATGCCGGAAAAGTATCGTTTTATAACGTCGTGAAAAGAGAGCGAAAGATTCTAGCAAATAAAACGATCAATCACCGGACTCTCCTCAATTGGCAGATCGCACGTGCGAAAGCAGCAAAGTGGCGCCTGCTATTCCAACTGCCCCTTTAATGCCTCCATACATAGTAGCAATTGCAGTCTCTATCCTACCTAAATGCTCTCGTGGTGGGGAAAAGGTTTCATTGATGTCTAATGGCTTGACTCGGTAACCCGGAACACCGGTACCCGTATTATACCTGCAAATCACTTACTTGCGCTAAATCAGCTTGAACCATTGAATATGAGATTTTTTAAATCTTTGGGCTTGTGCTCGCGGTCATTATTGTTACCTGGTGTCATTTAGACCAACTTTTAATCAGCTCTGCAGGGCAGGGCAGTACCAAATGAACTCTTCAAGTCCAAGTTTCTTAGGGTTATTATCGTGGAAAATCAATTCTTTGTCGTTTTACAACGTTCTGCTTCTGTCAGTATTCTTGTGAGACACGTTTCTCTTCACCAGCACAAAAATATGCAGTTTTTTTCTCGCTCTCGCTCGTGTTGGTCCATTCCGTTACGTGTGACATACGTGTATACACGGTGTAGAGTAACATGACCATATATCCTGTAAATTCAGCAAAGTTTTCAGCAGCTTTGACTTTGATTTATGGGTGGTTGAAAGGCGCGTGCATTTTGCGCTGGTGCATGGTAATCCGTTACACTAACCCGTCTCTCATCTCTCTTTTGCCTGTGCTTTAACCCTCTTCCTCCCTCGATCTTTCTCTCTTTCTCTCAGTCACTCAACTGACGTCATTATCCCGCTTTCGCTTCCTCGTTAAAGCGGCTTTAACCACACACTAACTACTTGCTACTGCCCAAGAGAGCCCTGCCCGCGTTTCCCTGATGCGATTCAACAAGTGCTCGAGAGCAGTGCCACACAGACGTGTGCGAGCTTGTGTGCATTATCGCTGGGGACTTGTAAAGCCTCGTCGAACTCTTTAACCAACATTAAAGCCCATCGGTATTCGTACAAAAGGACCATGTGTTTCCGAGAAAGCTCGCTGTAGGGCTGAGCGACCGAGGGGACGTAGAAAACGATGTTTCCTCGTGTGTTAGTTCTCCACCCTCCGCGCTGCTTCATTGGCAAACGTACGGAATCGTTTCCTCAGTTATTCTAATAACGATATGACGTCACTCGTGTTTTACCGACGCAGTCGCGAGTATATTTATTTTGACAATGTCTCAAGCGCGATACCGCGAGTTGTTCATGCCCAAACCACGTGCGTCTCTCTCGCAAATCTGTAAAAACATATATTTCCCGGCAACTTGGACCGGTAGAGACATCTTTCAGTATTTCACGGCAACTTAAACGCACTCTGTCATTATTTCTACGTCGATAATTAAACGCATTGTAGAGATTCTCATTCTTGGTGAAAAACTCTCTTCACGGCATGGTTAGTGTTCAGGGAAGGGGAACGATACTCGCAGAGTGGGAGAAAATCGTCTGCTCACTTTCTCCGAGCAGAAGCAAAATTATTTACACCCGTGGAAACGTCAGCTTCGGTCGTTGTGGCCACGTCTCGGAATTGGACATGGAAAATGTTTGTTATTTTATCGATTCCAACATTTTTCATCGTACGATATCGACGATTTGCTAACGAGTGGCCTAAATGTTATCGAACGCGTGATTGAGCCTCTGACTAACTTACCCTCGATGTCTTTTTCGTCTTTCTTTGTTTCGTTTCCCCATTTCATCATGCCGTTTCCCCCTACGAAACGTCGGTTTATTCCGAAGCAGATGACTTGTTCCAGCCAGGCGCGAGGGCAAAAGGAGCTCCTGACGTCATTAGACGGGCACGCTCCCGTCAGCGAGCCGACCCTCTGAGTCACGGAGCTCTCTCTTTCTCGGCAGCGAACGATTGTACAACGCCTGGCATTTGCCAGAAGCTTAAACTCCTAGTCTTATGTCTTTATAAAGCGGACGAAAGACAAATTTTCTATTGAATGTTCGAAAAACTAATATTTGCGAATCTATATTTATTTTTGAATTTTATTTTTTGATGCATTCATGCGATTTAAATTGATAGTGACTCGGTCGAGTGTAATTGCAAAGAAACTAATTAGATTCATTTTTTGATATGTTTACAGAGCTGTGCAATGATGGGTCTGCAGGCCACGGCAGGAAAACGTAAGCTCGAGGGAGGTGTGGGCTGCATGGAGTTCGATATGGAGATGGGTGAGAGCCCTTCGAAGCTCGGCAGAGTAGAGGGTAGCTGGTGGGCAATGGAAGACAGTTACACGCCGCCGTTGAATCAGACAACGAGTTCGTACTACGATATGGAAGTGAGCGGGCCTTGTCTACAGGCAAATCCTTGTCAACCGTCGTCGATATCGCCGACGAGTGCGGCGCAGTTGAATCACGCACCGTCGCAGCAGCAGCAGCAGCAGCAGCAACAGCAGCAGCAGCAGCAGCAGCAACAGCAACAACAGCAGCAGCAGCAACAACAGCAGCAGCAGCAGCAGCAGCAACAACATCAACAACAACAACAGCAACAACACTATTATCATCACCATCATCAGCGGGTGAACGGGAATGGTGTTGTGAACGGTGGAGGAGGTGGCGGCAACAACAACGCTTACGGTCATCAGTTGTCGAGACCTCAGCCACAATGGGGTGGGGCGCCTCATCATTACGAGCCACCGACGATACGAAGAGAAGAGAACGGCAAAAGTTATCTGGAACTTGGCTCGAGTTATCGTTCGAACGAGAGATGCTGCGAAGGCTCGAGATCGAGCTGGTGCAGACGCGGTAGAGCGTGTTATCGTCAGAGACGACTAGCTGTGTTGAACATTTCAATGTGCAAATTAGCGAGGTACCGCCAATATCCCGATCCCAGTCTTCATCGTTCGGTACTCATATGCAACACACTTAGGCATCTTGAGAGAGAAATGGAAAGAGATCGAAGTCCTCCACCCATGGAACCTGTAGTACAAGCACCAATGGCACAATTACAACCGACCGAGCAAGGTAGACTAACGCCGTTTCCAATGCCACCGAGCTCGTCGAGCGAAAACGATGCCGATTCTGGTATCGGCGACAGCGACGACAGTCGCTCCATCAACTGGGGCAGCGTACTATCGCTTTCGAGCCAGTCGCCCTTAGACCCATTAAACAACAACGAGCTATTGGACGTTGACAGTGGACCCGAGCTGGATCTTGATTTTATGCCAGGATGGAAATTGACACCATTGTCAGCTGACGATATTCTGAGAAGTACAAACGCCGCTGTTGCAGCGGCCGCCGCACAGGAAAACAACCACCACCACAACCATCATCATCATCATCTTCATCATCTGCATCATCATCATCATCACCACCATCAGTTGTCCTCGTCGAACGGCTCGACGATATTATCCAGTCCGATCACCAATAGCTGTAACGGTAGTAGCTCCGGTGTAACGAACAACGCCAACAGTACGCACGTCGAGTCCTTGATGTGCGTTGGCTCATAGCCGCCAATTCTCACGTCGCTGAGCCATCTCATCGACTTTTATCCACTCGCGTCCCAGGGAAAATAGTCTCCTCCGATTTTATCCTACGACACTCGATCCGAACGATCGCTACGAGGCAGCCAATGTTCGCTGGACGACACACATTTTCCTCATTGTTTCATACGAATTTAATGTTTACTGAAATCATGACGATTGATCGCTCAGAATATTGACGTAGTCTCTCGCTCCCTTGCCGCGTCTCGCTACAAATTTATCCTCATTTTTATCTTATTTATTTACCAAACGGTTCGTGTCAATTATACATGCCACTCGATCTCCACGATTATCCGTTGGCACTGTCGATTCAAGCCTCGCTCTCTTCTTGCTCTCGTCGTCGAGTGATCATTTTTTTTCTTTCGCCCTTTAACATCCAATTTATTGCCTTTTTTTTTTTGGTATTTACGTTGCCCGGAAAATTTGTCGATATTTCTACCAATCGATATGATTTCGTACGGCTACTCGTCGATGACTGTTGAATCGCAATAATTATCGATCAGTAACGATTCTGCGATTGATGTTTCTGTATCGAGGAAACGAAGGAGGCAGCCCTGGCGAGAGGAAGAGAGCAAGAGGAAACGGAGAGACTATTTTATGTTTGGAAGTCTTCAACGTTCGATGGTACCCCGGGCCGACGATGCAACAAAGCGTTTATGACCAAGGAGACCGAAAGATCTCCGTAGCGATTTTTTTCTTCATTTCCATTATTTTTCAATTCCTGAACGCAAACCTATTCCAGGCAATTTTTTACCAATGCATCGTCTGCCTAGCTCGCCAATGTTGAACATTTTCAAACACGTATGAATGTCTACGTCCCACGAGACCTGAACCATCCGTCGAAATCGCTAAAGATTTGAAAACTAAAAATGGAATTTTAACGAAAACTCACTGAGAGAATGTGGAAAAAGTAAACGCCTCTAGTACTCGAGCCACGATCGACGGCGAGAATACCATCGCGGCCTATGCTCACGATTCCAAGTTTCAAAATGCACGCGATACATTTTCATTTGTCTCAAATACCGAACATGGTGCTAGGATGCTGCCTAAAACCTGGTGCCGTTTTAACTCACGACTTTTTCCACTGCAAACCCCTTTTTTCAAATGAATTTTTCACAACAACTCTCTTTTTTTTTCTCCACATTTTTCTTTACAATCACGCAATCGAAATGTGCCGAGAATGTCGATAATGCTAGCATTGTGATAAAAATACAATTCCATGTTTTCTCGTATGAAAAAAAAATCGAAATTCTCATCGGTCAACGAATCTGGGTAAAACGATTTTTCCAATTTTAAACCAACATTTTCGATTCATCAATCCCTGAAAGAAAAAGGAAACAGAACAGGTTCTGTTCTCTTTTCTTCTCCAGCGATTCTTCATAAAAATTTTGCATATACTTTGCTTTTGCGTTTTCTTGCGGTGCGTTACAGAGTATGCATACGTGGTTGTGGGCGTGAGACGCGTCGAATAGTAATTAAGGTGTTAGGAAAACGATAAATGGAGAAAAGAAGGAAAGCCAACGTGCGAGATGAGAATCGAGTGGTAAATATGAAAAAGGGCCGTGTAATAGACGAGATTAGAGAGAGCCAACGCTTTCGCGCAGACGTGTCATCTCGTGTTCGAGCGTTCCGTGCGTGAGAATAAAAATTGAAAAAGAAACAAAAAAACGTCAACAAGTACCTGGATCTTAAAAAGTCGAATTATCTATGTAGCGCTCGACGATAATCGAGGAGGAGGGGAAATCCATTTGGTGGTGAAATTCCAATCGTTTAAAACTTGATGATCTCTCATAGATTAAATTAGCAACATCGATTAAACAAGTAAATAAAACAAAAGAAAAGAAAAAATCGTTTGAACCAGCAGCGATACCGAAAGCAACGAAAACCGAAAAGTTGTTGTACCCAACGACTAATCGTTCTTCGTGAGAATTGTGACTGGGCAAGCGATAAGAATGGAACACATAGAAATATGAGAAAAATCAATTGGGGACGAGAGGCGAAAGGAGAAAAGCGACACGAGTCGAAATAAAGGAAATGAAATAAATTGAAGTAACAACCGAAATAAGTTACGCCTAGTTCCGTTGCATAAAAAACGAGCATCGTATTGATGGATCGTTGGGTCTTGAATAATAATAACTGGGAGCATTCTTTGTCACATTTTTGGTCGTTTTATTTAAAAACAATATACAAATGAGCAATATTACTATTAGTAACGCGTGAAGCAAAAACCAAGGTCATTTGTTTACTGGGCGTGCAGCCGCGTTTATTCGTCACATCAGGCAAAAAACTATTGTGTAATGAATAATTTTGGCGTACGTTTGGAATTCGAATTGCTCATAGAGAATAAATGAAAAAAAAAGGAACGACAAGTTGAAATTCGTCCATTGCGAACGTCCAGTTTAGATTATGAAAAATGGTCAAATGTGCGAAGGAACCGCAACCCAGAGTCTGAAAATCAATCATTATTTCTTTCACCCAATCTTCTCGCTCTTTCCATCAAAATTGACATGGAGTTGATAATGAAAAGAAAATTAAAAAGAAAAACCCCAAGGCAATACTCGAATCTACGATGTGCGATATCGATGACGAAATGAGAGAAAAATGCACTCGGATGCGTCTCGTGAACGTTGGTTCTTCGTCGTTTCCGTCGTTTTCCTTTTTTCTTCTTTCAAGTGCACATATACATTGTGTACCTTTGAACGAACGAAAGACAACGCTTTAAGTTGAATTGGCACAAAGGAAGAATTAGGAATAAAATGCTGGAATTTGACGCGTGTTAAATGTACTACGGATTTATGGCGTTGATGAACGTGTTTGCGATGTGAAAAGTTGAAGATGAATTTGTGAAACCGAACTGAGGGCCGGCCAAGCGCGTGGTGTCGATTGTAAAAATAAGTTATCGGTAAACAACAAAAAATAATGATTATAACTTTGGTTATTACCGAAAGACAAAATCTTGTAAATAGTATAAATAATGAACCAGATAATGAGAGAGAGAGAGAGAGAGACAGAAGTATGTTTAGGCGATGAATAAATAGTTATAAAATGGAATATACATAAGATATTATTATATTATATTATATTAAATATATACATATATACATATATATGTGTATGTTAATACATGCATGTATACATGTATACAAGAATTATATATATAAGATTATTATATATATTTACCTTAATAAGTGATAAAAGGCGATTGTAGGGTCTCGTTCGATTACCGATTACCTTATCATTTCAACATCGTTATTCTTGTTCTCACATACAAAAGCAGTCAAAATGCATCTGATTGTTGAACAGCTTTTCATGGGATCATTGAAATTTCATTTCTAAAAAGTACATCGAATTTTACGATATTTTCTTGTTCTTCGTGGGTTTTTATAATCGTGATTTTTACTCGAGAATTGTTCAATTTTTCTATTCAAGTTATATTGCTGGATTCCGATGCGATTTCTTTCATTGGGACGTTTTTTTTTTCTATTCCAGAGACTATCTTCCACGTACTTTCGAGGTCTCTGCTCTAAAAGTTGTAAAATTCGTTCGGAAAATGAATTTTATGCTCAATTTTTTTTGCTGTTTTCGCTTTTGCACGATTCTCGATGAAAATCTTCACGCTGGTCGTGAATTCTGGTAGAAACGAATATGACCAACACACGAGAAAACGATTTTGATTCGCGTCTGTATGGTGCATCTTGTACCGAAGTTTTTCTACTACTCCTTTGGTTGGCAAGTAATCACGTGTGTTTCGGAATCATTGAATTTATCAAATTTGTCAACAATTATTTCTAATTTTGAAAATTGCGTCGTTATGATATTTTTGAGGTTGCGAGATCGATCGAAATATCGTCAAAAATCTGACATTCCACAATAACGTAAAATCTATCGCGTCAGATTTTTACTGCCATTCATGATGATGAAACCTGATTAATTGGAAAATTTCATAAAAAATGGGAATTCGTAGCGATGAATCAATCGGCGAAAAGGCTTTTCGAGGCAGAGCTACAACTTGGTATGAAATGTCTCGTGCCGAACCTTGGGAATCCGTTTATGAATGAAAACATCCCACTTGCAAGTTGAAACCAAGTTTTTTTTCATTGTTTTCTCGTCATCGAGGGCTGATACGAAGATGTACGATTAAGTTCCTATTATAATATCTAACCAAGACTTAGTTAGCCATCGTCTGGATTTAACCGAAGTGCAGTTTCAGCCCCAGGTCTTGAGTTCAATAAAAAAATAGCAATTCGTCAATGGGTTTTCAAATGATTGAGAAAAAAAAACAAGAACAAAAGCTGTGGGAAAAAAAGAAGATTTTTATGAAATTTTGTGAGGTTTTTGAAAAACGCAATCATCATTTTTTCCTTCAAAGGGCTTACAAATCGGTATAGTCGAGCTTGTCCCAGCAACGCCGAAAAACCTAGGGCAGGAAAGACAACACTGTACATTGTAAATATATATAAAAAAAAGTAAAAAAAAAAAAAGTAGTGCAGAGGACGAAGGTGTTTACAGAAAGACAGAGTTAAAGTTGCATCGAAAAATCTACGCCGAGATGCTGGAGCGATGAAAATGATGAAAATAACTCTGCGACGTTGTAAAACAAAATTTCGAATGTGTTAACAGCGAGAAAATAATGAAAAGAAAATATGAGATATAGTAATTTATTTGAAAGAAAAATATATGGCTTTTTCGCGGATGAAAAGGAGAGGAGAAAATCGAAAGAGGAAAGCGTACTAATTGAAATGAAATAAAAGCGCGTCCTCTTTCGTTCTCATTCATTGTTCCATCGCTTCGAATCGCGGCGTAACCTTTTAATAGATAAACGAAAACAAACAAAAAAACAATAGTAAAAACAAACAAGCAACGTTGTAAGATGCACAGTGTATGTCTAAAGAGCGAATCGATCACTCGATAATTACCGTAATCTAAATCACGACCGCGTAAAGGAAAAAATAATTTTTTACTTGCGTCCGAATAAACAATTATTATGTTGAACATTGAAAAAACAATGTCCAACAAAAAAGAAGAAAACGAAAATTATTATGAGAAACGTCTGATCAGTGATAAACGAAGCATTTCTTTATTTGTTCACTCTCGACGAAATATCGAGATACTTGAAAACAAATTACAAACAATAACTCTAGTCGTAAGCGGTTCGATGATACGGCACACTAACGAGTGGTCGAAAACGTTGTTTTAGCGGTGAATTTGTGTACCACGTTATGTCGTTTTACCAAAATACTAACCACGGAAGAACGAAAATACTAAAAACAACAACAACAACAACAACCACGACACAATATGGACAAGAACAACTATCAAAAAACAATAAAGAGTATTATTCTATATATAACAATGTTTTTCTGATGTCATTTACTGTTTTACCTTCACCCAGTTTCCACTTCCGATATTCCATCGAAAAAACGAGTACATTTTTAGCACGAAACGCGAAAAGATATGAATGAGATATTAAAAAAAAAAAAAAAATGGTCGGGCTCTCTTTATTTCCAAATACTGTGAAGTTTTTCAATCCATTATTTCCATAAAAAATTGTTTTCAGCAAAATAGGGAAATTCAGTTCAAAACGAGATATGATGGAATCTTTTGTTGAAAGTTTGTGCTGGAAAATCATGATGTGTGGCCTGCTTTGAAATTGTCGAGCCATCGCCGGAAATCTAGCCCAATTTTTGTGTCAATTTACAATTCGGCATCTTCGAAGGTCGCAGTTTGTTCGTTATGGGCTTCACGACCGATGGAATAAAGTGTATAGACGAAGAAAAGGAAATATTTCGGGAATAAAATGAGTTTCGTCGGATTTTCTTTGGTGGAATAATTTTTATGGAATATTGATCCGATTAATCATTTTGATAAATAATAATTGTACAAAAACCTTATACGATGTTTCTCCGGATTCAGTAAAACTGTACAAATCTTAGTAACCAACGGCTGAGAAAAAATAGAATTGCAATACGAAGGACGCAGGACATGAAGGCGTACCCCAAGTCAAGCATCCTGCGTTTTTTCAGAGCCGCTTCTCTCGTCGAGACAGGATCTTTGACGATGTATACTCTGAGACCCGGCCAATACGCATATGTGAATTCTCCCCAATCAAGCTTGTTCAGATCACAAAAAAATAATGTACTGTCTCGGCGATTCATCCGATTCCAAACGGTCCGCATTCTGTGTATTTGAATGCGCCAATTTCCATTGGAGAAATGGTTTAACATGTTGGCATTTTTCGTCAATAACATCCAGTAACCAAACGCTCTGAAATATTCATAGAACAAGAGTGAATTGCGATCGTCTGCCAGCAGAGGCCGCGCCACATCGGCCATTCCTCAGCAACGCAAAGGCAGACGAAAAGAGAAAAGATCGAATAGATGGCAGAACATTTTAAATCCATCGAGCCCTCGTTGGATATTCGAATGCCGGTTTCTAGTTTTTATTCGCGGTTGGTAACAAATCGTCATTTTTATAATATTTTTACCGATTCCGGCTCTATATACAAACGAAACAAAATTCTCCGTTTCTCATTTACTCACTGTGTTTTTTTCTTTTGAGACAACAAGACGAGGTCGGCTAGTAAGGCAGTCGCTAGATGTACCGTCAGATGGAAAAACCAATAGCTCCAGACAGAACGGGTGTATGAAATGTAATACGGCGCCACCATATACAGAGATGGTATGTCGTTCCCCCGGATAAAAGCGAGTTCTGCAAACTTTTGCGGGCATATTGGGTTCACCGTGCTCGATCCGTAATTATAGATTATTGCTTCCTTCTCTGTTTTCCTATTGCAAAGACATACCATCAGCAAATGGAGCTTCTTCATCGACGTGTTTTTCAGGCTTTTTTTTGTTTTGTACTAAATTTTCGTCTATGTACTAGATACTAGTCATTTTTTCAATTTTGACTTTCTCATAGAGAAGCTTTTGAGCAACTCGCTAAATCTTTTTCTGGTTATTCAAACGACTCCGGAGCATTTTTATTTCGAAAATTCGCGGTCAAAAGCCGCTTTCTTCACGATTTTTTTTTCTGGAGAGGCATTTGAACAAAAAATGTGAATAGAAGTAAATGCGGGCGTAAGGCTTTTCACTTTACAACATTTTCTATTTTCAAAAATATAGATTGACTTTGCCACACTGTAGACGATCTGCTGTAGGGGGCCTAAAAAAAGGTGTCTGGCGGTGAGCACGAAAGTTTAATCCAAGATGAATCATAGATGGATCTCTAAGTATTCATGGAAGAAATGAGGTTTCCCATTGTTATTTCTGTCTTTTTTAAAAACACTCAAACGAAAAAAATTCAGTCGAAAATGGAAATAATTTTTTTATGGAGCCGCCAACTAGTTTAAAAAGGAAATGTCAACTATTCCTCCGATCAATACCGGGACTTATCTATTTCGATAGAAGAATCTTTGTGGTTTTTTTGCGTTCGATATTCCAAACCGGAGATTTCGTGCTTACCACCAGACACTTTTAGTGTTTTGAGGACCTCCAGGTTATCGTCTACAGGCGCAGCAGTGTCGATCAATATTTTTGGAAATAAAAAATTCCGATGTCATAGCTTCCTTAGCCAAATAGGATGATTTTCGCGCATTTCCGATCGCCCTTGGAATGTACAAGTGTTTTTTTGGACTTACTTATTAACGACAGCATCCCAGGTCGTAGCGATCATTGCGTTAGCGCACATGTCGCCTGGTATGTAATCGACCGGAGTGTCACCTTTATAAACTTTGTGAACGAAGCCCAGACAATTTGCTATGATAAGGCCGACTGGCCCGTTTATATTACCGCACCAGCCTCGAATCGGTTCCATGAACGTTGACATCACTTTTTGATCAAGAAAAGCAAAGAGTCGTTCGTATTGAAAAAAAATTAAATATATATTCGAGAAAATATGAAATATTGATAGAAAAAAAGTTGCCGCAAAAGGAAAAAGAGCGATTGAACAATTATTGTTCTAATCTAATAATGAAAGACTCAAGTTTTTATTTTAAAAAACTTAAAAACTTGGCTGATTTTCAAGATAAAACCAATATCGTGGATGCACTGGTTAGCTCTCCGAATTTATGTGTTTGCTAGAACGAATGGACGTATTTGTAACTCACGAACCCATTGAAGGCCGAAACACCATGCACGCGAAAGTAGATTCTTTGGCATATTCTTCAACAAGGTACTCGGCAAGCGATTTTGTGAACGCGTAGACATTTGGCCACTTCCCCATGACATCTTTCAAGACTTGTTGATCTAAGCCCTCGGGAGTGGCCTCATCGGCTGTCAAGAGATCCTTCACTAAATTCATGTCCCCGGGTGGCGTATAAAATTTTTCCTCTATATGCTGTTGGTACGAGTGAGCATAGGCTGTCGAAATGTATACGAAGCCAATAACATTTCTGCATTCTTTGGCCAAATCCAGCATGTACTTTGCACCAAATACGTTGATTCGTATCGCAGAGCTCAATTTTACGTCAAATTTCACGTTCGACGCGTTATGATATATCAAGGTTGTTTCATTGACGAGCTTGGCTCTATCCTCAGCAGACAGTCCAAGATTCTCGACTGTCAAATCACCCTCGATGGTCGTTACCTTTGACCGGAAATCTGGGAATTCCAATTTTAATCGATCGAATATCTGAAAATTACAATGAAATAAACTTACGTCATAAATCGAAATAATATCAGGATCACATTTCTAGGAGAATCTGTAGTGTGAGAATCTCTTTCACTGTCAATTCCGATGAACAAATTAATGTTAATACTCGCCACAAACAGCTAGACTTTCTATCTAGTTTCGCAATGCCAATTGGAAGCCGGTTCATTCAAATTAAATGACTTCTCGCACGGGGAAATACTCATGGGCACTTTAAATCCCGGGTGACTTTGAATCCCGCGCCTTTTCTCCCTTCTTCCCCTCGTTTCAATCGTTTTTACCGCATTTTTGACGAATTCACTGACTTGACGTGATCATGCAATAAAAAAACGAAAAGAATGGTTGACCCCTTCAAAGGTTAACCCTCAATGATCACACAGGGTTCATATTTACCACATCCGTTTGTCAACCGACGATACGCAATAGAAATTTTGAAAAAATGAGACTTATATGGTACCCTTTGTCGGTGGTAGATCGAACCTTTTAGCAAGGCAACTGATTGTCATTATTTGGGAGGACCCATCAGTAGTTCAGGTTTGGAAGCCGTAGGGAGCAGACGGTGCAAAAAAATGACGGTGGAGTATACTTTTTGGAACCGCCGCTAAATTAACCCTTTCCACCGGAAAGCATGCTATTTCAAGATTGTGAAACGATTTTTTGGTAAATTAGAAATTACAACTCCACATGACTTTTTGGAAAAAAGTCATTTTTCCGGAATTTTTTTCCCGATATGATTTTTATATTAAAAATTGTACGCAATCAGTACAATCATTATAGTCGTTACGAAACGGTTGGAAATTTAATACATTGTAGTATTGTCATTGCGATGAATGCAATTTTAAACTTGTTTTCGAATTACGATTTCTCAACGAGGGATGAGGCGAAAACTTGCACAAAACTTGGTCAATATTGAAGAATCATTGCCTATTCATATCTTCCCTATGCACACGTATTCATATTTTATCTCACACGTTTAAAATTGGAGGAAGATTGGAAATAATCGGAAACATCACACATTTGTTCGTATAGTAATATTTTTACTAACCACATCATCGAAATATTTTTGTATCCTTTGGTCGGTGGAGGATCCTTTCGGTCTGACGAGTACGTAGAGCATTTTAATATCAGAGCAACTCCTTAAAAGTTTTTCTACAAATAATTTGCCGAGGAATCCCGTACACCCGGTGAAAAAGACGGTTTGGCCAGCGAAAAAATGTTGAATTTCACTGGGTTCAGCGGCGAAATCCACATCTTTGTCCAGAGTGTCCAATCGATCGTAAATTTCATCCATCGTTGAAAAAACAATGCAGAACCGACACTGACGAGTTTTTAATAAACACAACGGAACGAGATATTCCCGCGGTCTTTTATTTCGAATCTCTCAACAACGAGGATAAGATGATTTCCGAACGATCACCTTCGCGTGCATGTGAGACAAAAAGCCGAATAACGAATGGCATGGAACTTGGGGTATTTTTTTTACAATGTAATTGCCCAAACGGATACTGGCTCCTCTTTCCATTTAGCCCACGTTTATATATGCGCCAAATAGAATTGAGCTATAAATATGCATGTACTTTCTTGCATGACAGTGTAGGAATATCGAAATTCCATGACGCGTGTGTCTGGCTCAAAAGAATACAATTTTCGACATTTCAATTACATTTATTTCGGTTATTTATGTGAGTGCCCGTCGTATTTACACTTAATTAACTCTCGGAAAGCAAAGTCGTAAAAATTCATCAATTTTTCAATCTACTTATGGTGTAATTAAGCACAGTTGCTGCATTTGGTCAATAACAATGTGCGACGATTCCCAATCGATTTTTTTTCGAATGATCACACCGTGTTGATCACAACACGAAGTTTCTTTCGAGCGATAGCAAATTATTCGTTTCTGTGGAGTTAATCAAAGTATGGAAAGTAAAAATCTAGACAGGTATGTGGATAGTCTCGTGATGTATGGAAAAAATATTAACCCTTCGAGTGCACACCTCCCAAAAGTGCATCTTGCGTCAATCGGATCCGAAACATTTCTCGAATCGTGTAAAGCCAATTTTCGTAGTAAAGTTATCCATATTTCATGGCCCTAAATTTATTTCTCGACGACAACGAAAATTAACTGCCCGGACATTCGTAGTCATACGGAACAATCCGTGAGAGGACATTTTTGGGGTCAAAATGACCCAGTATGCACTCGAAGGGTGAAAAAACAAAAACTTGTTTGTTATTGTGCATCTACCCAAGCGGCACACGCGCGATAACTTTCCGACACGTGCAGTACATTTCCAGATGCTCCAACATTATTTCTTCGAGATACTCCACTACAGGAGTGTCTAAAAAACTGTCTAGAAAATTGATAATCAAACAGTGCAGAAAATTGCATTTTTTTTGCAAAGTGTACGAATTTACGGGATTCCAAAGATGGAAAAGGAGGAACATGCAAAGACGAGATTCTCTGGGACAGCGAAAGTTTCTGAGCGTTAAGGAAAACATCATTTTTTACCTGCGTCCGAAGGAACAATGATTATTTTGAACGTTGAAAAGAACAATGTCCAAAAATGAAGGTAAAAAAAACAACGAAGCGTGTATAATTAAAAACGTCTGATCAGTGATAAACGAAGTTTTGTGAGAAGTTTGAAACGAAGTTTGAGTGATTTCTTTATTTGTCTACTCTCAACGAATTATCGAGATACTCAAGAACAAATTACAAACAATAACTCTATATAGTCGTAAATGGTTCGATGATACGGCACGCTGCCGACGGCAAGATGTCAGTTCGACACCGCATTGTTTGCCCTGTGCAATTCACCACCGAGACAATACGGTGTCGAACTGCTCGGTGTTGAACTGAAACCTTGCCAAATGGTTTTCAACAAAATGACGAAATTCAGATTGGATGAAGCGAGATACATGATGGAATCTTTTGTTGAAAGTTTGTGCGAGAGAATCATCATGGGCGGCCTGCTTTTGAAATTTCCGAGCTATTGCCGGAAATGTAGCGAAGCTTTTTTTCTCAGTTCGCCATTTTCGAAGGTCACAGATTACACGTTCTATACGACCGATAGAATGATGAAATGAATACACCAATCAAATATTGCGTGGTAATGAGCTTCGTCGACTTTTCTTTGGTGAAATAATATTTATGGAATATTGATCCGAATGGCCATTTTAATGAATAATAATTTTCCAAAGATCTCTAGCGATGTGTCGTCGAAATCAGTCGAACTGTAAAAATCTCATTAACCAACGGCCAAGGAAAAATAGAATGGCAATACGAAAGATCCAGGAAATGGAGCCGTACACCAATTCAAGCGTCCTACGTTTTTTCAAAGCCGCATCCATTGTCGAAATAGGATCTTTGACGATGAATACTCTGAGACCAGGCCAATACGTATAAGCGAATTCTCCCCAATCAAGCTTGCTCAGATCACAAAAAAATAATTTACTGTCACGACGATTCATCCGATCCCAAACGGTCCGCATGTTGTGTATGTGGATCCGCCAATTTCCGGTAGAGAAATGATTTAACGCGTTTATGTTTCTCGACAATACCATCCAGTAACCAAGCGCTCTGAAATATTCATAGAAAAGTGAATTGCGATTGTCGATTGATTGGTAACAAATCCATGTCATATCCGCTGATTCCGGCTCTATGTCCAAACAAATCTATGCGAAACGAAGGAAATACAAAACTAATTATTCTGTTGCTCATTTACTCACTGTGTTTTTTTCCCTTGAGACAACAAGGCGAGATCTGCCAGTATAGCAACCCCCAGATGTACCGTCAGATGGATAAACCAATAGCCCCAGAAAGTCTGGGTGTATGAAATGTAATACGGCGCCGCTATATACATAGATGGTATGTCGTTGCCACGGATGTAACAGAGTTCCGCAAACTTTTTCGGGCATATTGGGTTCACCGTGCTCGATGCGTAATTATACACTATTCCTTCCTTCTCTGTTTTCCTATTGCACAGACATACGATCAACAAATCAAGGTTTTTCATCGGAGTATTAAGGCTTATTTCTTGTTTCGTACAAACTGACGAAAAAACTGCTTCGAGCATCGTGCTAATTCGCAAGAAAGCAAAACCATGCAAAAACGCATAATACAAGCAACAATTTGCAGGAAAGAAAACTTTCTATGGTTTTTGGGAAAAGCCGCGCTTCTGTATATTCATCAAAATTTTCACCGTCACCCCAAAATGGGATGATTTTTTCGTATTCTCATTGGCCCTTGACATACACGTGTGTTTTTGTGAACTTACTTGTTAACGACAGCATCCCAGGTCGTAGCGATCATTGCATTAGCGGTCATATCTCCTGGTACATAATCAATCGGACTGTAACCTTTATAGAGTGTTTGAACGAAACCCAGACAGTTTGCTATGATCACGCCTACTGGCCCGTTTATATTACCGCACCAGCCTCGAATCGGTTCCATGAACGTTGACAAGACTTTTCGATAAGAAAAACAAAGAGTAGTTCATATTGAGAATTTTTTTCTACATACATTCCAGAGAATTTCATTCGAGCAATTATTCTAATCTAATAATTAAATGGTTCGAGTTTTATTTTTGAAAAATTAAAAAACTTTTGGCTTTTCTTCCATATAAAATGAATATCATGCATTCACTGGTTAGCTCTCCGAATGTATGTTGTGTTCGAAAGAGCTCATATGACAGAATACTTGATTTGTTACAACGAATGGACGTATTTGTAACTCACGAACCTATTGAAGGTCGGAACACCATGCAGGCGAAATTACTTTCTTTGGCATATTCTTCAACAAGGCTCTCGGCACACGATTTTGTGAAGACGTAGACATTTGGCCATTGGCCTATAATATTTTTCAAGGTTTTTTGATCCAAGCCATCGGGAGTGGCCTCATCAGCAGTCAAGAGTTTCTTAACTAAATTCATGTCACCGGGTGACGTATAAAATTTTTCCTCTATATGCTGTTGGTATGAGTGAGAAAAAGCTGTCGAAATGTATACGAAGCCAACAACATTCTTGCATTCTTTGGCTAAATCCAGCATGTACTTTGCACCAAATACGTTGGTTCGTATTGCAAAGCTTAATCTCACGTCGAATTTCACGTTCGACGCGTTATGATATATCAAGGTTGTCTCATTGATAAGCTTGGCTCTATCCTCAGCGGACAGTCCAAGATTCTCGACTGTCAAATCACCCTCTATGGTCGTTACCTTTGACCGGAAATCTGGGAATTCCAACTTTAATCGATCGAATATCTGAAAATTACAATGAAATAAACTGACGTCATAAATCGAAATGATATCAGGATCACATTTCTAGGAGAATCTGTAGTGTGAGAATCTCTTTCACTGTCAATTCCGATGAACAAATTAATGTTAATACTCGCCACAAACAGCTAGACTTTCTATCTAGTTTTATAATGCCAATTAGAAGCCGGTTTATTCAAATTGAATGACTTCTCGTATGGGAAAACACTTATGGGCACTTATTGCAAGGCTGACCCTAGAACGATAACATCGGGTCAAAAACGACCCCAAACGACTTTGGATACCACGCTCTTTTTTTTTCATCGATTCACCGCATTTTCGACCAATTCGTTGACTTCACATGATCCTGCATTGGAAAACGAAAAGAATGAGCCCAAAAGGAACCCTTTTCGATGAATTTTACCGGAGATTAGAATTTTTCCAGATTAGTGTCATCGATGACTCATGAAAAAAAAATGAGGTTACCGTTCTAGGGTCAACCCTTAATGGTCATTGGTTACACACGCGGTTAATTTTATCCCAGCCGTTTCCCGACCGACGATAGGGAATGGAAATTTTAAGAAAATGGGACTTATGGCACCCTCTGTCGGTAGTTTAAACCTTCTAGTAGGGAACCCATCGTCATTATTTGTAAGGGCCCGAGTAGTTCAATATTGGAAATTGTAAGGAGCGAACGGTGTAAAAATCTAGGGTATACTTTTCGGGACGGTCGCTAAGTTAACTACTCCAACCGTTAAATCATGTTATTCCCGTATTATGCAACGATTTTTTTTTTCAATTGGAAATTACAATTTCTGCATCTTATTTTGATGCAGAAATGTCATTACGATGGACATAATGTTGAACTTGTTTTCAAGTTGCGATTTTTCCGTCAGCGATAGGGCAAAAACTTGCACAATTTATCATTATTGACGTATCTTCGTCTATTTTTTATTTTCTCCGCCTATTTATATCTTTTCTATGCACAATTATTCATGTTTTATCTCACACGTTTAAAATTGAAGGAAGATTGGAAATGATCAGGAGTTTCACACATTTTGTCGCATTAACACTGTTACTAACCACATTATCGAAATATTTTTGTATCCTTTCGTCGGTGGAGGTTGTTCCTTTCGGTCTGACCAGGACGTAGAGCATTTTAATGTCAGGACAACTCCTTAACATTTTTTCTACAAATAATTTGCCGAGGAATCCCGTACACCCGCTGAAGAAGATGGTTTGCCCAGCAAAAAAACGTTGAATTTCACTGGGTTCATTCGCGAAATCCACATTATTGTCCAGAGTATCGAATCGCTCGTAAATTTCATCCATCGTTGAAAAAACTATGTAAAAATGACACTGACGAGTTTTGAATAAACTCAATGGACCGTGATATTCCCGCGGTTTCTTATTCGGAATCTCTCAACAACGACCATAAGACGAGTCCCGAACGGACAGCTTACGTGCATGCATGTAAAACTAAGAGTCGAACTACGAATGACATAGAACTTGAGATATTTCTTTACAATGTAATTGCCCAAACAGACACTGGCTGTTTTTTCGATTTAGCTAATGTTTATATATATTTGCACTTAATAGGATTTCAGTTGCATGTATTTTGCATGTATTTTGTTGCACCACAGCGGGGGAATATCGAACGTCGATGACGCGTGTTTCTAGCTCAAAAGAATGCAATTTATAGCACAGGGTGACCTAAACCTGCACTCTACGCACGCTTTTGACCTGAGCAGCGCCTCTTCTTTACCTAGTGAAAAAATGAAAAAACCAACTTCACGGATGCATGATAAATAAGAGAAAATACGTTGAAACGTTCTTTGCCACTTCAAAATGTTCAGCAGACAAGAGTCCAAAGAGACGTAAGTTAGCATTTTCTCTGAAAACAGTTTTATGCTGGCGAAAAAGTGACAACAGAAGTTTACACGGAACGCTGAACCACAGTCGGTAATTACTGGATTACGATGGTAATTCGAATAATTAACATGTTGAGTATTCATGAAACTTGGTAATGTCAATTGTCCGCTAAATAGCTTCTTAATCTACGTGTAATTTGTACGCGAGCTTCTGATTTGTATGCAGTATAATCGATGAAAAGACATTTTACGGGTCAAAATGACCCAGTATGCATTCGAAGGCTTAAATAACAGAAATTTGTTTGTTATTCTGTACCTATTCAAGTGAAGGACGTTGCCTTTGCACTATCAGATGCTCCGGATTATTCCTTTGGGATACTCTATTGCAGAATTGTATGAAAAACTTGATTTTTTCTTGGAGTACAATTGCAGATGAATATTGAGAATCGTTTGTTTTGATTTTCATCCCAAGAATCGTCGTTTTTCACTCGTTGAGGGCTCCGGAGTGGTACAAGATAATTGGAGCAGTTCGACCTTTATAACTCTAATTAATAATTAATAATTAAATAATTAATAATAATTGACTTTGAGTTCTACAGATATGTTAAAAAATATGTGGAAGTTGAATTATCAAAACGAAAATTGCTTTTAACTTTGCATTGAGTACGTATTTACAAGATTCCAAAGATGGAAAGGTGGAAATATGCAAAAACCGCAATCACAGTGCACCTCCAGATTTCTGGTACATCAAAAGTTTCTCAAATTTTTTAATAGCCTCTGGTACCGTTGACAGCGGATCTTTGAGAAGATAAACACGAAGTCCTGCCCAGTGGGTTTGCCAGTAATTTGGCAAGTCTAACGCCTTAACATCACAGTTAAATAATTGACGATCAGTCGCGTACACCGTGTGAGAATTCCAGCAGCGCGTCAAGATTCACCATTCCTTTTTTGAACGCAGTGTAACGATTCAAAATGTCCTGCCACATCCCGCTAGAATTATCCGCGAGAATTACTTCGAGATGTCGAGCCGATCGAGTAAAAAAGGGAAGTGGGTGCCGGAGCCTGCACCGGAATAAATCCTCAATTACTCGAAAATCAAGGCTCATCGGTCACTTCTGCTCTCTTGACCATTGACAGGAATAGACTGATTGCCCAAAAGTCTGTGTTTTGAAAATCCTCCTCGCATTCATTGCAGCCCCCAAATATTTGATTCCGAAGCAAATTATAATATTATTTATTATTATATAATTTGGGCGTTTTATTTATTATTATATAATTTAGACGCGGTAAAAAAGAAAAATCAAGAGACTTTTAACAATGTAAACGATGCCCAGACGCGAAGCCTAGAAATAAAAGTCAACCAAGTTAATTATGATGGAAAAAATAGCTATGAGGAAACGAGTCGTCGTAATCAGAGAAGAGAAAATGAACACGGTGAATTCTATGACAAGCGGTATAATAATCGGACACAAAATTATACGGGAGACAACCACAGTTCCGATCGAGCGAACTTTAAACTCCCAGATGTCCGCGTTACCCCTCACCGGCACGAAATTCGAATAATTACTAGGCAACCACGTGTCAGTCAAATCGCAACATTAATCAAACACGAAACATCGTGAATTGCTTAGGCATCTTGAGGAAGGAATTTGCAGCGTATTTTCGTATCTGCATTAAAATTATATAATTGCGACAACTTTTCTAAAAAGTAAAGAGGAAGTACGGACTTATTCGCGATATCTAGAGAAATTTAAAAAAATTAAAACGGTTGGACGATTTTTCAAAAAACTCCGATTTCCGGACAATTCGAAAAACTTTTAAATTTCAACGGTCCAACCGATATTTCCCAAATTGAATACCAACCGTCCTATCATGATACTCCATTACTAACAAAAAAAATTGGCGATAAATTTTGAAATTTACGGAAGTTGGAGCAATTACGCGCTGTTGTTCATTTCAAAATACCCCAGAATTCGTTTTTTAGGACACACACACACACAAACGTTCGGACATTTTCTCTAGATATGATATTTCGATGTCTTGGGACATTTAAAACGCATTGACCTTGAAAGCTGGAAATAAATTTCACCGTCACAAAGCTTCCTCTATGAGGAAGCAGGAGAAAATTTAAACTGACGAGTCACACGCTCTGTATCGTTCCAGGAGCGTGTCCCAAATATGTAGATTTTGTTGATAATTTGTCTATCGATATAGAAAAAAGAGCGAATTCGACCGCGAATAAAAAGAAAGGAAGAGTTATGAATAAATGTCCACACATACGAGAGAATATTGCTAATAAATTTGGATAGTCAAGTCGTGTGTGAAAAACTATTTAAAGGATTATCGGCTGTGAATAATTATGAGTAATTGCCAATCTCGGGGGTATCGGTCTCCACCGCGATCGATAAGAAAAGTGCAGTCGTGAAACGACAAACACGTGTTATGATTACGATACAAGGTATGTTTATCCCACCAGCGCGAATCGCTTTACTACGAGAGACTATCGACTGGTCGAGCGCTCGGGACAAGCAGACGACGCAGAGCTGTCAAATGTACTTGTCCCGAGACTCTGGTGAGTCTCTTGATGAAAGCATTTTTTTTTGTAATGTCATATGTAACGAAGCTGTCAATATTGACAGTTTTCAATACTTTTGGCATTATTTAATTATTTGGTATAAATGATGGATAAAAAATATAACAGCAGAAAACGTAGTCGAAATTCAAACATTTTATTTAAACAGCGTTAGAAAATATCTGGATAGGTTTCATGATATTTTTACTCGTCACGATTTTGACTAGCTTTGTCATTGATGGGCCGCCTCGGACTAAAACCGCGATATTGAAATAGACGTTTTAGTTGGAAAAATCACAATTTATTACCGTCATGAAATATTCCATGGCACTGTAATGTCGGACGTTTGAAAAATCAAGGATGACATTACAAATTTTTTATTGTCGTATTCGCCATAAAACAGTTTTTCAGAGCACAAAAATGTAAAATCGTTTGTACAAATAATTACACCGTTTCGATTAATCTTGTTTCCATATCCCACGATCGGCACGAAGTAGTGAAAAGGTGTGTGATATGCGCGTAATTAAATTGTTTCGTCATAATTCGTTGAGTGAAATCGAATGCGAAGCCCGTTGTGATAACTTTCCGATTCATACGCAGTACGTTTTCGAATTTTCCGCATTATTTCTTCGAGATACTTTACTATAGGATCGTCTAAAAAACTCTATTTTTAAAAATTTTTTTTTTTCAACCCAAGAATCGTCGTTTATCACTCGATAAGGACTCCGGGGTGGTAAAAGATAATTGGAGCATGTTCGACCTTTGTAACTCATTCAACTTTGAGTTCTCCAATTATGTGGAAAAAATATGTGGAGAACTCTCCTGACTCCCATTAGAATACCCAGTCGAGCCAGGAAATAAAATCATCAAACAAAAACAAAAATTGCATACAATTTTGCGATTAGTACGAATTTACAGGATTCCAAAGAAGGAAAGAAAAATATATGCAAAGACCGCTATCACAGTGTACCTCAAGATCCTCTGGTACATCAAAAGTTTCTCAAATTTCTTAGTAGCCTCTGGTACCGTTGATAGCGGATCTTTGAGAAGATAAACACGAAGTCCTGTCCAGTAGGTTTCACAGTAATTTGCCCAGTCTAACGCCCTAACGTCACAGTTGAATAATTGACGATCAGTCGCGGACATTCGATCGACGGCATCGTGAATAGCCGTAACCTCTATCCTCCAATCACCGTGTGCAAATTCCAGCAACGCGTCAAGATTCGCCATTCCTTTTTTGTACGCAGCGATAGCCCTGCAGAAGATTAATATCGATTTTTTTATCGATATGCATCACGTAGTTTCAATTCACGAATAAAGTTTCCATATTTCTACGATGGTGTCACTCACATTCTTTGTTTCCCAGTCAACGTTAAATATCCATCGACTAATACCGCTGGGATGTAATGGAATAATATGTTGAGAATGAGAAAATGGTATTTGCATTCGGTCAGTATAACGGACTGTGGCCACACAGTGTGTATCGTGGGTAGATGCACATAAGGATCATTCGGAAGACACAATTTCTTGAATTTCCTCACAGTCATTGGCTTCAGACTGCTACTTCCGTAGTTGTATACAAAAGTTCCTGAATTTCGTGGTCTGTAGAGGAGCAAGAGAGTAAAATTGATTTTTCTTCATTTCAATCGGTCAGCGTGTGTGGGTAACTTTTCAGCCCCCACTTTTAATAAAAAACTTTTTGAAATTTGGAATTCTGAAGTCATAAACTTTTCATATCGTTTTCACTTCTTTCCCCGTATATTGTTTCCTAGTATTTCGATACGTTACCGATTTTTGGTGATGTCCCACAGTGAAGCGATCATTGAATTAATCGACATATCAACCGGGATGAAATCCATTACACAGTCTAAAAGGTACGAAACTCGGTATATACCTAATGCATATCCGAGGAATAAAACAGCTGGTCCATTAAGGTTACCGCACCAGCTTTGCAAAGGTTCTTTCCACGAAGATGTCACTGCAATTAGCGTTCAATGATTGAATTATTTTGAGGGAAGTCAAACGGATAAAAAAAATGTAACGAGTCGATTTCAATGTCATTTTTTCTTGGATTTAGATCGGCTAACCTAAATATTCGACGATTCGTTGGACGATCTAGCCATTCTTTTGGAAAATCATTCCAGAGTCTACCATTACGGTCTATAATTATTTTAATGAGGAATCATTGAAACTAACCGATTGACGGACGATAGATGGTGCATGGAAACGAGACTTCGTTTCCCATTTTTTCGACTAAGCCTTCGGCCGTGGCTTTTGTAAAACAGTACGAATTTGGAAAATGTCCAATAATCCGTTTGATCTCTTTCTCGCTCAGGCCTTCTTTAGAAGCTAAATCTGCGGCAATTATCTTCTTCGCCCCTTCCTCGTCGACTGGCGGCTCGTAACATTTTTCTCGTATAACTTTGTTCCAGCAATTGGAATATGCTGTTGAAACGTACATGAAAGCTTCCAGGTTCTTGCATTCCTTTGCTAATGCGATCATCTTAGCGGTGCCCAGAACATTGATACTCAGCGCAGAACTTATTTTTTCTGTGAATTTCACGTTCGAGGCGTTGTGAATTATGAAATTCACCTCTTCAATCAGCATCTCCTTATCACTTTCCGACAGTCCCAAATTTTCACACATAAGGTCACCTCCTACTACAGTAATCTTTGACTGACAACCAGGATACATTTTTAGCACCGGCTCAAAAATCTGCAATCAAAGTAGTCATCGTTAAATGATTTTTCTTTTTTTTTTTTCCACCTTCCGAATTTTGGAAATTATTGAAGAATCTATGAAAAAGTTTTGACGTCATTAGACGGCCTGTGAAATTTTGTATTCCAACTCGTAGAAAACATCGGGAAACTTGAATAATGTCGATACCCGAATCGCAATGAAAGATGAGCAAATTCTGGAAATTTGGTACGTTTTTGTATGAAGAGATGGTATAAAAATTCCACGACGATCAAGTCGCGCGTTATTGAACAATTTTAACATAAAAAAATTTCGAAACTAGTATAATTTTTCAATAATTTTTTGCAACAAAGTTTAATGATACATATTTTTGGTATTTTCTTTTTAAATACGAAAACATACCAAGTTTTCGGAATTTTCCGCGCGTTTTTTCATTTCAACCCTCAAGGGGGTTGAAGTCATGATAATTTTGCATGTTTTCATGAAGTATTCACGATGAGGTTGTGCATAAATTTTACGACGATTAGGACGCTATTTATTGAACAATTCACACCAAGAATTTATATTCTTAATATTTTTCAAATAAATAGATTAATCAAATTAAATTGCTTGTAAAATGCTGAGACGAGACTATCACTTTGATAATAAATCTTTGGGTAAATGTGATTATATTGAAAAATTCCCGAGACAAGCGATAAAAAAAATGTTACAATTCCACATCGTATGAGCTTGGTTAGGTCAATAGATCAATCGATTCTTATGGACTGCAAATAATGAAATTCATTTACGACGATAGCTGCGGGATCGGGGCTCATTGTATTTCAATTATGCGCGTCTGATTTCCGGCTAAAGCGAATCCAAACAAAGTTTTCAATTGAAGTACGTGCGACGAATGTCGAGAGAAAAAAAAACGCCGTATAAATACAAATGGAAACGACGAATCAAATGGAAGTCTATGATAGTTTGCATGTTTTTTCGGAATGGAATTCAAATAATTTGGTAGAGTGACATTCACTCGCGGTTCTGATTACAGCCCGAGTAGGCCTGTCCAGTTGCCGCGTCAATCGATTCAACCACCAAGGGAAAGATATTTGGTAATTTCGAATAAAATTCTTCGGCGTCGTTCATCGGATCGGGAATGCAAAGATTTCAGCCCATTTCCGGCCTTCCGTTGCATGAGGCGAAAGTTTTTCATCCCGAGCGACCGCAAACGGTGCGAAAAATTCCTTTTCGTTGGAGGACAATCTGGAATCTATGAACTTTTAATCATACCCACCACATCATCGAACAAGGTTTTCTTCCTTTCTTCGAAGGTCGATCCTCTTTTTGGTCTTATAAGTATGTATATTCGTTTCAAATCTGGACAGCCTCGTAAATACTTTTCAAGTAAACATTTTCCCATGTATCCAGTGGAGCCAGTCAGAAAAATCGATTTACCAGCGTAAAATTTTCTAATCTCACTCTCTCCATCATCCTCGGGAATCGTTTTCTTTTCATCGTTGCGTTTGTCGTTAAAGTTTGCCATGATTATTCTGAAAGTTGGACAACCAGGACAAAACCTATTATTCTACAGATTGCTTAACATTTCCCATCCCAAAAGAAACGAAAAAAAAAAAATTTCAAAATCTTCACACTTTGATTTTACGAAAATCGCTTTTTTCCAATTACAAATTGGAATTCCAGCAATCTCTCATTATTGTCCGAATCATCTTTGAATTGGTAATCAGAGCATTTTCTATTTATTGAATTTTTTTCATTATTCGTAAAGTTTGAAAGTTGAAAATTTGACGAAAAATGTAATTTGGCCTCCTGCAACAAAAAAACTACCGGAAATGCAACAGAGCCTGCAATCTATTCTGATTCACGAGCTTCATTTCTGTGAAAGATTAATCAAAAAGCGTTTAATGGTTCTTCCCTCAAAAACTACCCTTTTTGTACCAAAATCACATCACTTTCGATGAATTTTGACGGTTGCCATATATTTATTACATTTTTGATTTCGGATGTGGAATCATCGTCGAAAAATATGTGAAAAACGAATAATATCCGCATTAGTTGCAAAACAATTTGGTTTCGAGAAAAAAGGGGTTGCTTTCCCGCATTTCAGGGGTTGTTTTTCATATTGATTGAATTTTTGACGGAATCAGCGTTGAAAAATACATGAGAAACGGATTTTGGGTGAAAAACGGGTCACTGCAACGGATATTTTGAAAATATCATATTTTCGATATTCTAAAAAATATCATAAATATCTAGCGCAACTGCAATCCAATGTAAAAGTGTCCAATGTGCATTGCATTCGGATTCAGCACAAAAAATTGTATGGGGATCACATATTTACTCTTCCTTGTAAGAATAAAGTGACTTGTGAGACTGAAAATAAACTGGAGCCACTATAATGGCTTTATAAAATGTTTATCGTCACCACCACTTCACTAAATTATTCTCCCTTATTCTAATCCTCGACTCTCTAGTTCATCACCATCCTCCGAACCGCAAATTACCTCGTTCACTCCCTTAAAATATCTGAATCTCAATTATACAGAACTTCTGTTTCAACTGTATTCTTCACTGTTTAGTCTCATGATCCTACCGCTTTCTGGTTCGTTAACGAGCCCTGGATTTTTCACCGCATTTCTTTACAAGTTTGACTACAAGTAAACGTCGCACTCACCCGTTGAAACGAATTTTAGGAAGTGAATTTCGGGAATAAAGATAAAATGTATCTTAGCGATGAGAATAGCTAATGCACTTGAACAGGGATGCTCGCGGTCCCATAGATTTACGATTGTTAGTTTCGCTCTGCGTTTATTAGGTGCTCCGGCACACTAGGAATTAGTGCCAACTCGGACCCGAACGATTACTTCTTCGAGTAATTACACAGTGGAATCGTTCTTTACTTGCGAACTTTTTATAAACTAATTTCCGGCATTGCAAGCTTCCCCCATCCATACCCTAGGGGATGTTGAATATGTAACGGATATACACCAACGTAAATATGATTCGGTCCCACGAGTCTTATTTATTCATCCATTTACGATCTATGATGCGCTCACTATTGTAACACGATGTATCTAGGCTCGCGTCCAATTACATCTTATCATTTATTGGATTCATCTTCAAGGTTAATTACGCCGCCATGTTTTTTTTTCCACAAGAATCACTGACTTCTACAAAGAATTTGAAAAAAAGAAATTGAAATTTACAAATTGATTTCCCAAGAGTCCCAAATCTTCTTCTGTGAGAAACTGTATTTTTAATTTTGGCTTCCTCATCAAGGAAGCTGAGCATCGTGCATCTTGAGCATCTTGAGCAAGCAATTTCCAAATTTTTTCCAGTTTTCCAGTTTTTTTCCGTATTTGCATTTAAATTACATAATTTCGACAACTTTTCTACTTATACACAATATCTTGGGAAATTTGCAAAAATAAAAGCGGTTGGACGATTTTTCTAAAGACTCAGGTTTTTGTTTCAAATTCGAAAAATCATAAAATTTCAACTGTTCAACCGATATTTTCCAAATCCAATTCATTCTTATTACCTTCTTATAAAGATACTCTATTTATATAAAAAAAATATTAGTAAAAAATGTTAATTTTTCTGGAAGTTTGAGCTTCGAGACCCTTTTTTTTGAAAATGTCAAAATACCGCAAGAGTTATATTTTCTTAGCAATTCTGACAAAATTCTCGAAGAATGAAGAGCCTGTAAAGATTAAAATCTGTTCAAAACGGAAGTCCTATACTATAGCTCAAACATTCGGATAAGATTTTTCGATGTTTCGGGACATTTTAAACACATTGACATTGAAAATTGGAAAAAAAAGTTCACCGTTTGCTTCCTCTACGAGGCAGCAAAAACACACAAAACTAGAATCAGTATTTCAAGGTACAAATGCATAAGGCTAGCTTCGTAACTCGAATGCGAACATCTATTTACCGGACTATTCCTCTTTGACCTTACGTGTTTGATGCGATTCTTTCGACAGACTAAAACAAGCAGTATGACGTGAACGCATTATACTTTACCGACATCAACCTGCAGAATGACGAGCAGATTTCTCAATATTCCACACACAAATTCATAAAATCATAATACCTGAAAGGTACTTTATGTTTTTAAAATTAAACTAATTTTAGCAGCTTTTCAGACAACATATTAAGCTTAACCATAGGGAATGACAATGTCAATCAAGTACGTCGTGATCGTGTTAACAAACATCAGTTACGAACCAAGATCCAGTAAAAACAAATTCCACGGTGAATTATTACAATTATTTTATTGTAAACTCTAGAGCTTTTCAATTCAGAACTAAAAATGCCAAAAAAATGTGACTAATTTATTAATTGTGCAAATCGTGTGCTAAAAGATATTTCCGCTGGTTCCGGTGCGTTGGTTTTTGGAATCGTATTTTCGAAATATATACAAGTTGTGGATTTTCAAATCTCTGATCCGGAAATGCGACTGAGCGAGTTGGAAAAAGTTTGGACCAAAACATAGACGTGATGAATTCGATTTTAGAATCCAAGTCGATTTTCGTGGCTATTTTGCATACAAACACGATGACAATAACTGCAGACGAACGAGCCGATCCTGATGATTCCATCAATTACGTTTCGGTGTTTCTTTCCGTACAATATAATCAGAATTTTTCAGAATTTAGTCTCAGAATTTATGAGAAAAATATCTCTCCGCCCGCCTTTACGAATTTATACAAACGAGATTTCCTGCTCGCATTCTCACGAGACAATTTTTCCATCTATATATGATTGATTTCCATTGTGCCGATTCATGCATTGCTCCCAAAGGTGATATGAAAAACACAGTGGCACTCTGCTCTAATTTACATCGGGAAAAAAACTGTTTTCAATCGCAATGCTCCAAAGTTCATGCTCGAAAGAATTTCGAACGTCTGCATTTTATCCCGAAATTCGAGATGCGCGGGAAGACTATAAAAACTCGCGTACCAAAAGTGACTTTTTCCCTCGTAAAAAGGTCAAGCACTAAAATAACTGCATGTGCTCCATAATCATAACGAAATTGTGAGTCTTTTGTTCACAAAGCTCTGCATTTATATATTTTTACCCGATTCTCAGTTTGAAAGCCACCAAAACGTTGGTCAGGCAAGTCTTGACAAAGTGAACGTTTGAATAACGCGCGGAAAAAGCGCGACGACGCGGTTTCCGTTCGGAGTCAAAATGGCGTAGCGAATCAGGCTGTTTTACGCATGCGCGGCCAGTGGCTCCTCGCGTGCGCATGGGTGGGTGCGTGAACCACGCTTCGTGAAACGGAGTAAACAAATTCGAAAATTGAGACAAGTACAAACGTGCCGAACGTACGAAACAAAAATCAAATAACGGTTAACAAGTTTCATGTGATTTGCGTTGTTCGTTCACAACTCGATAAATAGACAAGTCGATTACTTTTATGTTTTTCTCACGTCGGTGCTAAAGTCTCGACGAAATACTGAGCATTTTTAGCCTCGAGCATCAAAACAAATAATTGAACTAAAGTTAACGGCAAATTTGGCTGATAAACAATGTCCGAAGTGCGTGCTTCATCGACTACGAGAGCTGTGGAAGAGGAAGAAGATGACGCAGTGGATACTGCGGGCGAAGGAGCGAAACTCGTCAAAAGTTTGGAGGTTGGACACAATTTTTGTTACGGTTATTTCTACCTTTTCAACATAAGCTTTTCACCACGATTATTCCCACGGTATATTCGATTCCTTACGAAATTCAAGTGCATCGATTTCGCTGCTCCTTGTCGCGAATTATGGGAATTATTGCATAATTTTCGCATTTCACCGATTCCAAATACATCGAATTTCTCCTTTCGCTCAAATCTACAAAGTAGCAAAAGTAAATTTCGCGACGTCGCGCGTTTTGAAAAATGCATCTCGGAGCGGAGTTTGAGCACGTAATCGGGATCCTCGTTATACAATAATTGGGATCGATTACGAAAAACGCGCGTCCGGACGAATAATTTTCGTGCGAACGCGCTTTATCCACTGATTTCCCGCTTCATCCGAACGATTAAAGAAAACTGGAGTTGTTAGAAAACTGAGACATTCTTTGTACACAGGGAAATGGAATCAACGCGACGGACATCAAGAAACTGCAAGAGGCAGGATATTACACTGTGGAGGCGGTGGCGTACACGCCGAAAAAGCATCTGCTGGCTATAAAAGGAATCAGCGAAGCAAAGGCGGAGAAGATACTGCAAGAAGCGAGTAAATTGGTGGTGATGGGTTTCAAGTCTGCGACGGAGATTCATCAGATGCGCTCGAACATTGTGATGATAACGACGGGGTCGACGGAGCTGGATCGTCTGTTGGGAGGCGGAATCGAAACGGGTTCGATAACGGAATTGTTCGGAGAGTTTAGAACGGGCAAAACGCAGCTTTGTCATACGTTGGCCATGAATTGTCAGTTGCCGGTGGACATGGGCGGGGCGGAAGGAAAATGTTTGTACATCGACACGGAAGGGACTTTTAGGCCGGAGCGACTTATCGCGGTTGCTGAGAGGTACAAAATTCCTGGGAACACCGTCCTGGACAACGTGGCTTGCGCGCGAGCCTACAATACAGATCATCAGACTCAGCTGATTATTCAAGCGAGCGCAATGATGACGGAATCTCGATATGCTTTGCTGATCGTGGACAGCGCCACCGGGCTCTACAGAACGGACTACACGGGCAGAGGAGAATTGAATTCTCGGCAGATTCATTTGGCAAGATTTCTGAGACTTTTGTTGAGACTCGCGGACGAACACGGAATTGCCATTGTCATAACGAACCAAGTGGTTGCCAATGTCGATGGCGTCGCGAGTATGTTCGGCGGAGATCAGAAGAAACCAATCGGCGGAAATATCATCGCGCATTCCAGTACAACGCGATTGTCGCTTCGCAAAGGACGCGGGGAAACAAGAATATGTAAAATTTACGACTCTCCTTGTCTGCCCGAAAGCGAGGCAATGTTTGCCATCAATCGGGATGGAATCGGCGACGTAAAGGAGTAAATTTTATTCTCACAAACGCCATCCAACACAACTTTTCTCACACATCAGTCTATTTTCATTACCAATAGTATTTCTAAGTCTAACATTTAATTTTTGTACTTTTGTTACATTTTATCTGACGTTGATTCATTTCAAATAAAGAAGCTCCAACGTTGTAACTTGTGTGCTCGTAATACTCTTGATTATTACGCATCCGAAGTGAATTTCCTTGTAGAAAAAACAGGACAACAAAATTACATGGTACGATCGGCCAATTCGCCAATTCCTGACCCTTTTTTTCGAAATTTCATGAAATTCTGACGTTTGCCAAATAAAATCCAATCGTGGATCGATCGCGATGATTTTTGAAACGAAATATCCCAAATTCTGTCTGACAATGAGCTGAATCTTGTGGCACGAGAAATTTAGACGCAAAAACTTCTTTAGAAAGATTGACGACGAAAATTAATTGACGGAGCTTCTAAAAAGACGATGTTCGTACTTAACCTTTGACAATAAGCAACGTAATCGACCAATTCTCAACCCCAAAGGATCGCAGTTGAGATTATTTGGAATTGAATTGAAAAAAAATTGTCAAAGAGCGAATAGGATGCATCGTAATCATTAGTTTTTTCAATGAAAATCTTTATGACGTTTCTGCGATGAGCCATTTATGCTCAACGAAGATGCAGACCCTACGGGTGATTGGAAGGAAAAAATCAAATAATTCTCACTCATTGTGCAGTTTGCATTAACTTGATGCGTTGGTTTATAAATTCATTTGAATTTAAATGTCTTAAGCGCGGTCTAGGAGGAGGGGCTATACGCCTAATCATTTTCAAGATGGCCGCTGCCCAGCAGAAGTTCAAGGGACACGTTTAATACACGTATATACGTCGACGAAATTGTTCACAATTATAGCTCCGTTTGTAAGGGGCTTTGAAGAAAACATGAACCGGTTTATTGCTGATGCACAGTTGTTTCAGTATTTAATAGTGTTTTTCGGATTGTTCACCCTGTCTTTGGGTCTTTACGAGGATCAAGTCGGAAAATTTGATTGGTAAATAATTCAAAGATGCATTATCGACGGCGTTGTCACCTGAACGCTGCATCGTTCCCAACCTCTATTTTGCCATTCCAAAACAATTACCAATTTTTCCGCCTTCCCTTTCCCGAACATCGTTTAGCCTTCATTTTCTATTAAAATTTCTCCCGACCCACAGGAGACAGAATTACGTTGGACGGATCAAGTTTGCCGATTTTGACACGGTTTCGACAGCTAAAAAAATTATCGTCGCGACCGAGGAAAATGTCGTTGCTGCGCTCAATAAATCAGGTGAGTCGGATTTTCCTCGATTTTTCCTTCGAATCATCACGTCCTTCAAAATTTCAAATGCCCTTTAAATCACGAAATAATACGAGCGACCAAATCGAGCCTGAAATGTGTTTTCTTCGTTTTGGGAATGGAATTTTGAGATTTTCTTCCTCGCCGCTATTCTACGACCTTTTTTTCGTTTTTAGGCCAAATTCTATGGCGGAGGATACTCGAAAAAGGTTCTGCCGGCAAAATTCGATATTTGGGTGGTGTAGCGGATGGCGAACTCGTGTCGGTCAGCGGCGGAGTACCGGCCATAGTTAGAGCATGGGATTTAGCTTCGGGGCATATTCTCAATGTTTGGCCCGTTGCCGAACAGAATCCCGACAGGTACGTCGTACAACGTCAAAAATAAACGTCCGATTACGCGAATTTGCAAGGGGAGAAAAGGTTCTTTGAGAAAAACTGCTCGGGACCTTCCGTCGGTCCGTCCGATGGTCGGAAAACGAAAATTTAGCTCGATTTCGGTGAAAAAGTCTGGACGATTTCCTATTCTCCCCTTATTTACAAAATAAAATAATTTGAACACGTCGCAGATCTCAATAGTCCAAACTGAATTTCCATTTTCAGGAGAGACACTCCATTTATATCATTTTCCACAGTCGGATTGTACAATGCTGAAAGGTTTTTGTTTTTTATTGAAAAGTTTCAGAAAGCACATTGCAAACTACACATATTTTTGAATTAACGAGGTTGGTTCGCGACACAACAATGTTGACATGCTAAAAACATGTTAAAAACATGAAAAAATATCAGAAAGATCAGAATTTAATGAAATTTGGTAAATACATTCTTTAATAATGACAATACTAATTTTTTTGGATTTTCCCACCACGTGGTACTCGAGTAATTGAACACTAAAGTGCACGTGCATAAAAAGTTCGATTAAACTCTCAATTATTCGATAACCATGCGGTAAGAAGTTGGAAAAATTTTTCTGTTTCTATACTCGATGCCAAAGAACGTTATCACCAAATTTGATGAAATTCTGATCATTTTCATTTCGTGATCCAACCTTGCATCACATTTTCCGTGTTCACGAAACGATTATTAATCACATGCTTGTGATAAGTGTTATTTGAATGACTCTGAAGTTTGCAACGTTGAGATTCAACGAAAAACATTTTTTCTATTGATTAGTTATTGAATTTTGAAAATCGTGGCAATTTTTCGAATCGATTGAGTTTTTTGGTCGCAAGTGAAAATCGTTTTATTGGCCGGAGCAAATATTGAATAATAATTCTTGGCTCTGCTGAAGAATAACAGAATTTCGTTGCATTCCAACGATGTAAACTTCAGAATCATGTTATTTGACTGATTTGGGTGTGTTTTATGACAGAATAATGTGATTTTTTTTCTATATAGACTAGAGGACGTGAAGTGGCATATCAAAAATGGAACGTTGCATCACATTTTGCCGTTGTACAACAGCGGGGTGGAAGTGACGTCGTACGACAGTAAAACGGGTGAAAAGTTGAAGGGAAGAAAAGTCTCGGCGCCGTTTATCGATCGAGAGACACAGTAAGAATTGTTGTGATTTTTGAGTCTTCGATCGAGCGAATGCAGCTCGAGATCTTGATCGACCAAGGAAATTTGTGTTTCAGATGCGTCTTAGCCCCGCCATATTTGGCTTGCCTCAAAGGCGACGATGCCGTTGGCATATTGTTTCTAGTTAATTTGTTCGACACGAATGCCGAGACGCAATCCATTACTATAAACACGATATTCGGTGCCGGGGCCCAAGGACCGTACAATTTGGAATCTGTCCCTGGGGATGAAACAGTGGTGGCTATTAGCGCAGACAATGGTGGAAGGAAAAGAATTTTAGTGGTTGGCGAAGCTTCTGAACCAATTCCTCGGGACATTCCCGGAGATGCTAGTCTTTACGTGACTGTAGCTGAAAAGGATAAAGTCCTGCTGGAAACGACGTACAAAGACGGTGTAAGTAAATATTCATACAAAATTCGAATCTAATATGAAATATTTCGGTCAACGCGTTTTCCCATTTTAAACGATTTCAAGTTACTGCAACGTCACAAAACTATTTTACTATTTTATAATATTTTTTATTTAATGAAATGAATAATCATTGTATTTTTTGAGTTAAATTTTATTTATTTTGTAATGATTGTTATGAATAATTAATAATTATTAATGATTAATTTATAATTATTAATAATAATTAATATAATAATTATTATTATTATCAAAATAATTCTTATTTAATTAAATAAATAATAATTTTAAACTATTTTACTGAATACAAGAGTGCGGCAGCGTTCGCGCTACGTTTTCTTTTTAATTCTTGGCGCCGAGCCGCTGCCACGTCTCTTGACCTAATCCTGAGCCATGTTGTCGACTGCGACTGCCATAAAAATACTTAAATTCTCCGTGAGATTCATTATCTTTGAGTATTGACAAAAATGTGTGTGTCTTTTGCCAGGTAACGCAAATCTCGGCCTTTGAACTGTTCACCTCAAAGCCCATACCAAACTTGTCATCATCGATAACGCATAACGCTTTGTTGGCTCCGACGATTAAGGCGTCCGCGTGCTCGAGGCAGGCCAAAGGCATTGTCTGTCGACATTTGGTGTCGTCCGAGGACTACGGCGTCGCTTTATTGCAACAGAACAAACTTCTATGGTCGCGAGAAGAAGCACTCGCGAATATCGTTGCCGTAGAGATCTTGGAGTTACCGATGTCCGATCGAGATCAGACTATTGAGACTGAATTCGATAAGAAAGAGAGTAAGTCAAATACGCCAAAGAGCTAAACTCTAATGAATACAAACATTTTTATTCATCAAATGTTTCACTTAGTTTTTCAAACTAAAAAACAGTTTCAGCAGTCCTAAGTTGTACTTCGAGGTTATTACCATTTCCTTGCTACAGCGTTAATCGCCTGACGACACATGGGTCCAAATTTGCACGCTAAACTTTAAACTTATTCTGAACTTTACGAAAAACAAAATTTCCGTTTTCCCCTTCAAAATTTCCCCCAAAAAATTAGCCTCGATGGTAGTGAGAAAAACGTCATTGAATTTTTGGATGACACTGAAGTTCGCAACGTTGGGATCCAACGAAAAATCCTTTTTCCCTTAATTTTTCGTTAAATTTCAAAAGAAAAGCCAATTTTCGTATCAATTTTGTTTTTAAATCCTGAAAAACGATCGTTTTATCGTCCTGATTCAAAATCGAATAAAAACAATGAGTTTTCCTCAAGAAAAAACCGAATTTCGTTGCATTCCAACGATGCACACTTCAACATCGTTGGTTCGGGTCAAAATGACCCGGTGGCGCCTTATACCAGGCAAAAAAAGGTCAAAGTTCGAGAGTAGCAGTTTTTATCGTCCAGCCGAGAATTGATACAAATTTTCATAAATATAAAAGTGTCACCGGTCGAAAAATCCACTTTTCCATGAAGAAATGATTTTGTTTTACTAAATTCACCGATACATAAATAATTAAGTGACACTAATCAACTTTCTTTCATGAATGGCTGCTGGCAGGTATTGATGTAGACGGTTCATGTAAGTAGTTATGGCGCTACAGACTGGTTTGGATTGTTTCGAATTGTACTTATTTTTTGGCTCTCGCCCCTTAGCTATAGTTCTGTTGTTCTATTTATCGATTATCGATCGACAGTAGCATGGTTTCGATTTTTCGATGAGTTACCTGCGTCTACAAACAGACGTAGATTTTTCTTTCTCTTAAGATTCTTTTCATTGATAGTTTTTAGGTGGATAAACCCGTGCCACATTATTCTGTACGAAAAATCGCATGGCTGTACAAAATACATGTTGACATTCATCGCTGTGCATGAAACGATAGTTCGTACGAATTTGCGTTCATCGTCATGCGACGCTGCAATAATCGATATACTGCAGTAGTTTTTTTTTTTATCGCGTTGCTTGGATTTGGTTCTACTCGAAGAAATTTTTTTTTTGTTCCAAACTGGATGAAATTTTTTTTTATAATTGTAAATTAGAAAAAAAACTATTCCACTCATTTAGGGGAATGTAAATTTTTCATGACTCTGAAGTTTGCAACGTTGAGATTCAACGAAAAACATTTTTTCTATTGATTATTTATTGAATTTTGAAAATCGGGGCAATTTTTTGAGTCGATTGAGTTTCTTGGTCGCAAGAGAGAATCGTTTTATTGGCCGGACCAAATATTCAATAATAATTATTGGCTCTGCTGAAAAAATAACAGAATTTCCTTGCATTCCAACGATGGAAACTTCAGGATCATAATTTTTTAGTCAAATCTCGCGAAAGAGATTCAGCCGAAACTGCGTAATCTTCCCGAGTCCTAACATTTCTGAAGCGTTATGTGACGTGTTGAATTATTTGATATCGAGGCAGAGTTGGAAATTCGCTTATACGCTTGACCAGATCTAGTTCCTTTGTATTTTCCCCATAAATCTTGCAAGGCCATCAAAAATTTTATAGATTTACAATCGAAACTTGAATTACCAATTTATTTCGAAGCTCGCAATAGATTCGATAATGTATGTCAACTTTTGTGAAATGGATTGAATAGTGGATAAATGCTGTTGACGATTTGTTCGTTCACTGTTGTTTTATTGGGTGTTTTTATTACAGGGGACGTAATAGGAATGTTCGTGAGAAGAATCAGCGCCCAAGCAAATCAAGTGAAAATATTGTTGCAAACCGTTTTCGGGGTGATTCCTCAGTTGTCGAGTCAACGAGCAGATTTAGTGCGGGATAAGTTTGGGCTGCACAAAATGATCGTAGTCGCGACTTCCGCTGGAAAAGTAAGTTGTTCTGCAATGAAGCATCAACAATTTTGTGAATAGCGGTTTGTCAACGTTTCCGTTTTTGTTTTATTACAGTTGTACGGTATCGAAACTAGGAAAGGCGAAATAATATGGCAATTGAGAGTCGGTCAGATCGCGGGTTTGATCAAAGATTCCAATGCAATGATTCTCTATGTTCAGCGAGGAAGTATCCATTTTCCGCATCCCCCTCAGTGCGCGCTATTGGCCACGGACAAGGTAATCGAAATGTTATTCAACAAAATCGTCCCTTCGGTGGAAACTCAACTCGCTTTTTTTCTTTCTTTCGTGTCATAGAATTCTGGCGAGGGCATTATTTACACCTTCAACCCAATAACCGGACAGCCTTTGGGTGGAATTGAAAAATTGGGTTACAACATAAAACAATCGATGTTATTGCACGCAGCGAACGAGGATTTCCTTCGCGCTATTATAATATTGGACAGCCGCGACAAGGTTCACGTTTATCCTGAAAGTGCGACAGCAGTTGCTGCAGCCGCTGGCAAGAGCACGTACCTCTTCACGGCCGATCGTAACACCGGCGTACTTTCCGGCATGTCGCTTTCTTACAGCACATCCCAGGTACGCGCTTAATTCCTCGTTGTTTCTGTCGATCTACTCGATCTGGCGGGTAAATAGTGTTATCGAAGAAAAATTGTTTCGTTGTTTGAACAGGAGCTGATTGCCCATAAAGTCTGGGAATTGGTTCTCTCGCCAAAGTCGCAAAAAATAAGCCAGGTCGTTTCAAAGAATCCGCTGGAACGTGTTCATTCTCAAGGACGTGTGTTGGGCGATCGGTCTGTCCTTTACAAGTATATAAATCCTAATCTCGTTGTAATCGTTACCGAAGGTGTTGGAAGTGTGTACAAAAGTGAGTTGCCTCGTTTCCTCAATGAAAAACGATTTTAATCGTTGACTGGTCGAATGAATTGTAATCGAATTTTTATCGACAGATACGCTTAATTTGTATCTATTGGATGTCGTTTCGGGAGCCATGATATTCTCGATCGTGCACAAACGCGTAAAAGGTCCGATCCACGTAGTGCATTCGGAAAATTGGGTTCTGTACAGTTATTACAATGAGAAAAGCCGGAGAACCGAAATCGCTGCGTTGGAACTGTACGAAGGGAAAATGCAAAGTAACACGACAGGTAGGATCGCAAACGGAGAATTTCAATAACTCTGAAGTTTGCATCGTTGGAATGCAACGAAATTCATTTTTATCGTTGACAAAAATAATTATCCAAATGCAGAATGTAATTGCGATGACGAAATGATCGATTTTTGCCATTCGAAAAGCATATCGGCTCGAAAAATTTGGATGTCATTAAAAATTGACCGAATCTTCAATAAAATTCATTATTTTTCGATGGATTCCAACGTTGCAAACTTCAGCATCATGAATTTGACAAGCGTTGCTTGCCGTGCAGTCGGCGAAAAAGTTGGAAAATTTATTATTTAATCGATTTTGTTTTATTTTTCTCTCGATTCGACAGTCTTCTCATCTTTAACGACAACGAGACTACCGATCGTCGAGAGACAAGCATTTATATTCCCAGCATCGATAGAAGCGATGCGCGAAACCATCACCGAGAAAGGAATAACGAGCAAACACATTTTAGTGTCTTTAGCGAACGGTGGAATTTTGGAGCTGCCTTGGATGATGGTCGATCCAAGAAGGCCTACTAATCCTGAAATTAGAGAGGAAGGCGTCATTCCATACACCCCAGAAATTCCTATACACATGGATGCCATTGTTAATTACAATCAAAGTGTGTACAGGGTTTCTTCTATTCATACCAGTCCCAGTGGCCTTGAGAGTACCTGCTTAGTTTTTGTCCACGGCCTCGGTAAGAAATTTCACCCCCATAAATTAACGTTTAAGGATGTTGAGGATCTTTGAAATTTGTTAATGTTAATTGCTTTATAAATGGCGTCTCAATGGTCGGGAAATTTCGACACGATCTCGAGAATGCTTCATATAAAAATATCCCAAATTATTATCACTTCAACCTGCTTAAAGGTTGAAATAAAAAATGATGAGAAAATTTAGTATTTTTTTGTTTGGAGTATGAAAAAAAATAAACATATTCTTAAGAGTAATTTTCTTAGGCAGATACGAAAAATATTCATCAATAAACTTTGTTTTATTTTCGTTGCTTTCGGTATATCGTAAATATCAAAATATTAAGAGGTCAAAGAGGTTTCCATTAGGCTGCATTTAACTATATTTAATTTCGTCCTGAAATTTGGACCTGAATCGTCGTGAAATTTTGAAACGATCTCTCGAATACTTGATACAAAAACATACTAAATTATCAAAATTTCCTCGTCATTTGCGATTTGACACTCAACATCCTTGATTTGATAAAAAAATTGACAGTTTTCTTGTTTTTTCTTGGCAGATCTCTATTACACCAGAGTCGCACCGTCCAAGAACTTTGACGTTCTCAAAGAAGACTTTGATTACTATCTGATTGTGATAGTTCTGGCTGCCCTGTTGATATCCTCCTACGTAACCAAGAAATTAGCATCACAAAAAGCACAGAAGCAAGCGTGGAAGTGACTCGGTAATTTTCTTCTTGAGAGCCGGAGAAGCCAAAATGTGAAATTTCTTTACTCATCACTATTCACTCGATAGACAATGCCGTTTAGCTAAAGGTATTTTATTTATACCCAAAAAGCATCATATTACGAAAAAATACAACAACACAATACGCATCATTTTGTAAGTGGATTACCGATACGTAAACTCAACAGTTTCAAATACGTTGTTAAATATTTCCAAAGATCTTATCGGATAGACGAATTTAGACATAAGTATCACTCCGTATTGAAAGGAAAATAATCATTTGTATACAGTTTTCGCACATTATGCTACTCTCGTTGGTTCCGTCGAGACTGTCGAGAACGCCCAGTGCGTTTAGTCACCAGTTAGGAATAAAGTGGACCACGTTTATCAAAGGATAATAAAAAATTAACCAAACAACCTGATATCGTGCTCAAACAAGGGGTCCTAACCGATCGATGCAATAGTAGTTATTATTATCATGATACGAACTAAGGATTCCCTCAGAATTAATGCCAACAAAACATCTTCGAATGGAGAATTTTCATTTTTCTTCCAAATCTTCAATCAACATGTTTTATCGAGTTTCATCAATCTATCCAAATCCCATAACATCGTTGTATGTTTTTTTTGTTTTTCTTGTATGGTTTTTGTTCACTTTTATCATTGGGACGGGCAGCTGGATTCTGGTGCAAGAAATCAAATAAAATCGACTTTTCACAATACTCTGCGTGTTTCGAATATTCCGAATCACCAAGAAACTACGAAATTCTTCTTCAAATATTTGACAGATTCTCCATCAAGGTTTCCGACACTATTCAACGAGACGAATAAAACGACGAGGTAAAATCGAACCCCATTTTTTTCAGAGATGGACCAGTTTTTGCAGATTTTTTTTAAACGGTTCAATAGTTGGCTCGAACTTGGGTGTCTGGTTTGAATAATTCGATTTTTCCAATTTCGAACTTTGTCTGAAAGCATCAAAAAGTGAATTTTTATTGTCCGGGATACAAAATTGCACAAATAATCGTATATTATGGGTTCATGGTGCTTAAGGGAACTGAAAAGGAAAAATTCAATTTGCTGGCATTTTTTTTTGTATCGCTGTTCCGAGGTCGGCCAAGTAAACTTATTCTGGGCTCACATTCCCACGACATGGGTGCGAAATTGCACGTCGAGTTTTCAAATCGTTCTGTCCCATCGACAATTGTACGGATTGAAAACTCGTGGGGCACTTTTAGGGGTAGCGAATCGTGGGCTATCGATTTTAATGATTAAAAATCGGAAAAAACAAGTTTTTCTCCAAAAAAATGGTCAAAATCGCATAAGAATTTATGAAAATCAGTTTTTTGTTCATTTGAAGATGACGAGTCATATTTTCAGAGAAAAAATAATCCGAAATGATATGACTCTGAAGTTTGCAGCGTTGAGATTCAACGAAAAATATTGTTTCTATCAATTATTCATTGAATTTTCAAGATCGTGGCTATTTTTCGTCTCGATTCAGTTTTTGGGACTCAAGAGACGATCGTTTTATTGTCCGGGACAAATATTGAATGATAATTATGAGCTCTGGTGAAAAAAAACCGAATTTCGTTGCATTTCAACGATGCAGACTTCAACGTCATGAAATGATTGAGAGGGAAGGCGTTCGTGAAGGAAAACCCTTGAGGGCTGAATGGGTGATTTTCTCAGGTTCTAAATTCGTTAAAATTCAATGTGGAATTGCTTTTCGCAGACATGACTTTTTGAGGCAGCGTTTAAAGGTTTATGGCCGGTTGGTCGGTTTTTATGGAGTGTGCAGCACTGGGACGTGACTGTAGGACACTAGGCCAAATTCTCGAAGACATCGATGCACCTGTGTGTCATTGGAGGGTGGTGCGCGCCGTTATTGATCGGTTTATGCGACTGCGCGAGCAACTTTACCATTCACGTGTCGCGTTAACCAGAGACTAGCGAACATTCATCGAAAAAGAGAGCGAGAGAGAGAGTGAGCAAGAGAGACAACGTTTTATGCGGCGTTTCGCGACGCACAGCACAAAGATAAGTCGGTGGCTAGACACGTGTGTTACGCTGTGAGTTTCGCTCTCCACCATCAGAGTGTTATTCAATCTGTGATTTTATTTTTTCAACGCTTGCGGACCAACTTCCAAGGTTACTCTATAAGACTGATAAACACCTCGACAGGCAGTTACCAAAGAATTGCGGAATAAGCTAAAAAGTTTAGCATAAACGAAATACCGAACGGTACGTAAAACATACGGAGTAAAAACATTGCTATCCAAAAAATTAAAAATCGTAAGTGAAACCTGATCAAGGGACGAATTAGTTTCATTGGAAAAGACACAAGGAACCGGCTCATACGCTGTGGCATTAGTTACTTTTAATCTGTGCGAAGAAACGTCATTTTTAATCGTTGATTCGTTGCACTCGAAGGAAATTTGATGACGTGAATCTTATTCGCCTCCGAAATTTCGAAAAAAAAAATCAATATGAGCTAAAACTATGAAGAGAGATTGGAAAATTGCCCTGTATCGACAGTTATGCTTAATTATGAATTTGTAATTAAAAATCCGCTTTAAAAAAATGTTGCTTGGCTAATTTTGAGCCAATTATCATCGTCACGTTTGTTTTTTCGACATAAGCGGCTCGAAGTCTCGATTCATTTGAATTCTCGTGTTCCGGTAGTGTGAACCGTGAAAATTTGTTGATGAATTTTTAATCGCTGCACGTGCTACCTGTTTTTAATAGTTTGAACAGAAACTCGAGGCTGGAGATTGGTTTATCTGTCGAAATGTGCTTTGGAAAGGTATTGAACAATCTCTGCTCACAATGCGAGTGCAAAATGAAGTTTTAACATTTTCGAAAAGCCAGTCAAACAGTTTGAGATTCATTTTTTCCTAGAAACATTATTTACCAACAGAAATAGAACTTCATTTTTTTTTTTACTCTAGTTTTGCGAAATTCATATCTCCGGTAAAATTTAACGCAAAAAGTTCAGCGTGGACTCATTCTTTTCGTTTTTTAATGCAGCATCGCGTGAGGCTGGGCAATTTCACTTCAAATTGAAAAAAAATCATCGAAATTCGGTAAAACAATGAAAAACGAGAACGAAGGGAAAAAGGGCGGGAAATTAAAAATCCTCTGGGCTCGTTATTGACTCCATTCAAAAAATTATTCGATCGTCCTCTGGAGTTTCTCGAAAATTGAAGCAGTTCGAGCTTCGTGCTTCCTGCTTCGAGCTCAAAAGTTTCTTGTTTTCAAACTCGGACCAGCTGTAAGACTGTGACAGCATGCCATTGGTTAACAGCACGTCCGTATCATGTAATTTTCTCGGATCTAGCTAAATAGATATCCGTCGGAACGACGGAATCGAACGATTGAAAGTGTATGATTTATTGCGAATTGCTACTCGTGGTCTCGACCGTGTCTTTGCTGGAATTATTTCGAACTAAGCGATGAAAAAAAAGTACAATTGGGACAGAAAATAATTCTCGAATTTGGCTTGGAATAAAAGGGCAGAAGGTTTCAAACTTTTCTATGTTCGGAGACGCGAAAAATACTGATGAGCTGGCTAGTTAGAATAAATAAAAGTACCCGCATGGGAAGAAACACGAGGGTGCTCGGTACGACAATCTACCCGCACTGCAACATTTTAGAAATTTCTAAACATTGTTTCTGCATTCCCGCAGACTCAGAACTTGGCATTTTTCTAAACTACCAGCTCGGTCTTTTTTTTCGAATTTAATTCAGCGAATAAAATGAAAAATAGAGCGAACTTGTACGTGATAAGAAAACCGAGTCGACGTGGCGGAGGAGTACGTTATATCACGCAGGCTTTCCGGCAGCGATAATTTAATCGGACTATGTAACCGGCCGATTGTCAACACATCCACGAGCCTTGAGTCTTTGCGGTTACGCGATAGACTCGCACGTATACATTCGGTGTTGAAGGTTATTGTCCTAAATTTATTTCCAAGCAGTGAAATGTATTCTGTCGTTTTAACAGGTCAGAGAAACTTTATTTATCATTTTTTTCGGTATCTAGTGGCATTTTTTGTTACGAAAAACTATTACTCGCGGACGGATCGTTCGCCAGTCGATTTTTTATGATTAATCGATTAGTTACATGCATGCGTGCACGCCACTGCGGAACTTGTTCTGCTAAGATTACATAACGCGACTAAACAATCGTACGATCGATTTTTTTTCAAACACAAGATTCGAACGTGTGAAACTTTCATTCAGAAATCGACGTGTATTGACTTTTTATTTTAAACGATGGGGAAAATGAAAAACTGGAAATTATATTTCTGAAATTTAAAGGCCAAAAAAATGTTCTCCATCGGAGAAAACTTTCAGTTTTGGTGCCAAGAACGTGTATGCAAATTTTTTGATTGAACTTGGATCCAGAAAAACGTTCGATATTTTCGGAAAATCGGAATCTTCTGTCAGGATTTTGAATTTTCAAATTTATTTCCCGGGCTTTTACATACTTGGCGAGAATCACGTACACAATGCGAGTTTTACATGATGCACATTTGGTAGATGCGCTGTAGGATTTTATTGCGAAAACTCACTCGGTGCAGAAAGTAGGACAAGCGCGCGACGGAACGTGCTATATTGGACAAACTTAGCGACGTTGTGTGCAAAACAACTCTTGAAATTCCAGAGTCGAGGACTCTTCTTGGTCTGAAGACATTCTTGAGTATTCTGTCTCGAGATCTTGGCGGAAGTTGAATTAAGAAAAATATTATTCAACTCTCGGCAGAAATGATTGTGTCGAGCAGTCTTTACGTTTCTATTCGCTTGAGCCCGAATTTTCTGGTGTCGGCACATTTGGAAACTTTGTCTAGAGTCAATGATTCCAAGTTGATGAATTTTCCGTTTAATTGACGTGTTGGCTTCATGATGTCTCGCTCAGGGCGTCGCGATGGTCGATGTAACGTCGGCGCTTCCATCTAATGGTAGCGGATCGCTAATGTGCAGAACGAGGGGGGCTTTAAGATCGATGAAATCAGCATTGGGAGGCGGTGGTGAATATCTTCAAGGTTTAGGCAACAGAATTGGGTCGGCGTTGAGCAGCAGCCTGGAGGAAAGTGAATTGGGGACGCCCTCGACGCCTGCCTCTTCGCCACCAAATCCATCATCGTCTTGCGATCTCAATCAAGAAAATGATCTCACTTCCCGGCGGAAGCTCAGACTTCCCAGGTACATCGTTTACTTTGTGGAAATTTCCCACAGGATTTCATCTTAGATGTCAATTAGATCTCGACAATTTTTTTAATTCCAGCATTAAATGCAATTTAATGACGAAATGAGTAAAATTTTTGCCTCTTATTACCGAACCAACTTTTTCACGTTCGAAACACATTGATGAAACGATGAATCGTTGTTTAGATTCGGTCCAGGCTTTTCTTACGAAGATTACGAGGCCATGGCCCGACACAAGCTCGAGCGTCAGAGTTCAGCGACTTATTCAAGATCAAGAAAATATCCTCCTGGCATGACTTACGAAGAGATTGCATCGTCGAGATCAAATTCGTTGCGGAAGTCGGAGACGAACGTTGAGGATGAAACGAGTCCGGACAGAGACAGCATTGAGAGCATAGAACCTTTGCAAGAGAAAGACATCAAAGCGACGGGGCCGGATCCTTACGAGAAACTTAATTACAAAGCGGGTGAGAAACGCGCGTTTGTTCTATGGACGAAAGCTCTTGAATCATTTGCATTCAAATAATCACATTTTTTCTCATCCACTTCGTTCCTTGAGAAACTCGTTTCCCTGATTCTCTCTCAAACTCCCTTTCTCAATGGATATCAATGACGCGACAAAGTAATAACATTACCACTTTTTTTCTTTATATTTTCGCCGAAGCCAGGGCTGCAGATCGCTACCAGACAGTCGTTTGTCCTTTAGGTAAACCGGAATCAATGATAGCCACTTGTTATTCGTCATGCGGTGTCTTTGTGTACCCACTTTAGAAAATTGTCTCATAATTTCCCACTTTACCCTCGTATTTATCTTGACATTTTCAAAAATCCATATCTCCGGTAAAATTTAACGGAAAGGGCCCAACTTGGGCTCGTTCTTTTCGTTTTTTGATGCAGGATCACGTGAGCCTGAGGCGATTCTACTTGAAGTAAAAAAAACTGGTCAAAAATCCGGTAAAACGATAAAATGCGCGAATGAAGGGAAAAGGGCGCGGAATTTAAAATCGTCTGGGGTCGTTTTTGACCCCGGGTTACCGAGTAGAAATTCTCAACCTTGTTGAGTATTTTGGCTGCCCTTTTGGTAGGTTTATGACTCGGAACCGGAAACTTGAGCAACGGAAACAATAAAATCAATCATTTTGACCCTCCAAACTGGACCAAAATGTCCAGGAATAATTTTCTTTTCTCATTTCGTTTCACGATGATACAGAGTCGTTGAAATTTGGAGCTTTCAAGCCTCCACGAACGTGCTACTCAACATTTGCATATTCAAATAACATAAAATGTAAATTTCGCGGTATATGACGTCAAAGATCGTGTAGCAAAGCGTTCGCCGGTATTCCGGAGCCTATTACGATACCCGCGGATCAAGAGAATATAATGATCGGAAAGCTCCAGACTGATATGAACTGAATATAATATTAAGAGGGATTTAAATTTCTTCTCAAGTCGTTTGAGTTACCACTGCAGAATTTATAGCTCGTGAGAGAATTTTACATCAAATTTTACTCTGATATTATAGTTCCCGGGCACCAAGTCGTCCCTCTGAGGAATTTTACCAAAAATATGGTAAATTTTCATCTGAAAAAAGGCGAAAAATGTCATAATTTCTGATGCGATTTCGATAGAAAAAGAATGAAAAATTACTATGTTTTTGGTAAAATTTCTCAGAGGGACGACTTGGTACTCGGAAACTATAATAACATAGTAAACTTTGATGTAATATTCTGTCCGTGTGGATCTCTAGACTCGAAATGCGAATTCAAAACTTGTATACGATCCAGAACGAATCACGTTTCTCTGTCAAAAAATCTGCCAATGAGCGCATTGAATTCCAATGGTTAATACAGACAGGATGAAAAATCGTTACGAACATATTGTTGAAAGACACAAGGAACGTTTTATACGGCTTTTGGTCTGTCCCAACGTTTTAATGAGCGTAGTAGTAATTGGCACATTAAGTGTCCACTTGCGAATAATGTCCTTGTTTAATGAAGAACATGTGATGGCTGGAGAGAGACAAAACTAACGTAGAACGTTAGGCGTGACATACTCGTAAGCTGCTTCTTAGTGAAACGTGTACTTTACTGTATCGCAGTGAATTATGTTGACACGTGTCGATTGTAGTTGTGCTATTGGTGTGTGTAATTAGAGGTCGTATTAGAGAACGTTGGCAATACCAGGCCGACTTGGATTGCCATTAACATTTCGGTTTATTATTATTATTATGGGGTTAAGTGTTTGCTGGAGATGAAATTTTCAGATATACCTTGTAGTAGCGGTTCTGCAAGCGATCAGGATGGCTATGGACCAAGCACGAGCTTAGATTCAAACATGGACGGTCGGAGAGCTTGGCAACGATCTGGCAAGTGTTTAACCATTTTCCAAATCCACGTTTTACCGTTTTTTTTCTGTTTTTTTATGACTTGAAGACGTTGTGTCCCACATCTCGTTAGGAGAAGCTCGTTATTGAATAATTAAAATTAATCAATTGAATGGAGTCAAATGTAGTCTCTCGGAAACGCGTATAACTTTGCGACAAGTTTTTTTTTTGACCTCCCAATACACCGAAAGCAACGGAAACCAAACGGAGTTCATTGATAAATATTTGTTGTATTTGTTTTAAAAAATATTCTTAACAAAATGTTGATTTTTTCATAAATTCCTAATCGTCGTGAATTTTTTACACGACTTTTTCAATATTTTATACAAAAACGTACTAAATTTTCTGAATTTTCTCATCATTTTTTATTTTAAACCCTTAGAATTGTTAAAATTCGATATGTTTTGACATTAAGTATTCACAGCTATTTATTGAACAATTAACATTAATAAATTTTGTGGTTAACGCAACTTTGTTAATCAGGAATACGAGCTACAGCTTTATTGAGTATTTTTTTTTTTCATCAACAGGCTCATCAGGCTCTGTGCAGTCATGGGCTTCCAGTTTATCGGCGGATAGTCAATCGGAAGAGGCAGCAGCAGATTTCATGAAATCTTTCGTGCCTCTACTTTTCGAAGCTCCGAGTAACATTGATCAGGAACAGAAAGCCAATTTTGGACAAATGGTTCTAGTAAGTAAATGGATCCACTTGTTGCCGGGCCAATTAAAGGAAATTACTGTCAAGAAAATCCGGTGAAAATAATGATAAATTTTTTTTTAAAGTTAAAAGTAAATTGAATTGGAAAGATTAAATAAAAAAAGAGGATAAATTGTATTGAATGGAAATTTTATCCGGAGTAAACGAGCCTACAATATTGACTCATTCCCAGATTTAATAATTCCGCAGACAGAATCCGGTAGAATCTGGTTCGCCAGAGTGGTCAACGCCAGGAGAGCCGGAGCCTGCGTATCCGAAGCTTCTTTCTATTCATTGGCACAACATTTCGCCGTCGCTCTCTTCGAGTGTCACGAAGCCGATGATTTTGCACCAGCCAAGAGTCTAATGAACATGTGTTTCACATTTTATCACGAAGGTTTGAAAGCTCAATTGTGAAACTTGACCTAAAAATCTTCTGTTAAAGATAAAATAATAATAAAATAGTATGTGAATGAATTTTCATGGGGCCCAACATCCCATGAACGTATCGTGACTGATTTCCGGTCTTTTGGGTATAGAAAGTACGTTCCTTGGATGTTGAGTGCTGTTGAAGAAATTGGATTAATTAATCCAATTAGACCGACGATTTTTTTCACTCATTTACTCGTTTCAGTCGAAGTACCGGGTTTGGAACCGTATCGGGAATATTTGTACACTCACTTGAGAGTTCAGCCAATTTGGACCTCAATGCGATTCTGGACAGCAGCTTTTTTCGATGCAGTTCAGTGCGAGAGAGCCATGAGACCTGTGCCTCCACGTTCGAAATCCCTTGATCAGGAAACCATCGCGACAGAGGATCGAAAATTTCAGGCCAACATAGTTTTTGGTCAGTTAGGGTACGTTTTCGTCGATTCAGTTCTCTCTGCTTTTCCCATAGTCACAACGGCCCTAATTACTTATGATTCTTCAATTTATATTCATTTCAGAACGTTTACCTGCAACATGCACGCCTTTGGATTACCTCGGAATCTCTGCTTGGAATTCCTCAGGAAACAATGCGTCATTGCAAATTTAACATCAGGTGAGTTTGAGCAAACTTGATCCGAATATTTTTCACCTCAATTCAACTCAAAGTCCAATAAAAAACGTTGCAAATTAAAATTTCCGAATTGTTTCCTCAAGATGCTCAAAATGCAGCGTTTTTTTTGCATTCGCGTTTGAATTATGTAATTTTGACAACTTTTGTAGAAAGTAAAAAGAAAGTACGGACTTTTACACAATATTTTAGGAAATTTGCAAAAATTAAAGCGGTTGGACGATTTTTCGAAAATCTCAGATTTTCGTATAATTCAGAAAATCATAAAATTTAAATCGTTCGACCGATATTTTCCAAATTTAATACTAACCTTCCTATTGCTAAAAAAAAAAAATTAGTAATAAATATTCGAATTTGCGGAAGTTCGAGCGTCGACACCTTTTCTTCGAGAAGCAAAAGCATGAAATATTGAAATATCGATTTTTTTGAATCTCTTCATCATCCTGTGGAAGCCCTTGAGCCTGTCAATTAGAGAATTCTTTCAATTTTATGTTGCAGAACAAGAAAAAATGTTAAAAGACAACATAGTGCGAATGTTCGATGAAACCGATCCCTGGAGATAGTAAGTCGTAACAGGTGCGAATTTATATTCAAAGTATCGAGGGCTCGTGTGAGTCTCGATGACGCTGCTGGTGCGTAATTGAAAATGATAACGAAATTCTACTTGAAATTCTACGATTAAAGTGATCAGACTGACAATTTGAAATGAAGAGCTTCGATGATGAGAATTCCGGAGACTTAATCCGTGGTCAATACAAAGTAGAATCGGTTTATTGAAAAAATAAAATTTTAGATGTATAAAAATTACACCACGAGCAACGCCGACCAAAATTTTGGGCTATCCAGTGAGCAAAAAACGTGAAATTCTACATTAGAAGCATCGAGTTGAGTTTTCAATGGAAACGTGAATTCATATTCGTAAGAATATAGAGACAAATGGCTCGAATTGGAGTTTCCCAGGCTGGGAAGAGTCCACACGGTGTGCCACAACGGTGAAATTCCTTTTGGGGTTTGAATCACCATTGTCAATTATAGAGATTTCTATTTGAAAAAGAAAAAAAAATCTATGAGACAGAAACGAGGAACAATGCAATGGAAAGTAAATGAAACGTATTAAGAGCTCAAATATTAAAAAAATGTTTGAAAATTCTGTAAATGTACTTTATCGTTCTTATCGAAAAATCGTTTTTAATCTTTGCAAAAGTCTATGCCAGTCCGAACAATTGGACGAACGTTTTGAGCTGATACAAAAATTCGTACGCTACGAGACGATTTTACTCCGAATCGTCTGGACAGGAAACAGAAAACTATTCCACACTGTTTTCATATTGTCATAATGATAAATAATAAAGGTAATAAATGTAATAACTCGCAATCCCTAACGACCATAATTACGATTCGAACACAGTCCTTGACCGTGGAAATTTTGAACGTTTTGAATTACGAAATCTTCCCAAAAGAGGTGGACGAAGTTCTTTTTTCCTTGAAAATCCACGATTCTATTGCGAGACTTTGTTAATAGAACTTTCGGGACATTTTTCCAAGTCTTAGAAATTCTTCAGAGCGAGGATGAAAGGTTGATTATTATTTAAAAAATTGCGATTAATGGATGATTGATGGAGTTTGAAATTGTTCTATGAACCTAAGGAGACAAGAAGGGGGGAGACGAAAAAAGGATTTAGGACAGAGCCTTAACGCACGACCAGATTAAAACGTTGTAATATTTTGTTAACGCTTGCGCAAACTTTTTAATATAGTTAATGAAAATTTCGAGTCGATCGAAAATATATTCATATCATACAAATGTATAAATAAAATGTACTATTGACAATAATAAATATATTTGAAAACGCCAGAACTGTGAATCTACAAACTTTCGTGGTGACTTTTTTTTCCCTCAACGTGAAGATGCCAAAATGAGATCGAAATGACTCACAAAAATGAGATTTTAAGAAAAAGTGAGCGAAAAACTGTCCAATTGATGTCGAAACGATGGAAGAAATTTCATACTAAAATTTATTAGTTCATTATTTTCAGTACAACAATTTTTTGGAGTAAAATTCACGTTTCATCACAAATTATGAAAAAAAAGAAAAAATCACACGTCGTAATGTATAAAATGTAAAAAATGAGTGCAGGGGATTCGGGAATAAAAAAATGATGTTTTCTTTCTCTTTTATTCGTACATATAACCAACTGTCTTCACTGTACACTTTATTTCAGAATCTCCGTCGTTCGTATGGGATTATTAAAAAAATTAATATACACGAGTATCGAGACAGGTATGAATGAAAAAACATTGCAGGCCGCGTCTGTCATGATATTGTTGTTGAGAACCAAAAGTTCCTTCCTGTTGAAAATTTTTAAAATAAGTTACTTTGTGGATAAATTGTTCTGAATAATTTAGCTCTACTTTGATCACTTTATGTTGATAAATCATTAATACGAGAGATCCAGAAAAGGGCTGTGTTGGCTGCAATTCATTTCGCCATTCCTCTCAATAGTTTGCTCGTCAATTCCTTAAGATCAAGATTATCCGCAGAGTGACTTACTTTACAAATAGCAACCTTACAATCATAATGAGCTCGACCAGAAAAGTTGTAAATCAGTGATGAATCAGTCACAAGAAAAGAAAGAAACAGTTATGATTAAAAAATCGCGCTCTGTTAGAAAACCAACAGAATTTGCATCCAAGGATTTGTACAAATTATTCCCATTTTGTATTTATATGTAACAAGTAGTGTTTTTTTTATTATTATTATTTTTTTAATAATGTATATAACGCGCTGTTGTTATGAATGAGCGCCCTCAGTTGTTATTTTCAAATGTTCGTCGATGGAATTTTTAAAAAAATAAAAGTTAACAAACCGTTTCATCACGAGTAGAGTCGAAAAATTGTATAATATAATATCAATGGCTGAATCACGGCAGTATACACGCATTTCTGGCAAAAGAGGCCCGATCGACGCGGTGCTCATTATAGCTTCGTACTTATTAGTCCCACGAATCAAAGTGTCGAGATGTTGATGGTAAGAAACCGTGTGAAAAATCTTACGAAGCCACGCGTTTCTTATACATCCAGGCCTCTAGCTTTTCGGTTCTCCCTACAAAACTTCGTCAACGACGCCAGTCACCTCATTCGTCTAAACTATATGAAATGATTATTATAATATCGTAATATTTATATACACACATATATACACATACCCGCACATATGCATGAGTAATTGTATATATTTATGTATATAACACATTCTACATTACATTACTAGGTTCGAAAAATAATATTACATTATATAGTGTTTCGTGTGTGTGTGTTTGTGTCTGTTCGTAAGTCGTGAGTAGGTTTCTGCTGCATATGACCGATTAATTATTCCTCAGTCGAATCCATTACGCTCTATTTATGAAAATTTCTTATTATTTTCGTATTTTTCGGACATCTCGTCATTTTCTAACGTTGTAGATGATTCAACTTTTCCATCTCTGTGGTCGTACGTTTTGACGTCTGCATGGGTCATGTGGCTGTGTGTGTTAGTCTGTGTGTGCGCGTATGTGTGTGGGAGGTGTGAATGTGTAATTGTAAAATCGCTAGGCGCTTTTTACTCGTCGACATCTTCGTGATTTTCTTTTTATTCTGAATAACAACCGCTTTTTGTTAATTATCATTTCCCTTTTCACTTTTTTGCTTTTTTTTCACTATATATATCACAAACTGCCAGTGGTTAATGCATTATTTGCACTCGCGTCAAGACACTCGACCCCTGAGGGTTTTTGTAGCGAGCACGGTTCAAGAAATTTGGTGGGAATTTTTTTTTTTTCTGTCGGGGATGCCGAAAGTGCGGACGATACAGGACGAGACAGGGGCGCTCGTGCCTTGACACGAATCTTTGTAATACCACCGGAAAAAAGTATAATATTAAGGAGTTTACATGTTATTTAGTTACATCACCGTCGGGGCTCGCACGTTTTTTTTTATTCAATCCACAGCCAACAATGCGGATCATGGCTTTTTTTCACCCCGCAAATTGAACAATAACGCGATGTTGTTTGATTTTTTTTTCTTCATTTGTATATTTATCGTTACCCCGACATAAAGTTATTAGTTTGAATGTCTTACTAGTGTAGTTTTCTGCTTATTACGTTGCCACAGAAGACTCTTTCCCTTCGTTACGCTTACTGTGTAAATATCTTTGTAAATTCATAATCTTATACATTAGGCGATCCATCTTCATTGTTTTTTAGTTTCCAATAGCTGTTGATCGTTTAGTTTCTTTTAATTATTTATTACTTATGGATTTGTTTTTTATTTTTAAGATAGATGATTTTTTCGACAACTTGTAGTCAAGGGGGGTGAGAGGGGGTGCAGCAGGGCAAGAAAGATTTAAGTGGGACAAGGTCATGCTGCGAAATCGGGAGTAAAAAGCAGATCGAGTTTTATGTGATAATACGATGAGGGAAGTTGCAATTTTTGCAGCAACAACGTCGCAGACATGAAAATTTCAATAATTGGATAAAATTTCAATAATTTACTCAATTTCCCCATAAATGTATAAATCGAAGGTGATTTTTCTGTGGCTGCAGTTGATCGGGTTATTTTATACTTGGACAGAATCGAATCTCGCCGTTTTCTGACTTTGCGTGGAGTGCATCGATGAAGGATTCATTAGCAACTGGGCGAGGGCAAAAATATGGCGAGGAAACTTACGAGTTGGTTAATCCATTTCTGCAATTACTTGGACAGAAGCATTGCGCAGAAAAGCGAGTACCGCGAGTACACTTTCGACTTCATATTACAATGGCACAACGACGAAAAAATATTCGAATCAAGTTTACTCACGAGGAAACACAACGAGTCTAAAATTCCGAACGATACGTTGGCGGGTAGACGAAAAAACTTTTTCGACGTACGTCGAATTCGCGCAGAGAAATAAGCGGGCAGCGGGCCACGAATGCTGATTAGTAAAAGCGAGAAATCAATTTTTCTTTTCTTTTAAACTTTTACTTATCATATGTATATGTATATATATGTACCCACGAGTGTTGTTCCATATATATGTCCATATAATACGACGATAATGTATTTCTTACAAGAAAAACGATATTAGCTTATATGGGAGATATTCGAGGACGAATTAAAAAATTCCACACTGGGATTTGCTGTTTTTTCAACGCTACAAAGTTGGGAAAAGCGATTTCCCACGATCCAGCCAACCAGAAGATCTCGCTCTGATCACTTGGGCGCGTGTTACTGATCCAAAGCATGCTTTTGTTTTTTTTTTTTTGGGCAATCGCGAGTGTCCCACTCACTGTGCACCGGTAAAGTCACGTATCGTTGTTTTATTCACAGTCTTTTAATGTCATTGGATTTGAACGACGAAAGATCGGAGTTTGTAAATGTAAATGGCTGTATTTGCATACGCGTGAATGTCGGTGTGTGCGTGTGTGAGTGAGACAGCGAGATAAAAGTTCATAGAGAAGGATCATCGACGGGAAACAAATATTTATTGAGGTTTTCCTACAAGATTTAATGTGTAGCGTGTGTAATATCAATCGGAATAATAGCCGGAAAAGTCTCGCGCAATGAGAGACTGATTTTAATATTTTTCTTCATTTTCTACGATCAAGCTATCGAGCTTACGATTAATCGCTAAAAAGCGCATGCTATTTTTAAAATTCGTTTTTTTTTCTCGTGATGCTTCATTCCCAATGGCCGGGGTAATAGATAAACGTTAAGGGACTCGGCACGATTATTTAATTATTCTAACTTTAGTAAATCTAAGACGAAACTATTATAATTTTTCGTAATTGAATTGGAAAGTTCACTATTTCCATTACGACATCGAACTACGGAAAAACGGACTATAGTAAGAGCTTTCTAGTGCTTTTGTGTGTTTTATCTTTCTTTCAATGGCTCAAGCAAACGCAATCAAAATGCTTATAGGATTCACCAATTACATTGACATGTTATTTCCATCATTTTCTAACAACGACCGAAGCGAAAAGCCATTCTACATGTATTATTATATATCACGTATCGACGCTTCACGATCTTTTATGTATTATCAAATATTTTCGCCCCGCAGAGAAAAGTTGACCTGCTTTGTCAATCGTCCTATAATTCGAATTATTATTCACGATTAAAAGAAGAAAAATTCTTTTTTTATTCGCTGTATGAAACGATCGAACTATGTTTTAATATTTTTGGGCTTATTTTTACTTATCATGTATTTACTGCAGAATAAAATCGAAAATATATATTCGTTTCTGTTTATTTTTCCCTACATACTACTGAGGTGTGACGATCTATTTTTTTTCCTCGTTTTCGTTTTTGTTTGTTTGTGGTTGTTGTTGTTGTTGTTGTTGTTGTTGTTGTTAGTTTTTACTGACCTTTTCTATAATCACGCTCCTGTTTTTTCGTATTATTATTTTTTTGTTATTTTTTTCGTTATTATTTGTTTTTTTGCAATATTTTCGTGTTTTATATGTAAAAACCCTAGGAACTAAACTCGAGCCCGCACGAGTATTAGCACGCGTGTGGAAACACACAATTACTGATGCTCGTGTTTGTAGATATATGTATATATCGATGTACATACATATTCTTAGGAATAAATGTGATTTATACTAAAATCGCGTTCGAAGAATGAAGCCGCGCGCGGTGTTCAATCGTCGCGGGGAAAAGATTGTCCCCGATGTGGACGGTCTGTATATTTTATATATTAATTTATTCGTTAAGTGTTTTTTTCAGTTTTTTTTTTTCGTTTTTTTCCTTATAAAATGTTTATTAAAAGTTTTTTTCTCATTTTTCTCTTTTCGTCGTGTTTTGGAGTTTGATTCCCCTACGGGGCGAAATTTACGTCGCACGCGGTACGTCCTACTCCTCTCCGCGTTATATATATCGATACCTGTTGACAGCGAACAGGATAAAATCTGCGGTCTAGCGAGCGCGGTAAGCATGAACGGGGATGTAATTCAACGTAGGAGCATCGAAAAGATTAGACCGGCGACGATCAATCGGGGGAGGGCGGCGATATCCAATTTTTTCTCACGAATGTGCATTATTCGCAGCTGCAAAGGTTCTAATGCGCGTAGCAATATTTCGCGCCTCGCACGCACGTCAACGCAATTATTTTGCTGCTGGTACATCGATTTGTACACGCGAATCGACGCACTGGAGGGTTTCAAGCACTTTTTTTTATACAAGTTTGTACAAGGTGGAGAAAGGCTTGGTTGCAGCGCTCGTTCGAGTACGCAGTTTAGCGGCGGGATTTGGCGTAAAGGATGCACCGATTTGAGGCGATTATCGCTGAAATTTGGACTGGACAGATACACCGGATTTTGGCAAAACCAACGAGACGGAAAAGAGTGGAGCAAAAACAAATGAAAATTGAAATCAAATCATTTGCCTTTCTTCGTGTTGCTCCAGCAGCTAAAACCCTTGACTCAAGTTATAGGAAGCTCAAACTTGGTTGGATCCATTCTTCGTACATTGCGTTACAGATCGGGTATTAATCATCGGCTGTGAACAATGAATCCTCAGATTTCCTCTTTGTTTCGTGTTGAATGTTAAATTCTCTGAACCACTTGAAGAAAAAATATCTATTGCCATCGTTTTTATTCCGTTTTCGCACAAAAAAATAAAAGGAATTTGTGAAAAAAAACTTTCTGCACGACCGTTTCGTATCAGAACGAAATTCTTTTTCTTTTTTCTTACTATTCAAGGGAAAGATATGTCTCCGTCAATCTAATCTCGACTCAATTGCCTCAACATATTTCTGTAACCTTTCCGCGTGACTCGCAACATCAAATCCGATCCTGTATAACGCGATAATACGAAGTTGCGAACGAGGACAAAAGGGACATGAAATAATCCTTATGAATTGCATCGTCGTGAGATGTCGCCGTAAAAACGTATATTAATCTATGGAGGTTCCTAATAATCACGGAGGATTGTAAATGAAGAAAAAAACTGGTGTTGTTGATTCGAAAATATCCGCAGGTGGGCCTAATCGGATTCGGTACAAGTTATCGTACTCTCGTACCTACAAGTCAGTGTGTGAGGACGTGTATCGTGTTTTTGTATGGGTATTAATGTACAGAAGGTTTATGTTAAACATCTATATACATACGCTACGTTAGGACACGGAGGAACTCGCGTCCGTATAAATCCTTTCCCGGCTAAGATGAAATAAACCTTTTAGTATTTTCAATTCAACGTTGCACTGCGACTTGGATTTAACGTTGAGAGTCCAGAGACATCGAATCCGGTTCACTGGACCGTAATGGTTTAAATAATTGTGCACGTCCTAGTTGCTCGGATACAACGATCGAGAAATTTATACAAATACCTTTGGGACCTACGTTTCATTCCGAATAAATTTTTATAGTACAATATTTCAATGGGATGAGAATAAACTAACTAAATATTCCTTCAGTTCTTAAGAATCGATGTTTTTTCTCACTTTTTCATATACCTCGAGAAAGCTGCACGCGGATTCACAAATGAATCCGAATTGCTACCAATTCGGCTCTTCAATTGAAGCCGCGTGAAGATGAAAATGAATTTTTCGAAAAAATCTTTTTTTTCCAGCGCCAAAAAGTTTCGTCCTATCAAGTCCCCTATTTTCCTATTCTTTAATACTAACTTATGTACACGGGTAATTTACAAAGTTGAACTCTCAAACTATTCACGTGCCACTTCGATCTCATCAAATCTTTCTCTCTTCTTAATACCAGATGCGTGTGTGTCTGTGTGTGTGTGTGTGTGGGTGTGTCTGGATTCGTGTTTGTTGTAAAGTATGTTGATTAATGAATTTCTCATTAACGTGTTATTTTCATCAATTACTTCCATGAGACTATTGTTTGATTCTTAAATGCTGTAGAGGAACATTCACTTGCTTCACTCGTAAATCCTCGTTATTTAAAACTATTATTTATTCGTTAAATATCATTATCCTCGTGTGAGATAAATTTTTTACGTCTCTATGTATCGTTTATATTTGCTATGACGATTATTCGAGTGAACAATTGTAAATATCGATGGATCGATAGAAAAACAAGAAAGAAAATAAAGGTATGGATTGGTATTGCGTTTGAGAGGAACGCAAAGAGTTCCGAGCCCATTTCAACTGACTAGCTCTAGGAGTGCTGTGTTTTTTAGTGTTTTTTATCATACGAATCTCTGCTTATATGGTTTTTATTTTTCGACGTCATAATTTAGACTGTACCCGATAAAGATATTCCAGGAAGACGCTCCAGTCTTTCTTGGACGGCTATAATCGTTTTCTTAACAATTATAGTTTTTGTTTTTCTTTCATTTTTTTTGTCTCACTTTTTCAAACGATTGTTGACTCTTTTCTGTGACGCACATCTGGCTTATGTTACATCGTTCGACTTGATCGGCAATTGCATTTAAAAAATAATAAGTTTTATACTTAGCCGTAGTGAAATTCAACAGATCGTAATCGTAACCTGGCCTCGTCGAATCTCGTAATTTTTTTTTTCACATTTTTGAATATACAATCAAGATTATTTCATTCTCATTGAGCTTGTATAAAAGTTTTAAATATCGTTCCTTAATCTTTCCAAGTAACGACTATTTTTCAAACGAGCAATTATCGTAATTCGTCATGGATTTAGTTTTGTTTTTTTTTTAATATATTTTCATATCAAGTATATTTGCCAAATTGCAAAGTTTCGGGCTCATCGTTATGGTAATACCAAGAATAATACGAAATTTGATGCATCTCGATTCGATACTCCGTTTCAGTGGTCGCTCATTTGTTCACGCAATCGCACTACACTCACACACACACATTTTTCATCGTTATTTCACTCTCGATGTTTCTTCTCTCGCATTTTTTCTGGTATGTATTCACTATTCGTATATATATATGCATATTTATTATACTTGTTCACTCGTGTATCAATGTATGTACGTGTGTATGAGTGTAATTGTATAAACACATATACATATATATATATAATTATAAACAATATAATAATCGTGATTCACAATGTTTTATAAGTATAAAAATTGTTGTAATCTTCGTTTCTCTTTCCCCATTATCTCCTTTCTCTCTTTATTTTTGTTTGTTCGTTTTTTCTTCTTCTTTTTATTAATATTTATATATTTACTCGTGTCAGCCACGTTAGGCTCTAGCTAGGCTACTTTTCAAATAGAAATATACACTTTATACGTACGCGCAGAGTTCGTGGTGTCGATCGGTTCGGTTGCTAATCCTACGTATGACCATCTGATGCGTACGTATAAATTGTCGTTCATTTATTTATACATATATTTATAATATCAGTAATAATGGAAACTAAAAAATGTAATTTTATCTCTCACTTAATCCATTCGCTCCGCGAGCAATCGTCCAAAGACGAGATTAATAAAACGAAGAAATTCTGAATGGGGGACTTTTTTGTTTTGATCACAAGTTTTTCAGTGTCGAAATCGTCTCGCGGTGAGTGAGACGTTTTTTTCACATTTTCCCATTGTCTCACAGTCGGGAATTTGTCGATAACTTTCGACAGAGCTTTTGCGGCTTTTTCAACACCCATAGAATCATTTGGGGAGGATCGGAGATCGTAAAATTAACGAAAAAGCCTAATTATGAAAATAATATCACTGATAATCACGTAACGTGTAACTTAATGTATCAAGGACACGAGAAATAATTGATTCCACTGACCATTGATTACTCATCGTAAAAATGATAGAATCGACATTGATAAACAATAAAAATGGGGATGAAATTGCATCTTAGGTTGCTGCGAGTACGAGGCCCCAGCACGAGGACGTAATCGGTGCGACAACAACCTAAAGACGATCGAAACTTACTTTTACCCTGGTCTCAGAGCCTGTGTCTGAGTCTGAGTTCGGGCCCAGAGCACCGGTAGTCATCGCGATAATGAAATAATAGAAAAGTAGATTCCGTTGCTTTATATATAAAAATTATAAAATAAAAACAAATGTATCATTTCAATTTCGAAAACGATTTTTTTCCTTTTACATCGTGACTTTGGGGGGGCTTGAAAATACGAAAATGTTTTCAACTGAAATAACACAAATCAACGAGGACGGGAGTGTCAATAATTTCAACATCGTAACCAGCCAATTGAGGATTTCCGCGTGAAGCACGCAACCGAAATTTCGATCATTCCAAAATCATCATCCAACGATCTAATATTAAATAATAATAATAAAAAATCAATAATATTTATCGCAACGCAAGTAACAACGAAGGTAATAATAATAACAATGATAATAAAATATTGTTAATAGTATAGAGACGAAGAGATTTAATTAAAAACACACAAGAAACATGGATTGGCGCCCACTCAATAAGGAGCACCGGTTATTTAAAGAGCAGCGTATTTTCGGCACAGCCTCTGTAATAAAATAATCCGATCTGAGGTCGTCTCTGGGAGACTCGCGGAGTTGAAATGGATTTTCCATTCGTTTGCTTCGATTTTTTTCCTTTTTTTTGTAATAAACAACTTTTAAGTGTGATTTTTTCTTCATCTTGTGGTAAACATGCGGAAGAAAAGGGAAGAGGAAGAAGACGCTCGCTAATGCTGTTGGTGTCGCGACAGCCCTTGGGCAGTCCGCCGATCATGGATTCATAAACTACCCGGGAAGTCGGATCTCTCTGTTTTTTTCTCACTGTTTCATCCGCTCGTTGTTACGATTATTATTATTATTATTATTATTATTTTGTTTTTTGTTATATTTATTCGATTGTTCGATCTGGCGTTCTCGCGTCGATCACGAAATACGGATGCATCTTCGATGTGCCACATTCGGATGGTGATCAAGAGACCCGGATTATGGAGTCGCCGGAGCGTTGATGGCCATCAGGGGCGCCGGGGGCAAGGCCACCGGTATGTGATAATATTTACACTGGGGCCGCATGCAGGCGCCTTTTACCGCATCTCTGCATACAGTCACACGATTCTCCACTACCTCCACGTTTCCTGCAAGTGCAAAACCATTTTTCAATTATTTGTCGCATAAATGTGACACTGAAATTCAATTTTGGCCAAAAACGTCGCTATCTTGTTGGGGTGAACGCGGTGAACTCTAAATTTTTGGATAATTTCGAAATTTTGACAATTTTTTGCCCCAATCGAACGTAGTCGAACGTACGCAACGAAATTTTCTCAATATAATGGAAAAGTAATATGCACGCAATTTTTGGCGATCGTCGTTACGACGAAAAATCTCGTGTAACCCAAAAATTTTCGGCAAATTCAGAGATTTCGTAAAATTCAATTGATTCGTCATGGGGGCGCGCGACTCACCGTCATGGAGATGGATGAATTTGCAGGCGGGACGGTTGCACAGTTGGCGATTAAAATCTTGGCACACCGGGAGGGTGTCCAGTAACTGAAATAAAATACATGTCCAAATTTGTATACTGAGTGTTCCGCGACTTTGTTCATTATCGATAGTGATAAAAGAAGAAGAGGGAAAGAAAGAAAAAAAAAACAGAAACTTGGGCAAACATGACTTATCGCATTCTCTCCCACACAAACTTACGGAGCAACACACGCACATGGATACAGACACACAATCGCACACATACACACGCACACGCACACCCACGTACAGCCTCCCAACATTTATAATATTCTCAAGATGGTTAGAGCATATTCACGGTATATATTTTGGCATGCTCTATAAATGGATCGTATGAGTGAATATTAAAGGTAATTAATTGCTAATTAATGAGCGAATGATCGATCGGTTTTTTGCGTCGTACGTCAGCAGAATTCACAAAGTTACAACGTCCAGCATAATGGATTCAGAAACAAAAAACCAAGAACAATCGATCATTCGTACATCGTTTATTATTTTTAAATGTAAATTTGCAGTAGAACGTTTTTTGTTTGTTTTAAATATCTTTGACTTTTCAAAAATCATCAAACTGGAAACCCTTGCGCTTATATATCGTGTCTCAAATTAATCCGCAAGCTAATCTTGCTCTGGTATATTATTTATGTTGAGGAAATAATTCGGGGGCAGGAAGGAATGGGCGAATTAAAAAAGTGAGCTTTTTGACAAACTGCATCGATCATGAGAGAACGTAAGAATGAAAAATGTTCGAAAAGGGAGCGAGAAGTGGTGGAAAATGTTTTTTTTTTTTTTGTTCTTCGTGGCCCATGGTGAGATTTTTTCACCATCTTCGATAACATTGACAATGGGGCCAGTCGTACGAGAGTGTGCCTATGATGGAAAGGGATTTATTTATTGATTCGCAAATTTCGTTACGTTTATTCGGTAATTATCCAAGTGCAAATTCATGCTCGACTTTTCCATCGACCAATCAATTTAACGAACGTGTCGAGCTTTTCTCAGTCTCGTAATTAGGCGACGGAACAATTGAATCTCTCCTTCAATTTTATATTGCAAAGGCAGTCGTTTTATTTTCTTATTTCAGTCAATTCACCAATTACGATGAGATCAATTTTAATTTGCGAATCAGTTACGTAAGCCCTCTTCTCAGCGGGCCATTCAGCTTGGTGACTAGACCAAATTTCTCACTGTTGATCGATTTTTGTTGAATAAAATAAAAACTGACAATGTTTGAGTGTACAATCTCAAGATATGCAGAGTTAAGGCCTCGTGAGGGATCTTCGAGACCACTCGTGACGCGCAAATTCGATTGCGATACAAATGTGTGTGTTTTTTTATCTTTTTTTTTAAGAATAATTTGTGTATCGACGTGTCTCTAATTATATTATATGCGATAATAACGTTACGCACGAAAATACATGCATATCTCACTCTTGTCCGGTAGCAACGATCAAACTTAGTAGTAGTTTTGAAGCAGCGATTCAGTGATAAATGTAAAGGGGGTTAAAGATAAGGAAATTTATATAAAAACAAAGTGAAATGAAAGGCTCGTTTCTGGAGCGCAGTGTTGCGGCATAAAGTGTAAAGAAATAAGATTTTTGAGTCGAAATCTCTCTCAATGTGCCCAACAACTGTATACACACATGTTTACACGCGCAGCTAAACAATAAGTGATAAATTGGACGAAATCAAAGTGGAGGCAGCGAAAAGAAACAAAAATGAGTATAGAACGTGTGTCAAAAGTGAACATAAAATTCTTACACAGATTCTTAGATTCGTGTTAGTCTTATGAATCAAATCATCGCATATTAAACAATCTACCAGACATATATATATATATAAGTTTAAAGACGATTATTTGTTTTTAATTTTAAGAAAAAGTGAAAAAAGGCACGTCAATATATATGATTGGAAAAAAAATTGAATAAATAAATTGAAATTTGTTAGAAAAATGTTTAAGATACATATATAAATCGCGAAAAATGTACTATCAAGCGTGCGAATGGGTAATTAATAATTATAACATCATAATGTTTGGAACGAAGATAATATTAAATTCGGCTGATTTTTGAGAAACGAAATAATCGACGCCCGTAGTGATGGTTATCGTCGATCGTATGGGGCTGCTTGATTTCTTTTCCAGGCTCGTTAGGTACAAAATTATTAAGTATATATGTTTAAACATATATAGGTATATATATGCTTGCGAATATAATGAAAATTGTTGCAATTGCGTAAAGAGATAATTCGCTACGAACACAGAGTCTGGTCATGCAAGTATAATGGCCCGTGGAGAAGGGGACTGTCGGTGCGCTTGGGTGATTAAATGTGCAAATATTTTTTCCTCAACTCGGAAATACCATGTAAAGCTCCGTAAAAATGAAAATGACAATTGTTGGCTTTTTTTCGTTTTTTTTAATGACAGATTGAAAAGTAATTGGGAGAGTGATGGTTAATAAAAAGCAGCATCATCGCGTTTTTTTAATTTAGTCTTTTCGAGACGCAACAACAAGACTTTGGCAAGGATTTTATAATTATCATTGTACTGATCACCCAAGCTTTCGATTATCGCCAAGCGCTAACTACCGCCGATTGGTTCGTGTGCCTGAATTCGACTGAAACACACACACACATTCGATCACTACTGGTGAACTTATTTCCTAGCCATACGCGCACGTACACTGAACATTCAATTTTGTCAAAAACCGTCGAGATTTTTTTGAACACGGTGAACCAAATATTTTTTGGATATCTTCAAAATTTTCGCATATTTTGACAATATTTTTCATTTTCAACGGAACTGTCAGCTAAATTTACGATTGGAATGACCAAAATTTACATTTCGGAGGGTAAAAAAAAACTAAACGTTGAAAAACGCTCAAAAACGTGTCTGATGCGCATACGTACGGCTAGGAAATTAGGCTTTGGGGGGTTCGTTGAGGGTACAAGGGCTAAGGTGGTTCCACGCAACAAACCAAGAGGCAGCGGAGCGTTAGCGGGATTTTTCTTTGGATAATGTATACGATAGATATATAGAGGAAAATTGTAAAAGCTTTTGAAATCAATATATTCTACTGCAAATAAGTTGAACGCTATATCGTTCGTTTTTTTTGTCCATCATTTGGTTGAAAAACCAACTGCGATCTCCGCAACCATAACAATAAAAACAGCCACGAAGTACATTGAGAAATGCTGAAATTTAGCGGGATTTGATTGATCTTGACTAATCCAGTTGTCTCGCGCCCGAATTCGTCGAGCAAAGCTATTTCGTACGTATAATTCAGCAGAAAAGTGATTTTTAAGCGAAAACGTTTTTGGATGTGGGGATAGGAAAAAAAATACACAAAACGTGCACTTTTAAAATGTATATAATCCCGAGATTGTACGTGATTTCGAAAGAACCCAAACATGGTATGAAAACAATTTTTAATATACAAAAATCCAAGTTATGCATCAAAGCTTTTCTACGTAAGCGAATATGTGAGCGTCATACAATATATTGCATCTATTCCGACAACTTTGGAGTATATAAAAAATAAACGATAAAAAAACAAATATATGTACGAAAAATAAAATAAGATATTCAACAACAATTGACCCAGGAAAATTGCATTTGTTTTGGCGGATCAAACATTTTTCCGATCCTGCTAAGAATCTTGAGAAAAAATGACGTCTACGTCGTTCGAATGAGCAACCAATTACATAGACTTTCATCAACGGTATAACAATGACAATAATAATAATAATATCTTGATAAAGATTCTAAACAAACACCAGATAAGGCAGTGGTTATTCGTTGTTATAGTTGCGGTGAGCAGTTGTGAGGGAGATGCCCCCAGAAGCTACGTGTTAGCCAAGATTAACGAGGGTCGAGATAAACACCTTGAAACGCTCGGTAGCTCGTGTAATTTTGAGTAATAATTAATGAATAATATCAAGTGGATGTTTCATAGCGTCCAAGATATTTTTCTGTACCCTTTTAATTCTCGAGGGGTTAGCGGCATAGAAGCATCGAGGCTGCGTCATGGGAGCCAAATATTTCTCAATTATTTAATTTCCATCGAGACAGCAGGTGCGTGAACAAAAATTGGCTGGACCGAGGGGAAAAAAACGTTAAAATTCAAAGCGTTGTGATTGGCCAGAGAAAATGACCATCGAGACCATTTGTAGTTTAAATCTTTGAGATTTAACGAGAAATTAAAAAAAAAAGGGGGTTGTGCAGAATCGTGACGTATTTTTAAGCATGTATTTTTGGCTCGTAACGCAGCCTCGAGACTGGGTAAAAAACTGGTTACAATAATGAGTCTACCTGTCCGCAGCTGTCTGTGTAGACGACACAGTGAGCGTTTGGGGGGACCACTTGGGCCCCGACAGTGGCTAAGGCTGCTAAGGCGATCCACATGCAGCAAACGAGGCAGTGTTCGTACGATTTTTTCGGATTTTTTTTTTTCAGTTGTCGTTTTTTTTTGTTTTTTCGTTTTTTTTTTTACCATCCGAATAGCGAATTCAGTACAGATCGCACCGAATGAGAGGAGGCACGTTGAATGTCCCCTCGGAGCACCCAGGTACATGTCCGAAACAATTTGAAACGTGGCAGCGGTTGCGACAGGCGTGTAGATATTTATATGTATATTTGTATATATACATATATATATTTCGTATTATATATTATATATATATGTATAAATATATTTATAGATATTTATATATGTATATAAAGGTAAACGTCATTCGAATTGTCGTCGAAGCGAATTCATCGATTAAATTATGTGAATAATGCACGATACATCGAGTATTAACGTAACAATTATAAAAGATCGTAAAAAACAAAATGTTTCGTTGTGTTGGAAAATTAATCGGTTTGACCAATGAATAATTGAAAAGAAAAAAACAAAAAACGATCGTGGTGAACGAGGATTATAGGCCATGAGATTCAATTTTGAAGTTTAACGTTTTTGGAGTAATTTTTGTTTTTTACGGTCAATCATGTGCCGCGGGGGTGATGTTGAATTTTTTATCGTCATTATGGTTTGTGATTTCGTTGGTTACGGAAAATTGGCGGGCATGGCGACAATGCGGCCGTGGTGCATACGTACCAAGCGAGAATTTCAAAATATTCAATTGTGTATGTTTAAGGCATATTTGCGACGATTGGAAAAATGTTCAAGATTGACCAACGTTTTCAATGATTCGCCCGACACAATTGTACGCGGCGGTTCCGAGAGTTTAATCAATATGAAAATTATTTGTTTGCAGCGAATGCGTTGAACGTTATTCACAATAATTCATCAGTTATAAATAAATTTGAGGGTTTTTTTAGGCGTGTGTGTTGTGATGTCAAATCCGTTTTACCACCAGTTTTCGCAGCACACATTTTGTTAAATTTCCGTGTGTGTTTTTGTTGTGTTATGGCGTCAAGGAACGAGCGAAAGCCACCAGAGTGGAGGGCCGTCCAGCGAGTGCGATATCGTGAGAGATCAAGTCCAACACCAAATTTGTTCAATCGTTCGGATCGCCACCAGCAAATACCAACCGAATTCGTTGGGTGTAATAATAATTAACAAAAAAAAAAAAAATCATTCAGTGTAACACAATATCGAAAGATTGATTTAGCCAACGTCAACGAGTGTAACGAGTCAGTAATTTGGTCAGTTTCGTGGAATAAAGTTGCGAAGAAATTTTGAATAATTCGTTTTGTTTGTTTTTTTTTTTGTGTGAGTTGGTTCGTCCCGAGTGTGCAGCATCCGACAGTGAGACATTATCGATAGTTTTTTAAGATTTTTGTTTTTCATTCCGGCGAGACGCAGGCGAAGATCGTTTAAATATTGATTTTTCGTTATTGTTTTTTTTTGTTTTTCGTCGCAGGACGGATGCATGGATGGGATGGAATTGGGGATGAAAGCATTGGCGGCGATTTGGAATGTATTCATTCGTTTGAAAGACGTGCGGCGAGTCCAGGCGAGGGCAAGCATGAAACAGAAAGTTCAAAAAAAAATTATAAACGAACATAAAATACATGCAGCGTTCCCAGATTAAACAAAATTGATTCATAAATCGAAAAAGATCAATTAAATTAAATGCAACAGTCCGCTCAACGATCCCTTGATGCTCAAGACTTTCCGTTGATCTGCTAGAAAATTCATTCAAAATTATACCGGTTTACAAATTACACGAACCAGTCACAGGCAGGAAGAACAAAATTATAGTGTCTTATGCAAACGTTTGTAAAAGAGCATAAAAATCATTCATTGTGCGTCAAATTTGTTCGTATCAAGCGCCGTAATGATATGTGTATATGACGTCGTTCCAATAATAATTAACCCCGCAAAAATATTGTTTATATCAGTAAAGAAAGACAACGAAATAATATTCACTATTTTCTGATTGTACAAAATAATAATTTAAGGATGTTGAGTCCCGAATCGCAAATGATTATGAAATTCTGAAAATTTGGTACGTTTTTGCATGGAGTGTTTAGAAGGTCGTGTAAAAATTTCATGACCACAAGGAAGCTCGTTATTGAACAATTGACATTAATGAATTAAATGCACTCGAATGGAAACTGCAGAGTTTTTTTTTGACCTCTCAATTTTTTAATATCTTTAACATACCGATAGCAATGGAAACGAAACAAAGTTTGTCGATCAATATTTGTTGTGTTTGTTCAAAAAATTATTCCAAACAAAATGTTAATTTTTTAATAACGAGTTTCCTAATCGCGGTGAAATTTTAACACGATTTCTTACGTATTTTATACAAAAACTTTCTAAATTTTCAGACTCTTATTCTTTTTTTTTTCAAGCCTTAAGGTGGTTGGATGATAAAATTGAGGAAATTTGGTATGTTTTTACGCAAAGTGTTCGCGAGATCGTGTGCGAATTAATCGACAATTAACAAGCTATTTATTGAGCAATTATAATTAACAAATTACATATAACTCAACATCCTTGATTAAGCTGAGCAAATAAAATCGAAAAACAATATTACTGCTTGAGGAAACAAGAAACAACTAATTAGTCAGATGGAAATACGATAAACTATGAAGGAACTAATTATTCGACATATTACAGGAAGAATAATGCGATAGCACACCAAACGTTTGTGTTTCGTACATAATCGAATAAATGTTCATGATATCGGAGTTATCATGCGTCGAAGCGTTAAAGTCTTACCGACATTTGAGTTCAAGGCAGTGCGGAATGTTGAGAACGCAGAGACGATTGAAAGTTGTAAAAAAACGTGATGAATGTATTTTTTTTTTTATTAATAAAAAAATGAATAAAATGTCGTTTTCGCAAAAAAGGAATAAAAAAAGCTTTAGAATCACACAGTTTTGTCACAGAGTCCTCGCTCACTTGGATATATTGAAAGTAGCACATGGCGATCTACGCTAGATTCCCGTAGAATCGCACTCCGATTGTCCAACATCACAGCCACAGTCCGGTGTACCCTTTAAAAGCCTGGATGCGGCAAAGCTGCAACAACTTACTTGCTATATGCGAGAGCGAAAAGATAGCGACGAAAAAAGTGCACGTCCGTCGATTGTTCGGTGTGTGCGTTCAACGACGACTTTCTTTTTTGGTTTTTCGTTTTTTTTTTTTTTTTTAATGAAAACAAGAACAACGTTTCCTCTATTATAATTTTGACGTGCATATTAATTATTATTATGCGCAACGGTGCATTTTTTGTTTGGACGCCCGTAAAAAGCTCCCAGTGGCGGAGACTGCTCGGAATTCCTGTTTTTTTTTTTTAGCTTTAACAGAAAAAAACCAAAGAATGCGAATAACGAATATTATGCGCGTTTATATATCGATATACACAAACGTACGCGTCTTGTTGAAGGCTCAAAGCGTTTTTGATGTTTTTTTTTCTCATAAATTTCTTCATTTCGCACAAAGTCCATATTTGTCTTGTTATTATTTATTTTTTTTTCACGTAAATAAGATGCACGTCTGCGTATGTCTCGTGCATATGAAAAAATCAATAATTTTCTACCAGCAAGATAAATATATATATATTTGTATGTAGCTAAAGCTGATCGGAGGGAATGGGATCGAAGTTTTATATCAAAGGGGTTTTGTTTCCGTCGCTTTTGTCCATTATTTTTGTTCTGTTTCATCCATAATTCGTTGGTTTCGAGAGATGAAAAAATTTGGATCATAAAACACAGATTTTTCAAGCTTTCGTTATCGTGCTCGAAAAGATGACGATCAGATCGAGGTGGCCACGTTCATGAGGATGTGGCGATCGATCTCCATTTTATTTTTATTTTTTCTCAATTTTCTTTGATGCGGAAATTTAAATATATTTATAGTCATATATATATTTATATATGAATAGAGTTCACTGCGATAAAAAGACCTGCCAGATTCCGTTCCTTTGGACCCCAGCGTATTTGGCAACTCAATGAAGCGCGGGAAGCGTGACGAGGGTTTGTTTGGTCGGCAAAAAAAAAACGGAAAGTAAAAGTCAGTGAGAGATTGGAGAGGAAGACGAAAAATCGAGAGCAGTAAAAGTAGAGACAGCGAGAGAGAGAGAGAGAGAGCAAAACGAATAAATAAAAGGAATGTGCGAGGAGCTGCGTATGAATTTTCAGATCGCACCGACGAGGAATCATCGAATTCCTGCCGCGTTTAAACCAGAGGAAGAGCGACGCAGGAGATACAATGAAAATGTTTTGATAGTCCATTTGCTTGGCTAATATTTGCTTCTCATATCGAAAGCGGCTACTAAAACTACGTGGTTTATCACCGAGTATTATTAATCCTGATCGATAATTCTTCTCATCGAGGTACGAGCGCGATTCAGCGAGTGTTGGAAAAAAAAAACATTTATGAAAAATACGATTTTCAATATTGCCTGACGTTCCATTGGCTTTGGAAAGAGTCTAGACGTTCGTACGCTGAGAGAAGAATAATCGTGAAGGTATCGCGAGAAACGAATGAAATTGCGCGGTAGGATAGAGAGTGGTCGAGGCAGCGCGTGATAGGAGCTGGCGAAAGGAAATGGGAGAATAGTGAAGAGCGCGCTGCAAGCACAATATCGTAGTATTTCGAAAGGATTATTACGAAATTTTGGGAAGCAGGAAGCAATGTGTATAAAGAGGCATTGAGCGAAGTAAGGAATAGTAACTATACGCCTTATATATATATGCACACACATATATATATGTTTAAATAATAAAAATGGATAATAGCCGACTCGGGAATATAAATATGAGGAAGGGAGATATTTTGTCTCGTAGTTGGACAAGATATAAAGATGAAATCAGAAGAAGCATTAATAAAACAAATATTCATGCATTTTTCAAGCATTATTATTACAAATACTGGCTGACTCCTGACAAAAAAAGAATTGCCCACGAGCGTGCATGTGCAAAAAACCGCATACGAGAACCCAAATTTCTTCCGCCGTCATTAGCAAAAACTCGAAACCACATTGAAAGTTTCCTTTCGCCGGTCTGTCAAAAGTTACTCTTCGGAATATTGCGAGCCTACTCTTCTCTCTTCCGGTTCTGATGCACTATTTTTGCATCTGCATTCTCGGGGTATACACGTAAATAGTGTGTGTATAATATGTACTATACATATGCCGTGGATGTGTGTAAGTATATATCCAACAATGTACAATGAAGAATTAGAGACAGTACAGTACACAATAATAAATACTACCTGTATGCATGTATGTATATGTCGTTTACATCACAAAATGTTTGTTTGTATTTTCATTATATCTTATGGTTATCCTCTGGTAATATGTTATTTCTTGATAAGCAAGATATTCCGAGTAATGAATACAGATACTTCATTATTCATTTCGACCCTTTCTTTCTATTATATTTATAAGAATTTTTAATAAAGTATGTCGATATTATTGTTGTTGTTGTTGTTGTTGTTGTTGTTATTAATAATAATGTTTTTTTTTTTCGTTGCACGCAACTCATATGCAACAATAATATTGCGCAGTAAATATATATATATATAGACTAATTTTATATATATATATCGTATATATAAATGTAATATTATAGTATTTTAGATATATTATAAGTAGTGTACTTTTCTTTCATTTTCACTCCCTTCTTAATCACTATTTTTTACCCTCTTTTTCTAGAACATGTGGTGTTCGTGTTTCTGTGTGCATTTCAGTGTTTTTTTTTTTTTTTTTTCATTTTTTTTCTTGCTTTTATTTTTTCTCTCTTTTTTAGTGCAGTGGAAGGCACTTTTGTTGTGTGTCGTAGGGACTCGGTGCTCGTGACCTATAGAGTTTTACGATCGCGTTTTAATGCCTCGCTCGTGGTTTTTCATTTCCGAAACGCTTTTTCCCAGAGCGAAAAACTCTCGGTCGGAATGTCGACACTGTTTTTTAATAAACAAAAAAGGACGGTAGCGTGTTTCGATGTATTTTTCATTTTCGTTACTCATAAAAAAATGATTGCAATTTGGATTTGAAAGTTCGAGTCTGACGATCCAACGTACAGAGTCGCTTAGGTTATGAGACCGAGTCCAAAACAGCCACCCTCTCGTTGATGTTTCACTTAAATCGTGTGGTTTTGTCATCAAATCTCCAATTCAAAAACGTTTCACTGACATTAAAGTTAAAAACCCTATAATACCGGTTTGCAAGCTAGGCATTTTTCTTGTTTTTGCATAGTCTGATATTCGGCGAAAGTGCATCAATTCGTTTGTCAGACAAAAATTTGAAGAATAAAAATAATAATTCAAGCCTCGAATAATTGTTAATTTGAAGGAATTTATGAATCGGCCTGTCGTTCAGTAACAATTGTTGATAGGCCCTTTTTGCACTTCGTCAGACTTCTCGTTATTCGTTTCCTACTAAACTACACATTTCGTTTTAAAAATATTATTCGTCAGTTAAATTAATCGTGCGTGCGCAATTTGTTCTTGTACGTATGTGTGTATGTGTCCGTGTTTTAATATGTGTGTGTGTGTGTGTGAGTTTACGAACGCGTTTACCTGTGCGGATAAATCTTGGCTCGTGTGCTTAGGGCACTATGGTAAAACATACACACTATGTTACTATACACTATCACAATGGTCGGCCCTAAGCACGCTCTCGTCTTTCACACAAACAAAAAATGGCTCCTCCCCGTAAAAATTGTTCCACGCTCCGTAATTTATTTTCGTTTTCACGATAAATTACGCCTCGATTCATGTGCAGGAATAAATATAAAATTGAATTATCGACGTGGGTCCAATTTTCATCGCAATTGTTTTCTGTTTTCTTTTTTCCCTGCCACTGGAAGACATCCGGGTGTGTTTTTCTAAAAACTTGATACAATCGAACAGCAAACGAGTCTCGAATTACTTGATTTTCCAAAGTTCACAGATTTTGGGTGAATTTTTGTCTAGTCCGGAGAAACCATTTTCGATCTCGTGCGAAGGAACCAAGAGCTTGGAAGGAGCGCAAACGACGCAGGAAACGGCAATGGTACGGAGCTCGTTTTTGATTTCGTGTACTTTTGAATATCGATTCGTTAAGTACAGAATTTAAAAAGATGTATTCGCGAACGAAAAGGAGTAAGTTTTAGTGATCGATTGCAGGTAAAAAACGATGCTGAATATTCTTCATTCGACCTTTTGAACGGCGCTCGTTAACGTTATTCAATAACGAGGTCCATTAACGGTATATAGAGACAGTAATTAGTCCGTCGAAGGCCGCACCTACGCCATTAGTCTCCCGGTGTTTATGAAGCTCGACCGGCGTACACCTAAGTCCTATACAGCCTACCATGATACAATGTTCACTAAAAAAAACATGTCGATAGGTTTTCTTCTACGTCAGCGACCTACGCGACAATCTATCAAGTTTTCTCTCCAAAGGGTAATTTTTCCATCATTTCAATTCTAAAATCAACATCACTCTCGTTTTTTTTTTGCAATTATGGAAGTTTCAGTTATAAATATATCGGTTCGCGTGTATTTTTCAATTCGAGATGCGTTCAAATCACTGCGGCGAGTGAGTCATGTAATTTATTTATTTCAAAACTAAACTCTTTTCAAGCGTATCGATATAATACGCGACATCGATTTATTCCCTTAGTTTTGTTGTTCATTCTTTTTGTATATTAAATTTTTCAAAAAATTCAATATCCAGCCATGCATCCTGGCACTTTTGCATCGTAGTCTCTTGCGCTCAGAATCACGTTCGCACTTTCCACCACCGTCTTTCCTTCCGTCCGCACATACGATTATTTTTCAATTCTCGACGGAATAATATAAACTCATAAAAATACATTACATCAATTGTTCTGCATTAGTATTGTGAATGCGTACGTACCGTGTGTGTCTGTGTCTGTGTCTGTGTGTGTGTGAATTTGTGGGTCGGCTTAATTTTCGTTCGCGTATTTTTCATACGGATTGGTATCGTGTTTTTTTGTGGTTTTACGCAGAACTTGGCTTAGCGATACATTTCAAGAACTTAAGACGATTAAAAGTTCCATCCGCGCGGTTTCCGCGAGCTGGAGGGACAAATTGTTCGTATTTTTTGTTTACTATCTTAAATATTACAGAATTATATAGCAGTCGAAGAAACCGTTAGCTCTTTTTCTTTGTTTTTTTTTTTCTGAATAATTCACTTATCGGTTCATCTCGAGAGCGATCCATGAAGGTTTTTCGCTAATTCTGCTTTATCGTTTACTATTTCTCTCGCTTAAATGCACACTAACGAGATTTGAAACGATTACTTGGCTCGCCAACGACCAAGTAACCGTTGCTCGCAAAAAACTCTCCTGCTATGAATCTCATATCGGATCGAAGGCCGTGTGTTTAGTTGAATTGTTTAAATATAACGTATCATTTCATTTCAATATGCATGTCGATGCTAATCTTAAAAATAGAACGTTTAACGAACAATCATGTAGTAAAGATTATACATTATGATAATAATAACGTGCGAATCAACAAATAAAAAATAGCGCTTGGCAAAAAAAACGTGAAAACCTATTGTGGTATATATATATATATTTTTTTTTCCGAGTCTCTTACGCTCTGGGGCAAGTTGTGCCATAGGAAACAGATCGATCGTTCATCAGGTATATCGGTTTGTATACTCTCGATCGCCTTTATGTATAAAATGACGTAATGTACGAGGAAATAAAGTAATAAAACAAAAAATAAAAAAAAAACAATGGTGTACGAATAATTTGGTTAATATTGTGTATTAAAACAAACAACCGCAGTTTTGCAACAGCGGACGTAACAAATTGTCAGAACCTAATATAAACGAAATAATGAATTCATATCTTTTTGTTTGTTTCTTCTAAAAATTGCTCGATAATTCGATTGAAATGTAATACATATATAAAATAGTGCGGTCGGTTACGATCGTTGCTTAATTATCGGAACATTGCAACCACGACTCGCTATAAATATATCAATTTCACAAAACACGATTTTTAGGATTACAGTTATACATGTATTGTAATATATGTATATATGTATATTGACGCGCATGCATATGCAGTTAACGAAAGTTATAGATGAACCTCCGTTTAACGGGAAATTAATGAGTTTGAAAATCGAACTTGGCGGATCAGCTTTTTTCGATTTTCTCGAGGAGAAAACGATTCAGTGGGATCGAGTCATTAAGGCACTGTTCACCGACAATGTCTGACTAGAAAATGAAACTATATATTCATGGAACTTCATTCTTATGTGTGTGTGTGTTTTTTTTTAAATCCTCTTTTTTCTATCTTTCATCCTATTTTCTCAAGTTTCCAATTAACTTTATACTTGCTAGGCAAAAAATTGTGGATAGTGGCGCAGGCGCGATCGGGACACTTCTCTGGGCATCGGGAACGCAACAATCGCCAATGACCATCGTTCCTACAACTATTTCGACTTAAAAAATGGCCGAACGATAACTATAAGAATTTCAACAAATATCTAATAAAGAAATGAGATGTTAAAGAATTTCATATTTTATACGATAAAAACATGTCCAGAACATAAAAAATTATCATTTTCTGTCTTATACATTGCTCGATTTTTTGAATCGTGGCTAGTTGTGACAGAGAGTCATGAAACGATAAAGATAAACGTCAAGATTCGTAAAATTAGATTTTTGTAACAATTTATTTCAATATATTTGACTAAACGGACATTGACGAGTTGACGCATGCAACACTATTGCCAGCGATGGTTCCGAAAACGCTTGCGACCTTTAACGCCTGAACTAAGGTCCCTATACACGATTGGTTTTTTTTTTGAAAATTGGATTTACGTAGTTTTCATTTTCTTATAAGGCGGCATCATAACTCCACTGTTGGGTTGCAAAGCGACCTGGGGTTGTGCAGCAATGGTAGCCGGGTTTGCGGTCTGAAGCTGAGATACGCCGGTGACGGAACCGGGGACACCGTGTACGCCGTGTACACCGTGTACGCCAGGCATTCCTGCAATTCCTGGCAACATTGCGTATGGATTTTGCATGTAGGGGTTCGGCTGATGATGTACAGCAGGATTGGTGGGCATGCCGGGAAGCGTGGCGGTTTGCATGTAATGCGAAGGTAGGATAGGATGTTGTCGTATAAGGGAATAAGGGTTGATCGGTGCGGCGGTCGGTGGTCTTGGATAATGGAGCAAACCCGCGGGTAGCTGTGAAGCTAAAGCGCCCGGAATACCACCTAGATTCTGTATCATTTGTCTTTGTGCAGGATTTCCAGCCAAACTCGCTTGCTGATTCATCGCGAGTGCCTGTTTGTTTAAAGCAACACCGGTGTAATTCAATGCGCTTAAAGGATTCATAGGGTAGGGTTGGGGAGTTTGACTGAGTTTCATTGCCTTGGCATAATTTTTTTGTGCTACCTCCTTGGCCAAAGCAGCAGGATCCATGGAGAAGCTTGAGGCCATACCAAGTGTATTTAGGACGTTGAGATTGGCCATGTTGGCCATCGTATAATGATTAGCCATTGAATTGACATTAGCCATTGATGGCATTGAGGTCATGTTTGCCATTGATGTTAAACTAGCTACGCTCGGCATCGACGTAAGACCCGACATCGATGTCATCGGACTCATCGATGATGGTACTTGCAATGCCTGCAATTGGCTAACCTGCGACGAACCAGTATGATTCATATCAGGAGAGTTCTGTGCATTATCATTCTCGTGATTGGCAGCAGCAGCCGCGGCGGCCGCTGCGGCAGCCGCTGCTGCTGCTGCCGCTACTGCTACCGCCTGTTTATTACCCTCACCGCTATTAGGCGGTGGCGGCGGTGGATTATTGGGATCCACGAGGATCCCGTGGCCATTTGCCTCGGCGACGCTTGACGCAGATTGAGCCTGTATCGAGTTTTGCGAACTTCCTACCGACTGGTTAGAGGTTTGGGGAAGGGGTGGTGTTCCAGCGTACTCACATGACACAGGCACGAACGGCTGCTGCAGCTGCATTAACTGCTGATAGGTCGTTGCACCGGTTGGCTGGTATACCGGCATGCCAGATTTGTCGCCAGCTGGACGCTTGTAAGGTACCATTCCTGGGAACGCCTGAAATCAGCCCCCAAATTTGTCTCCATTTAATATACATCAAACTTGACTCTCTTTTCATTTTTTTTTCGCAATTCGCAGGGAGGGCAAACACCAAAAATAATAAATACGAGGTTGTACTACAGCGACTCGCCGTATTTTTATAAAAAATTAACAATTTCGCTTCATTTATCTTTTATCCTGTATCCTCCTAGGAATCAATTATTTTGCGCTAAATTTCATTATGCCTTGATCGTTTGGATCGAACTTCTGGATACTATTACGAAGGAAATGCTCTCGCTTCGAAGCACGTTACAAAAGTTTTGTTGTTGTTTTTTTTCTATAGATGCCACTTACAAAGTTCTCGTAGTAGAAGGACCCGAAAGACTTCGATTCCATCTGTAACAGAGACAGGATAGGTTTCAACTAGTTTCGAGGACAAGTGCTTTTTTGTCGCTGTTGGTTTGCCTTTTTTGTTTTCATTGTTATTTTATTTTTAAAATATTGTATTTTCGAAACAATTATCAACAAGGACTCTCGGGACGGGGTAATTAGTGTGTAAGTTGTGCCGATGACGCAGCTTGCAGCGACGTTCCCACATGACGAAGCGCTACCCCCTGTTGAATCACTGTAAAACGTGACGTTCTAACACGTGAAAATCAGTATCAGCAAGAAAACAAAATCACCAACAATATATTTCTCGACGATAAAAGTGAGAAATAGACTGACGGTTCCTGCGACTATACGACTTTTGTGCGATTTCTCGGACAGCTCAAAATACCAAACTCGCTCCGTAAACAAAACCATTTACATTGTACAAACGATTCGTTTTTTTTTTTAATTCCAGCCACTCAAATGTCGCGATGTTACTCTTGCCCGAACAAAATCGAGAAAAGACGCACGAATGATCTTGAACGATAAGCCTCACCAAATTCTAACAGCGATTCCACAATGTGGAGATGATTCCATGGTGATAAATCAAAGGAGCAAAAACTCGAATAGTCTCTCGATCATCAGGAAAATCATAGAAAGCAACAAAATATATGAGAATCGAACAAAATGCCATATGGAAAAATGAAAAAGAATGAAACAGCGGGACAGAAATCGGCGTGTCCGAAAACGCAAATGAGAGAAATCAATGTCAATTATGAGCACAACAAATAAATTGAACATATACATTTTCACATGTCCACTTCAATTGTCATACTATACATGTGAAGGTATAAGCAATTGGGAACAACGCTTTAAGAATTATTATTTGCTTCTGTTTTGCTAAAGACGGGACAAGCGAAACAAAGTGTCATGTATCGAAAAAATTGAGTTGTCAAGCTTGTGAATGTGATGCAAAAGCTCATAAGCCAAATGGTCGTTTTGAACAGGTTCGAAAAATCATTAAACGGTATAGTACGCTATACCGTTTAATGATTTTTTCGTTTCGTCCTTAAATGGAGTCTCAGAAAAGTCGAAAGAAAAGATTTGGATATTGAATTTGTTTTCATATCGTGGGTTTCGTGATTCGTGATCGCGGAATATTGAGCGATCTAAAAATCGTCTTCGACAGACTCGACACAATTCCGATAGCGCTTCGTTACAAAAATATTGAAATTTAGAGCGCGGAGAGTGAGTTTATAACAATAATTAGCAGAACAAAAAAGTAACGGCAGGGATTCAAACGAGTTGGTCGAATGAATCGATAGTGTCAATCATAGTTTCTTCGAATCTCGTTGTAATCAAGTATAGCGTCGAGCTCATGAAGTATCTGTCGCACCAGCACCTCGGGATTTCGAAAGCACAACATGCATCATCGGCGCAAGCTCGGAATTACGTAAATCCACATTCCGACTATAAAATCGTCAAAAATCCTTCGTATCGCGTAGGCGTCAACGAAGGAGTTTTTTGTCGGGCCCCAATCGTGGGAATTGGATTTAAACATTAGGGTAAATCGCTCCAATTTCATTCGTACCCTTGAGACCTCTGCCACGTTTTGTTTTTCTCTAGAATCGTCATCGAGAATCCGAATGAAATTGCAGCTGTCGGCGGTATTCGTACAAGAATAAGATTTTCACGACATTCTGCATGGGATTTCTCCGTCTCTCGAGAGAACATGTTCGCGATCGATTCAATCGATCAGGAACAAAGAGTTGATATCATTTGCGAGTTTGTAAAAGAAAAGGTTGCGAAAACCTTTGCTCAATTCCCGATCGGCTCGAACCGAATGACAAGAGGAAGAGAATCCCATACGGGCGATCTATAAATACAATACGAGGCGTGTGAAAGCTCCCGAACGAACAACATTGCAAAGTACGACAGAGAGTAAGCAAAATAGATAAAAGAAAAAAAAAAGAAAATCAAAGTTTTGAGCAGGGACGACATTTCTGGAGTTTGTTCCTCGGAGTTGGTCTGTATCAACGAGCCAAATGTCCAACGGAATAAGTAAATGATAACAAATTTGACGAGGGATTTGCAAAGCTACGATATCGAAGCCAAGCTCGCGATTTTTAATGCAATTAAATTCAGACTGATTGTCCGCATCGATCATTTTAAACTCACTTTTAAACAATTTTTCAAATTCTCTGTAGTAATTTACTGTGAACAATGACGATAATGAGAGTTGCCAGATCTGAATTGTTCATTTTTATCTTTTGCTTTTTTTCATCTAGATAAGGAGCTAGAACGTTTAAGCGCGCTCGGCAGTGTATTTACAATCGCAGTATCTATAGTATACATATGTTTATGTAACTTAATACAACTACTACGAACTCGTGGCGATTGGTCTCTGACACGGAACCGAAAAAACTCAGAAAATGTTTTTTATTTTTTTTTATTTTCGATTACCAAAACGTAATTTTCTAGTTCGGAATTACGAAAATGATAATTATTGTGATTGACGGTCCGATTACTTTAAATTTTTGTATGTCGAGCAAAAGATTTACCAAATGGCGTTTTCGATCAACCAGCAAAGTTGCCCGGATAAAATTAGTCTGACTTTCATTTTTCAGATAAAGAAAAAGTAGCAACGTCAGTGTGAATTTGATCGAAATAGTTTTTTGCATAGTTTTGGTGTTTGAATAGTGCAGAGACCATTGGCCGAAACGAGGCCGCAATGAAAGGAAAGTGTACATCATGCATAAGCCGTGGTACCATTAGCAGATCATCATTGGTGTCGCGCATCCGCTTCTTGCCGAGCTCGATACTCGCCATACTGGGGTTGGTAAGTCCTCCGGGTACAGCTGATGTGGGTACCCCAGACATTCCGCCAGCCATGGAGCCCATTCCCGGTACGTTTGTGGGCAACGAGGCCGTCTGGTTATCCGATGTATTGGCATTGTTTTGAGGATATTTTAAATGGTTTGTTTGGTTCATATCGGTATTTCCGTCCGATCCAAGTGAAGGACGCACGTCGATGAGATTGGTCGGTATTATTATTTCGTTGGCAAATGTACGTAGCAGGCGCAGGTGATCGATCAGTCGTGGGATGGCGAAAGTTTCCGTCGGCGATGTGTGTGTTTTTTTTTCGGCAGGCGTTAATTGGCGGATAGCGAAGCGGCAACGAAGATTGTTTTTGGTATCAGCAAGCATGAAGCATCGTCAGCAAGAGGGCAAGATAAAAATCAAAAAAAGAAAATAAGACAAGTTGAGGCTAGGCAGACAGTTTGGCGAGTGAGTCAATTTATAATTATTTAAACAATAATAATAATAATAGTAACAATAGCAACGCAAGTGATGATAACGATAATGGTAACGATCAAGTTCTGGATGAAGGCGCACCGATAACGAAGAAAATTTTCAACAACAGTACTATATATTATTATATTAAATAATAATAACAATATGTTCAATTTTAATCATTATATTACGTAATAATGTGTACTGAAAGTCGAGATTATATTATTATAAATATAAAATAGTGTACACAACGAAACGATTATTAAAAAACACATCGTGATTACAAGGAATTTCGTTTCCCTGCACCAAATCGCGTCATTACGGCTAACGAGTGTGTGTTATCGTCAAAATAATGGTTTTGCTTGGCTGCGAGATCTAAAACGTTGATGAATTATATTTGAACAAATTGGGATGGATGAGCTGGAGAAAATCGTGTGTACGATAGTCCAAAGAAACATTAATAAATGTGATCGTGAAAAACGACGTTGTAGACCAATTTCGCCTCACGCCCAAAGGATATTGAAAAAAGAAAATAAAATGTAGAATGCTTGGGCCGATGGCGATTGCTGATGCGGAGGAATTCGGCTAGAAAATGTGGGAAGCGATTCGATAAAATATGGAAAATAAGAGATAATTTGGCTGGGTGCGTAGATGAAATACAAAGACCGTCCTCATCTACTGCATTCTGCTGGTTTTTTTTCTTGCATACTAGCGCTGACCGGCCACCTGCAATACTAAATGTATTTTTGCACACGAAATCTAGTTTTTTGTTTTTTCAATTATCCGCAAGTCCTTCCTCGACGTCCTTCTGCTTCGTTAACGCCTGATGATGTGTACACGTCGAAGAAAAAGAATGACAAACACACGAATAAAGGAACTTAAAAAATAAAAATAACCTTGAAAAATATTTCACTGCTCTCTCCTTTGTAGAATTGTTGATCTGCAAATGCACTCCGCGAAAAAGTGCATAAATAGTGCAACGATTTTCACGACTCGTACATTTTTTAGCGCCCCCTTAAAATCATTGGCTAATGTGAATGAAAAAGCTTCTGTTTCTTTTCTCCATTGCTTCGCTGTCGCTCTCTACTTGTTACGTTCTTCGATCTCGTAGATCGTGCTATTTATTTTGAAGGGAATTGCTGTTGAGCGTAGATCTATCGTAAAAAATATTTTCATTGTGTCCGTTTTCTGGTTTTTTGTTTCATTTTTATGCAAACACCCATGAGTATGAAAACTTAATTCTTCCTGTAATATTTTTGAATTAATGCTGTGTGTTAATGTTTTTGTGTACATTTGCGTGTATATTTTATGTGTTTGTGTAGTCTGCCATTATATAGTTTGCTCGTTCAGGGTTTATCTTTTTCTCATTTTATACTTGACAAACATTCATTAATGGTAATGCAATACCAAAGAGTGCATTTGGTGGTTGTGCCTAATTGCTGTCTTTTTAAATGCATCAAATTATCACGATAAAAAATTTCGATCGTCACATGATTTGCTGAATTTTCATAATTCAAACGAATGCAAAACCCTTGGGAGGGAAAAAATTGGTCGAAATGAAATTGTCGTAAATTATTTTTTTACTTCGTCTCGATCACGATCAATGACCTTTGAATTAAAAACCGATGCACCCTTCAGTGATTGTAAACCATTTGTAGAGAATGAGACTTCCCTGCCAACAAGCTGGTCTGCTGGAATCCGTGCGTGATTTCTTCTAACGTGTTTGTCCGGGTGTTGCGTAGTCATCGGTGCCGACGATCGCTGAAAATTTATCATTTTTTCCTGCTCTTTCATTTTTCGTTGCCCTCGGTACTTTGTCCTGTTAGTTTCTCATCGAGCCATCGGAACGGTGTGTACAATTATGTACATATATATTACGGACAATATATATATAAGCAGATACCGTGACGAGGTGGAGAAAGATTCCGAAAGAGTGAAAAATCGGAAGAAGAGTGTTCGAGAAATGTAAAATGTTTTTTTTTTCGTTTTTTTTTTCCAAAGAGAAGCCAATTATAACGAGAGAAAAACGGTCGCGATAAGAAGTTGCCACGGCGACGACAAGATCTGAGAAATCTTGAGAAGTACTAAAACATGTATCTTGTTGTTACGTTTTTTGAAAAAAATGATGAGCGAAGAGGAAATTTAATCTTCTTTAAATGCTGAAAAAAGCGTCGACCATGACGCAACTGTAGCAGGAATTGAAAAGCATTGATGCGACGATGAAAACAATCGATCGAAGAAGATGGAGAAAAACGTCGGTATATAACGAAATTTCCAACGATGCGCTGACTTCGGACGAGGAAAGACGAACGCAAAAGTTGTCTCGCGAAAAACCACCCTCGATGTTTGCTCAATGAGTTTTATTCCGTTTTCTCTTTTATTTTCTGGCTCGATCCAACGGTTCCCCCTCGCTTTTTTTTCCGTTTCTTTTATCAAATCTTCGGAGTCGCGAATTGAGTGTAGGCGGTTATATATTTTTGTGTGGGGCAGCAAACAGCAGCGGGGTTGATAGCCGGGGTTCGTGCAGCACAGCTTGTCAGCAGGGTTGTGTTCGTTGTGTCATTCATGAAAGGTATAATTTTACTACGTTTTTTTTTTATGTACATTTTTTAAAAATCCATCCTTGGCTTTATCGTCTAATTAATGAGTCACCCGGAGTGAGCAGGCAATCTTTATTCAAAATCTCAGCAGGATCGAACAATCAGTTGAGCCCAAAGTTTTGTGACCCAATAAAAATACATTCAGAAGCTTCGGAAAAAGATTTAAAAAAAAAGGGACCGCGAAAATATCGCTGCGGGTCTCCGAAATGAGACGAAAAGCTTTCGGATATTTTCATTGGTGATTGAAAAAACAATAATCAATATTACGGTCTAGATAAATCGATCAGGTGATTGGTGTATTTTTGGCAACTAGGTATATATACATATACGCGTGTGATGTATACATATATATATATTTGCACCTGGATAGCTGCGATAGGCTGCTAGAAAAGAGAGAAATAGAACAGTGGTGTCGGTGAATGATAAAAACGAGATATCTGGGAATTGAAAACTCAACTACTTTCAACTACACACTACGGTCATTGGCTATGAACTTCAAACAAGGGATAAATAGATGGACAAACACAAAAGCAACAATCTGGGATATCGAGAGGTGAGAATAATGATTAAAAAATTAAGTGACAACGTCGCGTTGCAAATAATGTTATTTTTTTCGGTTAAATCAACGACCGATGTTAATTCTCACGTCTTGATATTTTCTGGACCACGAGCACGACCACTGCGCGACGTTTGGCCAATTTCAACAGCGCACAATGAGTACAAATCGGAAAGGAAAATGAATCCTTCACCTAAGCAAAATGTCAAATTACGCGTCACGTATGCCTCGTCAATAATTTTGATTTTTTTCTTTTTTCGTTTCCAAGGCCGAATAAGAGGCTGACCGTGCAACAATAGCGATATATATATAGACAAAGATATTTATTACAATATCTATTTCTTGGTGTGTGTATGTGTGGTATACGGATTGGCGAAAGGCGACGCAGCGGCCGAAGCTTCTTCGAGGCGTATACCCAGCAAATAATAGGAAAAGTTTATAGAAAGATGAAAGGAAAATGGCAGAGTAAGGTACAGGGGGAATAGCGAAGGAAAAACGTTGGTCACGCTTAAATTTGGGCAGGAAACGAGACGAGGAAGTTTTTAAGAAAAAAGTATAAAGTGCAATGACTAATCGGATTACGTAAAAGTTGGAAAAAAAAGGAAAAGACTGGTTGAAAATATCGATGAGCATTCGGAACGACGAACAATATTTGCAAGTTTGAATTTGGAATTGATAGATTGTTCAATTTTCGCGATGTATCAAAAAGTGTCAACGTAAGAATAGCTTATTCATGAATTTGAGAAAAAACAATCGAACGTGCGGATGAAAAAGTGAAAAAAACTTGGTTTGTTAAAAATTAACAATGATTGACGAGGCGCAGTAAATAAATTGAAACGAAACGATGTATCCGCGTTCCGTTGGTAAGGGGGGGGGGGTGGTCTTGAAATAATAATCCAGTCGGTTTGACGCGTCTTTTCGTGGGGGAGGAAAATGATGAATCAATACGATTGATCAATGTCAGTGGTAAGGGATCAATAGAGAGGCTCCCCCGAATGGGGGTGGATTTCAGCGGGTTTTGTGACCAAGGATGAGACGGACAGGTGGATAGAGAAAAATGGATGAGGAGATAAAAATAGAAGAGGTTATTGAAAAGATAAGTGAATGGAAATGAAAATGAGAAGTAATCAAGGAGCCAGGTGAAAAGAAGAAGAAGAAGAAGAAGAAGAAGAAGAAGGAAGAGGGAGAGAGAGAGAGAAAGAGAAAGAGACAGACAGATAGAGAATGCATTACCGCAATGCTAGCCCGAGATTGTGCGGCCTTAATGTGGGCTTGAAGGTGCAGAGGGGGGTGGAAATAGCGGCAGGGGTCCCGATTGCATCGGCCCTTGACAGCGTCCATGCAGATCGTCACAGAACCGTCCTCGTTCGCCTGCACCGTCTCGAGGGGGTGCGCAAACCGGCACTCCGTCTCGCCGCGTTTGCACGCCCCGCGTTGAAACTCGCGACATACCTACAGCAAGAGCGAACACGCATGGCATAGCACTCTATCTACATGAGGGGGTAGTTTTTGTTTTTCTTTGTATTTTTTTTTCCTTTTTTTCGTTTTTTTTTTTTATATAAATCGGTGCGATGAACGAAAGGAATGGCTATTTAGGGTTGGGCTATTGCGTTTGGGGCTCTGGAAAAATACGCTACTGATGATAGAGATAGAAAAACACAGATAGAGAGATAAGTAGGGGGTTGGGGCTCAATCTAATAGAATAGAATAAATAACAACTAATGTAACACTTAATCTCATCTCGCCGCGGGGAATGGTAATTTATCAATATTTTACAACAACAAAAACGTGACCAACACACTGAAACAATACTTTGCTGCGTTTTTGTCTAAATGTAGAATGAAAAGAAGACTCGAATGAACGCTCCACTAGTGTCAAAATTTCTATACCGGCTCGAACGTTCATTAAAGCTTGTTTAATAGTTTCGATGATTTAGACGATTTTTGTTTGTTTGTCAGCGTGCAAATTCGAATGTAATTTATGTAAGTATACGATTGTGTGTTGGAAAAAATGAAGCTTTTGGAAATTCATACTTCAGGCCGTTTGTTGTGTATGCGGAAATCTGGCTAAGATCGTGAGTTTAGTCAGTTGAAATGGAGGATAAAAGTAATTAACCCTTACTTGCCGGATGAAAATTGTCGTGGAACGTGTTGGAAGCTTTTTCAAAAGATTGTTTACTTTCTACAGCCAAAAATTGCTGTTCAACCTTTTCTTTTTAATTTGGATACTTGACTTTAAGGAAATTCTGGCCTGGGGTTGTATCCCAGGGTGGCAAATAAGGGTTGAAAACTCTGGACATTGTTTTATCGTTGAAATTTAAAGAGAAACGAGTAATGAATCGGTTGCTTAGAAATCTCATCCAGCTATTAGGCAAGTGTGCATCGGAGCCACCAACTCAAACATGTTTAAAATTTGTGTTATACAAGTCTGACGTGCTCGCGTCTATTTGCACTTGGAGATGAATTAATCATGTTGTTTTATTCAGTGGCGAATGGTCGAGTGTGCTGTGACTCAATCTTTGGTGGTTGGTTAAACAGGAAGCAGGGGAAAAGGGTATGCGGAAATGTAGAGTGTAATTATGAAGAATAAAGAGAGCGAGACAAGATTGAGTAAAAATAAAGAGCGATAGTGTGATTGAGTGGCAGTGGTGTTGAGATGAACGAGGATAATTAATCGAGGGAAAAGGGTGGAAAATAGCAGTTGGCTTTTGTCGTGCTTTTGTGTGTTTTCGGTGACGGTAATTGTTTCTTTTATCGAGATTTTCCGTAGATGCTTCGCGACCAGTGAGTCTTTGTTTGAGTTTCTCGAGACTCAATCTCGCGGTGAAAATCTGGTCTCGTGTTTGCACGATCGAATGAAATTGTGTGAAAAATCTTGCCTACTTTGTGTACGATGGTCAAAAGTTCTGCTTTTCCGATTCAGAAATAGACGTTTGTGAACAAGAAACGAAAAAAGTATTGAATTCAGCCGGAAAATTCTTTTTTAAGGCTGTGCCATGTTGTGCTATTAATTTTCATCAACGTTTCTGTGAATAAACTTTTATCGTTGCCCATACACTCTGTAACCTGCGACCAGAGACACGCACGCACATCTTTCTTCTTCGTCAACACATGCGCGCGTGCACGCATACCCCGAAACATTTGTGTATTACGATAGTAATAAAGGGTTAGTTGTGTGAATGTTGAGTTATACGGAATTAGCCACAGTGAGAAACACATTAAGCGCATGTATGTTTAAATATATCACAAGCATCCTCGTCCACGAGAAATTAACGCACGTTCTCGTGGACTCCCTAAGATTCGGAGTTATTAGAGAGTGCATTAACACACACACGCATACACACGCGCTCGCGAAATAGCCTGCGCAAAGAGCTGTGGCGTGAAAGCACGTTTACACATACAGAATCCACTCCCAGTACCTTGACATACCATTTTTTTACGAACGAAATAAACGTTTTGTTATTGACGACGTCGGTGTACACTTTTTTGTTTAGTCGAGTAAACTCAATTGAGAATATTATCGCAAATCGCAAATTTCACGATGGTTAAGAAGCTCGTGATTGGAGAATTAACATTAATAAATTAAATGTAATCGAATCTATTTTTTTGGAAACCGATAAAACTTTGCGATGAGTTTTTTTTTCGACCTTAAAGGAATTTATTCCAGTTCGAAGGAATGATGAAAGAATTATTTAAATTTGATATGTTTTTACATGAAGTATTCACGAGATCGTGCACAAATTTCACGACGATTGAATAATTAACATTAGCAAATTTCATGGGGACTCAACATCCTTAAACTTTTTTCACATTCGATTTTTCTTAAAAATCATCATTTGTACTTTGAATCTTCGGATCATGGACAAAGATCACGTGTATGAAAAATAAATGCAATTTTTATATTTTTCGAATAGTTGGTTCCTCGAAGTTCATTATACGTTTCGATGCTCCGAATAATTATCAGAAACGATAGTCGCTTTTCTTTCATTTTACATTTGTGATGAAAAGTCTAATTTCGTTGTTTTGTCATTTTCCACGCGAATTTGAAACTTTTTTCCGCGTACCCGCGCGTGGTTGATGTCAATGAAGCATAGAAATGGAAAAAGACACAGAGAAGGAAATATAGAGAAAGAGAAATCGAAAAGTGGACGGCGTAGATTTATAAAGCACATGCGAGGTTTCGTAAATACGTGAATTTCACGCCTAAATAGTCTATGTTATCGAAAGTTGGCTACTGCAGTGTTTAAAAATGTAGACAACACTTATCGCAATATAATTAAAGATTGTTTGAGGCAGAATTGATCGAGTTTTGGCAAATGTCTTAAGATTGTCTGTTTCCTGAGTGCGTTTATGTTTCGTGTTTGTGTGTTTACGATGTAAATTTACTTGTTTTATCATTGTATTGGTACGGTGCCGGAAATGAGTGCATAATGCAATTTTGGCCTATTTTTATCGCGTGTAAATGTAAATTCCTGTAATCTTGAGTTTTATTCATTCGAATGACAAACTCTTTGAGGCTGTCGACCGAAGAATCTTTGGTGTCATGTTATTTGTTTAGTTTCGATAAAAAAAAAAAGTTTCATGTCGTAATGTTTGTTCGTTTTAGTTTTTGTTTGATATTTTCAGCTCAACAGAATTCTCGTAATCGTTCTCGAAATACCATACAATAAATAGCGATTAACGAAAAAAATTCTACTCACAACAAACATTGCCAACGATGCTATATTTTGTCACGTTTTTTTTCAACCGATCATAGAACATACTCGGTGAAGTAACGAATTCGTAAAATTTAACGAATGTAAATGTGAATCGTTTATCAATGAGTATTTCATGGCAATTCCGAGTATGTTCGTCAATCGAGGTTCTTCGTACAGCGCACACGAGATCAAAGAAACAAAAAGAATAATATTATCAATGTATAGAAATATATAGATATATATATATATGGAAACGATTATGCTGAAAATGTGTAACGAACAATAAAAAATGGATATGAAATAAAAATAGTGAAGATAATTAAACGTCATGGAGAAGAAAAAATCATAATAAATCATGTAGATCTTAAGGGGCGATGCGCAGCAATCAGTAAACGTTAATGGCACCTCGATCTTCCGATCTCTGGACATCAGCATTTTCTAAATATGTCACGCTATCGTATTCCAAGTATTTATGCGTGTTTTGTACGACTTGACTGTGTGAAAATAATTAAAAGTTGGAACGGAAATAAAAAAATAAAAAATCAATGACTCGCATGTATATGTAAATATACACATAAACAAATAAATATGTATATGCGGTAAATATGTCGATACGTATGGGTAAAAAAAGTCACATGCGTGTTGTGTATACAAGCCCCTTCTCCTAGCTGTAAAATAAATATCCAGTAACACCGTTTTACGATTATTGCATTAGTCGTATTAACAATTAGACAGAAAGATACGAGTAGTCAAAAGAAGAGCGAAAAAAACAAAATTTCTTTCAACACCAACAAATTTATCAATCGGTTCGCTTACGAATAATTATTGCAAGGGAATTAGATAGTGAGATTTCGATGTACACGCCAGCTGCATTTTCTGCTATGATTCGGTCGTATGCGCGCGTAACGAGTGATACAGGATAAAGCCTCAAAAAACACCAGCCTAAAGGTGCGAAATGAATTGCAGCGCGTGGTTGTCACAGTTGAAATTTAGATTTTAGGGCAATTTCGAAACATATCAAATTACGCAGTAAATACATCGATATATCTGGAGATAAATAGATAAAAAGCCATTTGCATTAACGTGCTGCTAATTGACCTATTAATACTACGACAATAATTAGCCTTACACGTCTAGTCATTTATAAATATTGGGACGAAATTTTGCCAATTTTTTCATTCAGCATGGAAGTCAAATTACCGCGCTTTCAAAATTTCCTTCAAAAATTTGCATCGATTAACGCAAGTCAACATTTTAAACCAAAAATTCAATCAAAGTTGGGCTTACGTTGGGCATTACACTACTGCAATACTCTTCTTGCCTTACTTTGCCATGATTTTTTTTCATTTTCTCAGTTTCAGAATCCTGATCGGCCGAATTTAACTCTCGATCATGTTCAAGATTACAAAGCATTGCTTCGGAATGATTTATCATTGATTATGACGACTGTTGATTAAATTGTGAAGTGATAATTTATCGAGAATTCAGCGAATCAAGATTCATCGATCTGTAAATGGTTCGTCTAAGAAAATAACGAAAAAAAAGTATTTTCTCACAAGCAGCAAGCATGTAAATATTTCATGGACACAGGTCTATGGAAAATCATTCGAGCGAGTGTAGTTTTAACTGATTATGTAATTACGGATTTGGGTAAAGTGTGTAAAGGAGTTTGAATGGCGAGTAGTGTTTGTGGCGGGTTGGTTTGGAAAGTGAGGCTGATGTGGCAGGAAAGCTTTGCATTTCGACATCTAAAACGTAATATCAAACCGACACTCATTTATATCTATATAATAACGAGGACGATCGGTGACTGTTTTCCAATTGTTTTCGATTTCGTATAAATTCGCGATATGAAAAAAAAAACGCGGCTTCTCCATCGTCAAAAGGAATGACAAGCGAATGAGTGGAACTTTTAACGAATTGATTCTTCGTCCAGCAGCAGGAGAGTATAATTGACGTTTTATTTGTTCGCGATATCGAGCAGACCAGCGAATCGATCGATGCGACGTGTCAGTGGATATCCGCATTTCTCCATCATCAGTTAACATAGTAAAACGATGTAACCAGCGTGGAATATTAATTTTCGCGCGAACTAGCGATGTCTATCGAGTACATTCGTCGAAAATGTTTACGCAAGACAAAGATTTTTTCGACGAGTTTCATTGAGCGTAATTAGAGATTTAAATCGTCCTTGAAAAGACGAAAAGTCATAATAAATCTAGATAAACGAACGAAAAGAAAACAAAGCAATTGAAAAATGATTTTTTAACTTTGAATAAAATAAAAATAAAAAGACAGAGGTAGAGAGTAAGAGTGTATAAGAGTATAAAAACTGAAAATCTCGAGAATTCACATGACGTGTTGAACGTAAGATGAAGAATAAGAAAATTAATGAAACATAAGCAATAAACACAGTCTATGCAGGTTTGTTTGTTTTTTTTTTTTTTTTTAGATTCAATTATATTTGTTTTATTTGAATTCCATCATCAAAAGTTTTTTTTTCGCGTGACCCGGACTCAATGCAAGTCATCGCTGTACATCATCACAAGTAGGTATTATTATGATTATTTGTTATTAATCATCGTTATTGTTATTATTTTACTCAATAGTATAATTATTAATATCGTAAACCCAATCGTGATTAGTCAAACAATCGATCGATCAAATATCTCAGATTCCTTCCTTACATCTGCAGTACGTGGGTAATTATACGTAAGTAATATCCAATTAACAATATCACATTGTATATACTTTTTTCCTTCTCATCATTCGTTCATTCGTTTCGTTTTGTTTTTTTTTCTTGTCTGTTTGTTTATTTGTTTGGTTCACGAGTACTATTTTCTTTTCAGTTTCTATTCATTTTCTATATTTTGTCATCACTGCTCGCTTGATTCTCGTTTCCTCAATATTACGAGAGACTCGTGTACTATTTTTACCGACTGGACATAAAACGCTTGAAATAAAAATTGTTTTCAATATTTTCTCTTTTCTTTTTGCGATCAGATGGGTTGCGAGGAACAAGGGGTTCGGGAAAATGGCGGGGTTTTCAACGTATAAATAACGGGACTAGCTTCTCGGTCGAGTTTGGTAAACGAAAAAAATTAAATACTTTTTCAACCTCTTATCGCGGAGAGTGAGTTTGCCATGTCTTTGCTTTGAAAAAAAAATCGGTTTCTCCGTTTCGAAGCTAGCATTGAGATTTTTCTTCCTACACTTGAATAACACGAGAAAAAAAAATGATTTTGCCATTCATAGTGTTTTTTTTGTCATTCCATGTAAAAATTCTCGATTGGCTTCAAATTTGGAACCGTGAACTCAAACTTTTCGTCGTGCATTCAGGGCCTCGCGCAAAAGGTGAGTCAAAGAATCCGCGAGGAAATGCTACAAATGAAATGGAACAAAATTCAGTCCGCAGTAGACTTTTTCGCAGTGTTAATCAAAGAGATAAGAAGATTCCCAAACGCGCATGCTCCAGAGCGAATTTTCAACGAATTTCATTCCGTTGGATATATTAAAAAGGAAAAACTAAGATTCTTCATGTAGAACATTCGTATCACCCTAATCCGTATAAATATATAGACATTCAATTCTCGTGGAATCCGGAAGCAAATTTCGAAAATTGGTTTTGACGTTACGACGAAGATTCAAGTGGGATAAGTCTGCAAAATAATTCGTCCGCAACGTTAATTCACGAGCTGGATGAAAAAAATGAAATAACAAAAAAGAAACAAGGCAAAGAATCGAACGCGTTTCAAAAAGAACGAAAAAAACTCGCCTCTTACCCTCCCCCCACCCCTTCATAGAGAACATTTTGTAAAACTTATACATTTAACAAATATAACATTTATTTAAATATGAATTATCCTATAGGAAATTTCGATGTCTTTCGCGTATAAAAAAAATAAGTAAACATTCCTTTCCTCGTTAAAACTCTTTCTTTCGATCTTTGCTACCGGTCATGTGATACAAAATACAATCAATCAATTTGTTAACCTACCTACTATATACATATGACATATGTCCTTATGTGCGTATGCATGTAATACCCGGAATCGCGAAAAATTCAAGTCACAATCACGTTATTAATATACTATATGAACCTGCATACATACATATTTGTATATGTACACAAATTACGAGTATCTCTATGACGTTATCGATTTTTAAATCGTAATCAAACGTGCCATTTAAATACGTTATTAAATAATTCACTGATAAACGTGTAATATTCATAATAATAACAATAATAATGATAATGATAATAATAATAAATAGTAGTAATAATGCAAGAAATACAAACAACGATAATAAATAATGTGTTAGAAATTAAATGAGTGATATTCATTTATATGCTGCTACTTAACGACGCATTCAACTTAATTTATGGAATAAAGTGAGAAAAGGAGACAGAACGACAACGGCGATCGAGCTATTAAAAAACACAAGGGCTATTGAGAAATTTAAATGATGGAATAATCGAAAATGTGCGTTAATGTTTTTCCTTCGTGATACTTTTGCTTTTTGTTTGTAATATATGAATCTCGGTTTCGGGCTTTCTGTTTCTAAATTTTCGAATCGATAGTTTTATGTTTATATATATATCGATATATTTCGGAACGCTTTTTGTATTTTTAACCTATTCGACCTATGCGTGTCTGTGGCTTTATCTAGATTGTTTGTTATTCGTCGTGAATAACTTTTCGGAAAGTTGCGGAGGGAGAGAAATTGAATTTAGGCTGGTTCGACGGTTTTATTCGCTTGCGTTCGGCTCGTACGAGTCACGCAAGACAAGAAAATGCGAAGATTCATACGCGATGTGAAATGGAATTTTCATGGAAGCAAGATTTGTCTCGGGAGGAACAAGTCAAGGGGGGACAAAGTTTCGTTGATCGCATCGAAAAGTCGTGCATCAAATATTTCCTCAAATCTCATGTACACCGTTAAGCTCCGCAACGAGATTCAAACTCGGTGCACTCGGAAAGGTACGTATGATAAAGTCGTTGATGCGCGTTCAAACGTAGAATCAACTTTTTTATTTTCTCCTTCATCGTCGACGGCTTTATTTTTGTTTTTTCACTATCGCGTCAAATCTCATCTGTCTGCGAGCTATAAAATTATCTCATTCGTCATTCAATCGACAAACATTTATCATCCCTTTCTGCCCACCCTCGTCATCCCCCCAAATATTTTAAATCGCTCTGGTAAAGTGTTTAAACGATTTTTTTCGTTGGATGTGAAAATTTTCAAAAAAATTATGATGGCATGTCTAAATAAAGATTCAACGCGATTTCGTGGCGGAGACTCGGCTGAATTTTTCGAGCTGTTTTCATCGTTAAAGTGTGCCGTGTAAATTGAATAATTTAATTTAATGGAAATTCAACAAAAATTTGTACATAATGCGAAGAAAATGAGAAAAAAGCTCGTCGTTGGAGTTTCCTCGAGAGATTCCATTGTCACGAATGCACAATTGAAGGAGCAGGTATGAAGAAAGGAGGAATAAGAGCAGGCAAGACCATCGCCGTTGAACGAAATTCGTTGTGTTTCTTTTTCTTTTGGTTTCAATGTAATGAAATAAGCTCGCCCGGAGTATTTACGAGAGTTTGGAGAAAAAAATTTCGTCACACTGTTTGCCTTCTTGTGTCCCGGTAGTTTTTAATTAGCGGGTCGTGTAAAATTGGACTGGTCGTAGACCGACAGGGTTATTGCTTCTTCTATCCCTTCGTTTTCCCCTGTTTTTTTTTTTTCTCATACACATATATCCCTGGAGTCGTGGCCTGGAATTCCATTCGCTCATCCTTCCGGTTCACTTATCACGCGTATTTTCGTCTCTCGAGAGTAAAACACCCTCGTCTCTGCCCAAATTATACGAATCATTCGTGATGAATTTTGTCGAATACAAAAATGAATTTAGCGTAAATACCAGAGCGATTTTAAATCCCATGGACTTGGATGAAAATTTGGAGTAAAAATTAAAATTGGCCTGTTATTTCCTGTGGTTTTTAAATTACTAGGAAAATCGAATACTTTACTATGTTTTTGTTGTTACTCTCATTATCATTATCATTACTATTATCAATTAAATCATCATTATTATTAATTAATTGTTATTATTGATGTTATTGTTGTTTTGTTTTCATTATTATTATCCTTAATGCTATAATCATTATTGTTAAGTATCTATGAATATATTTTCGCGCCGGAAACAAGTCTCGGATGTGATCGCTCGAGCTAAAAAATATCTGCGCACTAATCCTCGCACCTGTCTCTCAGTGGGATTCCATCCCGTTTTATTATTTTCCGACTTTTATTTATTCGTATTTCTACACCGAAGGATATTTTCACTTGTACTTCGTTAATTATATAATCGGTATACGCTTTTGCGTTCACCCGTCATTCTCTCACACTAATATCATTTTCTCTCAAGTTCCAAATATACGTCGACCTATCTCGTGCCCCAAAATGAGAGAGAATTCATCAATTAACAAAAGCAACAAAAACGTTATTTATTTTTTCCACTCGTTAACGTTCGTGCTGTGTAAATTTTCGAGACAGTATTTTCCCATCACGAAATTACAAATTTCAATGTAAGTTAAAAATAAAAAATTATACCGAAAATTCCGTCAAGAGTTAATGAAATCGGATGAAACTACGTTTTCAAATTTGTTTTTCTTTCCATTTTCTCCACCGCGCAGCACGTACATGAAATTTTATATTTTTCCTCCCTCATCACCCTTTCTGGCCTCTCATGTGTTTTCATATCCTCCACATAACACGCTAAAAACTCGCACATTACCTCATATAGTATTTGAAATCCTTTCATCCTCATCTCGCTCCGTTTCAATTTCATCATTGTTTTTTGTATCATCACATTTACAAAACTACTAGCAATATTTGCAGGTTTTTAATATTTCGAGTAATCCATGAATATACACTTATCGATGTATATTCGATTTATATCCATATATATGTGCGGTATATAAATTAAATGTACGCTATTAACGTATGTTACAGGTGTACGTACTCCTGTTTACTTTTTCTAGGACTATTTAAAGAATAGATACACGAAAACACGACCAGATTTATCCAGAATGGGCCGGGCGTATTCGCGTGTCTTTGTTTTTTTCTTTTTTTTTGTATCATCGTATGTACCTGTTCGTACTAATTAGTATATAATGTTTAGATACGAAACGACTCTCAAGATTTAAGTCAATTATTACAGCGATCGATTGTTCAACCCTAAAACGTTAACTGATCGCTTGGGGATGAATAAAAAGAGATATACAGTGGCGATGGCAGACTAGAATGCATTGAAAGATTGAGGCGAAGAAAAATTCTCCAGGATCCGAACGAGCGGGAAGAAAATTCTCGACGGTGTGAAAATAATTTTCATCTGCGTGTCTGCAGTGCTTTACGAACAATCTCGATATTCATCGCCTTCGCCACTGGAGACCTCGATTCATCTGTAATTTCTCGCGTGTTCCTTGCCTGACGTTTTCTTTGTTTTTTAAATCTCCTGGCACTTTTTTCTCAGATCATCATTGGTTCGAAAAAAATCTTTGACGAAATGATTTCTCGTTGACTTTATCAAACTAAAAATTTGTCCTCGCTTCCACCCGTTGCTGACAAATATGTGCGAACCGAGATTAATATTCGATTGTGCCACACACACAGAAAAAAAAAACAATTTATTTCCAATGAACTTCTCGACTGGACGTTAAACTTAGAAGATACAGAGTTTACTTTGAAATGTTCATATTGGTCCTTGCACACAATCTTGATCTTCGCACAATCCCAGCTTGTTTCTCACGATTTTTCGTACAATCTCACACGAGAGTCAATGAAAATCCTGCAAGGACGAGCGCCTTTTCCTTTTTTATTGTAACACATTAAACGTGGAGTGTTTTTTCGTGTTAATAACGATCTGATCGGACATGATGCAAGATCCTGTTTCATCCCCCTGCTGGGGTCAAGCAGACCGATAAGTCACTCGTCCTTGGAGGGTCGCTTACAGAACAAAAATCTGGTAAAAATCGAGCCAAAGTTCCATACATTGTACTTGTTTGTGAAGAGTCTACGTAAGGTAGGAGTTGACCTGACGGTATATTGTTAAGCAAATTGATTAAATTCGCAAACGTAGTGGACACGAACGAGTATTCAACTTCTCTGATGACAAAATTGCATTATTTGTCGTTAAATCATTTTGATTTAGACTTTTTTCAAATTGTGCCCATTCCAGTTTATTCCGTTCATCGGCTTGTTGTTTCTTGATTTATAACGATAATTATAATAGATAATCTTCTTATTTTCATTGTTGTCGTTGTTATTATTAATTTTATTATTACGACGATTATTTTTATTACTACTGTTACTACTACTTTTATTATTATTGATTATTATGATGGTTTTCATTGTTAATATTGTTATAATTATTATTATAGAAAGGGGAGCCCCAGCACGTAAGGGTCCGAGACTTTTACGATGCATGAAGCATTTTCCCTCTCAAGAAAAAAAAATATCGTTATTACTATCGTTACGAGTGCTGAGCCCGGGGTCCCACGGCCGGACACTCATGGGTCCTGACTCATCGGCGATCCCCACTGACTCAACGAGCAGTGGGGATCGCTGCGAGGAGATAATTAATATTTAAATTCTTATATTGTTATTTATTTATTCATTATTAATTATTGTTATCATTATCATTATTAGGGTAATTATTAGCATAATCGTAATTATGTTTCCGTAAAATGCCTACGTTTATCGTTTCTTATCAGGCTTTATTTGTTTTCTTGTTTTTCCACTCGTGCTTTGTTCACTCTGTTTAATTAATATCCGTGAATCTTGGATCAACACCCTGCCGATCTAATAATACGCGTGAACGTAGACGAGATTGTGGATGGGATGGTGGTGAGGATGGGGATTGTGTAGAGGGGTGCAAACGGAGGTTGTGATAGTAGTTGGCGAGGGAGACTGATTGACCGATTGTATGGTGGATACGGGCGAGACCTGATTGGGAGGACCTGCCGGGACCTGATGATAAACAGCCTGACTCGGGCCGGTCATCGGGCATTGGGCCCCGGCGCCGTGTTGGCCACCGTGCTGAATGTAGTTTGGGGGTAGACATACCTCAATACGATCGGTACGTGGCATCTTCTGCGGCATTGCGACTGTCTGTGGCACCACGCCCAACGGACTACCCACTCCCGTTGGGTCTGCTGGACCCATTATCGTCGGCATTATCGGGCTCTGTGTGAAATACGGCGTGTACGTGTTGCTCACCTGCGGCATTCCCGTCAAATAAGGATTGGTTGCCTGCGGAAAATAAAAAGGAAAATATTCACCCGGAATACATCCAGGTTTGTTTTCGGTTAGTTTCCCGCTTTTCCTTCATTTTATTCCGTCTTTTTACTCCCCAGATTTTAACTCGATAACGGGCTAATGTTTTTTTTTCTTTCATTTTTCATACAAATCAGATCTTTCCATTATCGAGCAATCCGTTAAATCAACTTTCATAATGAATCTATTTCGATTTTTTCATTTTACCGATTCATCTCAATCATATTCGAACGGAGATACTCAACAATAATTAAACATTCCAGCTCTTCTAACATTCGTATGATTGAGCTTCACGCGCATTCTTCCCGTGACCCCACCCCATTGTTCGTAAGCATTGTTTGGATATATTGAAAATAAGCGAAACATTTTTCCTAATTGCGACTCGAAAAAAACGATCAACATCTTTACTTGTTTCACTTGATCAGTACGATTTAGGCAAATGGAAGAATTGCAATCGTTTCTCTTTATGAAACATTAGAAACATAATTTTTCGCTCATTTTTGTATGAAGCATAGTCACACGTATCGCTCGTTCCGAAAATTTCCGAAAATTCTTATCCGAATCATTGAGAGATCATGTCTAAAGTTTGAATCATAAAAAATCATTTAAAAAACAGGTTTTTCGAGTTTTTTTTTCATAATGACAGTTGAGGACTCAATTAGACTGATTGCTGAATAAATTGTGTGGACGTTTCGGTTATTCCGAGACCATTCGATCCCGAAAAAATGGTCAAATGTTCGGCAAACTTTGTAAAATACGTGATTAATTATTGAGCATCATTTCCATAAATTTTCCTATTAAAAAAAATCTGTTTTATTTGTATTGAGATCAGACATGACTTCTCAAGGATCAGGAAACTGCAAACAATCAATGAAGGACATAATGTCGTACGATTGCTTGAATCGACACGAAAACGTAAATTAAAACGTGTGGATGAAACTTGTAGATTCAGTTTAGATCGACGACGCATAAACGTCATGAAAAACATGTACATTTGGGTAATTCGTTGATCTAGAAAACGATGTAGAGAAAATTTGAAAAAAATTCCAACGCATAAACGTTCTGTGACGATGCTTGATACTCCATGCTATAAACATAATGGAAGCATGCTGGAATGCGTGTACGTATGTACGAAGCGTTGGTGTGAGATTTTTGTTTGATTTTTGGCTGGAGCAAGTCCTGAGGAAGCGAATTTTTGTCTCTTTCTCTTGTGTTTTGTCAAATTCCCTCACACGCAACGCGAATCGCTGTGTATATGAAGAACTGTGCGGTAGATTCATTGAAACATCCGAGGGAAGCGTGTATTCACGGTTTTTTAAGGCGCATTTCTACGGAGCATGCAGTCAAAAAAAAATGCCATTACGTAAACTAATTGTAAGTCTATGAAATACTTCGAATACTCAAATTTTGCCACTATGGGACATTTAAGACCGAGGTACCCGTTAAAATGATTCCGTCATTCTGCAGCGAACAAACAATTTGACGATGAGTTTATTTCGAAAAAAAAATGACGCGGACGTTTTAGTGGAAATCGAACGTTCACCCTCGGCTCACTTGGACAAGCTACTTTGCTCTTAAGGGAGATTGATTTGAAACGATACTCTTAATGGACGCCAACCTTAACGTACGATTGTCCAGCTTATTGATACTCGATAAATCTAATTGTTGCATATGAATGTATTTCGTACTGATAAGAGTAACTCCGTTCAGGCGATCTTTTGATAAGTAATTCCGTTACGGTCGAAGGAAACCCTCGGCAAAACGTAAATTTTGACTGTTTGGAGATTTTCGTTTCTCTAAACGTACGAAATACATTTAAAAAAAAAAAAACAATTAGTGAAAGCCGAACCAAAACCAGGAGTTACCATAAAGGCGTGGGTAGCGAGAAGTTGCTGCTGGAGTTGCTGTTGAAGGTGATGGTGCGATGGCGGAGGAGGTTGGGACTCCTGTTCGCCAATGTATTGTAGCGATCGGAGAACACACCAACAATCAACCACAACCACAGGCGCCACAGCGGCAAACATAAGGGACAGACAGGCGGTCATACGTGTAGTACAGTGATAATAAATCAATTATTTTCATTTGCTTGTTTTTCGTTATTTATCTTTTCTTTTTGCTTCTCATGATGAATTACAATGCGGACGCCGATAATGGATGGGCAATACTCGTTTCATTTGCGTCTTATTTTTCTTGCGAACCGATACAAATAATGTTATATGGGAAATTAAAACTGGGAAGTTAGAAGAAAATTGACGTACGATGCCAAGACGGAGTGCGAGGACACGTGCTGCATCGATTTAGACAAATGTAATAAGTTTATTGCGAGGACCGATGTCTAATTACGACACGAACCATTTCAACATTTCCGTCAACATAAACTTTGAATAGCCTTCCAAGTACGTGTAAGCCCTTAATAACTCGGTTTCAAAATACAAATGCCATTGTTCGTCTCGTTATTCAATATGATTGAAATCGTAATACTGTATTAAAGTTGCCAAGATCGATCAATGATTCCGAGGCACTGGGAAGTTACGCAACCGATTGAATCTGCTCGCAAACAAATGTTATCTGTATCCGCAGAACTCAAACTATATATAAAACTTGGGTCCAGAGTTAGCACGCGTCCACGCACAGCATGCGCCGAAATAAAACTTTCTACGGATGCAAATAAATATTAATACAGAAAAAAGGAATCCATATATATAAATATTCATAAATATATATATACAAATGTAGTAAATCTGAATCCTAATGGAACAAAAATGTATCAACAAACAGAGACACCGATTCAATAGGGAGTAACACTGATCAAAATCATGCGGCGTGCTAATTTATATTTCGAGGTGAGGATGATGTATTTTTCTGCGAGCCATTCCGTCCGGTAACAATTATCTCGTCCAGAAAATAAATAACAAAATTTCGTTCACCCAGCCCAATTTTGGGACGTAAATCAGTGACGATTGCCACGTCGCTACCGAACGAAATGCCACGAGGTAAAGTGCACACATCTAATTGTGATTACTCATAATTTTTTAGCAGTATGTAACGATGACATTACAAATTCCAGATTGACCATGTACGTGTACGAATATATTACATATTTTTTATGTGCCATATTGATAGTCGAGAGATTTTAAAAAATGTTCAAATGAGCATGGCAACATCCAAAAGTCACAATATCACACATGTTGAGTACAAACATATGGAAACTTGTATGTAATATTGACACACGTACACGTTGAAATATTGTACGAAGAAAAATAGAAAAGCAGACGTACCACGGTGGGCACCTGACCAGGTACGAGAGGTTGACCAGGTGTTAGGCCCATTTGTTGTATCAGAGCATTCTTCAAGGCTAGGTGATTGCGTCCGTTTATGAGTAGCTGATCTTTGAGATGCTGTGGAGGATGGAAATACTTGCAAGGTGGTTTTTCCCTGTTACATCGTCCCTGTAAAGACAAAAAAACACGAAAATTGTAGTCATGTTAATTCGATGTAAAGTCGGAATGATTTACAGAGTGTTTGCTGAATCGCAATAACGAGTCGTTGTCATATCGCGTTGAAACAGGTGAATTGTTTTGTACCAGGATCGTCAGTTTAGATTAACAACATATGGAGCGCTTTTCTCCGAATGTTGTAAAGTGATTTATCGTGTTTGGTAACTGGATTTTACTCTCGAGGAAGCAAATCACTTGAATGACAGAAATGCCCGGCTATTTTTCAATCGCCGAAGAGCATTCTGTCGCAGAATTTTTTTAGCCAAAAATATCGACTCGTTCCGATTCGTATGTGGAAACGAATTCGCGTGAGAGCGGAAAAACATTTTCACTCTGCGCGGCATGTGCTGTCCATAAACCGTTTCGAAAATTACGTAAATCCATCGTTTTCTCGCTTAGCATGTTCGATTTTTAACCACCAACGGATGAGTCAATATTGTGTAGATAGGGGAGAGATACAGATGGACGGATGCACGGGAGTGTAACGAGCCGATTGCGGCAATAAACGCAGCGTCCATTACCGCTCGAATCTCGTTGGAACACTGACCTTCATGAATTCGGAATCGAATTTATCGTGAATGTCTACGGCGACATTTTTTATGTTCCTTTTCGAAATATGTTCAGCATTTACCGATAAAACACAGTTACGCATCTGGGCTGCTGGAAAAATAAGTAGCCAGGCTCGAAAATGCTGAGATTTGCGAAACATGACAAACCGTTTCCAGAGTAGGAACATTAGGTATTGAAAGATGATGGCGTAGCCAGGGGTAGGAACGAGAGTTTAACGGAAGTGTGGAACGAGAGAGAGTCCAAAAAGAGGAGGTGAGAAGTCCCTGTGGTACTAATTAGATCCTAACAACGTTAGTTCAGGTAAGACGTTCCAGTGAAATGTGTCTCGTGCCATAGAGCAACAACTACTATATGGTGTAGAATGTAGAGTTGAGGGAGAAGGGAGAAGATGCCAAGCACCTAGATGACTGCTACGGGTGCACCCGTTAAAACCGCCAACGGCAATGTATCTATCTATGTATACAGCTGAGCGGAAATCCAGCGGCTTTTCGTAATAGCAGCTTGGGCGAAAGTAAACTATATAGCATCGGGAGACCTTCCGGGCCCGGACATAGCATGGGCTCTGTATTTTCTACCGAGCTTCTCTTTTAGTCCCGCCGCGTCTGAAACTGTTCACACCACAAAATCCTTATCGTATGTCCACTGAACTCGTCACGTCCACATGGAAATATTTACGAGCTCAAGTTACTTCAATATCATCTAATTAAGCACGTTCGAGAGTTATCGCTTCGTGGCAATGAAGTTGTTTGCTTATTGTTGATGAACGGCTAATCTGTAGCATCAAAGTTTTGGCCTGCTCTTCAGAAAAACGCTGAGCATGCAAAGTTACTCGAACTTCTACTACTCGCCACGTATTTGCTGCTAACACTTGATTAAACATTTTAATCAATTAAACATTTTACTCTCTGTTTTTTTTTTTCTAAACATTTTCGTAAAAAATCAGGTTTTGCTGTTGAACTACCTTAAGAAAAAGCGCTGCACAATTTTGCGTCCTCGTCCAAAAAAAAAAGAGTTGATGGGATTTGGTGCAAATCCCATGGCTCTCCATACGTAATGACGTAGAAGGAATATCAATAATTTAGAAACACAACAGTTTGAAACATATTTTCGTATCCATTCGTTACTGTATCTGTTTTCATGCGAGTATATATGGCGAATGCAATACGAGCCCGAGGAACTAAGGGTGAGAGGGAAAGAGGGGGGTCGCGGGTCGGTAAATCCTGGAAGCTCCTCATTTACATCGCCAAGTCAGCAGTTTACTAACATACTGTACTACTATGTAACTAACGAGCGGAGTTCCACAATTTGTGTGGATTATTGTACTTTCTCTGTTTTCATACTCTTTTATTTGTTTTATATTTTTTTTTCTCTGTGTCTACATTCGGCAATTACGGAGCATAATTTTAACGGTTTTGAATTGACCGTAAAACCAACATCGTTATGTGCTCTCGCTGAGTCTACGGGAAAGTGAATCTATATATAGATATTCATCGTGAATACACAAGGTTATTGGTGGATCGTTGCAAACATTTGTACGGTCAGTGATGGCTGTTTTTTTTTTTGTTCTTTCTGGTCTGTTATAACTTTTTAGTGTACCGAGGTGCAAAAAGGTGAGTCATGGAAAAAATCCGTTGCGAAACGAGACGGGGACTGATGAACTTTATGACACTGAAGTTCGCAACGTTGGAATCCAACGAAAAATACTTTTTCCCTTAATATTTTGTTGAATTTCAAAAGACAAGCCAATTTTCGTATCAATTTTGTGTTTGAATCCTGAAAAGCGATCGTTTCATCGTCCTGATTCAATATCGAATAAAAATCATGAGTTTTCTTCAAGAAAAAACAGAATTTCGTTGCATTCCCACCAAAAATCCTCTTCCGATGGGTCCAGAGAGAACACAGAACACTTTGATGGAGGCTGAGCGGGGCAAAAGGAAAGAGCGAGCATAATGTCATCAAAAATTTCATTAATAACGCTTTTGGCTTCAATTTCCAGAATCTGGACAAGACTCCGATGGCCGGCTTGAGTTGGTATCGTCATTTTTAGAAGTATTGTTCAGGATTCAAGACTCTGAAGTTTGCAACGTTGAGATTTAACGAAAAACATTTTTTCTATTGATTAGTTATTGAATTTTGAAAATCCCGGCGAGTTTTCGAGTTTTTTGGTCGCTAGAGAGAATCGTTTTATTGGCCGGACCCGATATTGAATAATAATAATTGGCTCTGCTGAAGAAATAACAGAATTCCGTTGCATTCCAACGATGCAAACTTCAGGATCATCAGAATTCAATAAAAGTTGGTATTGTTCTAGATTGTGATGAGAACTTCATGATAAGATCTTCATTAGTTCATTCATTGTATTCTATAGTGAATTCTTATCAAATCTTTGGAGAAATCACAGTTTTTATTGAAAGAATAATGAACTGTATGAGATCGATGTTAAATTCATGAAACTACCAATTCGAATATCTTTTTTTTCTGGTTCTCTGTAGCTTTTTAAAAATCTGACTGCGGATCATATTTTCATCATAATCTACTGCGGAACCAAATTTCATAGAATTCTGAACGGTAATTCCAAAACCGACAGGCCTAATGATCCTGAAATTCTGCCATTCCTTCAGCAGAGCTCATAATAAATATTCAATATTTGCTCCGGCCGAAAAAACGATTCTCTCTTGTGACCAAAAAACCCAATTGACGCGAAAAAATTGCCATAATTTTCAAAATTCAATAAATACCAATAGAAAAAATATTTTTCATTAAATCTCAACGTTGCAAACTTCAGAGTCATCAGAACTATAGCTAAACGAAAAAGACTATAGCAGTTTTATTTGTGCGTGGAATGCCGCGATCTTTCGTACTCATGGGGGAACAGGCGAAGACACACGCGGAATCCGCCTGCTGGAAAAGTGAGTAAAAGGAAAGGACGATGGGGGGGAGCTGCCGGAAGGGAAGATCCCATGGTGGTATGGCACACTGGTGAGGTGTTGGACGTACACGATCCTTGAGAGCTGAGCGGTAACCACACTTTATGACCCACCCGGACGAAATTAGCTATCCTGACTGTCTGCTGTTGGTGCCGTGGTGACTGTGCCAGCAAAGACTACGTACCCTTTCCATGTGTTCGCACGAGCGAGTTCCTCTTGGCACACCCGGTGCTCGGAGAAGGGTGCGTACATGTGTATCTTGACAGACCGCGTGGCACGAGTGTTGCTTTTGCCATAGTGTAGCTATGGAGGTTTTCCAGCGGCCGTTTTCCTCGAGGTTGCCAGCACGTGATGCGCTGTCAGGCATAGCCAGCGCACGCCAAACGACCCTGCGGTCTATACATTTGTATAGTTTGGCTCTATCCTCGTTTCTCTTCTCTCTCCCTTAGCACGCGCGAACCCCGTTGATGGCATGAGACGGTACGGGATGCAAAATTACTAGGATTTGCGCGTAGATTTACATATCGATTTTCTTTGCGGAATGGCGACGTGTGGCGCGAAGCGGGCTTACAATTCCCCTTCATTTTATGCCGCTCGTAAAATTACCACAAAAAACAACGCACGGCTTTATTTTTTTAGGCATGACATCACCTTCGTAGATCCGCAGAGACGCGATATTCTATGATACTTTTTACAACTTCAATTCTATTCCATCGAATCGTAACCGGATATCGTTACTTTCTGAAGAGTCTACGTTTCCAGAATTTTAGAAGCAGACATGACGCAAAAAAAAAAGATTACGTGGAACGTTGAATCAAATCACTAGCGACAAATCGAACATAAGTGCAACAACGCGACGTGATTGTCGGAAAAAAAAATTAGAACCTCTTTGCGTATATACAAACTGGAATTTCGTGAACAATGTAGAAGGAAAAGATTGGGGATGAGAAAAGAATGAGGGCATGGAGGAAATAAACGAGGGAGGAGCTTGGCCTTTCGAAAGTCACGCGACATTTGCCTCGAACGGGCTTCATCGGTTCGATAATAGGATCAACGATGAGGTCCGTGGAAAACACCGATAGCAGATACAACGAAAGGCAGAAACGCGCCCTTTACAGGACGTGTAGGGTGATGGGCAACTTTGTTTCCCTCTCTCTTCGCCTCAACCTCTGAGATTACTCGTTTTTGCTGAAGGCATAAGAGAGATTAAAAAAGGATCCGATAACCTTAGTGCTGTCTTGGAGGCACGTGGTAAATTAAAGAAAAATCAAAAAATCGGTTTGTCGTCCTGATACTATTTTGTCCACAACATCCAATGCATGCGACATCAATGAATACTGGCCGAGCCGTTTGTCACGTGGATGAGGCTCGTTCAAGAGCGAGGATTGCGCCAAAAGAATTTGTGACGCGCTCGTATGGCCTCGAATAAATCGTCTTGGCATACGGGGTCAAGGCTCACACCGGGTGGCTGGTACACGAACAAAGGCGCAGTCTCGCCATTTCCATATATACCACGCAGCTCGCAACATGTTAACCTCTGACGCAGTTATAACTCAGCCACTTTCAGCTGAAGTCGACTTCTCATCGTGTATACATGTTTATCGTTGCAGTATCTTCAATAATTACTTGCACCGTTCTTTATCAAGAGTCACCTTCGTCAACCGCTTGGCAATTGCACGCCACATTTGCTTGACGATTCGCATCGAGACTTCGTTAAATCTCGCCCGAACTTTAATAAATTTGATTATTTTCACAAATGTGTACGTTTGAACGTGACGGTCAATGGGAAACCATGACCATCCTTAAAATTGCATGGTCATCGTGATTTTGTCCTAGTGCCTCAATGTTCGAACATTTCTACGGAACTTGCCACGTCTGCACACAATCTAATGATCCTGAAGTTTGCATCGTTGGAATGCAACGAAATTCTGTTATTGCTCCAGCAGAGCCAATAATTATTATTGAATATTTGGTCCGGCCCATAAAACGATTCTCTCTTGCGACCAAGAAACTCAATCGACTTGAAAAATTGCCACGATTTTCAAAATTCAATAGAAATAATGTTTTTCGTTGAATCTCAACGTTGCAAACTTCAGAGTCATCACAATCTAGCGTGGCTTAATAGATTTTCTAGGAGATCGTTAGACGGAATCTTCATTAAAGATGGATACAAAGCCGCTCCATTGAAATCAAGGTGTAAGTTAGTTATTGTATGTAATTATCGCTTCGAGTGGAAGGTGGAGGGAACCCAATCAAAGAAAAAGAACGCCAATGAATCATTTGGAGCAGGGAAGCGAGTTACCGTTTAACGAAGAGACCTCTTACAATGTCGGAGAGAAGTACTAGTAGCACTGAATTTTATGTGCTGGTGCTGTTGAAGGATCCTAGCAGTCTAGTGGCAGGGCATATATACATGAATGTAGAGCCTCAAGCTCCTCGAGTTGAGGGTTGTGCTGCCTCAGATCCACGAAACTCCACCCTCGTCGTTCTTCGTTGGCATTATCTTTGTCCTCCTCTTTCTATCACGTCTCTCAGACCTTTCTCCATGACTCTCTCACTCCGAATTCTACGATATTACCCTCGCTCGCCATCGCCCTGGTTCAACGCGAAGGACGCGTTGCCCGTAACAACTGCCAATCTTGCTAGGGCTAAATCCGCTCCTCGCGCGCCTGAGAATTCGCGATAATTTGCACGAGAGTTCCGAGCACGCTGACAGGAGAGGGTTAGTGTACCAAGCCAAAGAGTACAATTTGAGTTCTTGGCTTTCATTTCGTCAGCACGATTAAACAGTTGAATTAATTGGCGGACAATCTCGCTGCTATCTGAGCCGCGTTGCTTGTTCCACATTGATTCTCATTTTTTTCCGATTCTCCGAAGCTCCAAGAGCTTTTCGCAAGTCCGTTCATTTTAGCCTCCAAGAACTTTCTGCCTGATCAACAAAATGGTTTCTTCACTTTTATGCACGTGCTCCGAATAATTAATCAACAAGATAGATAGAAGACAAATATGGTTGCATTTCGAGGTCAACGCGAAGCTGCAAACGAGACTGAGCGATTCCGATGAAAAATCACCTACAGACGAAACAGAAAGGAGAGGAAATAGCATGAGACTCAGCGGGCGGATTATTACATCAAGAACCATGAAAGAACGGAAAAGAGGATCACCTTGCCATCTCACCTCATTCACCCCCCTACCATTGCGAGGCTACGTCGTCGGCGCAACTCAAAGAATAACAATTTGTTGAATTAGAGGCATCAAAGGAGGTAATTCTTTTCACCGAGTATATATAGAAACACACAGAGCAAGGAAATTTCAAAGAAAAAGCCCAAGGAAAAAACGTGCAATAAAACGCTGTGTAGAACATTTTTCCAAACGTCTTTCAAGTCTCAGAGAGTAACGGGACCGAAGCAGAGATGAGGGATGCTGGAGGGATCTAAAAATCTAGATAGAATGATGAGAGGTCGAGAAAACGAACAAGTCGACGATGTCAGACACGCTGCCAAGGTAAAATGACGAAACCTGAAAAGAAAAATCAAGCAAATACCTGCATCCAACGTGTCATCGTTTCGGTTCATAATGTACGATGTTCCCATGCATTTCTCTCCAGTTCTCTTTCCACATTTTTAACCAAGCCTTTGACACTTTTGCCCATTAAGTTGAGAGTTCCACACACAACATCAAAGGCAGAAACCAACAAAGTTGCAACAGCAATGGTGGTTGTTGCTCTTTATTTATATTTCCTGTTGCTTTGTCACTCTCGCATTTCTTCACGGAAGCAGAATCCAGTGGTAAACTCAGAAAACAACAGGATCGTTTTCAATGTGCTAATGAACGTTTGTCTTTGGCAGCAGGAAATATTGTTCAATTTTTCCGACACTTTAACATAAACTTTGCCTTTTCGAATAAAAGAAATGGCTTTCCGGTTAATTATGGCAGATTACTAGAAAGTTTTCAGGCGACGAACAGTTTTTTTTTTCTTTATCACTGAAAATTCGAGTGAAATTTTGATTGAAACACAAGGTTTCACTTTAAACATTCGCCATTCAGTAAAAACTCGAAATTTTCAGTAACTCCTCGCCCAAGCCGGGCCCAATGTGATGACCTAAAGATCCCCGTTTATTTTTTTAACCCCTTAATCAATCGAGAGCGAAGATGGAAATTATTTTAAGGTCACATACTCGTTTCGAATCCAAGTTTTTGGACGTTTCTGGCGATATCTGCGAATGCATCTTCACAGGGAAGAGACATCTCTGGATCAGGGTGGTACAGATTTCGCGATGTCGCTTTTAGCGAGTATACAGAACGGGGAAGCTCTGCGATGTTTATCTGAGTACTTTTGACTGAAGGGCCTATCAGATGGTTGCGAGTCGGCCGCAGAGTTGCACAGGAAACGGAGAGCAAACTCGGGCGGTAATTAAAATACAATTAAGGAAGGAAATCTCGAGAAGAGACAAAGATTCATCTCTCCTTGGCATTTATTGCAAACCTCTGGGTAGACATCAAAGTAATTTCGTTTTTCGTTGTTTTTCGCAGAGCCACCGCAGCTGCTAACTTTCATTACTCGTAATTAGCGGTGCCTTATTTTTTCAACGTGTATAATTGTAAGTCATAAAAAAAGATACTGGCATCTCGAGCAAGTGTTGTTGCTGTTTCCTGCTTAGCATTGAAGGCATCAGACTTTTTTCTCCGGTTTGGCAGGTGCTCCAACATCTGTCGGTGCGTTCGCTCGTGGAGCCTGAAGGGTTTTTTTAAATCTGCGAATTTCTCGATTCACCTGGATGTTTGTGTGGGGGGAAGGGTCGAGGGTTGGCCGCCGCATCAGCTCCGGAAGTGTCGGCCGAGAGAAGCGCGAGGGACGAAAGGCAAACAGGAAAAGAAAAAGAAATTCGCGGGCGTGAGGAGAATTTGAAAAAAAAAAAAAGATCGAAAAGACAATGAACCAAACTTCCGGTACAGGTGTTCCCAAATTTTCAAATGTACGACCTTGAAAAGTGTGAAGAAATCAACAAAAGTTTGTCAAAAGCTTCGAAATTAACACGCTGGTGACTCGTGGTCAGAATTTTATGAAAATGAAATATGAAATTTTTAAAAGGCTCCATTTTTTTCATACGATACATTTTTTTCAACCTTCACGTATCTTTGAACTTAAAAATAGAGAGACAGATAAAAACTGGATAACTGGCAAAGCAATTCTTAATGAGCGAGCATCAGAGGCTGAATGTATAGAGCATTATCATCAAGGGAGGAAAAATCTTTTGGGAGGACGCGTGCCGGCTCGTTAACCATAAGAGCTCTCGCTATTTTCCCTCTCGGAGCCAGCAGCGCGCACAATTTTCGGCGACAATAATTATCTTGTTTTCGAAGCAAACGAAGCGTGGTGTTCACTTTCGATGCACAGCGCATCGCTACGCTCGTCTGTTTCTTCTTGCCAACCCTGGCACTAAATCTCGCTTTATCCACGTTTGTTTACCCTCCAATCCCCAATACTGTGGGAATCCCACCGCATTGGCAGCTTTTAACGAATATCGTTCGCTTCAATAGCGGAATCTGCTGATCAAGATCGTATACACTCTGAGAGATTGACGGATTTCCTCTATTTTCATAACGTTCAGTGTTGGAAAGTTTACGAGAAAAAACAAAAAAAAAATGAGCGAGCAATTAAAATGCGTCGAGCGGTTATTTTGAGGAAAAAAGCCGAATTTTCCCGACAAGTTATCGTCGACATTTATTCAAACGAATACGCAATTAAATGTCTCCTGTATAACAAAGTGTACGTGCGAAAGTTAATAGTATTTCGCAGGGTGCTCGTTGTCCCGTAAAAAAGGCAAAAATTAATAGGGTGTCCATGTGCACTTTGCTAACGGTTGGCACACACGAGTGCAGCCCCATAGGTTCATTGTGCTCTGTGAAACGTAGTGGCGCACGCAGTGCTTACAAAGTGGGAGAGATCGGTGACGAGGACGAGGTACTTAAGGGCAGGGTGCACTTCCGAGTGCAATATGCGCGCGTGGTATGGCTTTTTTTTTTTTAAATGCCGCTCGCAATATGGAACTTTGAGCACAATATAGTCTGAATACAAAATACACACGAGGGGTAGGGCGAGAGACATTGTGCGAAGGGTAGTCGAGGGCCCGCCCCACTCGTGACGAGCAAACGTTGTCGTTAGTATAAGACGCCGCCGCTCTAATACACTTCCTGGGGAACAAAACTCCCCAAGTCCCACCCTGTCGGTTTCTTTCGTCTCTCTCATTGATATCAAGGCCGACAGACAAATGTGACCTCAACGCAAACGGAGCTTATAACATGGAGTGTGCCCAATCGACGTGCTGAAAGATCACGCGATCGATACACGTCCCCAGGCAGGATTCTTTTATCGCGAGTCAAGCAAACACACTCATCACGCGCTTAATTTCGTCAAGAACATTCGAGAGGGGCTTCGCGTTAACGACTCGCCTATTCTATGATTTCCGTATCGTTTGATGCGTACGTGTTTGATGTAGAAGAGAAAAAAGAATGAGACCGAAAAACTATATCGCGAATTATTAGTCACGCGTGCGATTTCCCGATAAAAAAAAGGCCGCGAATCGAGGAATGGAAGGAAGCGAGTTAAGAGGCTCGTACAAAACGAATGAAATGCCAGAAAAATATAGAGATATATGAAAAGCATATATGGATGGAGTTTGATATAGAAAGAGGCACGAGGGCTCGTACGAGACGTCGCATCCCAGCATCGCTCTTAAGATACGGTGAGGAGGTAACCAAGGGAATGGGGTTTGTGCGCTCTTACCACCGCGGTACATTGCTTCTCTGCTTCAGCTTCCGCCACAAGAGTTGAGCAAGGCAACAGAAAGAGAGGCAAACTCGAGAGCTTGAGATCGAGGTGGGAGAGACAGAACGCAACAGGTTGCAAGTAGAATGCACGACACTGTTACGAGTCGCGTGAATACGTGTGTGTATTATGTGTGTGTGAGAAGCAAAAAAGATGAAGAATAGTTAGAAGATCGTGAGCCTCTGCCAGTGCACTCTTTCTTGCATCGCGGAAGGCTTGACGCGTTCACCTTGGTGCACGACAGACAAACGTATTTTTAGAGTTATTAATTGCACTTGGTCAATATCTTGCGTTCAACACACAAATCGCTTCTGATTTCAGAGGCTGTGGCCAATTTTAACGTGAGCCCAAAAATGGTCCCAGTATTTCTGGTCATCGCATTTTGATGCAATGATGTTTTTTTTAGTATTTGGGAAGAGAAAACAAAACTAGTGTCTGCATTGCTTAGCCAGGACGATATCGCGATCGTCATTTTCTTGGCATTTCGTCTGATATTCTTGCAAGGAACAGAGACATTTCGTAAGATAAAAAATAAGAAATAGAGCTAAAATTTATGAAAACTCTTTTTAATAATAGCCGAAGGTATATACAGCGCGTCTCGAACGAGCAATTCCGTGGTATTTGCCACTGTGGCTTGCTCCGTCTGTTCTCGAAGCAAATTGTCAGACGGTGCTCCTAAGTGTCCTCTCTCGTTATCAAGAATGTAAAGAGAAGAATAGACGGACAAAGAAACAAAGAATGAGAGAGAGAGAGAAAGGAGCAGGATGGCAAAGATGAGAGAAATGAAGGAGACGAGGTGGAGCGCCCTTTAGCTTCCAAATGTTAACGACGATACGTAGCTGAGGAAGAAAGAAGATTGGAGGAGGGAGGGGGAGCGGAAGAGAGAAAGAAAAGCTTTTGGTGGAGAGGCAGGCAAAAGCGGCTTTTCTCATCTCGCAGTAATGGCCGTGATGAGAATACGCTCTAAGACTCGATGGAAACTAGCTTTTTCTCCTGCGTCCTATATATTCGGTATACAAAGAACCAAATGAAGAATATAGAAAACCAATGGAATGATAATAATAATAATGGTCATAAAAATAAAAAAACGAAGAGAGCCCATGAAAAACTACGGTCGAAAGATTTTTTATAAATGTATTGACGCATAGTAGGGGAACATGGGGCAAAACAGACACTTAAGGAACTAAGACATATTTGTCGATAAACGCACGGTCTTCCTACTTTATTTGAGTCCCAAAACTAATTCCCGTTGCTAATTTTTCGAATTTCCAAAAAAAAAAAATTCGGGGCAAAACGGGCACAGTCTCTGAGAGCGAAAAAAAGTTATAAATAAACATTTTCCGCAATACAACCGTTGCAAGCGACTGCTTACGGATGGAATGCGAGCTCTGTTATGCGAGAAAGAAAATAGGACCCCCTTCGGCCCATTTATTGAATGTTCCAGAGGAAAAAATGGAGTCAAGTCGCAGATTGCTTCTAAACCCATTTTTTGGTGACATGCAAAAAAAGAACTTTGAGTTCACTGCGGCAGCATATAAATGGTGTTTAAACTATCTGTAGGTAGTGAAACAAATTCCCGTTTCCTGTATCCCAGATTTCGTGAAAAAAAATTTGTGGGGCAAAACCAACTCAGCATCTGAGAGGCACAAAAAATCCGAAAATTATATTTTTTCGCGATATAGACGTTGGAAGCGACCGCTTTCGAACGGAATGCGATCTCTGCCATGTGAAATAAGCGATAGGACCTCCTCGGGCCCATTAATTGGATATACGAGAGGAAAAAATGGGTTCAAGTCGCCAATTTTTTCATTTATTTTGTATGGCATGCAATAAGTGAACTTTGAGTTCACTGCGGCAGCATATAAATGGTGTTTGAACTCTCTGTAGGTAGTGAAACAAATTCCCGTCCCCTGTATTCCCGATTTCGTGAAAAAAAATTTGTGGGGCAAAACGAACTCAGCGTCTGAGAGGCACAAAAAATCCGAAAATTACATTTTTTCGCGATATAGACGTTGGAAGCGACTGCTTCCGAACGGAATGCGAGCTCTGCCATGTGAAGTAAGCGATAGGGCCTCCTCGGGCCGATCGAACCCAAAAATCCATCAGCAACCATTCAAGAAACCATATCCCCTAAACTCGCATTTTTCCATCCAAATTCTGCCCATTTTGTGATTTGGAGAAAAGAAAATGTCTTTTCCGGCCCAGAATTCACGAACCCAAGCTCCCTGTGAGTTCTAAAAGATAATTTGGACCCAGAAAAAATAAATAAATGCAATTTCCGATTTTCATATTATACTTTGCCCCACACGTTTATTTTGGCTCAAAGTTCTCCGATTGGGTCTTTTTAGGGTGAAAATATAATTTTGAGCCTCCAAAAAAATGAATGGATTTCGAAAACTATTCGCTCCGAACCGTGTCGGTTTTGCCCCGGATTTTACGATCACGGGGCAAAACGGACACCGTGTCGGTTTTGCCCCATGTGTCCGTTTTGCCCCATGTTCCCCTAAATGAGAAATTTAGCAGTACAGAAATTTGTAACGCTCTTGCAGATTGGAGCAGCTTTCATTGAAGCCCTTGCCGTCATTTTAGAATCATTTCCGTCCTTGTCTACAATGTTAACATCATAAGGAAGAATTGAGTGTATGAAACGAGTTGAATTGAGAGATCGAGTGGAAATTTCATGACCATTAAGAAGCTGGACATTGAACAATTAACATTAATAAATTAAATGCATTCGAATCTAGTTTTATGGAATTGCTATAATTTTGCGATGAGTTTTTTTAACCTCTCAATTTTTTAAGATTTACTACATGCTGAAAGCAACACAAATAAAACGAAGTTCATTCATAAAGATTTTTTGTGGTTCTTTGAAAAATTATTCGTAACAAAATGTCAATTTTTTAATAACGAGATTCCGAATCTTAGTGGAATTTTTACTCGACCTCTTAAATACTTTATACAAAAACATTAAATAAAATTTCTGAATTTTCTCATCATTTTTCATTTCAAGCCTTAAGCTGGTGGAATTAAATGATGATGGAATTATTTAAATTTCGTATGTTCAACTATCCACGAGGTCGTGTACAAATTTCACAACGATTAATGATTTATTGAACAATTAACATTAAAAAAATTCGTACGTACTAAACGGCCTGATTCATGGCAATGATTTAAAAGAATGAAAAATCCACTGTACAAATTTTATGTGCATCTGAAGGTTCTGGTAGGTTTTGTGCGAAAAGTTCGATACGCTTCAAGTGACAAGAGAAAAGGGATAATATGGGGAAACTGAGTGCAGAGAGCGCGGAAGCTCAGAGAAATCTGAATAAAAAGAATATGGTGTAGGAAAACGAGGAGAAAGGCGAGAGTGAGGAGAGAGAAGAGGCAAGGGACGGCTTGAAAAAGAGGGTTCAAACTAACTGAGTTCATTACCATAAATACTGCTGTTGGTGGAGCTCAGTGGCATATGGACTGTGCTCTGTCTGTGCTTGGCCCCGCGGGGTTGACCTTTCGCTGCCCCTTCTACTTTTCCAGCCTCTCACATCCACCCATTTTGTCATTCTGCCTGTGTCGATTGTACGCCCATCGCCCATTCCTACGAACCGGACCACCCGTCCCTCAAAACGCGAATTAAAGCACGCTCATTTGTTGGCTTCAATATCGATGTTGCTCTCTACCGTTTGCGTATAAACACGAAGGCTTTCGCTTGGAGAAAAAAAAATCAGTCTTCACTTCGATTTTCCAGCAAAACTTTCCCCGGCGCTCCGAGTACGGCGTTTCAAAATGGATCTAATACGAGCTTTCGTTTCAACGTAAACTCTGGTATGTTAGGAAAAAATCTGCGAGAAAGAGCCGACGTGGATGAAGATCAGTGAGGGTAATATTTGTTCCTGCGTTGTGCTTATTAGATACGTTCACTACTTCCTTTTATCGTCAGCGTTTATCACGCTGATAAGCGCATTCTACATTTTTTCTCTCCTTATTCCGCCCTACGAGGCACAAACGAAATTGTGCAATGTTGGAGCGCGGTGTCTGCGTTGCTCGATAAAGAGCAAAAAGTTGCGATAACATTAGTTGATGCGAGTCTGAAATCGAGAAAGAAGGAGAGCGTTTCGAAAGAAGGAAAAGTGAATGATTCTGGGGAGAAATCGAACAGTTTTTTCATGAAATCCAGAAAATCCATCGCGTACTGAAATATTTAGAGCCTCGAAATGGTTCGTTTCGAACTCTTGCGTGGCCCATCATAAATGTGCTCATGGTGCTGATATATTATGGAGTTTTTTTCATCTAGTTTATATACTGGTGGAAGGATTTTTTAGAAGCCAGAATGTTTGGCCCTGTACCTACGGATTTAGGACTCCTTTGCGAATATGTGTATGCGATTCGCGTCCATAACAGTGCTAGACGTAATAAGGCGAAGAGGAAAATCGTGGGGGCGAGGGAGGCCGCGAGGGAAGAGAGAAAGGCATGCGGCGGGCGCCGACTAGACGGGAACGCTTCCGAATGTATGAAGTAATACATACATGTATATATATTTGTGTATATAGAGGCGATAGCCCAAGGGAGTGATAGGAGAACGATGTATGGTTATTGGCCGGCCGCGGCGGCGGCATCGATTCTCACGGCGAGGGAGCCACAGATCACCCGGAAACTAAAACTCCTTCAACCCTCTATTCTGCCCCGTACAAAACCGCCGTGTGTTTTACCATCCTACATTTTTCCACTTTTTCTGACGATCCAACCAAACCTTCCCAAAACTGTTAAATTCTTTATTAGGAAATTAACGACCTCCTTCCGCTGACAATCGAGCTCGTGTTTGGCTCGCGATACCATTTCGTACGTCTAATCACGGAAAATTATTTTAAATGAACAATGAAAATTGAATTTCGTCAAAAAACGTCGATATTTTGTAAAAATTTACGATTGGACAGACAAAAATGTACTTTTCGAAGAGACTCTAAAATATTTCTTGCTTTTCAACACACTGTAAATTCAATTTTTCCAAAAAACGTCGATATTTTGTTGAATACAGCGAACTAAATATTTTGGCATAATTTCAAAATTTTCGTTATTTCGACAATATTTTTCATTTGTAACGGAACTGTCAGCAAAATTTACGATTGGAAGGACAAAAATTCACTTTTCGAAAAGATTTTCTAGAATTTTTTTCACTGAAATGACAAAGTTTTCGTGATTTTTCGAAAAAAGGGTTTATTTGAACGTATCCAACAAAATATCGATCTATTTGAACAAAATTTCCTTTTCAGTGCAGAGTTTCCTTTCAGTTGACTCAATGTTCATAGAACGGGCTCGTCTTGGCTGCATTCTCGAATGCTGTGAAGTGTTAGGCATCCCGGGCAGTATAGATATATTACACGTGTTTGGGTAGTTGAACACTTTAGTGGGAGTTTGCGTTTTAACCAGCTGATTGGGCCGTTCCCATAGGAGTCGTTACACACACCTCCTTCTTATTTCGTTCGCCGGCTGCCTCGTATTCTTCCTCTTTTTGGATCCGTGCTCTTTCATTTTTACCAACTCGTCGGTATCCTTTTCATTCGATATTACATAACAGGAGTACCATGATATATATACATGTATGCAACGTGCTTTCTATATATATTTATATACATATATAGATCCGATAGAACGTTTCAGCCACTGGAGCTACGTGATAGAAAGAAAAATTTCTCAGTGCATAATATTCCATCGACTTTCGATAAAATATTCTTTTGTTCTTCCTCCAAATTCGTATACTCACACACAAAATTTCATTTCATTTATTTGCAAAATTCTATCAGTATGAGAAATATTCACGAAAAGCCCGATAAAATTCTACCGCAAAAATAACAGTGGAAATAAAATGGGGTGAAAATTTGACTGTACGGAAATGCAGCCAACGTTATTACAACGTTTTCGGGGACGATTACAATATCTGTGAATGTGTATGTTGGATTTTTCGACGGATTTTAATTGAGCTTGATTTGCTTCTCTTTTTCGAGATAGATCGGATAAATTTTATCTCCCGAACTATTTTTATAAACTGGAACTTCACAAAAATGTTTGAAGGCAATGGGGATAATCGATCGTTCGGTAATCAGAAAGCTTTATTCATTCTCAATGTAGAAAAACAGGCACACGCGAGCCAATCAACTTGGGGTGGACTCGCCTTTGGACTTTCCCTGTAATGATAACCCGCGTGTCCATTCCTCGAGCGGCACCACTCTCAGTGATTCAATTACCTTCGCATAGCATTGACTAATAAAAAATCTCTTGTGCAATATTCTGAGCTTGATTCATTTTTCAACGTCACAAAATTACTTTATTTAACATTCTTCAATTATTTCGTATGAAGATTCTTGATGGCAAAACTAACAATTTGTTCCTTTGAAGAAACATTTTCTGACGTTAAGAATGTCACCTATTTAAATTCGTTTCTTTTATGAGTAGCAAAAAAATGTGTTCAGGATTTTTCTTAAAAGATTTTTGCAACTTTTCGAACCAAACGTGACCGGAAATTAAATATCTCACATTCTGAAGGTCGGAACTTTTTTTCACAAGAGAAAAATGTTATTTTTGGTGTCAAGGACGTTTATACAAAATTTTCAAAGAACCTTAAATAAAGCGTTTGGTGATGGTGATGCCCATAAAAATGAAAACCATTCCGGTCGATATTTTATTGTTGGACCCGAAGTCTGTGTCGAATGTCCTAAAAAATATAATTCACTAATTTTGTATAGAGTCTTCTCGACGAGGAAAGCCCCTCCGCCCCCTCAATTTGCGTGAAAACGTGAGGCAACCATAAAAAAAGCTCGATCCAAATCTGGTGTTTTATTACATTACAATCTAACAATCTATCTTTGCATTGTTGATAAAAAAAAAGGGGCTGACATGGTTGGTTCAATCGTTATTGAGGAACGAAAAACGTCGATACGTCAGGATATATTCGTTTGAGGAACAACAACGATGGTCCCATTTTGCCTCTATCGTCCCGACAGAATGTCTCTTTTAATTAAATCGATAATACACGTGGGGAGATGCCGAAGTCTCGTCGCGATGTCGCCAGTCGACAAACATTTTTCCCACTAGCACGCACGATTTATACCGGCAGTTTTGACGTGATAATCTATAGACGTTCGGTTTCAGTTCCCAATCGACAGAACGCGTGAAGCGCAAATCGTCGATTCTCTTTCGATATACGAAAGCAAGCAGAATCAAATAATTAATCTCCATTCATTCGGCGTATTGGAGAAACGAAAGAAAACAAAGGACCACGATTTTCTATTTAAATTCGCGGTCAATTTATTGAAAATTATATAAAATTCCGTACAGCACGAAGTGTATAGAAAAAAAATCCAAAGTCTTGTTTCCATTTTCTCGTAATCGTTATTTCTCATTTCGAGTTTTCTCCGTAGCTGGTTATGGCAAAATTTTGAAAATCTACGTGATAGAGGCTGTTGAGGAAAATATTTTGCAAAATATGGATTTCACTTGTTGGAGGATTCTGATTTGCACGTAGTGAGCGAGTATATAAAAAAGGAAACAAGGGTTGGAGTGCCATTGTCGCCGGGAAAAAATACTGGATTCTATATGATCGAGTACGTGAGTGGGAAGTAGAAAACTGTGGCATGTTCCGGCCATGGGGGTAGGAAGTTGCACGACTGAATGACAAACTACACGCAGGGTGTCAAGGACTCGTTGGATTGAATATAAATGACGATTCTTAAGTCTCAAAGATTTGTTAGAATTTCGAGAGGTTTCCCGAAGCACTCAAACCGTTGGCTTCTTGGGACAGAATGAAGAAAAACGGAAGAAATCTTATCAGATTTAGCCGAATTGCGTTGACACAACGAGGCCGTAGGTTTTCGAGTCCGTCTGCGTTGACAATGGCACAGAGACTAAATATTTCTATCATTCGTGGACAGCTAACGGTAAATAGTAAAAATCCCGTGAAGTTGGAGGCAACAACGCAGGATTACGATAGGATTTATTCCAGGCTTTTGACGATATTCCCTCGCTTTTTTATTTTTTCTCTCCTCTTCACGCGTTCATCGCTTTTTTATTCCCTCAAGGATTTACTATGCCAATCTGGAGTGCCCGATGTGTACAATTCCATATTTTGTATTTTTATCGTATGAAGACGACTCATACTTTACCGGGAATGAGAGAAGAACAGAAACGTGTGTATACAGCTATAGAGAAATCGAATCATGCGGCCAATCGCTGCATTCGGAATTGGACGTATGGACATTGGCACTGATGCACTGACAATGAGAAGAATTTTGTGGAATACGTTCGACTAAACATTTTTTTTGAAAAATCACAAAAATGCTCGAAAAGTAAATTTTTGTCATTCCAATCGTAAATTTTGCGGACAGTTCCATCAGAAATGAAAAATATTGTCAAAATTACGAAAATTTTGATATTATCCAAAAAAATATTTAGTTCGCCGTGTCGAAACGAAATTTCGACGTTTTTTTTTTTTTATCAAATTCGATTTCCAGGGTGGCAGTGTGAATATATCAGGTTGTGTGTACAAGCTTTCGCAATCTAATCCACCTTCTGGTACTGGCCAAAGAGATTTGCGACCCCTTCCATATAAATATGTTTCCGAATCTTCTCCTTTCTCCGGCGCTCCCTTTGCAAGCAACATTTATTCATCCCTCTAGTCTCCAGCCCTTGCAGGACTTATTGATACTTTTATTTCATCTTCAACGACAGATAATTATTTTCTTCCTTTCGATGGCAACGTTCCCTGGTTTTCTTTATTTTTCATATCGTCGTCCTTCGAGCTTTTTATGCTGACTCCGTCAGTGTTTATAACGACGCCGGATAATGAGATTCATTCGACCAATCAGTATCGATATTGGCTGAAACTTTTAATTACAAATGTTGGGCAATGACTATAAATGCAAAACCAGTCCCTGCTTCTTCTGGTATTGACCCAGAGTCTTTCCAGTAACTGTCGCATAATCAATGGCGAGGGATGGATCGATGTACAGGAAGAAAAAAATGAGGGAAGACAAAAAAAAACTAGAAATATTTCCTCTTGTGACAGAAATGAATTCCTCGCGTGGCCACTGGCACTCTGACTTTGTATAAAAACCATCACACCATTCTGACAATTTGTGTATTTTGACCCGAACAGTCTGGTACGTAAGAAAAGGTTCAAGTTAAATTTGCCCTTTTGTGTGATTGTTACGAATATTTGACTTGCAAATTTGGACCTATGAGTGAATAGTGTTTCCGGTTGAGTGCCGGAATTATTTTTATTACTCTTGTAAACAGAAAAATCACGTCATTAGGGAGTTTATGTAGAAAAATCGCAATGTTGTGAAATTTATCAAACTTGGTGATAACGCTCCTAAACTTCAAGTGCGAAACGACAATTTGTTTTCTAGTTATCGAGGAATTCAGCATTGAAGCAAGATTCTTATGCCCATACATGAAAACACTATGCTTGTAAGTGCGAATTTGAATGTTTTATAAATCGCGAGAACTGGTTGTAAGAAAAATCTGAAAAAATTGAATTTTCAATGACTCTGAAGTTTGCAACGTTGAGATTCAACGAAAAACATTTTTTCTATTGATTATTTATTGAATTTTGAAAATCGTGGCAACTTTTCGAGTCGATTGAGTTTTATTGGCCGGACAAAATATTCAGTAATAATTATTGGCTCCGCTGAAGAAATAACAGAATTTCGTTGCATTCCAACGATGCAAACTTCAGGATCATGAATTTTCTAATGCAAAAAAAAAATGTTGACGAAGTTTTATCAAATTCATCAATTAAAAACATTGTAGAAATTTTGTGTTTTTAACATGGCAACATTGTATCGCAGGTACCGAAACGCCTCAAGGCGACGATCTCCTTAGCCGATTCCGCGATAATGATTATACGAAATACAAATATCTATGAAGAATTTTTTGTATATAGTGGATCGCTGTGGTTTAAAAAGGAGACAATAACGTACAAACATCCTGGTATCGGTTCAGAATGTCATTGCAAGAGTGAAATTTATCGGCAGGCCATGGCCTCGATGTGCAAGGAAGCATGGGCACCCAAAATAAACAATATCTTTTCAATATCCTTCGGGATCGCGTGGCAATGGATTTGTAATAAAACCTGAAGCCGAGATCTCAATTATTAGTTTCATTTCTTTTCCTGGATATCATTCTCATTACTTGTACCGCCCACGTGTTACGACGAGCAAAATACTCGAGCAAAACCTTTTTCTCGTTACTAGACACAGCCAGACTTTCTTTTATTTCCTGCAGACCATTTGCGAAGATGATTTATTTCTGACGTTGTTATTTTCATCCAAGAGGATCAGCTTGGCTTCGATATTCCTCCGATTTCGAACCTCGAGATGCGACAGACATTAATGAGACGAAAAAGTGTGAAAAAAATCCTCATCATCTCAATGTCGGTGACGAAACGTTTTCCTTACAATTCAGAGACTATTGCAAGAAAAGCGTGAAAAACGGTGGCAGTTCTTCTTTTCGTCTCCGAAGAATCTACTGCACGTCCGCATTCGTTAAGCTCATCCTAAACACAATCAATGGACACTGCTTGAAACTTATGGAAACCGTTAAAATAGTAAGTGCACAAATTTCCTCGTTGCATCTGCGTAGCTCAACTCAATTTCAAACCGAGTTATCCGATGTAAGCAAAATAAACTGGAATCTTATTGCCTGAAAACTCTCGGTCTATAGAATTCTAAGAAACTTGAGTAATTACAACAAAGTTTACATCCACCACATACCCGTTTAACGAATTGAGATAACCCAAATTTTCCGGAGTAATTGATGCTCAAACTTAAGGTATTGCTATCACAAACCGAATTTATTTAGAGGGTCATTTTAATATTTCGTACAAACGTTCCTGGCATCAAAACCGCATCAAGATTCTTCCATGAGGAACAATGACGTTTAGAATTAGACACATTTGCAATTACCAATTTTTAATTTTGGCCATCTAAACGAGTGAAGTCTGGTTGAGTTAAAAAATGGCAAAAAAAAAAAATTTTTAGGGTCTTTTTTGCAGGTTGCCAGAAAGGCCATGAGCAGTAATTTTTTAAGAAACATCCTAAACGCATTTTCTTGCAACTCGTTAACGAAACGAGGATGCGGAATGTGCACACGTTTAAATGGGAAAATTTTAAAATTTATGATGGTAATTCCACTTCATTTGTTTCCATTGAAATTATCCCCATTACGGAAGGGGAAGGGATTGAATTTTTCGAAGAAATTCTAAACTATCGATTATCGATTTTCATTGTCTTGGGTACGGTAAACAAAAGATGCACTTGAAGGAGGGCGAAACGATTGGGTTCCTGAAGAGAATTCAGTGGAAAAGAACGAAGGGCGCGAAAGAGAGTCAATTCCGAGGAGTTTGGGGTATAAAGAGAGAGAGAGGGAGAGCATTGCAGCAGAGCTAGGTGCACACAGTGTCATGACGGTCCCTTCGCGAAAGGGTGTACAAGGGAGTATAGCCGTCAGCGAGGGAACCGAAGAAGAGAGTACAAGACAGAGAAAGGGATGTGTTACTGCAAGAGCAGAGGCTTGTGGGTGGTGGGTGGCCGAGGCGGCAGCAGGAACGGCGTCGAGCGAGCGGGGGGGAGGGTCGGAGTGGTGGGCAATAGTCGGAGTGGCGCCGCGACTCTCGTGACGTCTGTCGGCGCGTCGGCCAATCAATAGCATCCCCATGGCAACCACAGATAACATCGGACACACACCGGTGCCACACGGTCGTGCCATCGACTTGTGTGTGCCTTTTCTATTCGGCGCGCCTAAAAGTGTGCGAATTCGAGGAAATAAATAAATATATACGTATCCACGAATACACGCATTTGAACGTGCGTTTACACTCTTTGAGGTTTGTTTCCCGTAACTGCAATACAAAGTGTATCGCCATCGAGCTGCGTGCAGTCAAGATGTCTTAAAGTATCAAGGATGTTGAGTCCCAAATTGCAAATGATCAGAAGATTCGGGAATTTGGTATGTTTTCGTATGGAGTATTCAAGAGATCGTGTCAAAATTACGGAGCTCGTTATCGAACAATTAACATAAATTAATTAAATGTAGTCAAATTCAGTCATAATTTTTTTTTTATCTCTCAATTTTTTAATATCCACAATATACTGAAAGCAACGGAAACGAAACGAAGTTTATTGACAAATATTTTGAGATTTAAAGAATCGTTCTTAATAAAATGTTAATTTTTCCTAATCGTCGTGAAATTTTAACACGACCTCTTAAACGCTTCATACAAAAACATGATGATAGAATTCTTAAAATTTGATGTCTTTTTACTTTCATGAAGATTAAGGAGCTCTTCATTGGACAATTAACATTAACAAATTTCATAGGTACTCAACATGCTTAAAAGTACCAAGGCACGGAGACACGAGAGGGAAAGAATGAAACGATATACGGGAGGAACGATTATGCGATCGGGATACTTGAAAAAAACAAGAGGTTTCTTCAAATTTATAGAAGCAGGAGGTGTAAAGACGGAATGAGATGAAGCATGATAAGCACACAGTGTACCCGAGGCTTATCTGTGTATAAAAATTGGATTTGAAGAATGAGAGGGCGAGCCAGAGAGTCTTAACGATTCTTAATGCATGGGGATATTCGTGAAAGGGCGTGAGAGTGACATGAAATAAGACAGGCCGAAAGTTAAATGAATGTCTAGTCGCGACGAGGCGAGAATGGCCGATCAACGCTCGGGAATACAAAGTAGCTCTGGAGATTGGATTTGGAGACGTCCCGCTTTTGCTCGCGCACCTCTCCTCGTTTTGCACTTCTCACACGTCGTCTTTGTCGGCGACTCTGCGCCTCCAGCATTCAATACTAGAAAGAGAGAATGCCAAAAAGGGATAGATAGATCGATCGCAAGCCCAACTTTCCAACACGTTTTTCCCTCGACGATTTTTCCACATCGCTCTTCTCTCTTGTTTGTCCTATTCCTCTTTTTCCCTCTCGCCACTACCGGAGACTCCTGGGAGTTGCTGCACTGCCGATCATGATTCCGGACGTGACTCTGGCCAACTCCTCTCTCCTATATATTGAAAATCCGTGCCCGAGACCCCATCCGCAGTGTGCCAAATAGTGAATTTACTTTTTTTATAACCATTTTCTTTTTCAGATTTTTTACTCCACTGCCGTCGCCCTCAACGCGGCAACGATTCGTATTAAATTCCGATCTCGTATTTTATCTCACTTTTTCCTTTTTTTTATATATCTACACATATCGGAGTTCACTTATTCTGCTGCATACAGAGACTGCATATCGGTCAGGGATTTCCACTCTCATAGCACACAGAGAAAAGTCTCGATATGGATAGAAATGATTGTTCGCTTTTCGCATCATTTTAATGAACGATGCGACACAATTATTTAGTCGAATTTTCATTCACAGCATAAAAATAAAAACGTCACTTTATTTTTGCCAAAAATGCTCGATAAGATCGCTCAGTGCGAGATTCGTTGAATTCTCGTTATTTTCGTGTGCGGGCCACGTACGTTTAAATAAATGGATATTTAATGCAATGTTTCCCTTTTCCAGAATGCTCATTATATAACAAATGACTAAACTTTACGAGGCCTCGCGAGCGGACAAGGAAGGCTCGTGGAAAACTCGTGCTCACACAAATAAAAGCTGTTGGCACGATTTCATGTTTTTCTTCATTTTTACCATCAGGCGAAACACCCAATTACTCGGTACAAAAGGTGCAATTACGTTATTGACTATCCTTTCATACCAAGTAACAATGTGACCCTTTAACACGGGACATATTGTGCGAATTAACGCTTTCGTTGTGAGGAGGTCAAAATCGATGAATCCGTTTTACAGTATCGTCTCGTGAGAGTTACAAAAGTCTGCAGAAAACGTCTTTCGAGTGAAATATCTTTTCAATTCGGACAGAATTTATAATTGTAACAGTTGCTAACTGTTTCCAGTCATAGTATCATTTTACTTTGAAACTTTGGTCTTCTCATAGACAAAGTTTCGTAATATCAGGATACAATTCTCAGGAAAGCAACCTGCCGACCGAGTTTAATGAAACTTGCTTCAGCAATTAGAAGAAAAGAATTTACCACAGGTTATCACTTTTCACTCGACTTTTCATGCTGTGCAACGGGATGTTTCACTTTTACGAATTTCCGAGAATAAAATTTGACCATTATCCGGCTGAACTTTGAATTATTTTGTTGGTTAATAATTGTATGAATAATAATCGATTTTCAAAGCTTTATTGCTCGAGCGAGCTGACGCAATGTCAAAGGCACTCGATACGGAATAAGATTTGGCAAATATTTGAACTATTTTGATTGGCAGCACAAAGTAAAGGTAAAAAAAAAACAACAATAACGAAAAGTTTTCATTTTTCTGACAACAAAGCTTCCGGTACGTGGCAGCAAAACAATATACGAAAGGTCAAACGAAACAGTCCAGTGTAGGGATCCATGGATGCTTTATATGTTTTTTTATGGACGTATATGTGGACGAATGGCGTATGTACATACGTGGATGTAATATATGGAGACGAAAGCAACGAGCGTCGCGGCGCCATTGCGGCTGCACCCCCATTCCCACGAGCTCGCGTCACAAAAGCCGATCAGCTGGTATTCGCCCGGCTTCTAGGGAATATAAACCTTCCTCCGCGAGCTTCACCGAGTGCTAATACCTGGACTATGTCCAACCAGGTTATCCCTTCTGTCCTGTATATTCACTCGTTTCCACTGTCCAACTTCCTTTCCACGCTACGTAATCATCCTCGTCCTTAAGGTATTACTATCACGAAACGACTTCTTATTTAGGGTTCTTTTCAAATCCGTATAAATGCGTTCTTGGCACCAAAACTAAAAGTTTTCTCCTATGCCAAAGAAAATTTTCCAGTCGTTTACAATTTGGGACATTCAATTCCCAATTTTTTAGTTTTCCCCATGTAAACGCGTGTAAATTAAGCCCACGATTCGTTCAAAATGTTGCGACAAAAATGTATTTTGGATTTTTCTTGCAGAAAAGCCAGGAAAGCTACGATTCGAAACTTATAAAGAAAAATCCTAAACACGCATTGTTTTCGCGACTCATAAACGAATCTGGACTTCAATTTATTTTCGTTGAGATCGGAAAAGTGAAAAATTGGAAATTAAATATCTCAAATTCTTAACGACAGAGAATTTTTCTCCATAGGAGAAAATTGTCAGTTTTGGTTTCAAGAATGTTCATACAAAATTATTGAAGGATCTTAAATCACGTGATTTTAGGATGATTATACGTCAATATTTGTTTCTCGCTCGATTTTTAAATATTTTTCATCGCCTGCGAATATTCCAAACGATAATTCAGTCAATTGCTGTTTGTTAATCCGTTTACAGGACGAACGCCCAAAAATATTCTGTAAAGACAACGGATTTGACGAGTTTTTAAAGTTTTTGGAAGGAATTCTTTGGCTGGAAAATGAGCGCAATGAAAAACGCTCTTTTTTTTCGATCGTTACTCTCTCCGGCCCTCCGTTATTCGCTCTTAAGATCCGATTGTCATGCTTGGCAAAGTCCACGAGACGATGATTTTCTTCTTCCTATCTCGCGAGTATATATATATGAATGAATACATAGGTTTTGGTATGTAATACGTATATAAAGAGAATGCGGAGACGCCATCGACGCCCTGAGTGCGCCCTCGTGAGACACGAGAATCAGCAATTCTGCTCAACGCCGTTGCGGAAGATTCGAGCGAAAGGCATGAAGCGGGAGTGGAGCGTGCATTATTTGCGGTCTCGGCATTCGATGTACATGCGAAGATCGCCTTTAGAGGACTCGCTAAGATCGGACGACAGGGCAGGAGCATTCCGCACATTTGATTGAAAATTTCTTGAGATCCAAGAGCCAAGAAGGTATTTCAGTTCCTCTACATAGAATAAGGGTGAAAAAGTGAGAGAAACCGAGCAGGGCCAATAGCACACTCCGAATTCTGTGTATTACGCAAGAGCCTCGACATGCGAGAATCGGCGGTGTCGACGACCAGAGAACGGCAGAATAATTTTATTTACAAATATGAAACAAAAATGGAAAAAATTCACGACGATTACGAAGCTCGTTTATGAACAATAGAGCTTAAAAAATTCATTTCCCAATTTTTAAATATCTACAAGATGGAGACAGCGACGGAAATGAAACAAAATTTATTAATAAATGTTTTTTGTATTTGCTTCAAAAATTATTCTTAACAAAATGTCAATTTTTGAATAACGAGCTTCCTGATCGTCGTAAAATTTTACTACGACCTTTAAAGGGAACGAAGGCTATCAAAGGTCATAACACAGCGGACGAAATTTGAAAGGAAATGCGACTTTTTAATTATGAAAATGATTCCAGTCTGATATCTTGGGAATGTTAGAGGTTGATGAAAAAAAATACAATGGCCATTTGATTGAGAAGTTATTAAGGGAAATGAAAATGACAAAGCACGATTTTCCGATACTGCAACGAAAACTACGTCGCGTTTCATAGCATATTGAGAAGTGTGTTATTGGTTATTGAAAGGTTCGCTCAATATTCGGTTGTATTTATATTTATCGATTCGTCGTAGATAATCTCGGTGCAGAGGAGGAACATTTCGGTCGTACCGTTAAAAAAAACTGCCAATGTATTACAGCCAGGCCGAATTTTTCTCTTTTCCTCCCTCATATTACATTTTCCCGATAGCGAAAAATCTTGCTCGCTTTCTCATTCCCTCGAACGTGTGTGCTTTCCGTAAACCTACATTACATTTTCGCTCCCCTTTCGCCCACCTCCGGGCTTTCATTCCCCGTCGTGACAACGGTCTTTCGCTGTTATCCGAACAACGAATATTACATGCGGAAGCGAAAGAGAGAAGGAAAGGCAAAGAGGCCATATCGGGGCCAAAAGTTATGGTGTAAGTGCTCGGAAAAAGGGGCACTCGGTGTGTTCCCTGGCACGGCGATAAAGCCTGAGTTTTTGGGGCTCTTTATAGGCAGCAGCACAGGAAAATGACGCTTCGTACGAAGAACAAAAAAATTTCGAATACGTTTTTTCCTTCAAATTAACATATATATAGATGAACGTGAATAAAAAGCTCTAAATAATAAGTTTGGAAAAAGAGAGTGCCATGAAAAAAACAGGAAATATTGTGAAGAGTACACAAAAATTGAGTGACTCCAAAATATATAAGAAAAAGGAAAGAGCAGACGAGATCACAGGTCATGCTCGGGTGCATGCACGTACACCATGAAAAATCCAAGGATCTCGTTAAATTTCGAGCCCCAGTGGTTAGGAGTGTCGAGTGGCAATTTTCTTTTGCGTTTTACACGTTATTCCTTCTTCTCCACTATTTTCTTTACTTCCGCTCAATCTTTCTGTCTTCCTGTTCCCTTTGTTAAGCACTTTCGAGAAGTTTGCAGGAAAAAGTGAAAAAATATGTATAGAATCCGAGCTCGAAAGCTGTCTCAAGAAGTTTGCCAGGACAAGAAATTCTGAACGAGCGGAATTTCGTTTCCTCACGAAGGGTCGTTGTACAATTAGTTTTTTTCTCTTCCATCGCGATATATGTGTAAATTCGTAATATTCTAAGAATCATAAGTAACCGCGAATCGATAAGTGGATAAGGCGAACCATATATTCAGCTTCAGAACTATTTTCAGTCGGAAAACGATGCACGCTGAAGTTTGATCGAGCCAAACAGCAGCGAGTCTCACAAATATCCGCAGGGATACGAAGACTTGGCCAAACTTGACGCAACGCGGACGTAAACCGCGAACTGTATTTGTGACGAAACTTTTGAAAATATATCGTTTCGCTGATCGTATAAATCGTTGGAGCAGACATTTTGCTTATAGGATGCAAGTTCCGTTGACTCTTGGCCCGAATGTTGCGCATTCACGTACATCAAATACGTACGCACTCGTATCAAGTACAGAGCACACACGTGTACGTATGGAAGGTTGTTTTCGAAGCTTGAACTTCGCGAACGTATCGTCGCATTTGTACCGAAAGAATCGTTATTGTAGTTGGATCTCAACCGTTTCGAAAATATAGTGAACCGACAACCCTCTCGCTCCATACTCGCAGATCTCGAATAACTCGCAGAGGAAACGAGCAAAAAGTTTTCACTTGGAATTCGATTCTAAGATGTTTATGTGCAACTAAATATCCAGAAAATAACATCGTATCCGCAGACCGCGAGACAATGAGAATTTCGTGCGGACCATGATGCATGGGGTAATGGGAAATCATTGACTTGATCGTAATCATTTAATAAATGTTTTGATGCAAACTCAATTTCGATGTTCCGAGGGATTCACTGAAATGTTGTCAAAAATCGTCGATATTTTGTTGAACGCGGTGAACTAAATTTTTAATATTTATTTCTTGCTGCAATGACAACATTTTTGTGATTCAGTCGATCGATCTTTTGAAACAAAATTTTTGTGTTCCGTGTTCCTGGATAGTTTCTCGGTCGTTTGTTTGAGATAATTATTGGAAAATTAGATCCAGTTAACTAACGATCATCAGTGATTTCAGTCGAGCTGGGAAATGAATCAAAGTTTCGTTATTGGTTGGAGTAACGAAACTTGCATCGGTTTCGTCACTCTTCAGCACGCGCGGGTGCTAAATCGTAGCTCGTTTCTCGTTGTGAAAGCCATCTACGTCACTGGCTAACACAAAATGGCTTAATTACTCGTAGGCAATGTATTATCCCCCCCAGTTAACAAAGCCAATCGCTGCGCAAAAGTTAGCGTTCAGTTATTCTTCGCTGCTGACTGTATATCAATGCAGTTGGTACCGTACCAGTCGCGTGTTGCTTCTAGCGTGGTATTCGCTCTTTTACTACCCTCTGCTTCGCGATACTAACGTGGCCAATGGTTTTCTGGCAATACTCGTGACGCCAAAGGATGAGACAGAAATTCCCATTGAAAAAGAGAAAGCGAGACAGCCAGAGAGCAATTGATTTTGTTTAAAAACTCCGGCGTTCTTATTCCGTCGATGGTAAAACCGATTTCCCAACGAAAATGTATATTCACATGAAAATCGGAACTGCGGATCGAGTGCGATCGGAATTGATCACTGTTAAACATCGAACGACAAATTGTGAGAGATTCAAAAATGGGAATGCGAAGTACACAAGTTTAGGAATTTCGAGTGTCTATGAAACTTGTTGATATCAATCGTTCATACCAAATTTTAATAATTCTGTTCTTAACGGTTGTGATAAAAAATGATGAAAAAATTGGGAAAATTTAGTACATTTTTGTATGAATTATTTAAGATGTCGTGAAATTTTACAAAAACGTACAAAAAAGTACTAAATTTTCAGAATTTTTGAATGATTTTTTATTACGACCCTTTAGAACGGAATTACAGAAGAAAAAGAAGAGAAGAAGAAAGATTAACATTTTTTTAAGAAGAGATTTTTAAGCAAATACGAAAAATATTGATCAATAAACTTTGTTTCGTTCGCCTCGCTCTCGGAAATAATAAACCACATACACAGTACGATCCTGCTGGGGTATGACTTGAACTTGCCTTCGCCATTGTCCTGTTTAGTTACGATTTTCTTATCTGCAATTGCAATCAATTCTGAAGCGCAGTGTTTTAGGTATATTCCGTGATAGCCTCTAGGCTGAGAGACGAGTCTACGATATTTAAATGTCAGGGACAAAGCAGGAGCGCGTGATTGCCGCGATATTTCCTCGACCCTGTCCATCCCACTTATTTTCTTATCCTTTCCTCCTGGTTTCCGACTCGCTCCTGAGATACGGAGGGGGTCGGTGTGAGTTCCGCAGACGACGATCAGTTAAGCCTGTGAACCTCGAGCTGTGTAACGACTCATAATTTTGTTGGCATACATATGTCAAAATGAAAATTACTTTGGGCATTGCAATTCGAAAACTTTTGACGTTAATTTTTATTTTAGTGCCTGTTAAGTTTTCTCGTTTGGATAAAAATTCAATGGCTCTGAGACAAGATTTCTTGGTTTGTTGTAAAGCACGCGAAAAATTGTTTATTTTGTAAACGTACCGAACGATTTTTCAAGGTTTATATTTAACTGAATTCCGAATTTTACGAGTCGCGAGCCAGCGCGTGGCTAAGCGCACACCCAACCAAGTGTTGATCTTTTCCAAAGCTGCTCAACTTCTGAGTCAACGCTCAAGCCAGAGCCACCGACCCCATGCTCATGGGTGCGAAAGATAATAAAAAAGAAAGAGAAAAAATCGCGCCCCTCTATAGAACGCGTTATCCAAATTGACACCAATTTCTTTTTTTTTCTCCCGCTATTGCATCATTTCACGTATAATACCGAAAGGTGTCACCTTCGTGCCTTTTTTCCCCTTGCTTTCTGTTATTACTATCCCCAATGCTTTTCCGCCCTTTTTCGTTATTACACCCGGCACGGTACTCTGCCCAAAAACGGCCTCCACGGTCTCTCATGTTTCTCGCATCTCTCCCGTGCGTGTCGTCGTGCTCCCTCGACCCTTTCCGCACAACGCCGCGCTCGTATGCCTACATTATACCCACCAAAGCTTTACGGAAAGCTCGTATACACGGATCTCTATATATCTATATGTCGTTTTAGTGCAGCAAGAAAATACATGCCCCTTTCTACTTTATGGTATTAATCTCAAGAGGGTTTTAGCTCTCGAGGCTTGGCAACATTCTTGTATCCTGTATAGAAAATTCAACCCCCACAAAAATTTTCCAGCACCATACGAAAAAATTCCACAAATCTCGTCTCGTTGACCAAAATCGTTCCAATTTTTGATTTCCATTTTTTTTGCTGAATATTTAGAATGTCGTACGACCATGGGAAAATAACTTCAAGCGACATAAAAAAAACACGAGACGCCGATGATGATTCAAAAATTCCCATCAAGGACCCGAATTTTCTGATCGGTTCGTAAAGAATTTCCAATGTCACGGAGGCAACAGAAAAACGACGCGTCGGTGAATAAGTTTGTGTCGCGGCGGCACAAAACTAGTCACGTACGTCATATCGTGTGCTCAAACCAAGTTTTGAGTTAGGAACTTTGATACACCATCACTTGGAGTGTTACGAGCTGAGTTCAAGGGTTCGGAGCTTGTACAAACATTTCGATATGTAATCGCATGTCCGCATGAATATTTGTCGACGAGAATCGTAGCTCAGGATTCAGACGAGTATTGTGAAGTAGAAAATGGAGTAAAAAAAGTGTAAAAGCAGGTGGAAGAAAATTGAATTGGAATAAATATGAGAACGGGGTTAATAAGAAACGCGAAGCAGTGAACACATGAGCAGGACGAGAAGAAGTCTCATTAGTCGGAAATGTATGAGTATCGGGGCTCGACGAGCACACTGCCGCATTCTCGACTCCTGAGTTTTCGGCGTCGTTAAACCATTTCTGGCCTGAAGTTGGTCGCGAAGCAACCAAATAGCACACGAGACTTTTTTTATATTATTGCAAAATTCGTTTAAGTGGAAGAGGGTGAAAGAGGAAAAACGTAAGAGAAGTTGAAATGATTTATAGTCCGGGGAGAGAGGCTCACGCTTGCATTTCGCAATTCTCCGTTTCCACATTCGCGCTTGTACCGTAGTCATACGTTTTTAGCCATTTCGCTCGGTGAGAATGACAGCACGGTTAATTAAGTTTCGTCGTTTCGTTATATTGGCTGATGGCAAAAGGGCAAGTCAAAACTCTTTCTTGTCCTTCCACATAAAAACTATAATTAGAAACAACAGACCATATATATATGTAAATTCTCCCCTGTACACGATAAAAGAAAAATGTTGCCGAGTTACTTTATGCATCGTTCACGCGAAACCCACGAGTCTGAAGTTTCGTTCTGTTCGCAATCGATCCATCTTATTACCTACAAATTTACTTATACGACCTTCTCATGGTACGAAGTACATTGCTCGGATTCTTACCTGTAACAGACAAGAAAAAAAAACAATTAGATCATTGCGTCACGCTGCATGGTTTCAATTTTTATGTTAAAAAATTGTTTGAATATTTACGAGCGGTCTATTACCAAAAAACGGATCCAAATTTTTTTCAGCATCAGCAAAAAGGTATAAAAAAAATTAACACAAACCTCCAAGCAGACAGAAAAGAAACGTTAACAAATATTCTCGATTTTTTCCAAAATTTGGTTTTTGTTTTAATTTTTTTACCTCCCCCTTCTTAAAATTTCGTAATATAATTTTTGATCAATGACACACATCGTCAAAAAACTTGGGCCTGTTTTTCGCGTAAGGACGACTTGTAAATATATACGAAAAATTGTATTTCCAGGCTCGAAATTGTTGCGGTGTAAAGTCGAGAAGCTGGAAGGGGCGGAGATCGTTATGGCAGAGGGTTATGGGTGTGGAGTCCCGTATATATAGCCGATTGACAAATGTGCATGTAACGCGAGCACAACTAACCGCGCAATGGCTTGATAATAAATTAGTAACGCGAGAAGAGGCTTGTAAAGGGGGGGGGGGGGGCATAAAGTACATATACGTAGAGGGAGCGCGTGTCTGTATGCTGCGCAATGGGCAGCTTCTACAGGCCACAGACCATCGTTCCCCGTCCACCCACTTGTGAGATTTTGAAATTAGAGCTCCTGCCCATTTTCCCCTAGTCTCTCACTCTCTTCTTCTCTTTCCACCCCACAAGCATATACAGTTACGATTCACGTTTTTTTTTTTTCAAGCCAAGACGTACGAGATTACGCGTTTGTTTTCACCGTCGTCTTGGGACCGTGCGAGAGACTTGACACACAAAATCTTGACGCCTCCATAATCTTGCGCCTGTACAAACTCGTATTCCGCACACTGCTGCTTGTTTGTGTGAGTGTACCTGTAGATTATACACCCCGTCACCTCGTTATGCTAATTATTTTAATTCTTCATCGCCTACGCCGGCCTATATTAAGCGTCGACTCTCTTCGCATCCCCTTTTTCTTCTCCTTTCTTCTCTTTATTCTCTGTCTCGCTCAACAGACCTTACGTTCGTACCAATATATATGTATGTTGTTGCGTGACCATGGGACGCGAACTACATCCAGAGAACGGGGCCATTCTCCTCCCCCGGAGCTATAATAAAGTTTCGCTAAAACTTGTGGCGCAACGAGATTTATCTTTGCGGTGAATTTCTTCAAGTTTTGCTTTTTTTTTACCCTTTCACGATAATGCCTCAGATAAAGTATTAAACTTTTTGCCACAAAAAAAATGTTGCAACACGCGACTGATAGTAAGTCGAATCAATTCGCCCGCAATAATGTCGGGAATATTTTTTTTTCTGACCGATTCTAGTCGCGGCAGCGGAAAAGTTGGATATAAAACTCAATAAATGCGAATCAATCCTCCACGTGGTTATTTTATAAAAATCAGACCAGCCGATTCCTGCTCACGTGGTCGATAACCGAAAGAGTTTTTTTTCCACAAACAGAGTGTGCTTTAAGGGGGTTGGATCACGAAATCAAAATAATGAGAATTTCATCAAATTTTTGAGAGTCAAATCGAACTTTTTACTACGTGGTGGGAAAACCTTAAAAAAATTGCATTGTCGTGTACATTATTAAAGAATTTATTTACCGAATTCTATGAAATTCTTGTCTTTTTGAAATTTTGACGACTCTGAAGTTTGCAACGTTGAGATTCAACGAAAAACATTTTTTCTATTGATTATTTATTGAATTTTGAAAATCGTGACAATTTTTCAAGTCGATTGAGTTTTTTGGTCGCAAGAGAGAATCGTTTTATTGGCCGGACCAAATATTGAATAATAATTATTGGCTCTGCTGGAGAAATAACAGAATTTCGTTGCATTCCAACGATGGAAACTTGAGGATCAGAAATTTGGTATGTTCTCAACATGGCGAAATTGTATCGTCGTGATCAAAAACCTCCTTAATTGTCATAGCGCACCAAGTGCGACTGTAATAACATTTTCCACGTGCGTTCCCTCGTATTTACGGTTGGGTTTTCTATGTACTCGCATCTATGACAAACAAAGTATGCAATATACAGTGGCATACGTTGCGACGGTTGCGAAAATGCGGAATACGAGAGAGAATGTGTGTGAGGGAGTGAGCAGAGGGCAGACTCCGCGTGCGAACGAATTATTTTGGGCGTACCGCGAGAGCTTCGCGGTGGAAGCCCGGAAGGCAATTTTCTCAGTTAGCTAGAACCGCTGTTACTACCGAAATACGTTTTCTACATACATCTCAAATAAATATGCGTATATATCCGTGTGTGAGTGTATTTATACATACAAAACGTAAAGCGAAGGGAACACCAGAAGAAGTTGTATGCCCCTTCGCCAGTCGAGCAAAGTTTCCAACTAATTTCCACGCGGTTCGTCTGCCAGAAGAGCTGCAGTCTCGCGAGCTCTTTCTCCATCTGTTTCTCGTCCCCATAACTTTTCTATGCCCGAGTAAAAAAGAAGATGGCCAGATTCCATCAGCCATGCATGTTCATCCGTGGTGCATTATCCGCGTGTTGGAAAAAAGCGACCAGAAGAATATAAAGCAAAAGCTCTTTGCTGAACAAAGATCCGAAACATCGTGCTGAAATCTGGCCGATTTAATTTTTCGTAGTTCAAACGAAGAGATGGCGAAAAATTGAGTCAGGAAAAAATATCAGCTCCGTGTATTCTTTTTTTTCACGTTTCCGATCGACTGCAATGTGGAATCGTGGAATATCCTATCACGCTTCCGTTTAATTAAATTCTGATTCCCCGTCAAGTTCTACTGGTTATGACAAAGACCAGCGCGAAGCTAAGCAAGAAAAAAAAACATATCGAGAGCGAATGCGGAGCTTGTTAGAGAGAACGCAAGATTCGAACGTTCCCGAGACGCAGCGGGTGCACGCCGGGTGCGGTTAATGTTTCGCCAAACGAGAGTGGAGGGTTATCATCGTAGCGAAGTATCTCTATGTAGCATACGGAAATCTGTTGGGAAGAAAGTTTTTCTATCTGTCTGTCTACCTACTGGCGTTTTCTACTTCTGACTCGAAAACTCTGTCTGCATGTGTAAGACGCTTTTAAAAATCTTAGCAAGGATGTGGTTGGTGCACGAATAAAGTGCACGATCACAACGCGGAATTTTATTTGTGGATTGTCCAAAAATTATTCAGAACGGCGCCGTTTTCCGGAAGCCCCGAATTCCCGAATGACCAACTGCGTATAACTTTTCGTTGTGCATGCAGAAATTACAGTATTTCGGTGGAGCGAGCAAATGGCTGCCGCACTCTGATAATTCGAGCGAAACCACCCAAGTTTTAAGTGCAAATGCAGTTTGTTTTGTCATTCCAGGGATTATTTCAGTTATCAAAATCGAGCCAAACCGAGCTATATGTGAATTTTCCGCAAATATTATCTCGCACGCGTTAATATATTCGTAAGTACTTTTGTAGATCGCATGCGAGCGCGTGGCAATTTCATAATTACTCGTGATTTTGGAATTGCTATATTTTTTCTTCAGCGTCCGAACATTGCTAGTGATGACTCTGGAGTTTGCAACGTTGAGATTCAACGAAAAACTTGTTTTCTATTGATTATTTATTGAATTTTGAAAATCGTGGCAATTTTTCGAGTCGATTGAGTTTTGGTCGCAAGAGAAAATCGTTTTATTGGCCGGACCAAATATTCAATAATAATTATTGGCTCTGCTGAAGAAATAACAGAATTTCGTTGCATTTCAACGATGGAAACTTCGGGATCATGTGATGAATCGATATTCATGAATGAATATCATTTCGAAGGAGTTATCGTTGGTGGAAAAGTCTATCGATATGAGACTGAAATAACGTCTTTACTTTTTCACCCTTGAGAAAAACAAACGGATAATTAAATAGAGATATCGCGCACGCGTTTATGAGAAAGCACGATAAAATCAGGTGAGGAAACAAAGGTTGAAAAAGAGAGGAAGAACGCGAGAAAGAGAGAGAGAGAGAAAGTTTAATATGACGCTATCAAGAGTCTAGGGAGAGGAGGAGTTGAGAGAGAAACTAAAGATAAATTGAGAAGCGCACAGAAGAGAAACGGCGGTGAGGGAATAGTGTATAGGGGCTTTTGGTGTGGCAAAGGAGCAAAAGAGAGAGCGAGAAGTCTGTCGCAAGAAGGACGAAGAAGAAGAGGTGGTGGGGTCGGAGAGTAACGGAGGTAAAGCAAACAGTTCACGAGGACGAAGTGGAGAACCTGCGTACTCGAGAATGAATGGGCCGACGGCTGACTATAGCACCGTAAGGGTAAACTCCCGAGGAAGGGCTCCAGGGCAAAGCGTGTGTATTTCGTCGTAATATATGACATTATATACATCGTTTCTCCGAGTGTAGGTTCGCTTGTGTGCTTCGCGGTATATACAATGATGACAGAAGCGTCAAGAAAGCTACCTATCATGGTTTCAAGGGTATATTAAGGCAATAATCATATAACAAAAGAGGTGTAGGTCATTCGCAAGCGTCCCTCTCCCCCTTATGGCCCTTTCGGGAGAAATGGATACATAACGGACTCGTATCAGATGAAAACTGTACGGACGACGAAGAAGAATTCGTCGCTATGGTCAAATTGGAGTTTCAAGTTGCATTTTTCTATATAAAACCGTGAAAACATACTTCATAAAAGTAAAAAAAAAAGGACGTCGCAACTGTTGCAAAAAATTGCAACCTCAGTTTGAAAACGACGAGTCAATTTCGTTGATATTGCTTTGAAATAAACAAATCTTTCGATTAAATACACTTTATTGCTTTTTCTTTCTTGGAACGTTATCAAAATCTTCTCAAAATTGTCAACCTCAATTCACCATTTTTCTATATAAATGCATGGGAGCGTAAGAATCTGCGCGACACCGAGCAGTTGATTAGGGGAAATGGAGACCGAATGAAAATCGTGAAAATAGTTTTTTTGATGAACTGAAATTTCTCCATTTCGTTGTCGGTTGGTTCCGACGAATTTGCGACTCTATTTATAAAAAATCACGGAGCACAACGTTATTATGTTATTTCTTATGAATGCAACGCGTATTTGTTTCTGGGAAATAAAAATGTCGTGGCACTGGGCCAAAAAGTACAAGGAGAATGAAAAAAAGAAAGAAAAAACGGAGTGAGAAAGATTTTTGCGGCATGAGGACGCGACGAGATGAAATGGTGTATCTGCGTTCACCTTTCCTTTTCCCTTCCTGGCCGCCCAGTTCTTTCCATTCTATTTTTTCCTCTTTTTTGTCTCCGTTGCTGCTCGTTTTGTTTTTTTTTTCGAGGAAAAAAAAGATAATTTGGGAAAAGAGTCTAGCTCCAGATTTTACGGATGATGCCAGCGAATGTTTGTGGACAACGCGGTGATGCTGGAGATGGTGGAGCAGCAGAGAGAGTATGGACGCAGAGTTACCCTTCGAATATATATCCCTCGACGAAAGATTTCTGAGCCAAAAGCCTCGCGGTGCTACGTGAACCCGTTCCCTCCGTAAACTCATGCATACACACCCGGACTCATCCACATCTTTATAAATACATAGACACACTCTTACTTCTGCTTTCCGTAACATAGAAGTAATAGCGATGGCAGAGAGTCGCTCCGGTTCTACCGCGGCGCTGATGCTTTCGCCCCTACCGTGTACGGCTACATCTATTTTTTTCCTTCTTTTTACTTTCCTCTTCCCAGGGCGCAAATACTCCTCGGCAACGGGAGCGGCGAAACGAGAAGCTCGCTATATACTACGCTCCATGTGGTACATATATACAGGGTGTCCGATACCGCAGCTGACCGAAAGACTGCAGCCTAAGTAAGTGTGCAGCGTTGCACTATAAAGATGCATGCCGAAAAATCAAGATAGTTCAATAGCAAAACCCAATCTGTTACGGAAATTTAAAAAAATCTGTATGTCACGCAGAAAAGTTTAACGAAACGTAAAAAAAACAAAATTAGTTCTACAGCATCCTTTTTGAGATATGGCACAAGTTCGAATGATTCTGAAGTTTCCATCGTTGGAAAGCAACGAATTTCTGTTATTTCTTCAGCAGAGTCAATTATTATTATTGAATATTTGGTCCGGCCAATAAAACGATTCACTCTTGCGACCGAAAAACTCAATGGACTCGAAAAATTGCCACCATTTTCAAAATCCAATAAATAATCAGTGGAAAAAATGTTTTTCGTTGAATCTCAACGTTGCGAACTTTAGAGTCATCAAGTTCAAGTTCTATGGTCACTCCATCTGAACACATGGGAATTATCACGCAAAAAACGTGTATGGTATCGGATTTGATAAAAAAAACAAAACACACCCAGTGTTTTCTGGAATAATACCTAAAAAAAAGAGCACGATCTGACGTCTAGTTTCTGAGAAAAAAAAATATTGTAATCGAAATCGTATGAGAATAGTCACACGCTTCAGAGCGTTCATTCGTATGCGAAAGAAAAAATATGAAAATTCGAAAATCACGAGCGATTATGAAATTTTTGGAAAATACCGTGACCATGCATATTTATGAAGCGCATTTTACAACGAATACAGTTCTTGCGTAAAGTGTGTTGCACTCTATTTTTTATACGTCACTTTGCGATCGGACCACCTTAATTGGTGTTTTTTGATTAAAACTTTGCAGGGTTTTCGGAGAAATCAGTGACAGTGAATTCTTTCGTTCCGTGCTAGCCAGGACGCCCTGTGTATATTCATCCAAATGTGTATACAAATATTATCGCGGCCCTTGGAGGCACGGATCAGAAAAACCGGGAACGTCCTGCGGAGGAACCACTTAAATGCGCGCCACACGGTGACTCTTATCGCCGAACTGGACCCCACTAATGTAATGAACTTTGGGGCGGTCTCACGCTCGACCTCACATTGCTTTTCGTTCCCGCAATCAAATAACCCGATACAACGATATTGGAAAGGAATTCAGCAACCTTCTTGCCCTGCTCTGCACGTTTTCCAACAACAAAAAAACACGCTAAGAGCCCAGCAAATAATTTCACACTTATTGGCGCCAGCATTCGGATCATCATTCGTTCAGACACCTAAGAAAGAAAATGAGAAGGCGAAACCAAGCACAGTCATAGGACAGAAGGAATCCTCTCGAGAAGTTCGCGATTTTCGCACTACTCGTAATTTTTTCTTCCCCTTTCTTGTCTCTCCGTATACACGAACCTTCTCGGGCTCGAGAGAGGAAAGAGTCTCACACAATTTTATCCCCAGAGTTGCAAAGCGAATAATCGCTTCTCATAAACAACCCGAAAAAATATACGAATTAAAAAATTTTCTATCGTAATTGAGCGTCGATCGACGGTAAATTCAATTTTGTCAAAAAAACGTCGATAATTTTTTTGAACCCGGTGAACTAAATATTTTTGGATAATTCGAAAATTTTGCAATCGTGACAATTTTTTTGACTTCCAAAGGAACTGTCAGTGACATTTACGATTGGAATGACAAAAATTGATTTTTCGAAGAGACTTTCTAGAATATTTCTTACTGAAATGACAACATTTGTCTTATTTTTCAAAAAACAAACTTTTGTCGAACGTATCTAACAAAATTTCCTTTCCAGTGTTGCAAACTCATCACTGTAATGAGAATAGCGGATTATACCGGAAATGGTTGATGAAATATAATTGTTTCAAATAGAGGATTGAGCTGCACCGCGAACACCGCGCGCGGTGTTCAAACGTATAGTGCAAATATTGTGGCATTAAATATGAGATAAAGTTCGAAGTATTTCTGTCTCTGTGGTTGAGGCAAACCCGTATTTCGACATTTATTTAAAAAGAATATATGCGATGAAATTGAATAACCAGCACGAACTGCTAGAGTGTGCGTTCCCAACGCCCGGCGTTCAGTTGCATGACTGCAGTAGTTCATTAATGCGCGGATTATAATAAAATAACTGTGGAAAATATAGAAACGTTCTGAAACGCAATATACTCGTGTTGGATCCATATCTATAATGAGGAAAAGGATATACAAGTATTGCGGTACACCGAAGACTCGCTGGTTGCTTTAGTGGTGCATTGGAATGTAAATATTATGCATCAATTGTCGCATCGATCTAGGGCCATCCACACGCGAGCATATTGACTTGCATTAGCGCACTTGGTCATGCTGGCTTTTGTGCGGAACGTCTTTTGCCTTATATGCTGGAAGCATTCGACGGGCCTGAACTCGGTGTTTTTAGTTTATATTATGCACGGGAATGAGGGACAAATATTTATCTGGAAAAATGGAGAGAAAAGGGAGCGAAATAGCAGAATTTGTCGATTCGTCCCTCGGGCATGGTAACTATTTTACGAATGTAAAGAGCGAAAAAGGGAGAGAGTGGAGACTAAATATGGAGAGGAAAGAGAATGAAAGAAAAAGAGAAACAATGCTCGATGCCGGGGATCGACTGCAGTCGACGTAAATGTTTATCTAGTCGAATGGAAATGTGTGCATATGTTCCCGCGGGGCCGAAAGTTGAGTCCACCCTGTTAGCTCGGTGTAGAATCGAGAGAGATGGACACAGAGCAGGAGAATATGCTCGATTGGTCGATGCTCGATTAAAGCGATAATCGGTTTCATGGCTCACGTGTGCGTATCAGAGCGTATGACGTATACGAGTGTCCAAACACACAATGCATGAATGCAATTTTCATTTTTGGCCCGCCTTCGCGTTCCACCGGCTGCAGCAACGAAAAATACACGACTGGCCACTTTTGTTTTGTTTTTTATTTAATTGATAGATCGAACGATCAAGATTCAGCACGAGGGCGAGCGAGAGGGCGGACCACTTTCGGGCACTGATCGCGAGCTCGGCTTTTGAGTGGTTTGCAATGCTCTGTTACTCTTTTCAATTTCAGAGTAGAAGAGGCACAGAAATAGCAAGGCAAAAAGGGTGCATGCGAATTTCACAGATGGCATCCTGTTATACTACTGGTCACAGAGTGGCTCTCTCCTTTCTATATAAACATATAGCTCAGCTTACAGTTCGCATATGTTTGATACGGTAGGCAAGTTACGTTCATCTGCCTGTAAATTCCGGCTAATTCACGGCTCGACAGTACAAACTACGATTTCCCTTTACCTCCGCACACTCGTTCATGCTTTCCATGGCTAGAACACCCCAGTTCGTGTGCTACGCGAGCTGGCCTGGCGTGAAAACTGAAAAATCGTGCAGCTGCGTTCTCCATTAACCGCGAATGAGTTTCCGCGTATTATTTACATTTCCGGACTTGTCACATCGAGTGTACGAAAAAAAACTTCATTTTCTCGTCATTTCCGACAAATCTTCAAAGATTTATCGGTTTTATTGTCATTCCGCAGCAACGTTTGGACGTTGAAAGACGAAACGCTTTCAGGTCCAGTTCATTTTGGTTCCTGGAGGTTTTTTTTTCCGGTGATGAGGCTTTTGCCGAAATAGATTATTTCCTGTGGTTATACAGAAAATGTATTGAGGAAGGCGGTTTACCCGGGCGCCTGAGCACAAACGTATATATTCAACTTTACCGCAGGGAAAAATCTTGGACGTCGAAACGTGGCCGACGTTGCTGCAAAGAGATTTCCCCCGTGGCGTACACGACGTATACACACAGACATCGCATACACTGTACGAGAAAGATCGGTTTCGATGCTCGCCGCTCGTGGTTCTTCGGATTGCGTTATAAATCGTCAATGCGGTACTTATAATGTACCACGTACGGTATAATTTAACTGCATACATTTTTTACGAGGCTGAACCTATGCCTGCGAGTGACTCTATACGTATATAGCCATAATCGAGGGCTCGTACATTTTGTAAGGTACAGAAGAGGGGAAAGGGATCACCAGGGTGTGGTTCAGCCGGTGGGAATAGCGTCAAACGAACCTTCGACAGAACAAACATTGTAGAACGTAATACTTTTTCCTTTGTTAATGAAAACGATAATGAAAGAAATTAATTTTGTCGCTTGTATGACGAAGCGATTGTTTTTTTTTTTTCTCCAACGTCGTTTATTCCTGATGGCTCATTTGTGTTTTTTCTTTTTAAACAGTTTTTCATCGAATTCGGTCGTTTCATCGAAACGAAGAACGGAACTTGTGCGCGGACGACTTAAAAATCTGGGCTGCTGCAACAGCCCCATAGCCGCTAAAAATAAACTTCATTTATTATTGGTATAGGATGTTATTAAATCCGGTTAGCTGTCGTTTGCTCACTGAAACTAAGTTTCGACCTCTTCCTCTCACGCGCTCCGATATAAAGAAAGATAAAAGTGAGTCTGGGTGGGTGGAGTTGAGCGTTGAGATACAGCGAGAAATGCGAGGGGCCCGGGTCGCAGTGGAGAATCGGGGACAGGAAAAAAGCGAACTCTCGGCGGATCCTCGAGCTCTGATGGAGAAAAAAAGGAGGTTGAGGGGGGGGGGGAGGATAGGGAGAGACAGAAAGCGAGAGTCGGTGAATTTATTAACTTTGAAAGCTGCCCCGCGGTACCACGACGGTTGCAAACCTTCTCTTTTGCTCTTGTGCGACGTTTTCGTACGATAGAAATAGTGAAAAGAGAGAATTCAAGCCAAACCTCGATTTCGTCCTTCAGCCAAGAGCACCGAGTCTTTCCTCTTCCTCCCATCACTCTTGAGCGACTTGTAATTTCATATTCTAGATGTATATTCTTTGAAGTTTTTGTGCCTCATCGACTGCTGTCTCTCCCTCTATCTCTCTTAACAGTCTTTAAACTTTTCCAGACGAAAACATTTTTGTTGGGGTAAAAAAACAAAAAACTTCAAAATACACCCCCTTGCCATAGAGAAAATTGAATTATTTCATTGGCCTGAATAATTTTCGATAAAGATCACGGCATCCCCCAACTTTGACATGGAGATGCATAATGATTATTAATCCCATCAGTCATTCGATAAAAAACGTTTTCCTGAACCACAGCACCTTGGAATATTATTCAATTCATTCTAACGAATGAATTTGTTCAAATAAATTGTTTTAGCACGTCATTATTCTCGCCCACACGGCACCGGACACGTATTTTCATCTTCAGAGCTTCAACTGACGATGGAGGAGAAGGTTGAAATGGTGGAACGTTCTCTTTTCAAATAAAGATTAGACAAAGCCTGTATGACTCTGAAGTTTGCGTTGAGATTCAACGAAAAACATATTTTTCATTGATTATTCATTGAATTTTGAAAATCGTGGCAATTTTTTGAGTCGATTGAGTTTTTTGGTCGCAAGAGCGAATCGTTTTATTGGCCCGACCAAATATTCAATAATAATTATTGGCTCTGCTGAAGAAATAACAGAATTTCGTTGCATTGCAACGATAAGTCTGTAGTTAATTATGAAACCACAACTATTTCGTACACTTGACCTTGGACTAATCTTTATCTCATGGTATTGGAAGATTGCAGGGGAAGTATGTGAGAGACTTTTCGTGGTTGAACAAAGAAGGGATTGCAGTTGAGAATAAAAAGACAAAAAATGGGCATTCGAGGCAGAGAGATAGTGCCTCGTTGCCAATGGAAAGGGTACTCGTAGACCATACAGAGTGTCACGGGAATGGGAGCAAATGCTCCATGAATGAAGGATGAGGACTTGAGGGCTGTACGACAGCCCTTCTCAAGGAGTGCTCCAGGCCACCGCCCTTTCCCTTTTGCCAGGACGTTATGCCAAAATAATGCTCCGGATAAACGTGGTCCTTCTCCCGGAAGATCTTTCGAACGGACGTTTATCCTTTATTCTCTGTTTTCATGTAACTCATAGCCCTTTAGTTCATCCTTTTGGAAACTCGTGTTATTTTGTATTTTGCGGTTACGCATTTGTATAAACGTTTCAAATTCAACGAATTAAAACGTCGGAAATCCCTGATGAGATTCGGTTGTTGTCTCCACTGATCTATACTAAACGCTGAGCTTCGTTTATGCTTGCACTCACGTACAATATTCAATTCATAATTCAGTCTCTCTATCACAGAAGCGGAGACTGGCAAAGGGAGAATCTTTGATCACATCTATACTCAATTATGCTTTTGGGACTGTAAGCGTTACCGATCTATTAGGGAGATTCACTAAGAAAATCTAAATATTGAGAAATTTATGAAATTTGGTGATAACGCTCTTCAAAACTCATTTTTTTCAATGACTCTGACGTTTGCATCGTTGGAATGCAACGAAATTCATTCATATATTTGAAAAAAATAATTATTCAATTACAGAATGTAATTACAATGATAAAATTATCCATTTTTGCCATTCGGAAAGCATATCGGCTCGAAAAATTTGGTTGATATTGAAAATTGAACGAATCTTCAATAAAATTGAATATTTTTCGATGCATTCCAACGTTGCAAACTTCAGCATCATTTTTTTCAAATTTATCATATTTGTGTGGTTATCGAGCAATTCAGCATCAAAGCAAAATTCTTACGTGAACTTTAATGATTACTCGAGAACTGATGAGAAGGAAAATCTGAAAAAATTGTATTGTCACGAATAAATTCTCCAAATAGCCGGGAAGTTTTGCAAAACCTAATAAATCCTGTAAATTTCTATAAATCTCATGTTCGAGAATGGAGAATTCTTTCAAGTTTTGTCCTTTATCGAATTTGACGATGACTGCGTAAGACTCACTGGTATTTCTTTCTCGTCACGTGTGTTCTGAATCTTTGGTCAGGCCGGTCGAAAAAAATAGGAAAATAAAACGCCATTCGGTATTATATTGCTCGATAAAAACTTTCGCATGGATACATTCTTACGCGAATACGTAGATGCACATAAAGTAGACGAGAGAATGATGATTCCCTCGATTCGGTTTTCTCGTTGGTGCTCGAAATCGCGATTCCGCTGACGCGCCACATATGCGTTCTCTGATGGTACTTCTATGCTCGCTCAGACAGCACATATCGCTCGTACGTTTGGGAATTTCATGGAATAGAACGCGGAGATATCGCGCGTCAGTATATACCGCACATTCACGGTTTATCCCATGGTACATAGCCATGAAAGATTCATGGCACGTTACACTTGCCTTGCAGGGCAGAAGCTGGCAAAAGCGCGTCAGGAAGTGCCGCACACGCGATCCCAAAGTGTATAGATGGATAAATGTGAGAGTAAACTCTTATGAGGCGCGTTCAATGTTCTCTTCCAATCGTTATTTTTTCTCTTTCCTCGATGCTCGATCTATTGTTCAAAACACAAAGTCCCTGTTCCCAGTTCCAACAAATACTTAGTCGCAGGATCGCGGAAAACAATCAGACCGAGTTGAAAAAGTTCCTTCGTCAAACGACACGTGTGATCGGACGCACGTAGTGTAAATCACAATATGACAATGTAAAATTCCGCCCAAGTTCGTTCTCTCATTTTACGAAACCGATAAAAGCTTGCGAAGCGTGAACCTTTTATTTATTTTTATTGGTTCGGGTTCGCTGGCTGATGAGCCAAAACAGCCCAATCGGAAGGGATGGTATTATGAGGCTGGGATAAAAAGGGTAAAAAAAGCGGATACAGCTTACTTGAGAATGGAGGAAAAATCAGGGCTTCATCCCGATCAAGGTAGCTCCAAAGACGAGAGGAAAAAAGAGAGAACGACGAGAGCTTTTCTAAGCCCCAAGGGTTGTTTTTCACGTGGCGATACCGCTGGACGTTAGTCCATGTTGGTTCGCCATCACTATAATACATAAAACTTGTACATATACATATACGAATCGATCGACGAATACAAAAACACATAGAGAAAGGAGAAATGCGCGCACAATACATTTTAGGAATTACGTGCCTGGGATCGTGAGTATGGCGAGTTGCTCGAGAAGTATCAAGCCGCAAAGTTTGGAGATTCTAGCACTATTCGCATGTGGGTGCGTTTATGTGTGTGTGTGGACGCGAATGTTTGCCTACCTATACCTACGATCTTGTACAAATTAGGGCGTAATCACGGAGAACTCGGAACGTGCCTGGACAGCCCTCTCGAAGTTAACCCTCTCTCTCCTTCACTTAACTTCTCCTACTGTGCTTCGTTTGGCCTTTCACTTATATTTCGACTAGTTGTATTAGTATTAACGAGATCGTAATGGCTCTGAAGAGAGACCTGTCGCACCGTTCATGTGAAGAGGTGTTCTTGGCGTTGAGAATCATTGCGAATGGACTGAAATTATTTCGTCAAGTGTATTCCTTCGTCTGATTCCCAAGTGGTGGGTACGATAATTATAAGATCATAAAGAGGGTACTCGAGTTTCGCGGATGCAAAGACCGGAAGAGAGGACGAGAGAATGGAAAGAGTCACGTAGAACTCGATCGTGCAACGAAATTAACGAAACAAGAGAAAAATCGAAGAAAGGATTAGATGGAGTGTGTGTGTCTAGAGAATCGAGAAGTTGGGACGGCTCCCAGGGCGGAGTTAGGGCACGTGAATCCACCGGAAATCGCAAATGTATACTTTTCACTTTGTCTTTTGAATCTTCACATCCATTCATTAATCCGCTCGGAATAAATCGGCAAATTTCGTTGTTATTGAACTTGATTTTCACATATTTCTGCCTGACAAGAATGATCCTGAAGTTTGCATCGTTGGAATGCAACGAAATCCTGTTATTTCTTCAGCAGAGCCAATAATTATTATTCAATATTTGGTCCGGCCAATAAAACGATTCTCTCTTGCGACAAAAAAAACCCAATCGACTCAAAAAAATGCCACGATTTTTAAAATTCAATAAATAATCAATAGAAAAAATGTTTTCTATTGCAGAGTATCAGATGCCAGAACATTGTAATTATTAATTGCGAATGTTTGTTTGCTTTGACGGTCGAGACATAAAATTTGATAAAACATGGCTTGATCGATGTCAGAATGGACTTGAAGAGGTTAGTCTGCTCGAAATTGTTAACTTCCGTCTGGGAAGCTTCAATCTCAGAAACTTGGCAAAGGTCAGAATTTAAATATCCTGATTATAACGCAAGACAAGACTACAAAAAAGTGCTCGAAAGGACGAAAGCATTTGCCGTTGAAAATCGTACCTGCGAAAAGCAGATAGTGCTGGAAAAGAAAATAACGCGGTAAATTCGTGAGCGCGGAGGCGAAGAGAAGGGGATAAAGGAAAAGAGAGAGCGAGAGTTGGAGAGATATAGGCAGACAGATGTGTATGTCAGAGCATGAGGCCTCTGGAGGATGGAAAAGGGGCAAGAGTCGAGAGGGAAAGACGAAAAAGATTTGGCGTTAAAAAACGCGAACGAAGCAGAGGAGAGGTTATCCCTTTTGCTTGTTCGCCAGGAAAGCGTATCCGACGAGTCTGAAATCTCAAGTAGCTAGCCACGGTGCTTTCTTTATGCTTTTCCTTCTTACTATTTCTTCTCCCTTTCCCTCATTCCTTCTCTCTCTGATTTTGAGACGAGTGGAGTCACGGCCATCAGCCGGTAGAACCTTTTCAGAGTGAACGTAGTGCTGATGCCTCGAGGAGGAGAGATGCAAGAATGGGAAGGGGCCACAAGGAAATTTTGACGATCACCACGAGAAGTTTCTCCCTCGTCGTCAGGAATACACTCAATCTCGCCCTGTACACTCTCGTTTTCTCTGTCGCAGACAATCAGCAGTTCTGCACATATATAAATCGCTGTCTCTTCATAGTGATGCGTCGTCGAGTCAAGAATCTCTCCCAACATTTTCGAAAGAAACAAGATAATGAGAAGTATCTCCAACATTTTCCACTATCATCTACACCTTTGGCAGTAAAACGCGTCACAATTTGATGCTTAAAGAAGTTTGTTCTACTGTAAAGGATCATTTTGCTAAATCACACATCAATTCTACTGATCCCCAGCTCAATCCTTAAGGATTTTGAGTCACTATGAAATTTGTTAATGTTCATTGTTCAATAAATAGCGTCTCAATCGTCGTGGAATTTTGACACGATCTCTTGAATATCTCATACAGAAACACACCAAATTTTCAGAATTGTCTTAAAATTTGTGATTCAGGACTCAACATCCTCAAGTACGAAGAGACTTTGTTTTGTGAAGCTCCGAAATGCCCGAAAGTATAAATAATCCGGAAATCTCAACATCTGCGATAATTAAGGGGAGCAGAGAATCCTCTGAGCGAAAACTTTTATTCGATTCGATCTTCGAGAGATGTTCCAGCACTGTATGTGAAAAATGTCCTGAACTCTGTCGGTATATTTCGGGAGGAATATAACTCCAGGTGACCCTTCCTACGAAATGGGAGCTATTATGCCTCTATTTCGCAAATGGTTTGTAAGAAGATAGCGAAAAAAGATTTAAAGAAGCAAGAGAGAAATTTCATTTCATTCGCAACTGCGAAACAATAAATTTGGAAAAAGTCTAGCCTGAATTTTCAGTACGTTCTACAGGACAAGTATGCGGAGATATACGGGTATCAAATATTCGCCATCGTTACGATCAATCTGTGTCTTGAAAGTTGGCTCTTGGTTGGCTTATGGACCACGTGCAAAGTTATACATATAAGGAGCACAGGGAATTACATTCTTCACGAGAAAATCCTTTCGTTTGGGGCACGAGACGTTGGATCGCGAGACAATCGCTTTTGAACCTCAAGCGCATATCCTGATAATCAAATGAAGCGAAGCCAATGCACTTCCTCCGAAAAGCCTACTTATGGACTCCAAATAGAAATCGTTCTTCGAGTTGAATCAAAAGAGACAGTGTGACTGCAGAAACATTGACTTTGTGCACGTATATCGATATCCTCAAATATATAGATCGCTGTACACATTTACATGTTATCAGGGAAGGACGAAACGCAACACTGCACGTTTTTCTAGCGAAAAGCCTCTCTCCTTCTACGTCTGGGCCTCCGAGTCTCTCCTTCTCCCGCAGTACAGCATGCCTTCAGGGTGTGCGACATGAAAAATGCATCTGACGGCCCTCGGAGGCACTTTGCTGTTCAAGAATCTCGCTCCAGTCCTCCGCTCCGTACCTTACAACTTAAATCACCAAGGAACGCCAACCTGCCACCATTTTTCGGATCGAAAGTTATACCTGCTTGGGTACAAAAGTTACTACACGCTTGTGAAGCGTTTTTTTTTTCCAGCATATCAGATTTTCCCTGTATACAGACGATTCTTTTCTATTTTATATTTCGCTCTGGTTAAAGCTTTCTCGCTGCCTGACATGATTTTTCACAAGTTTTTCATCGGATCTGCCTCATTTCTGAAAAGCCGTTTTTCACAGCCTCTTCATGACCGTATGCGGTCGCGCACACAATGTCAACGTTGTACACACTGCATGTGCAACCATCTGGGAAATCATGCATGTAACCGTATGAAGACTTATCAGCACCTCCGCGGGACTTTGCATGGCAGGTCTCGGTGGAACGTAGCAATGTGCACATGCGATGGTTTGCGTCAAAAACTAATATCAATTAACGGCTTTAAAACCGTGAATGGCCCTGGAAACGGGGGTAGAAAATGGTGAGCTCGACATTTGAGCACTTTACCAATGCTTCAGATCCCAGCAGAGACTTCTCAATTACTTGACGTCGTGAGCCCTCTCATGACATGTCGTAGTTATGGTAATTCGACCATGAAGAAGTTGGCGGTGTACTAGAAATCTAACGATAACGAAGACGCGATAGAGATTGCCAAGTTTGAGCAGTGTACAGCTACTCGTAATACCACGACGAAGGGTAAACCAGAAAGGCTTCTAAGTTCGCGAATAAAACAAACATAAAATCGAAATTGCTTGCATCGTCGAAGTTCCTTACTACACGTAGGCATTTTGAATGTTTATAAAATTGACTATTTTGCTTGAGAGGAAAAAAAACAAATTTTATTACGTGGCATGAATCAATTGATTGAGCGAGGTCAATAATTTCAGTGAGCATTAGAGGGAATATTCAACGTTTGAGGCTGTTGAGTCCCAAATCACAAAATCACGAAAATTGAGCGTATTTTTGTATGAAGGAAACTCGTTATTGAACAATTAACATGAATTAATTGAATATAGTCAAATCTGGTCTCAGGAAACTGGCGTAACGTTGCAATAAGTTTTTTTTTTTTGAACAATTAAAATTAAACAGTTTTATAGCCACTCAACATCCTTAAAGCGATTATTCACCGAATCAATTGTTAAGATGATAAACCATCGGAACCACGTGACAAGATCTGGCTGTCGGCGACCGGACACCACGCGATCGCTTGTGGCGTTTATCGTGCATTAATGCGTCAACTTGAAAACGTATACGCGATTGCACATCTAGAGATTTCCCTTGCGTAATGCATATGAATATGTAGCAATGAAGGGTCGATGGCGTTTCGAGCGTTGAGCTCTGTGAGCTTCTGGGTATACCCAATTGTACGTATGTGCTTGCGAATATGTGTGGCTTTGGGATGTTAGGTAAATTAATTTCTTTGGGAACAGTGACAGGTTAAGAGTGACATATGCAATCGAAAGCACTTGGTTGTCATTCAGCCTCGCAGCTCGTCGTCTAGTTGTATGAACCGTCCCTTGCCCTGGGTGAATAGATTATTCTTTTTAGCAATAAATCGCGATCGAGCACGATTTTTCTATTCTCGGACCCACCGAATCGCTCTAAACGTCTGCTCGTTATTGCATTTTTGCCGGAGCACAGCAATTGCAAGACCTACATTAATTTATCATTTGTTTCTTGTGTGGAATTGGTGAATGTTGAAAATAAATTTATGCAGTTCGTATCGAGATAAGCCGCCGTCTTTCGCGAAACTTGAGAACGATTCCATTCCCTGCGGTCTAACACGCACGCACCCACACGAAAGCACATACACACAGAGCCCCATGTATATTCGCAGGTGACACTTTTGTCAGCACTGGAGCGACGACGAAGGGTGGAAAACACTTCCCGGTTTCTACATATAATCAGCATGTGGAATAATCGTCGTATATAAGAAGACACAAGAAGCACGTGGAGTATGAGTAACCGCATTTTTCCAGGTATCGCATTCAATTATGCAACGCATTACCAAGAATCAAGGCTCCTGCGATGCATGCAGTCGGGCACACCGCATAATTGCACGCATGGGACCCTCCGAACCCTCTCGATGATGACGTATGCATGCCACATATGTAGCAGAACTGCGAGGGTGGTCAGATCCTCACAGCAAAACCTTTTTGTGTCTATACTCGTGCAGAAAAAATTATTTATTAAGGTGGTATTTACCGAATGCAGATCCAACCAACAAATATCTCGAAGCATCCATTTTCAGAATATTTTCTACGCAAGGAAAATAAACGACGATTCGAGAAATGTTTAAAAACATTGTATGCAGAATTTTCTATCGATAGAATTCTTCCAAATTTCAAGAGGGCATCGAGATATTTATTTATAAAAATCACAATTTTCACTAGTTTCTCATAAGAGCGTGTGTAGTAAAAATTCCAATTTCCCACATTAAATATTTCGATCGCCAAATTGTGGAGCCTCTTGAAACTTTGCACACGCTTTTGGGTAACATTGAAGAAACTTTATTCAATTAAAAAAAAAATTGTATAACAAATACGGATTACCTCGGACAATCTTGAATAAAATCCTTCAGAACTTTGTAATTGATGAGATATTAAGGAAACGATTTTCGAAAACAGTTGGAAACGTGGTCCTTTTGGAGTCAAAATGTCTTGTAGCAATTCGTTTGTCTCGAGTCGCTACCACGACTCTTGAAATAATTGAATCGATGGGATTTGTTCCATTTTGGCACACGATGCATTGAGAAATGTGATGAACAGGAAAAAGACTCGACGTACGTTTGATTTAATGTTCTAAATCGAAGAAAATAGGTGCCGAAAAATGTTGGCACGGAGAAAATCGAGTGCGCGAGTTGGTCGAGCGTAAATGCGTGTTATCTGATTGTTGAAAGTTCGCTAATTGGTGAATTGTGTATATAAAACGCGTGACTCACGGTTGGTGCGTGACGTCAGTGAGTCACGTGGTAGTGAGAGTAAAGGGCTCTTTTGCTCTGTGAAACGAGACCTTTTCGAATTTGCACGCGAAATATAACAAGTTTACACGCACACATTAACCATGTCGGTTGTGGGACTTACAATAATCGTTTCTGGTGTGTTGCTTTCTGTTTCTCTCGATTCACCTCGCAAGCCTCCCTCTCTCGCACGCTCGGCCACGTGTTATAAACTTATTTTTGCCGAGCGTATAGTTTTTCGCCCTTGCACACGCGTGAGGGCTGCGGAGTCAATTCGGTATATCTGTAGATGAGACCCACCGGAAAATGTGTACGAGGTTCTCACACGCTATTACCGAGAATTCGTAACGGACGAGGGAGCGCAAGTTTTTTCAACCGCGAATGACTGATATTTTGGTTTCTACATACTTCAGTGTCAGATGGTGTCGAGTGCGTCATATATCTTTGATAATAATCCCACAGCGGTCTCGTATCGATTGCATGCCATACTCGCTAATGAAAAATAATTGAAATTGATTGCATGTTTCATGATGTCGATTGATTACGGTAAATAGCACACAGCATATGAATTAGATTTGTGTGGAAAGGAATGCACATCGTTTCGAAAAGTCGGATTTGCAATGACTCGTGTTTGTCTTGTCTTTTGATTCTCGTAACTGCTCCGTTCGCTAACAAAGCTCGCTGACGGTTACGTAAGTTTTGTTCACTTGTTTTAAACGCGTTGAAGTTGTCCAAACAAAAAGGTCCTGTAATTCGATGAAACTCTCTGTCTACCAAATTTTGTAAGCCCGACGCGAGAAGTTTGGGCAAATCAGCGAACGAAGCAATAATATTGGTATTTCAGAATAAACGGTGCAAGCGGTTGTTTACATGGAGTCTTAATGAGGCAGGATATATATATGAGACAAGACGCTGTTGGCGAGTACAGACGGGCATCATTTTGCGCGTACTCGCCAATCAGAAATGTCTGATTAGAGGCTGGCACCGAGAGGGTGGCAGGCGAACAGAAAGAGGCCTCATTAATCACCCTCTCAGCATTACTTTCCTTCATTACTTATGCATTATGCTTAGAATGACGATCCTTGTTTACAGATTCCGAATCACTCCAAGATTCCGAAAAACTTTGGATCTGGGACGACGATAAGACGATAAAGTCGTCAGCTACCGAGTTTGTTTGTCTACGATGAGCTGGATCCATGCAGAAAACAAAAAATTACTTTAAATTGTTATAAATAATTACTTTTCGATGGATATTCATGTAGAAGAATTCTAAATACGAAATCACTTCATTGAGGATTCTTTAATAATTTTGTATAAACATTCTTCACACGAAAACTAACAATTTTCTGCTACGAAGAAAAATTTCTAACATTAAGAATTTAAGATATTTAATTTCCAATTGTTAATTGTTCTGCGCGTGTAAATCGAAGCCGCGTTTCGTTTATAAGTTGCAAAAATATGTGTTTAGGATTTTTCTTAAAAAGTTTCATAGCCTTTTTGGCTTTCTCCAAAGAACATCCTTAATAAACTTTTTTTTCGCAACTCGATTTTCACAAGTTTTTAACGTTTACGTACGAAAAATTTAAAATTCGAAATGAAATATCTCAAATTCTGAACGTCGGGAAATGTTTCTTCACAGGAGAAAACTGTGAGATTCGGGGCCACCAGAATTTATACGATATTTCGAAAGAACCCTAATTAAAATCGATTTTTGATGGTAATACCTTAATGGCAAGGACGCGCATACACACCGTAGAGAAAGAGAGAAACTGTCCGGCGAGCTGTTTAACTCTAGTAGAACAACAATTTGCAACGTATCATGGAGAACAAGGTTGAGGAAGCGGGAACGCGTTCTTTACCAAGCGCTGATTACTCAGTTCGATTTACCGAGAGATGACTCACGGCGAAATCCAAGAGACATTAATTAACCCCGGCTGTGGCACAAGTCGTAATTAGCGAAACGTTGCTCTCGGGAAAGATAGACATAACTGTATAACGACGGACGGAGATGGTGAGAGACGAGCGAGATAGGGCAGAAGAGGAAACAGCGATCAGCCCTTCGACAGCCCTCTCTGGAGCTGGTAATGTCTGAGCGAGATAGATATAGAGAAAGTGAGTAGAGATCGAGCGAGAAGTCTTTCTGCGTGTACTCGAGGCAAGATGAGAGTTTACGATTCCGGTAGATGTTGATGCCGCGTTTTCCAAACGAGCCACCAGGATAAAACTTTAAGGAAGAAATTAGAATTCGGACGGTAAGCTCTCTCGTTCGAAAACTTTGAATCTGTCTTTCCTGCACCATCTCATACCCTTTCTATCTCTCACTTAGTCGGTTGTAAAGGTACTTTTCTTCATTGGATAGAAGGAGGCAACAAACATCGCTGAACGCTGTTCTTTTTTTTCACCACTATCTTGCGAAACGGAGTGCGAATCTGAGAAGAAGTAAAAGGAGGAAAAAAAGATAGAAAGATTTAAAAAAAAATACAGCTATGCAAAGTGCTGCCATGGCGGAAACTAATTGTGGCAAAGATATGAGAAAGAAAACGAACAAGCGACGACTGCCTTGAGTGTTTATTGGATACTGGCCGAGTTTGTAGGCCGTGAAAATCAAAAAAATGAAAAGCGAACGGACTAAGAGGGTGCGAAACAGCGAGAAAGGAGAAAAGAGAGGAAAACGTGTTTACGAAAATTAGCAATTCTAATATTTATACCATAGCAGGGGACACATTTATTAATTAAGTCAAAGTGGCGCGGAATGTAGCGGGAAATGGAAATAGTTAGCGGAAAATTTACAAAGTGTAGGAGAATGAGAAAGCGCGAGAGGAGACAAGTCCAAGCGGGAGAGTCGTATACAAGGAGAAAAATGTCTTGGTTTATTTTCCTCTGAAAATTATGGGACGTTTCTAGCAAGAATCAGCTGTAACTGAGAGATGAAATGCTGAAGAAGGATCTCGCCAATCGGCGCAGCAGGGACAGGAGGGAGAAAGTCCAAGAGGCGACTAGAGCTCCTGTGTATGCGCGCTCGAGTCTCTCGTAGCACACTGCTCAGCAAGAAACTTTTAATTCAGTAACTTCTGGATTAAATTATCACGCTGGTATAGTAGAGAAGGACTAAAGAGCGACAAGGCAGGAGATAAAGAAAGAGATAAAGTGAGACGGAAAGAAAGAACAGCACGAGAAGACTGCGAGACAACGATTGTCTTAAGAAAGATTAAGAAAAGAAGGTCGACAGCCGCGAGTTTGCGGACCCAGCTCTTTAATCCATATCCCGGGGTTCTTTATACATAAATATCTATATGTATATAAATATCCACGAGTAATTTTCCTGCTGGTTTGCTCTCTTTTACTCCCTCTCATCCGCTACTTTGAAGAATCAACACCACACACTATCGCCAAAAAGATGTATCTCTCTGTTTCACGTCTTTGCAGGCTCCCCGAGGTGGAGAAAGATCTTCCCAGGAAAGCAAAGTACTTTAGCACGTGCTACTTGCGTTTGGTAAAGGCGTAAGAGCAGCTCGTAATACACCCTTTATCTTCTCACAGATATAAATGCCACCTTTTATTCTTACATTTCGCGTTGCATCATTATATGTCGTTTGTATTCAGTTGATTCCATTGCTCTTTCTCTCAGGTCACGTCTGCACGTTTTCTTCGCCATGTTAATGAAGCTCATTAGAAAAATCCTATTCATGTAAAATTGTGATTGACCTCTGTGTTTTGTATCCCCTTGTCAGACCTTTTCCCTGTCCAGGTTCACAAGAAACAATGAGTCTTTATTCTTTTATTTTTTATAGAAGAATTACTTCAGGTGGACACAGGAAAATAGGGAAAGTGGGTAAAATGAGCTTATAGCGAATCCGAGGGTCTGGGATTTCAGGAAAGTCCGATATACGTTTGACTGGATAGAGTATATCATTCCTTGTTATTCTCAAGATTCTCTGAATTTATCATTCCGCTGTCTTTGCAACTGTGCACGGAGGATAAGTCGAGAGTGAACGCGCATTGCTTCCCAGCGGACTCTTCACGGATCTGGATGTAAAACCGAAAAAGGGTTTCGCAGGAAAAGGCCACCGCATGGGAAACTCCCGTTCTTCGTCCGTTTCGAAAGAAGAAGAAGAAGATGCGGGAGGAGATAAGGTGGATGCATGCTTTAAAGGATGAGCCAATGCAAGCAAGAGTTTGCCCAGGTTCCAAGTACATACAGGACCAGCAAAAATGAATTGGTAGTCGTATATACTTTGAAAGTGGTATTAGCCCTGGCAGGAGAAGGAAAAAGATGTGTACACGATGGACGGCGGAGTATGGATAAGGGAGAAAGAGTTCGACCGACCAGAAGAACTTCATCTCGGCTGGTACAGCCTCGGGAGTGCGGGTATTCTCCCGACGAGATGCTTCAACGAGATGATGGCTGCAGGAAAAAGGTCCTGCATTGCGACAACTAATGAACCATCTCGGAACAGTCCTAAAGTCTTCGAGACGTGACGACGCAATGCAGTCAATCGGTTTCGCCAGACTTTTCTCTACCACCACTACTGTCCTACTACCACTATCAACCTTTCTCATTGTACGTATGTACGTTGAAGGATGGCTGCCATGTGAAGGGTGATGGCCAAGACCTAAAATGGAAACCTTATCTCGCAGCCAACAAACTCTCTACACGTTAAACTCGATTCCGCACAAATCGGAAAAGCGAGGTAGTCGAAAAAGGCATGACAAAAAATCGTAGATCTTGAGAGAATTCCTTAATTCCGAACTCTTTAAATTCCTCATAATTTCATGATCCTGAACTGTTCATCGTTGAAATGCAACGAAATTCTGTTATTTCTTCAGCAGAGCCAATAATTATTATTGAATATTTGGTCTGGCTAATAAAACGATTCTCTCTTGCGATCAAAAAACTCAATCGACTCGAAAAATTGCCACGATTTTCAAAATTCAATAAATAATCAATAGGAAAAATGTTTTTCGTTGAATCTCAACGTTGCAAACTTCAGAGTCATATTATTTCGTGTACCATTGTTCTAATTGCAGAGACAATCGTAATGTCAAGAAAAACGTGATTTTCAGGCGTCACGTTCGAAATATTCTCTAGTGCAAATATGTAAAAAATAGCCTCCGAAAGACTCGATACTGAGGAGCTGAAAATGGGGTGGTGCAGTGGATATGTGAAGAGAATTCACAGCGACGCCGTCCTGGCCTGTGCTGACCTCGCAATAAAGGGGATTGGCGGATCAAGACAAGAGGACCAGTTCACGGATCCCGAAAATGTTCCGAAAATCCTCGGATAACGTTCTCTTCTCACGATTTTTCTCATTTCCCCCTCTATACTTCTTTCGGTTTTTTCGGCTCGTTCAGGATTTTCGCTCTCCCTGATAATTGCGTTAAAGTAGACGAGGGTTGCACAAGACTCATGCTACGCTGAATAATAAATTTTCGGGGCGCTGCCAACGTGAGCAGGGACTTCGTGTTGGGGTCGGTTTAGCAGAGGCTACTTTTCTTGTGCTCAGTGAACACGACGCTTCGTCCTTGAGGCTATACGCATTTTATTTTTATTAAAAAAAACTATGAAACATAAATCAGAAATGTCAGAGAAATTGCAATTGCTATTCTCGCAGTTGATATCCGATCCAGTATCGTCAACGAAAACTTACAATTGATAAGCTTCGTTTCGAGAACCCATCGTTTGTTTCACTGCATACAAGTATGAATATTCAGTATTGCATTAATCCATTCGAAAGTGGATTGTGGGTATGCCACGGATGAATGTATTATTTATATGGACAGTCTACAGTGAATTCTCCGCCACGGAGTACAGTGCGAGAAACTCGAGTGGAATGGATCTAAAAGGAAATGAGACTAACGCAGCAGGAGAGACTGGAAGAAAGGAGGAAGGACGTGTAGTGACAACGTGGTAATGGAGATATAGGAGGTTGAGTTCCAGACGGTCTGTGAGTTCTGTAAAGCGGAAAGAAAAAGAGTCTGCAAATGAATACCTTGAGGAAATTCTGAAGAGCGTGACAAACACCGATCGCGCAACAAAAAGCTTCGATTTCTATATTCATTAAAATGATAGAGGCTCGTTGACTTTCGTACGATTAGATCTAGGGATAACGAAAAGAGAATGTCATCATCGTAGAGATTGTTATGAACCTGAGCTGTTTATATCTATCGTTAAACGTCAAGTTGATGAACTTATCTATATACGCTCGGTTCTTCCGGTCAATGCACTGTCATCTCCACATCAATTGGTATATATGTATACAAACATTTAGTATAGTATGTTGGAGAGAGTCTGACGAGGCAACGATTCAATCTAATCTCTCATCTAGGTTTTGGGGATCGCACCCTAGCACGTCGATTAATCGATGAGGTTCCCGACCCTTCATGCATGTGTATGCGTGGCCGTTTCGATGAGATTTGATCCGGTTCGATGCGGTGTTGAGAGGATATACGGTATACCACAGAGTCCGGCTCCGCGAACCCAACCCAACTCATCAACTATCCGAGCCACAATGGACGTTCCAAACGACATCACATAGTTTTCGTTCGACTATCATGACGAAATCTGCACTCTGGGCCATACGCGATTGCCGATGTAATATTTTCAAGACATGGCCTTACACATTCACTTTTCTCTTTTCCGCGCCACTCGATCTTTCCCATTTAACAGAGCGTATGGTCTTTGTTACTCTCGATGACGTTTTACCATCAAAACTTTTTCCAATGTGCCGAAAAAAATGAAAAGGAAAAAAGCGTCACGCCAACTTTTCGCTTTCTCCGCACACAAACCGGTGGAGTTGTCACGAATTCTCCACAACTCAGGGGGCTAAATTTGCTCACAGTTTTCCAACTTTTTATGGCTCAGTGTTGGCTTATCCCGTCGAAAGAGGAAAAGAAAGGGTAAAAGAAACCATAATCTTAACTCATAGACACAAGTGGTCCATGAAACAAAAAAAGCAGCTAATGGGACAGTACGCGAAGGATATCTCCGCAATATGTTTCTGTACTACTTGAAAGTTCCACTCTTTCTCCGCTTTTTTTCTACGTATACCCACACTTTTTACGATCATTAAAAGATTTCACTCTTTCAACCAAATGGTTGACTTCTGCTAATAGACTTTGTCCAGTGGCTCAGTTTTGTTAAAATTTAACACTAATGATTGTTATTTCACAGTCATGATCAATACAGCTCGTTTCGATTTCATTTTTTTTAGCAGCGTATTAAGGAATATGCAGAATCCTGAAAGGGTTGCTTAAGAAAAATTGGATCGGTCGGTTATCAATGACCCTGAAGTTTCCATCGTTGGACTGCAATGAAATTCTGTTATTTCTCCAGCAGAGCCAGTGATTATTATTTAATATTTGGTCCAGCCAATAAAAAGATTCCCTCTTGCTACAAAAAAACTCAATCGACTCAAAAAATTGTCACGATTTTCAAAATTCAATGAATAAACAATAAAAAAAAATGTTTTTCGTTGAATCTCAACGTTGCAAACTTCAGAGTCATCGGTTATCAAGACTGTCATGTTGATATGAATACGATACGAGGAAACCGACTCAGACAGATGTCAGACTGGAGGAATAATACGTTAAAGGACGTTGAAATGAGAGTTGATAGGAATTTTGAAGGATAAGTTTGTGCCATATGCTCGCTCGGATGAAGAAGGTGAAAGCTCGACCTTCGGTGGTAGGAGTTGCGGTATGGAAGGTTTAAGGTGCCTATAGTGGTGGCAACTCTGAAGAAGTACGTATTACTGCGAGGGACGACCATCAGCGGAAAGGTGCTCCTGCGAGCGGTGGTTAGTGATGGAAGTGCGGCGTTGTGGTAAGAGGGCGAGAGGGCGTGGTGTTCCGGCTTCATTTCATCCTTTATGCCACGCGGCACAGGCTCCAGGGGTTGGGAAAAGGAGTCAGAGCAGCGGAATGAGGAAGCAGCAGCACGCTGAATTATAACCCCTTGTGAGATACCACAAAATGCAAGCTTAAAATTATACGGGCGTGAGTTCCACTCCTCGGCATTCCCTCTTATCCGCACAGTTTCTCTCATAGCTTTGCAAACTCCTCAACCCATCTTGCCTGGCTCTATCTTTTACAACGCGTTGCACCGGTGGTGCTTCTGCTCCATGTTTAGCCAACCCACCCACGGATATATACAAAGACCTTGGAAACCTTGTGCATAAAAAGAATACAAACGAGAATTCTCTTTTCAGGCGCGTAATCTTTTTTTCTCTATGAATTCATCGTTAGAAATAATCCGTACGGATGCAGATAAAAAAAACAAAAATCTACGAGAATATAATCGATTATTCGATTAAATTTAAAACCCCAGTGATTTTAGGGAATCTTCAGGAATTAATGAAAACTCCATTAGCCAAGTTCACTTATAGGACCATTTAAAATGATGGGACGATAAAAATCCATTCCCCATCGTCGATTCAGGTATCCAGACAGTTTGGGTCTCTTGAATTGGATACCCATATAGTCAGGTCTTGAGACAGCTATATACGAGGATAAAGACAAGTTTATCCGATTTGACGGATCGTTTGAGAAGGATAAAGATTTTTTTTTCTATCCGCATCGTATGTCTGGCACGTGGCTCGTTAAAAAAAGGGGCAACTTCAAGGGCCTGTGTTGGCACTACACTGACAACACCGTGACTTTCAAAGACCCTCTCCTTTTCGAACATTTGCACCGGATCAAGATCCCACGGACCTGCACTTACGCACCCTTCTGGATTCGGAAATGATCCTTGTTTACACGTGAACTTTGAGCCTTCAAAAGACAACCTAACCGCGCCTAGTTAACCTTCGTGACGTGCCCCTACATCTACCTCTCATTTCGTACCGCTGTCAGCCCAGGTCACTTTTTAGGCGAGAGGGATAAGAGTCTACCCGAGCCAAAAAAATAAAGGTATGACACAACTTGAAAGGATCGGGTTAAAGCCACCGCAACCGCTATGTTGAACAACCAATCAGACCACCCACAGCTTTGTCTATCTTGACTTATTCTGATGTCTGTCATTTTCTGTCTTTCCCCTGCCTCTTGATTCCCTAGTGGTATAGGATTGCGATATTCTAGCTGTTGAAAGTAGCAACTGCAGTTCCAATGGAGTGGAATGAAAATTATGACTGAAGTTTGCAACGTTGAGAATTAACGAAAAACATTTTTTCTGTTGATTATTTCTTGAATTCTGAAAATCGTGGCAATTTTTCGAGTCGATCGAGTTTTTTGGTCGCAAGAGAGAATTGTTTTATTGGCCGGACCAAATATTCAATAATAATTATTGGCTCTGCTGAAGAAATAACAGAATTTCGTTGCATTCCAACGATGGAAACTTCAGGATCGTATGAAAATTGTCCATGCAGCTTGCGACAGTTTTGCATTATGTCACCGAAAAACCGGCTTATTCCTAGAGCCTTGAATTCAGATAGATTTCATTGCAAATATGAATTGTCTGCAGTGCGTTGATGCCATTGGCGTATAACAAAGGCCGCTGGCTAGTGAACTGTGAAATTTGGATATAGCGAAAAAGCCACGTGTAGAAATGGCAGGTAAAATAAAAATCATTTTTTTGTTTTAGGTCTGTTGGTTTGGACAAGGCGCGGAGTCCATTTTCATGGTCCATTTGGTCGTATCAAGTGGTTAGTGCGAATTCCTACCGAATACACATGCATGGTGTAGGATTTCTCTGTCGAAAAGAGCGCCGCAGCATTTACAAAAGAGTCCACGTTTTGAACGATTTTCGAACGACCGGAGCAGATTTACGGTGATGTATGCATCCGTATCACTTATGCCTGTATCTATACACAGAGCAGGCGTTATAGACGGAACGAGAACGTAGCGTTTTCTGTACATGGTTGTGGGTTCCTGATAGACACGTAGAAACGCGCCGCTTCTGTCAGCGCTGGTGCACATGAAAAAGATAGAAATCACATTGACGCGCAAACGAATGACGGAACCGACGCAACCAAGAGCGAGAAAGAGAGAGGGAGAGAGAGAGAGAGAGAAGGAAAGCCACTGGTATCACCGTGACAAACAAAATATCGTGCCTGTGTAATGGGACGCGGGGTGACGTAGACGAGAAAGGAATGGGGTGGTAGGCAGGGGATGAAGGGTGGGCAAAGTCCCAGGGAGGGACGGAGGGTCGTCCCAAACCAGGAAATCTCTACCGAGCGGCCGAGCAAACAATGACGGTGAAGCAGTATTGTCCTCCAAGTAATTGAATCCAACAGCAGCCGAGCCAGCCTATACTCCCGCCGCTTGGCTGCAGTCACCGGTTTTACTCGTCGTCGTAGTGTGGCATCCCTGCCCATCGTTTTCGACTATCCATTTTCACTCTCATGCTTTTTACTCCTTCCTATTTTCTCTCTATTATACTCTTTCCATCCTTTGGACACGATGCTCCCATTCTCCTAGCGTGGTCTGTTGAATCTTCGCTGTCCAAACCTCGACATATCCTTCATCGAAGGGTTTTTCTCTGTTTGCAATCCCTTTATAGCCCTCGGTTCCTTCGTTGTTATTTCCTGTGACAATGACTGTCTTCTACTGCCGTAGTTCCAAGTGGCATCCGCCAAACTAAAAAACGGCCATAACAAAATTCCAGCAAATACGAATTCAACTCTCGTCCCGTGAAATGATCCGCATTCTTGTCGTTGTGTGCAATAAAGATAAAAAAAGGGATTATGATTTTGCTGAAGAGAGAGTCATCGTATGCGTATAAACCAGTTTTGTCCTCTAAATTACCTCGAAGGACACTCAGGATAGCGAACGAAGGAGAAACAAACGAAGCGTTAAAAGTTTTCTGGGGGTCTAGCTTTTTTAGCATTTATGCTGACTTAACCGAGCCAGCTTTTTCCAGAAAAGCTTTCGAACGTTCTCCGCTGGCTGTAGGTAATAAGAAAGAAAATGAGGACTCCCTAACGTAACTGGAAAACATAATGGATCGTCTGGAGAATAAAGTTAGGCAACAAGAAGTAATGGAACAGAAAAACAGTCGAGCTACGAGAACTTACGCCAGCTGAACGGATTGGTTCGTTTGAATGTCCATCGACCCCTTGTCATTTGTTTCCTCCGTTAGTGAACGAGAATAAAGACAAAGAAAGGCAAGAACGATAAAATACCCGAACCGGAGTTTGGATATTTTTTCAACAGACGAATCGCACTTGATGATAAATAAACAGAAATCTTGTAAAAGCTTTTTCGGTGTTTTTGGTAATTACTGTTCTCCACAAAGGAACAGAGCAGGAAACACGATGACTTCCGATTACCAATTAACAATGTTTGGAACGCTACGCGAGGATATTCTGCACCGCGTGCTTGTACACGCGTAATTAAACGGACATCATACATCAACGATGAAAGTGGAGAGTCCAATGGCATACCAATTGCGCGTATGACTCGCTAATAATACAATACTACGGAGGCGTCTAAACATGCTGAAGTCTCCAATGGCTATGGGAATTGCTGAGGGGTAGTTTCAAGCCTCGGAAGCGCTATTGAGTAAGTCGCGCAGCCTCTACAAGCCACGAGATGAGAATTCGGTGCATGATCTCATATACACGAAATCCAGCTAATACATTATACCGAAATCTGAGCAAGCTGCTTGTGGCGGAGGACGCGAGGGACCTTTGCCTGCGAAAAGATATTTATAGCACCCTCGCGGGGCATGCTCGTTCTTTTGTTAGCTGGAACGTGTGGTATGCAAATACAAAGCAGATAGAAGACGTAGGTCGCAAAAGGAGGAATCGTAGGCAGGTCCAGAGAAAAAAAAACAGCGATTCAGAGAGCGAGCATGACGCCGGGTATCGGTTCACTCAACTATCGAATTTCACCGTCTAGCATATTCGTATTTTTTCTTTGGTTCCTTGCTCCTGGACGTTTGAACGGAGCTTTTTCTTTCCTTTCTCAGCCGGACCCATTTCATCCCCACAATCGCGAGGAATTAGGACACGCATCGGCAGGTCCTATAGTATCTATAGATATATATACAGATATATAAATTGACGTTTCGCTCGAATGCCGCACCCGAAAAGGCACTCTGAGAATCCGCGGGTAGCAACAACGATCAGCAGCCGAGGGGTCGTCGATCGCTTTACGAGACTTTTATACTGAAACTATATCGCCCGTGATAATGCCGCTGCACGGAGTAGGATACGTGATAGCGCACGGGTCCCATCCAACGTAGCGTCCTTGGAAACCCCCTCTCAAGCCCCGTGGTGCGTTATGTTACCCGGGTTGTACGTTTTATCGTCGTACGTAAATTACCCATAGAGGAGCTTTTCATCGTTCGTCGTACGTGTAAACCCGCATATACGAATGACGTCAAGTGATTTTAAATTTTGGTTTAGTACTTACGAGACACTTTCCTCTTGGAAACGTCCGTTCAATCTTTGTGAGAGAATCTTTGGAATGCTTTCGGTATGCTTACCTGGAAAGAAAGGAAAACAAATTATTAGTCCGATATACAAGATGAATGTCAACTTCTCAAAAATTTTTTAGGTGCTACCGATTTCAGACATTGAAATCAGGACTAAAACTTATTTTATAATATAAATTCTCTACGTGTGTGCGTTTCTTTGATCCTGCGAGCGTCATGATTGGGGAATCCTTTGGCGTTACCGTAGCAACTCAATAAAACGTTGAAGAAAACGAAATTCGTTTTTTGTCCTCAGTAAAAATAATTATTCAGGCGCAGAATTTAATGACGATGATAAAACGATCGATTTTTGCCACCCGTAAAGCATATTGGCTCGAAAATTTGGGACGACGTTGAAAATTGAACGAATCATCACTAAAATCAAATATTTTTCGTTGCATTCCAACGTTGCAAACTTCAGCATCATAATAAAAGAGAGTTTGTACGTGTATGTCTCCAATCATTTCGGGACCCCAATTATGCCCCAACCATCAAATAGTTATCAGCCTCACGTTATACTGCATTATAAATAATTGGGTTATGAAATTTGAGAAAATACATTCCCTATGACCCAGGAAACAAGACATCTTAGAGGCATCAAGAATAATAATTGTGTAGGAAGGAGTTTTCGCCTGTCTACACAATTTCCACATATGCACGATGCTAATTCTGTATGCGGATGTCATGGTAAGTATGGGAAACAACAGAATATAACAAAACACAGACTGATCCATGCTCGTATACGAATCCCAAAATATACACGTGAATCTGCTTCAAGTTATACATGAATCTGTGTATAAGTGTGTACGTACTAATATTGTAGGTGCATCGCTGTATATATGGATGCAGATATATATATCGTGCGGCAAGTTTGCATTAAAGGTATAAAGGTGCCTCGTGCCACACGCTAAATTCTCAAGTTATGATTTAGTATCGGAGGATGTGCTGTGGGGGATCGAAACATGTGAGAGAAGCTCTATCAGACGAGCACTGCGGGAAACAAGAGGGACGAACAGTCTCAGCTGGTTGAGGAGGACGCTTAGGGCGGAACTTTGAGAGAAGCCAAAGCTACGTAATGAGAGAGATCAAGCGATATCTATGAATAGCGTAAGAGAACGACGAAGAAGAACTGAGTAACTGGAGAAGGAACAGAGGAGAACTGCTGGCGTTTAACGTAGGCAAAGAGAGAAAGTGAGGGGGCAGGCAAGAGATAGTAGAGAAATAGTAACTTCCTAACAAGACGCTTAGTTGCCGCTTAGGGAATTGCTATAAACGCGAAATATCGCTAGAGCCAATAGGATGGGACGCTGTTTTCGGCCTGCCATTGTATACATTCGCACGCGATACATAAATCGGAAGGCAAACTCGAGGCTGGAGAAAGAAGAAGCGGCGAAAACGTTCATGCCGTGTCGTTGCCAATATTTTATTGATAAACGATGGCTTGACCAACCGGCCGTGGGGTATATAATCGCTGTACAAGAATCGTCTGTATTCGGGCATTGTGTAGGATCCAAACGTGTTAATTATCGATCCGGACACTCCGAACTATATTGACCTTTCAGATCAATCGAAAATCTCAACGTAACCTGCAAGTGAATAATCAACGTGACGTCGGAATCCATGAAATATTTCTATGTCTTTTCTCCTAGTCACTCGCGTTTCATTACGTTCTTAACTACATGGAAGAAACCTTAATCGAGTATTATCCCATTTCCATTGTTTTTAGTACATATAAATGTTCAATGTGTGTTCGTATGTAGAAAGAGAGCCAGAGAAACAGCTGGCTGGCACAGCAAAACCTGGATAGAATTGGAAAACAACCTCTTAGCGAGCCGCCTCGTCCTCTCCCAGTCGTCCAATTATTTCTGACGCTCTACTGTGCATGCCCGCAACGGGTCTTGACAATTAACGCTGCGAGGGATCTTGTTTTTCTCACCGTTAACCCCCCCAGCAGCCATCGAACCTCTTACTGTCGTCTTCTTCAAGACCCATTCCCTATTTTCACTTAAACGGAGTTCACCACGCTCACAGTCTCAGCATCTACCAGTGTATAAAACGATCAACTAACACTCTCCGTTCTCAAACCCCTTATTTCGTACGTCTCGCACTACCTCTTCGTGTTCTTGTTCTTCCTCTGATTATATCAAGTGTATTGACTTTCTCTCAACCTTCCCGCGCCGCTTTAGCGTTATCACTCGCTAGCTCTGCCTTCCTGCTTAGCTTCAGCTTTTTCCAGAAAAAATGCCCGCAATATCAAATTTTCAGTCGAAAAATCTTAACCAAACTCAATTCAGAAATTAGGAACACGAAAATGATTTTTTTACGTGGACGAGAGAAAAAAACAATCCAACTCTAGAAAATATTGATCCTGGCAGAGCGAAGGATCAAAGTCGTGTGATATTCGACCGGAACCATTTCTCCTTTGAGTGGGTTGTGAGATTCTGGTGCACCCAGTCTACACTGTGAAAAACGTCGCAGCGGCAGCTGGGCTTTGGTAACAAATTGAGCTTTCATTCATTTATTTACAAGACTGCGAGACCCGTCAGAGAATCTCTTACGGTACTAGCAGCTCTTCACCGTCGACGAAGTTACCCTTTTTCCTTTAACATTTTCTCCGCCCGTGCGTGCGCAAGCCTTCACTATCCGAGACTGCTGAGACTGACTTATATTTTATTCATTTCCTATTGAATTCAGCCTCGATCGTGCGACAGTGTCTGCCAACGGTAAAGCCTAAACTTCATCCTCCTCCACTATTTTCTGCTTCTACGACATTCGAACTTCGTGTTTCGTATTTTCTCCCAAGTAGACTCTTCTCTTCGTTCTTAATTTTTCACTTCCCATTAATTCTGCTCCGTCTCGCTTCTCTATCAGTGATAAATGGCAGGATCTCTAGACGCCACTCATTTTGATTGTTAAGAAATCGGAATATTACGGTCCATGCACTCACTTGACAATTTGGAGTTGGTCTAAATCAGGAAATGAGGAATCCAACTAATTATACTGTTGGACGACTCGTTACGAATTGTTACTTCCTTTGTTTCCATCTGTTGAGGTTCTCAGGACTAATTTCGTGCAGGGAAAAATAAAGGGGAGACAGGAAAGTTTAGCTCGAGCAATCCTTTTGTTTATCTAAGATTCAGGATTCTTTAGAAGCCTTCATCGTTTTTTTTCAGACACTTGTTCGGAACCAACTGTCTCTGTTGAATATCTTATGAAGTCAGGGCGGAGTGAGCTCTTGCAATATTGCAGATTTCTATACGTATATACGCTTGGACGGATCTACAGATACATAAATTCGTATGTGTCAGAGGTGGTGTCCTCTCGTAGGAGAATTACGCAACGTCTAACTGCAAGAAAGAGGGAGAGGTTGCGAGGTAGCGTTTCTCAATATTTAATAGAGTCAGGGTAGAAATGCTGCCACGACACTCCTGAAATTGCACGATCCCTTCCCCTGAGAAATAAAGATGGGTTGAGATAGACCGAGAGAGAGAAAGAGAGAGAGAGAAGAACCGAGCTTGCCGAGAGATCACGTCGCGTGTAACGGGGTTCAGTACGAAGTAGACATGGATAAGATGAGCTTTGGAAGGGATGGGGAAAGGAATTAGTACACTGTAACTATACAAGGTTGACTGCTCCGGCGCACTTCAGATCAGTAGAACTACCGCCGGTGATGTCTGGTTCGAGGATTCGTGAAAATGGAAGCAGTTTACTGCATCATAACGAGATATGGTGTACGAAGCATTCAAGACAACTTCTTGAGGAATTTTTCTCAATGCAATTTCCGTTGAGTAAGCACTCACGGTAATTGGGCAATTCTATTTCATGGCAGAAATGTTATAATCAAAGTTGGAATGATTCTTTGTACTGCACAAGAACTTGACTGGGTGGGTACGTTTCAAATTGATGGAATTTTTGACATTAACAATATAGCCATAAATAGCAATGATGGATAATCTGCGATAATCCTGATTGGGTAATGCTCTATAATCCAATGTGAATCAAAATGAGAAAATAGCGAATGAGTGTGTTGTCATGATCCTGAAGTTTGCATCGTTGGAATGCAACGAAATTCTGTTATTTCTTCGGCAGAGCCAATAATTATTATTCAATGTTTGGTCCGGCCAATAAAACGATTCTCTCTTGCGATGAAAAAACTCAATCGACTCAAAAAATCGCCACGATTTTCAGAATTCAATAAATAATCAATCGAAAAAATGTTTTTTGTTGAATCTCAACGTTGCAAACTTCCGAGTCATGTGTTGTCTGGGTCTAGAAGCAACGGCCATACAATTAAACTAGAAAAATGAAAGAAAGGGAATCAAGCAGAATAAGCATGTGGAAAAGCCGAGGGTCGCTGGGCTAGAGCAAAAAAACAACATGAAAGGAAAAAAAAGAATCACGCGACTGTAGATGGTCACGGATTTCACGAGGATGAATTCCAAAAGAGATGTGCTTTTAATTACGTTAACGCTGGTGTCCGATTAAATGAACGTAGCGGAAGACCAAGAGAGACAAAACTATAGAGAGAACCGAAGAGAACACGTGTAGCGCACAGGGCAAATTTAATTATAGGACTCTCTTGGTCTAAAACAAGGGGTCGTTCTATGTTGAGGTGTGAGTAAAACAGGTTGGTTATACAGCCTTGTGCTATCCTTGGATGTGGCCTGGGCTTCAAGACTGTTCTCCCAGTTCCTAGCACGGTACCGAACATTGCTATTGCTCCGAGAGAGACGGAATGGGAAGGAAAATCCAACTATTTATATGACGGCAGTTTGTTCAGGACGCTTATTAATGGGACAGAAAGGGGATCGTTGTAATTAAGGAAAGCGTAGATTTTATGTATTATGTGCACAGGTCATCGCCGTACCAACTCACGCAGCTTCAACTCAGATTTACGTTAATGTTCTCGCTTTTTTAATGCAATATATTGTCGTTACTATAGAAACTCCGTGGCTCTCTTCTTTTACTTGTTTTGACCTCAAGATCATTGAGCCCAAATTTGAAAGAATTCAATTGCGAATGACAGCGGCATATCATCGGAAAAGACAACGAGACTTGAGCATTCTTTTCGTTCTGACAGTTGATTAAAAGTCGAATGAGATTCTGTTACTATTGCAACTAAACCTCGGTGATGTGTGACGTTCATATTGTCTTCGTATGCTCAGGCTTGGGAGAACAATTGGAAGGACGTGAATTGAATTGTACTTCAGGGACAATCCACACGTTTTCCAGCAGTGCAGCAGGTTGTAATTGAAATAACTTGACTTTACGTTATCAGAGTGTAATGAAAGACGTAGACGTCAACTATGTAGCGATTCAATATGGAGGGTGGAAAAATTCTGAGCTGTATAAATGTAAAAAGAGAAATGTGTTAATCGTAGTAGGGAAATTCGAATATACGGCTATTATGGGAGCACCAAACATAGTTTGTGCAAGCGGTCCAACGTGGCAAGATGAAAAGAGAGAGAGAGAGAGAGAGAGAGAAAGAGGAAAGGACGAGACGTGCTCGAGTTTGCTAGACCCGGCACGGTGGCTATATCCGGGGATTACCAAAGTCATCTCTGCGGCAGTCTACTCTTCCATCCACCCTCGGCTCGTCCTTTCTCTTCCAGTTTGCCACCACGTCGCGATCCAGCGTATCGCAAACGAGACGAGCAACTATATAACTACAGCGACAATTTTCCCCCGGTTTGATCGCGCGCGGCTTAAGGTATACTCGCTTGCTGAACCGTGAATCCGTGGGCAAAGCTTTTGCTTGCCACTCCCCGCCCGACTAGTCTTTCGTTATATATACTTCGACAAAGTGCGCCAGTGTCAAGAGAAAAGGCGCTCGGAATTGGGAGCTAGGGGGCAATAAGCATGTTTGGGATTCTCGTTGTATTAGTCTGTTCCTCTATAAAATAACTTATACGCTATTTCAGGAGCACTTTCCTGCACCGTTCTGCTGTGCTCGTTACGACCTCATATATGGATGAGCAAAATTATCCAAGTATACAACGTACTTATAACAAAACTCTGTGGTACAAATTTTCAACTGATGCGCGTGTACGTAGTGCAACGAAAAATTAGCTGAATCATCCGCTCCGTTTGAGCGTACAAAATAAAGTACAAAGTAAACCCGAGGAAAAATGAGTATATAATAAATAATATATGATCAACAATTATATAAGTTCCATCATATGCAATTGTATATAAAACTTGGCCCAGTAGAATTTTATATATTTGTATATAATTGCATACAATTTTGTACATACAGTTATGATGGCACTGAAGTTTGCAACGTTGAAGTGCAACGAAAAATACGTTTTTCTATTAATTGTTTGTTTCAATTACAAAAACTATAACAATTTTCTTGCTGATTTTGTTTTTGGGCCCTAAAAAAAATCGTTTTATTGTCTTAACAAAATATTGAATAAGAATCACGAGCTCTGCTCAAAGAAAACCCGAATTTCGTTGCATTCCAACGATGCAAACTTCAGCATCGTCAGTTTTGCACGATGTATATGAATATATGATTGTTGATAGTTATTCCTACTAAACAATTTCTTTCTTGACAATCTGATTGTTTGTTATGATAATACAGCGGAATATTAAAAAAAAAAAAAACGTTTCTTCAATTTATTAAAGTTACAGATGTTTTTTGCTCAAGGAGGGATTTGAACTGCCTAAGTGTATAGATATATATTTGTCTTCATTCCAAACAGATGGCTCGAACGAATGGAGAATGGAATTCAAAAACGTTGAAGTGATAAAAAATAAAATTGGATCATGTTTTTATGAGCTAATGATAACAGGGATGTGTGAGGTAATGATTTTTGGATTTTGTAAGCACGCGGAGAATCATGATACGTAAGTGGATTCCGGTCGAACAAAACTCACTTCACTGTACCATTTATACGTGCATGCACATAAATCAGAGGGGCTTTGTTCGAAGGCGTGTAAAAAGTGGCTTTTGGAAAGTGTTGTTGAAAAATGTGGACATTCTTTTTGCAGTGTTGGTTTGCACGAGCCTTGCAGCCAGCATCGTAATTACAAAAATGCCTTGCGGGCTAGGGTTTGAAATTAGTGCGGTATTGCGCATACACGGAGGCCTCGGGTGTGGAGCGATGGAGGGAAAAGCATCGGTAAAATTCTCGTGGCTTGTTGCTCACGTACTCCTCATCCGTGCTTTCGCACGTGCGATGCAATGAGGAAAAAGCGAGAGTGTGTGGGCGGGGTGTGCGTGAGAGAGATAGGGAAGCGGAGATAAATAGAGCGAGCGAGACATACAAAGCGAGAGAGAGATCGAGTAGACGAGTTGGATGAGATTGTTACATATATAAGCCAGATGTGTACAGAGTGACGAACAGAATAAGCTGAATGGAGTGTGGCCGAGGCTGAGGGCGATACTGAATTACGCCCAGCGAAATAGACGCAGAATTAGGTAAAGAGTGAAGGGTGCTTCGGTACTGTCGGTAAGAGGGATTAAAGCCACGTAATTCGCATAGGTAGGTAATTACAAAAGAGTGGCATCCACACAGTTGCCAGAATGGGCATTCAGGTGCTTCCAGTAACTGTAATTAAATTCGCCATACTTCCAAATTTTCCACTAATCTGTGTACGTTCCTGTATCTCTACAATTGTTAATTCTACGCAACAGATAACTGCTATTTCAGGAATAACAGAAGCATAAATATGGATTGTATGATGATGAATGATGAATCCGTGGTAACCCGATCACGATGTAATTACGTTTTATAGACGCCACATTAATTACCATGATTCCATCATCCATTGTGTCATTTATTTCGACGTTGCATAAATATGACTTTTCTCCGTTCTGCTCCATGAAAAATGTCCAGATTGAGATTGAAAATTTATTGAATCGTCAAAATCCGGTGCATTTTTTTGGTTACTGCAAGTTTAGTTTTTTCATTCTGGATGCACAAGATTGTCGTTGCATACGCATTTTCCCTGGTGGTCATTGAGAAAAGTCGACTCTATGCGGTATCGCTTATCGAAGGCGTGAAGCCGTTTTGCATACCCGGAAACGTGTGGCCTACAAAACCGTAGCGTAGAGATGAAAATAGGGGAAGAGAGCGAGAGAGAGGGAGAAAAAGAGATCGTGCCGCGATTTCACGGTCGCCCGGATTGTTTTTCTACGCGAGAGCTACGGGCAAGTTGACAAATAGTGCAATAATGGGAGCGTTCGCGCGTGAATTGTGACTGGTAATCGGCCGCGTGACGCGTCAATGACTCCATTGTAGTTGCCGTCGCTTTTTTCCCTTTTTTACTGTATCCCGCCGTCACATCACCCTTCCTCACACTGTCGCTCTGTATATCCCTTGTGGACTTGTACACACGCATATATATACAACATATGGGAAGGTATAGGCATTCCACAAACACGCAAATCGCCCAGTGACTGGAGACCAGAGCAAAAAATCAGTCTATACATATATACATATCTGTACAGAGGGCTTTTTTTTTTACACAAAGATCACAGCTAGCAGGGATGTCAAAATACATGTATAGAAAATACACAGGTATTCGGTGGCATGCATATATTTATAACCAAAGCCACCCTGTCGAACGGTTAGACCATTTTTTTCCAAATTCCCTTTCCCCCCCCTTTCGCTTTCATAACGTTTGCTCTTTTTTATCGCATTCTTTTCCTCTATGATGCAAAACAGATAAAAATGTCGGCATATTCGAGAGAAGTAAACTCGAAAATCGTCCAATAGCCTTTGAACCGTATAAAATGATTACGTTTCGGATAAATAAATGTTATTCAAATAGTTGGAAATAGATGCAGACCGCAACATTTTTGTCAATTGTATTTATTCGGCCCGATAAATAATTTAGATGTGGCATTACGCGGAATAAATTGATCCGAGGCTTGTAAAAATGTTTGGCACGGTCGGTAACGAGTATATTGTTGTGTATAATAAACCAAGAGCGGTCATAGGTTCGTTGTAAAATTCAGGATGAAATAACGTACGGAGAAGGGCAACCAAACCTTTCTGGCAATGTATTTCTATGAGAATCGTGAGAAGGATTGTATTTTTTTTTTTTGCTATCCATTTTTTTCATGTTCCTTTTGATTTTCTTGTATTTGTTTCGAGCGATTAGACATACGATACTTAAAGGGACTGAAAAGCGAGCTGAATTTTGCGGTCTCCTTGACGTTGTGTTGGAAATACACGCACAGTCAAGCAACATATATTCATTATAGTTTCGCTCCTTCTCTTTTTCCTCTTCTACACGCTCCTCTTGTCGGCACACACTGCGCGCTCCATTAAAATGCAAATACATCGTGTACACGAGGACGGGACTCGGTGAATTTGGGGTCGGCGGTAAAAATTTCAATATTATAATACGCGAGACCCCAGTCTGTGCGGAAGGTCGGTCTGGCAACCGGTAGAGCTGTTTCTTACTGGACGTATGGGAACTCGGAAAGACTCTTGGAAGCTTTCGTGAACCAAGTCTTGCACACAGGACGACGAGCTACTTCTAACCTTTCCTTTATAGAATCGTCTTCCGAGCACTGGCAGCAGTACTTATGGAAATTGAGTTTCTTAACAAACGACAAATATTATTCCGATATGTAAACTCTGCTCGTATAGCTAAGTTTTCACGACTTTCGACCTCGCCTGGGTTTGGACCTTCATTACAGTTTCCTCCCTGGAAAATCAGTAAAAGTTTCGATTTTTTTCTGAAAAATCTGAAAAAGCCACATCCACTGAATATTTCTGGGCATTGAAAAATGAATTTTAATCAGCCCAAGCAGCTCCTGAAATAATATCCAAGTCCACCCTAAATCGTTGCCGCATGACTCGGTTCGTTCCAATCTCCTTTCTCTCATTGACGATGTATCAGAGGACGAACATCCTCATCGTACCTAACGTTCTCTGTTCCCACCACTTGTTACAACGTTATTCTCGCTGTTGGCTCACGCCATTTTCTCTCCAGTTTCGGGCGGCCCTCTCTTCTTCTCTCCTTCTTCTCATCGTCGTTGGTATTTGCCTACCAGGCCCGGTAATTCGGTTCTCGCGGACGAGCGCGCCAAAACAGCGCGGTCGACCCTTCGGGTAATTGGCGTCACGCCGGGGGTGTTCCATCGTTGCATGACGCTGCTGCTGCGGCAGCAGCAACAGCAACAACGCCAGAGTCAACCAGAGGGATCCGAGCCCAAGTGGTTGTGGATGTAACAACGAAAGCAGAAATAGTAGTAGTAACAGCTGCGTGTATTGGAACATGCACACAGTTACGGTGAGAAACGTGTAACGGAGAAGTTCAGAACGCTCCAACGAACCCTATTGCCGCACTCGTTATAAACGGTGCGGCAATCGCAACAAAAACTGTTCGATGGTCAACGAGCAGAGCGCTCGCTCTGCTATTCCTACCTTTACTATCCACCTCCGATTCACCTCGAACGTTACACACTAACAAGTTTATTCGTTGTGAGATAATTATCCATGATGCGACGATATATTCGTATTCACCGATGTGAAACATTAAGCGACTGATCCAAACGTAATAACTTCTCCAATCTTAACCAACTTGACAGTCATTTATCGCGGTTTGCTTTGAACATCCAACTAACCCCTGCGTGTGCTCGCAATCGATAATGGAAAAGGGGCAAACATGATTTTTCATTTGTATAAAATTTGACGGAAAATGTGAAATATGTTGACCGAAAATTATTGTATGGGCGTTAGTGTTTGGAATGTGATTGAAAATCCTTAACGATCGAATGGAACCTCAACTTTGTAGCTCGTCTCGTAAGAAAATTTTGTAGATAAATTCCAAGATTAATTGTTTTTAAATTTGTGTGAACCTTCTCAACAATCGCACTCAACTGTTAGGTACATTTAGAGAAAGTTTGACCGTCTAGAAATCGAGTTATTTGTTGCAAAATATCGTCTTTTTAACTTCGTGTTAAAATTGAGATTTTAAACACTGAATATCTCGATAACCAGACGGTGAAACGTTTTCTAACTTTGCAACACAGACGATTCACGCAAGATGTCAAAACATTATGTTGGAAAAATAGTATCTGATGTATTCACCGTTACTTTTTCTACAACATTATGATTATGGCGATAGAACCTCCTTAATGGGTCGTTGTAATATCGTCATTGAATGATTTCTCATTAAGGATGGAACTTGTGTTTGAATTTTTAGTGTCCAAAGAACGTACATGAGTTGCAAGATACAGTTATGTTTATAAGCAGATCTGTTAGCGGAGGTAGAACGCGCAAGAGAATTCGAATAGCGATAAGGGAGTCAATTATCAAGCTATCAGAGAGAGGTAGGACTGTGTTCCGTTTGCATTTCCAATTATTTGCCGGGGAAACGGTCTGCCAATACCGCTCGCCTATACTCTCGATAACCGCACTGCTTCAGCTCCCCATCCTCCTTTTTCCACTCTTCTTCTCAACTCCAATATCTATATTCGTCTGTATCTACTCGGGAACGTTCCTGGTGCGACTTCACCCTCTCTTCTTCCGGGTACTGTCCCTCTTCGCTTCTCACAGGTACCGCTATTTTGGAATTACCTTTTCTGCCATGATCGTTTCGCCTGCTAATGTTTTCTCGCCCTTTTTTGTTCATTCATTCCCTCAGCTCGGCACTCAAGTACAAATAAGCATGTAAATCGGTAAAAAATGAAATAAAATTCGCTGTTGCACGAACCGAGTCTCCAAGTTCGCGGTCCTCATGAAGATCATTAAATGATCGCAATACTCCAAACTTGTCGTATCGTAATCATTAGCGTTACGTGATAAACCCTGAACTTTCAAGTGCAAGTGGAAATTCAAACTACGTCATGGAACTTCTATTTTATTCGTTCAAATGTTTTCGAACGTGTCTAGGGATATATGGATCTCACGTGATTCCCCAGGGAACCAAACGACAAATTACGCGAGCAGTTTACAGCTGAGCATATACCGAGAGTCAAGCAATTAATTAGCCAAAGAGCTGCAGGAGCATTGAACATTCTCTCTCACTTGGTTTCACTCTTTATATATCGAGGATGCCCATCGACGTTCTCTACCTGAGCGCTAGATGCTCTCAGTTAACCACTGGACGCGACAACCCGCCAAGGTAGTACAGAAGAGAGAAACGATATATTCCGTTCGTGTTATTGGTCTCTATACAGCACATCTCGTTAAAGCGCCAGTGCAGCCGTGAACACCTCATGTGTACATCTCAGAGAGCAGCTCGTAAAGTCAGGAGTATTCATGTGCGTTCACTGCAGATAACCGGCGTGCCCATGCCCTCGCTGTCAACGATACGTCAAAGTGCATAAAACACCTGGGGGTTTCTGCATCAAGCATTTATTCGCGGGAGGCTTTCTCCTGCATTCGCGTTATCGCGTATATATGGAAGAACCTCACACGTTAGCCGGAGGAAAAGAAAATGCAGAATCACGAATCGCACACGCAATCGTGTTCATTCTTCGTTTACTTGGGAAATATTCACAAGTGGCTTCTGTGAAAATCAGGCCCAAATTATTTGACGATGTTGATTAAAAATGATATCACGATGAATTTTCAGAAGGACGAAGTCAAAGGATCATGATGCTGAAGTCTGCAACGTTCTAATGCATCGAAAAATATTTAATTTTATTGAAGATTCGTTCAATTTTCAATGACACCCAAATTTTTCGAGTCGACATGCTTTTCGAATGGCAAAAATGAATCATTTTATCATCGGAAATACATTCTGCATTTGAATGTCGAAAATAAAAATGAATTTCGTTGCATTCCAACGATGCAAACTTCAGAGTCATAATGAATCGGGAAAAATGAATAAAATTCTCACAAAACAGAATATTTGTTAACGTTTGGCCGATTTATTGACGTTTCTCGTCTGTTTGGGTGTTTTGATATTTGTTTTTTATACTTTACCCGTCGCCAAAATTGAGTGGGTTAGGATTTTTTATTGAAAATGTTGCTTTAAACTAAAAATTAGGCCGTTTTTCGTGAAAGGACGACTCATGCACGTCACTGAGTATTTTGAACTTTTGGAATGTCTCAGCACTTTGGAAATTTCGAGCATCCGGTTGGAGGAATTTTGATGGTCTAGGAAGTCAGTCTGTTTTGGCATCGTAGTAGTTTTATTATGTTCAGTAATGCTGTTTCTTCTGGACATAGGAAAAGTCTCGTACACATTCGATTATCACGCTCGCAAAGTGTGAAAGAGACATTGGATTTTGTGAAGGGGATAGACGCACGAGGGTGAGAGATGAATGGGCGGACAAAGCTTGGGTGTGGAGTAATACAAGAGGGAGAGAAAAGCCAGGGCGTATGAGCAGAAGGTAACAGCACCCATGACAGGCAAAGTCCAACAGTCTGGGGACAAAGTACTCTTTGTTCTTAGCTCGCTCTTTTTCGTTTCCTTTTACTTATTCCCTTCCTACCGTTTGCGCGTGAAAAGCACATACGTGATTGCGTATCAAACACACTTTTGTGTTGGTACGCCGTTGTAGTGGTGCATCGTGCGCCTCGCTGTTTTATCCATGTTTCATGGAAAATTGAGGACCAGATTTTCATACCGAAAAGCAAGGAGAAATGCGTCGCATCTACCGGGCTTTGAGCACGGAATATTCTTTTGATATATTCGTGTGTTCTACTACGAGCATCTGCTGTGGTAAATGTGTCTCACGTTGAATAGAGGCGCTAGTGGCACGGATTTGCGAGCGTTCCAGGCAAAAAGTCGCGCACAATATCCAACCGACTGAGTCAGCGAATCACTTTGGCATGCAGAATGAAGTGAAAATATTAATCACCTGCATTCCTTTTGTACGCCAAGTCTTTTTACAGCTTAAGGACCTTCTATGCTGAAGTTCCTATCGATAGAATACCTTCAAATTTGCGCTAAATAAAGAGAATAGTGACATCTAATGGCTTGCGCAATCTCAAGAAGTTTCACCATGGAAAAGTCGAGATATTTATTGATAAAAATCACAATTTTCACTAGTTTATACAACAGTAAACATTAAATATTAAGATTCCTGAACAGTAAAGCCTCCTAAAACTTTGCACACGTTTTTATGTCACATCGAAGAATCTCTATTTAGTTTTTCAGAAAAATTATAGGGTTTTATCGAAATTTTGATTATTATATAAGAAATACAAATTGCCTCGGACAATCTTGTCAATCGACGTCCTTAACGTTATGAAATTCGATGTTCGACTCTTGTCGGGAAAGTTCTCTCCACAGGAGAACGGAATGTTACGTACGGTTTTTAAAAAATGATCCAGGGCGAGTTGGTGACAGGATTTCTATGCCATGGTACTCGAATTTATTCCTGCGGACCATTTTTTTCTCGGGTGTGATGCATGCTGCTCTCGTTTGGGCAACTTCAGTCTCTTGAGAGAGAGGACATACTTTAAGGGTATGGAACTCGGGCGATTCAACTTTCCGGACACGAAAAGAAAAAGCAGGACAAACTCTGAAGGGCAACTCCGAGTGTATACATCATACTTGCTCGGGTATATACAAGTATATTCACATCCAATATGTACACAAAATATTTGTATACGTGTATGTATATGAGTGGAATTCAAAGAGTACACGGGCAGTGTGTAGGACGAGTCTCTCGGCAACTGCGTTGGAACATAGCCTGTGGAGGTTTAGACGCGTGACAGGGGTTGAAGCCGCACTCTCGCCACCGTCATCTGTCAACGGTATAGTAGAGGGTGCGAGAGCCACACGAGAGTCTCGGATTTGGTCTGGTCTCTCCCTCCCTTTTCCTTTTTCCCTATCTAACAGCAGTGCTGCATCCTTCGTCGTAATACAACGCATCCCCTCGAGCCGGCAAACTTCAAGCTTTCCTGCTGCCTCGTTTCCGCGTATTTCCGTTGCATGTGAGTTTATACGCTGTGTTGGAATATCTAAGCGGGCGCACTATCTCAACGGTATGCTGCTGCGCACGTACGACTCACTTTTCAAGATTCTATACTCGATAAGGTCAAGAACGATTTTTTCCCTAACTTTTCCGCTCTTTATAATTGTTTTCGTTTACGCTAAAACTTTATCGTAGTCGAAGAGTCGGGCGATCGATCCGGAACCGCGGTCCCTTGAAATACGGGTAAACATTTTTGCACGATATTGAATGATCGTATTTCGGAAGAATTTAATTTGAAGCTCAGTCAGCCCTACCGCGGTCGCTGTTCAATCGTGACCGCTAATTGACTCAGAAAAATTGTTTGATGGATTTTTATTCCGAGATGCATCAGCGCACAATCCATTCCAACACGGGATAACATTTTCTATGCATTTTTATCAAATTTATGGCATACAAAAAATATTGAACCATATGGAGCGGAAAAAACGGTTCAGCGTGCCGTACGGTTTCGAATCCATTTACGAGAGACTTGACCAGCATTTGCTGGTGAATTATGACTCAACTTGAAATATATAAATATGCGAATGACACGATTTGTTTCATGTTCCTCCATAAATGGGAGCTTTTGCATGAAAAATGATTTTCCAAATAATCAAATGAAGGAAAAGCGTTCAACTTTCTCAGAACTTACGAGAAAGACATTCTCCTTGACTCAGATTACTCTGGCATTGCCTTAAAGTTCATGGAGCAGGAACCACCATCTAAAATTTTGGTGCTCGCGCATGTGAACTAAAAGCCATATAAGAACAGCGAAGAGGAAATGTGAGTCAGGAAGACGTACACGAACAACAAGCAAGGAGAGTGGAAGGAGAGAGTGAGATCGATCAGCAAGGGAAAAGTCGGTCACGTTGAGCACCCTTTAAATCGTGGGTCACGGAATGAGACTGCCATTCGTATTATTTTCTTTGATGTACATATTTTTGTTATTCTTATTGTATGTCATTTCTCTCGGCGTAAGTAGAGCGCAACAAAGTGTGTGAAGTTTGCGTGAAAGTCGTAAGAAAACCTGAAATCCAATATCTTTTGGTATAGAATCATTTTTTTGTTCTTCCAACAGCAAAAACTGTCAAGTCAACAAATTTCATTTTTACTAAACGAATTTTGTTAGTTGAACAAAATTTTGCTCTCAGATATACATCGGCAAAAACTTTATTGTGTCCTAAACTACGATTTAAATGTTTTTTTTTGTTTTATTCCGAAATATGAGAAAATATGCCGAGGAAAACATCAAAAATTTTCATCCCCATGAAGCGAATGACTGTCATTCTTTTCCAATTTGTCTCATATCCTCGTTTATAAAGTTACGAAAGAATGTTGATATTTCATAAATAGATAAAAAGAATGTAGAGAATAGTATCGATTGCACAAACAAACGAGAGTGTTGTCGGGAAAGAGAGACAATGGTGGTGTGCGAAGCACGCCGAATTGTCGAGAGGGATATAGGCAAGCGGGCTGCGTGATTTGCGAGCAGGGGAGTTTACGCGTTACGCCACTATTCCCGTCATTCGGTGATGCATGGCTGCGGCACGCGCGCGCGACGACACAGCTATACGACGTTACAGTGTTTTACGTATCCCTGCATTCTCAATTCTTCGCACTTTCGTCTTTTTTCAGCATTTTCATCATTCCTGAGAGCCCAATGACATTCGTAATACACGTGAGCAAAACACATTACCGAGGGAAACGCGCTACAACGCGATGTTAATGATCGTCGAGCTTCCGCTGAATGTTCAACACGAAAGTAATTCTGATACCATGGCCGATTCTGTCGGCAGTTATGGGTTTTCCCAGCTGCCCGAGAAACTCGTAAAAACAGTCGAGATTGATTCTTATCGTGTTGAACGTCGGAACATTGTAGTTGCGACCATCAGTCCCTCGAATAAAATCGCAACGATTCCCAAGAAGAAAAAATACTCAATTAAGCCAAAGAATTTTCGAGTGCGTTGCGAACCAGAATTCCAAAACTGGATCCATTAAAAATACGCTGACACCTTGTCACCGAGGACTGCGATTTATCTCCGTGCGACGTCTCGAAAGAATCATAAACCATTTTATCCGATGCCAAGTTCTCGTTTTTTCATGATCCCGAAGTTTCCATCGTTGGAATGCAACGAAATTCTGTTATTTCTTCAGAAGAGCCAATCATTATTATTCAACATTTGCTCCGGCCAATAAATCAAAAAATTTCCGCGATTTTCAAAATTCAATAAATAATCAATAGAAAAAATGTTTTTCGTTGAATCTCAACGTTGCAAACTTCAGAGTCATGTTTTTTCGTCTAAACACCTCGAGCCGATGCATATTTAATAGATATTTCTCACGCGAGCATAAATCCTCGCGAATCAATGCAAAGTTTCTAATATTAGTAGATCTCTATATAGAAATGAGGCAAAAGAGAGAATCCCCAGGGGATATAATTGAAGATAAAACGTATGGGAACCGCGGGGCAAGTGCAGAAAATACACGAGAACATTTCTGCATGTACCATGTAGAGTGTCCTGTATCGCAGGCTGCAGGTGAGAGAATGTATACGAATGGAAGAGTGGAAGAGAGCGGGAACGATAGGGAGATTGATCGTAGGTATTGTGCGATTTCTTCTATTTTTTATCGACGTATTCGCATGTACCGATAATTACCCGCGAGGTTCACTTAATCGGTACGCACAAATTTCTCGTTTGCACATTGTAATTTTCCTTTCTAGTCGCGATATTAAAATCTCGAGAAAAAAAGAATACATTTATGCGGTCGATTCACGGTTGAGAATCATGATGAGCTATTTTTTTTCAACCCTTACACGCCACCTTGGGGCACAAAACTACCCCAGGCCAATATTTCCTCAAATTTAAGTATCCAAATGCAAAAAATTCTGTTAAATTTAATTTTTGGCTCCATAAAGTGAAAAATCTTTTGAAAAAGCTTTCAAAACGTTCTACAACAATTTTCAAATCAAAATATTCAGTAGTTCAATTTTTTACATAACAATTTTTGTTACTGGGGTACAAAACCACCCCATGGTGGCATGTACGGAATTCTACGGGGGTGTGGCGATCAAGAGCTAATTGCGACCGATAATTGACCAACTGTAATGAAATTTGAGTTTATCCTCGAATTTTTAACATGCACATGTAATGCATGATTTCTCAATACCGATTTCACGTTAGTAAATATGACTTGACGATGTATGAAAGCGGCTTTAATCGCGGACGACCCGAATAGGAACTTCCATACGATAATTTGTTATACGTCATATTACATGGGACGTAATTAACGAGAAACGTGTATTCATCTAATTTCAACTCCTTTCCCTTTTGCTCTCTATTCGCTCGTGCTTGCTTCGTGAAAAACAAGAAATATATACAGAATTAATTGAAATTGTAAGGCGACGATATTTTCGGAGGGAAATTTAATCGCTTCAAAATGAATTTGATTACAAAACCGATAATCTACAAAAAGAAATTTTCATACATGGGAATAAAATTGATGATTTTTCTAGACTTATTTTCTCCGCTCCCGAATGATTGAAATTCATTATTTTCTTTTTAATCGAAGAGTGTATCATGCGATTGAATAGAAACTCTGATAGGACGAAACTTGTCAATCGAACAGAACGACAAGACTGAATATATCGTTGTTTCGTGTTCAATTGACCTCAGGATTTATAATCACAGTGACTGGTCGTCCAGCTAACTCGCTGCATCGCCGAGTCTGTCCCTCAATCGCTATTTCAGTCTCGCTGGTGGAAATCAGTGTATGTGAAGGTCGAGGGTGATTCGAAAACTTGCCTGAAGCTGGAACGGTATAGAATCCACTGTACTGTATTGTGTACAGAAAGAGAAATGGATAGAGGGGGAGAAAGAGAATGAGAGAGGGAGAGAAAGGGAGAATTTGGAGACGGGAGAATAGGAATTACGGTAATGCAGTGTCGGTGGAACGAACGAACGGGGGGAAATAACGGAGGGACCCTAGCCGTTGAGGGAATTCTCCGGTCGCGTCGAGGGTCAGCTCTTGATGAACGAAAAGGGGTGGAAAGAGACATTGCGCGTTTCTATACATCGATGAACACGAGCGTTATAACGTTCGTGTGATAAGCGCAGTGTGCATGTGTGTCAGCTGGATAAACTGTTCAGAATATAAAATCTATGAATTCATGAACGTAATGGTACATTGCATACGAGGACATGGACAGTCAAGCTCGTCAGAACATTGTTGTCATGGTGTCAACATTTGTCAATGAACTTTTCAAATTGACTTTTGCATATCGTCTCCTCGATTGGTCAGGAAGTAACGAAATAAGGCCGACTCGATGAGTCATGATAAATTGTGCAGCAGATTTATGCGTTTTCGATATCCACCAGTCAGCACTTCGACGTCATCGAAAGATTGTATGAATTTTCATTCATACCATACGTGTCACTCGGACATAATGAATGATCGTGTGATCTGGCAAAATACGTGCCTTTAAAACGCGGAAAGAATGTTCGAGCTTGGTGGTGGCTCGTTTTATCTATGATAAATGTTCGGTTCAAGTGTTGTCGCAGAGTCTGTGCTACAGCATCAAAAAGTAAGGCTAAATGGTAGTGAAAAATTTATATCAGTACAGGATACTTTAAAGCTGAAAAATACGAGAAAATTGCAACAGAAAAGAAGGTGAAATGGCAACCCGTTACAGTATTTCTACACGTTTCGCCATTTTCCGTGTATTGCAGATATAAAAGACACATATAGACACTGCACCCACGCAAGACTATTCATGTATGTAGACTTTTACTACACGTACTTATACTTGCGCTTGGTATTTATCGAAACTACGAATCTCGCGGAGAAACTGTGTGTAGCGAAGAAGCCGAGGAAAATTACGGTTGGAATTGTAGTCCACCAGCATAGTAGCGTTATTTATTTGTGGCAAGCCAGTCGCGAGAGCAGGAGAGAGAACGATATATCGAAGGAAGAGCGTTCGCGACTAGACTTTGCAGTTTCTGGGGAATTGGTATCGTGAGTATGCCTGCTGTGCGACCGAGAGCTTTAGATATACTCGTACAAATGATCTCGGCGTACACCCTTGCCCAAAAGTATTAGTTTTTAAACGATTTTCATGTTTACTGTGAACAAATTGGTGCAGTTTGTACAATGTTGATGTATTTTATTGTTTCTGTTTCTCTGCTACTCACTAAGAAGCTCATTGTTGCTGTCGGACCTGAGGAACAGCCTCAGGAGTCACGCAACGGAGTAAAAAGTAAAATTTTCCATAAATTTTCATTATTTTTCAACTTAGTTCGATTTTGACCAATTTCCGGTCGGCATACAAAGGAAATGTGCGATTAGCGATGGCGTACTATTAATTAAATGCATCCAAGATTCCTGTCGGTCGCAATATCGGGAGCGGCGTAATTACGCATTTCGTTGAGAAAGGAGGCAAAGAGGGCAAAAGGAGAGCAGTGTGAGAGTGTATTAGAGTTGGTTGGGAAAGCTTTGTGTCGAGGCGGCGCGTTTTCTGTTCCTTTAACTATAGAGAATCGGAACAGCCGAGAAGTTTAAGAGCCTGGTAGTACGCGGAAATACCCAGCAGAGCAAGGGTAAGACTTAAGGGAGTGGAGTGAGAAGGAGGAGGCAGAGAGTGGGATGTGGAGGGTTTAGCAAATTTCACATAAATTATGTGGTTCAGTTTCCACTCTCTTTACTCCTCTTGTGCTCGGTACCCTTTCTCCTCCGTTCCACTCGCGTGACACCGTATACTTTTGCGACGATCGCACCAGACGGTATCGAAGTTCGGATATTTATGTCATGCTCGCTCCGTCGCCTGTGCGTTTATATTGCAGAGATACTTTGTAGCCTGCGCACATACACATACGAGTGTACGGCTTTGAAATTTCCTCTCGCATTTTTATAGTTTTTGTCATTGATAGCGAGTTTTTTTAGGTTCAATAAAAACCGACGTCAACGAAGTTAATCAGGCAAATGGAAAGAAAATGTCGCCTGGGAAAATCTTCTTCAAGAATGCAGCAGAGAGAGAGAGAGTGAAATGGGCGAATTTGACTTTAGGATATTTCGGCCAGGGTCAAGTGGAATTTAGAACTAAGAAATGATGCCGTGAACGAGGAAACTCTAAACGTAACGCTTACCTACGGATTTATGGATTTCATTAACGTTGACCGCGGCTGGATGGCTCAAGATTTCCACCCGTTTTGGTTACCGAGCTTCTCCGGGGATAGAAATGTTGGAGGAAAAACAAAAGGACGGACATTTGAGACGTAGGAATCTTTCGTCTGCAAGGGCAAATGAGAGACTCTCAAATATGCGTATATATAGTCGTGCAGAGAACGAAACCAACGAAGGCAAGTGGTCGGGCGCGTTAGGGCATGGTAAGAGCAAAGTCGCATCTTCTCTTTTGGAATAGTGCGCTGCTAGTTTTAGTGGCTGGATGGAGAATAAGGTAGGAGAAAGATTGTACGAGAACTTCAACTCCTACGGTACTTCTACTACCCTTTTGCCTGGTCGCGTTTGCATTTTATGAGCAAGTAGATCGCGTAAGTCGCTTACAGCTAAAAGCTAAATAGACCAGTGTGGACTAGCTTCTTCAGAATTAAAGCTTTCTGCTGTAAGCACTGTCCGTATAGATTTAGTGTCACTCAACAAAGTATATTCTCATCGTCGACGTTTTCACAACCGTTACCTCGTTTCTATAGCGTCCTAAATTTCCATTTTGACCATCGTCTCGAGCTCTAATATGTTCGTGGCATATCCAGTAGCGCTTTGAGTACGTCATTTTCTACGGGAACCATACAAAATTTCGAGTAGTCGAAAAAATTTATAAGCCAATTTCACGTTTTAACGTATTGTTATCACAAAATTACTTTATTCAAGATTCTTCAATAATTTTTTATGAACATTCTTAACACGAAAATCAAGAAAAAATGTTCATACGACGAAAAATTTTGTGACGTCAAGAATTCGAGATATTCAATTTCCACTTTTCAATGTTTCGATCGAAACGCATTCAAAATCGCGTTTCGTTTATGAATTGCGAAAAAAAATCCTGAAAAAACTTTTTTGGCAACTCAATTTTTGCAACATTTCAGCAAATTTGTCTTTATAGGAGAAAGCTGTTGGTTTCTGTGTCAAGAATGTTTATTTAACATGTTGAAACGACCCTAAATAAAGTCGTTTTGTTATAGTAAAATGCCTGAACGGATTTTCCGTAAATAAATAGTTGCCAAAGTTTTCAATTCCCAACCGAAGTCACGGATTTGTTGATATTTGTTTCTCTCAGTCTACTCGCTGTTCTGTGCCTCAGCGGATTTGCCACAGTCCCCAGACCTTCCACCCCTTTGCGGCCAACTGTGTGACACAATAACTCGAAGGGTTTCAAGTAAACGTGTGAGGTACATGATAAGTGGTAAAGGGCGGGAAGCAGAGAAGGAAACTGTTGTATTATTACTAGTTGTTAGTAATTTACAGGCGAGCAGACTTGTCCCTAACGTAAGAGAAGTTGCACGCCTACGAACAGTGTGCTTTTCAATAATTTACCCTGGGTAATGCTCACGTGTGATTCTCCGAAGGTCCGACGAATACTATGAACACGGTTTTGATGGTGCATTTTCAAGTGCACTCGCATAAATTGCATCTGTCTGCTCTCCGTGTCTCCCTCGTCTTTCTGTGGCTTTGTCTTTCTATTGCTAGCTTGCATATGCATAATGAACGCAGGAATTTATACACGAACACTAACCTCGAAGAGCGTTACATTGGAAAAAAAAAATTTGTTGGAAAAGATCGATATTTTGTCGGATACGTTCACAAAAATGTTATCATTGCATTTTCGTTAAAAATCGAAAATATTGAGAAAATGACGAAAGTTTTAAAATTACCCAAAAATATTTAATTCACTGTGTTCAACAAAATATCGAGGTTTTTTTGACAAAATTTCATTTTCAGTGTACACGATGCAGATGACATGAAAGTCGGATACGGTGGTAAAAAGAAAGAAACCTCATCGACAACGTCATAAAACTCTGTCGCATAAAAAACTTTTCGTACGTATTCCGCAACATTTTGCGTCGGCTACAGAACGCAACTTTGTCTTTTTTACACAGCGGGCTATGCGACTTTTATGGTGAGAGGGAAAAACGTATTGGTATTGGGACAAGCTGTTGTAAAACCTGAACAAATATACGTCATGAGCATCGAAATACTGCACGAGGATGACAAAATCGTCAGTAAAATAATTTCGATGTTTATTCAAGACCACGAGAGAACAAAACAGTCGAAAAAAAATGGACGATTTTCACGATATTTCCATCACTTTTATTATCTCGCTCTGGCATTTCTCTTTTTACAAATTAATTCGGAATCTTTTTTTTCTGGTGACATACAAAACTTTCTTATTCCATGATTAAAATCTCCTCGATATGGTTTTTTTTTCCTTCGAGTGAGCGTCTGGAGACGAGCTAGCGTTATAATTCCCAATGCAGACAAAAAGATGCTAGAATATTTGCCAACTTTCGACAAACACACGACACAAATACGTTTTGACGAATCGTTGAAAGGGAAAATAAAATAGGCTTCTGTAAAAATTTCCAACCGAGAGATACGCGTCGGGGATACTTGAAATACTGACGGAGTCGTGAGACTCAAAGAATTTGTGTATGTGCTAACTTATACGCACACACTTGTGCGAGAAAGCTGTAGGAAAAAGGGGAAGGAAAGGATGTAGAGAGGACATAGAAATTCTACTCGTGAAAAGTTTTCAGGGAATTAGTACTAAGTGGTGACTACGACGACCGAGGGTGAAGACAGTTTCATCTCTCTTTCGCTCTCAATTCGCGACGAGGAGTGGTGGGGATTGAAGCTTTAAAAAGCAGGGTGAGGCAGCAGGACTTTATGTCTACGATTCTGGAAAGTTTCTTGGCCCACGTTCGTCGGAACGAGGCAAAACGAGAGAACCAAGAGAGTTCGGTCGGCGAAACGAATCCTTAAGTAGAGAGAGTCAGCGTTGGGCAGACGCGATAAAGGACGTACCGATGGTACACGAGAGAATTCAAGAGAGAACCGAGTCTCGTTCTTATTCCTCGCACCTTCGATCAACAAGACAGTTTCACTTCTCAAGCTTCCACTTCCTTAGCCTCCCTTTTTTTTCCTTCTCTATCATCATTCCCGTTCTCTGTTTTTACTCCAAACTGGCGCTTCCACTATCGCTCTGTGTCTGATCACTCCGCGGACTCTTCCCCTTCATCACGGTGTGTGGTTTCCGTGCGTGTGCGTTCCATCCTTATGGAAAGGAAGATGAAAACTTTTCGGCAAAGGAAAAAACGCGCCGTGTCGTCACGAACTTGACAAGTGTCAATAATAATGACTTTGACAGATAAATACAAATAATATCATTACGAACGAAATTTACATTGAATTTTCGCGACTATCGCGACCCTCCACGCCATGAGGCAATTATGGCAATGTTCTGATGACAAAATCAGTCAAATTCACTGGGAATTTATGGCCAAACACCATTTTCTATGGGAATCCGTTCGAGTACTGGTTGAATGCATGAAATTCAATATCTGCTCAGTTATCGATCAATGTAGACTGCATTGAAAGGGTAAGTAAAGAGATAAAGGTGTCCGACCCGATTTTGATGCTCGGTGTATCACAGTGCTCGCGATGAATGGCAAAAAATACAACCAACTACTTCGGTTTATGAATGTTATATGTATATTTCCAATTTGAAACTCAAATATTTGGTAATGAATATCGGGGAACGAAATATACGTCGTCTACAGTTATCGTCTGGATCAGACATATATATATATTCTACATGGTACATAGATAATGGAAAGAGAATGGTAGGAATTGGTATACAGAGCGAGAAAACGAAGGAGTAGGTTATTGGAACCGAAAGAGAACCTCTCGATTGCACAGTCGAATGGTTTAATACCTCTGATTGAAGATACCGCTGGGGAATGGCCCAAGGTCCCGGAATAATACATCAACTATACGTTCATTATATTTCGTAGTTAACCATCCATCGGTAATAATTCTGTTACCGGAATATTTGCTATAAATGACGAGTTGCGAAAAAAATTTTGCACGTCGATTGAACTTGTGGCAAAGTTTATTTAAAAGTCTCGGCATACGAGTGAATGTTTCTGACGGTTAGGAAAAAAAATGGCGTGGCGCATGGTAAAAGTTGCTTTCTTGGAGATCAAAAGTTTCGACGGAATTGTTGCGATACGCGGCTCTGTTGATCTCCTTTTAGAAATGTGTTTTTTATTTTATTTTTTTTATTTTACACTCCCTATACGCTCGATGAATCGATTTCGTTCATCAAGTTTTATTTCCTGCAGTATCACTTCCACCTTTTTCACTTGTTCGTCCATCCTTTCGAACGTTTCTCCAAAGATATTCATATCGAATTCCATAGTGCAAGCTCATTTGAGAATTCGCTTCTGCTCGATACAATGAATAATATTACGTCTGCGAATACATGAGCACGCTCCCATTTCCGCCAAGACAATTGAGAGCTTTTCCTCGATTGACAATATCTGATTTTCGTTCTGTTCGCTGTATAAATTTTCACTATGTACATATCCACTCGGTTTCAGGCTAAATCGAGCGTTATTTGGAGCAAAGTGGAGAAGCGACGATCCTGAAGATCACTCGGAATTTAAGTGGCGAGTTATATTTCGTAAGAGTTGAGTATTCGATCGAATTAAAATGAGACTCGGACACTGCACGAAGTAAAAGTTCGTTTCATTTTTACGGGAAGTTAAATGAATATTCGTGCAGATGCAACAAATTTAAATTTTGATTAAAAAAACGTATCTCGCATCGACATATTTCCATCGAATTGGTACGCGAAGAATGTACTTCACCATGAAGCTTATAAAATATTAAACGTTTCGTTCTCATCGCGTAATTATATCTGATGAAAATATGTCAAACATAAAAATTTTAACATGGTGAATAAAATTCTTGGAGAGGATTTTCCACGTCGAAATTAAATGAATTCTTTAATCGAGTATATAGTCACGCGGTGCAACTTTCCTTGTCGGGTAAAACTTTTCTATTTAATATACTCGGCGGCAAGAAGCTCTGCCGCGTCTCTAAATATGTAATTTCAATATTCCGGTAATACGGAACGACTTTTCGTTTTCTTTCTACCCATTTCGGTAACGTTGGGTCATAATAAACCCAAATTTTGAAAAAGCCACAGCTCCGGTAAAATTCAACGCCAAAAGCTTGGGGAAATTCTGCTCGAAGTTTGAAAAATTGTCAAAAATGTGGTAGAACAATAATAACAACGAGGAAAACGCAAGGAGCGAGGGCCGTTCTGCACTGAAAATAAAATTGTGTTCAAAAACGTCGATATTTTGTTGAAAATGGTGAACGAAATATATTTTCGGTGTAGGGTTAAGAATTTTGGATGGTTGGAGTGGATTGTTACGAAGGTGAGCCGAAAATAACTTCGAGACCCTGACCTATGACATTTTTAAAAGCGCATTAGCGCAATTATCTAGATCTACGGCGATGTTGCCACGTGATGTTTTCTTTGGCGCAATTACCTGATAAAAAACAAAAAGACTTGGAAGACGCATTTTGTGCCGTTGGTGTTGGAAGAAAGACGTTTGAGACGAACGAGCTGGCGCATGGGACGCTTAAAATTCTTTCTCTCGGGAGGCTCGAAGTGTAGAAGAACATGAAAAAATGGTGCTTGAGAAGATTCTTTAACGGTCTCGTGGGCGGCTGATCTTCATCTCTTACAGTCCTTTTCTTTTTCGAATTATTTGAACAGGGACCATTTATGCCTGGAGTGTGGGTGATCGTCTGCCAGGACATCTAGCTCCTTGATAGCATCTCCTCTCGAGACTCATAAAAGTCTCATCCCGTTTGACTTACACCCAACGGCGCAGCCTCCTTCAGCCTTTTTTTTCCAGTCACTTTTTGTCTCGCTTTTTCGTAACCATTTGTGATTTTCATGAGAATGTACCTACACACGCGATACACTTCGTGAACTCTCGGTTTTGTCACAATTTCGGTACACACGAATTTCAAAAAAAATTGACAGCCAATACAAATCTTAATCTCAATAATTTCGTACAAATTTTTTTTTCATCTCGAAATTGCAAGAGTTTCGATTAGCAGCCTCTTAATCTATCGCGACTTCCGCCTTTTCTATCTGGTTCCGTCGGAGAAACTGACGACGAGCTCCTGAAAAGCCAAGAGAAGAAAGACCCTAACGATTCTGCACGATAACGAGGCTCCGGTTGACGCGAGTAACTTTCACAGGGTCGGTTAATGTAGCAAAATATCGTCGTATCGAGCAAGACCAGGTAATAATACGATCGGTGTAATGAGCTTATTTGGATAGCGATTGATGTACATCGAGGAGTAAAAAAACTCGTAGTATCAGGAGCGAGCTAACGTCGCGGGAGCTGCATCTTAATGGGAGCTCGTTCGACCGATTTTTCCATACCGATAATAAGTAGACATATACCGTTATCAAACCACCGCTCTGTGTACGTGTAAAAGCAGTCGTTTTTTATTTGTATACGGTGTCTACGAAAAAACGAGGGGTTTACCAGAAAATGCACGTACATGCAGGCAGTGGATGTTAAAATAAAGCAACACGCTACATGAATAGAAAAACGGAGCGGAACGAGAGCCAGTAAAAATAAAAGTACAATAACGCGCGAATCACAGTCCGTACTGATTAAACAGGCTCGTCCAAGCTCCATACACGCACCTACAGATTCGCTTTTAAACTTCTTCGACCGCAAAAAATCTCCACTTGCACTCACACCGCGCTCCCTCTCTGCGTGTCTCTCTCCTTTACAAATGTAAGGATGTTGAGTACCTTTGAAATTTTTTAATGGTATTTTTTCAATCAACAGCTTTCGTAATCGTTGTAAATATAAATATAAAAAAATACCAAATTTTAACAACTCCAACAACATTACTTTGACCACATTGAGGATTGAAATGAAAAATGATGAGAAAATTCTGAAAATTTGGTATGTTTTTGTATAAAGTATTTGAGAGGTCGTGTAAAAATGTCACGACGATTAGGAAACTCGTTATTTCATGACTCTGAAGTTTGCAGCGTTGGAATGAAACGAAATTCTTTTTTATTTTTGGCAAAAGTAACTATTCAAGTGCAAAATGTAATTACGATGATGAAATGATCGATTTTTGCCACCCGAAAAGCATATTGGCTCGAAAAATTTGGATGACATTGAAGATTGAATGAATCGTCAATAAAATGAAACATTTTTCGTTGCATTCGAACGTTGCAAACTTCAGCATCATGTTATTTATTCAATCGTTTGCGATTTAACTTTCTCAATTCCGTCCTTTTGAAAATTGATCGAAAAACCATTCGACTTGGGCTTCGGGCTCATGAGATCTCTCACAAATCTGCAGCTTTAAGTGAATGCTCTGATATGATCCCTTCAAGGACCTAAAATATTCCTGAAGCTCGACGGAGTCAACAAAGAAACTTGAACTGCATGAATAGACCTTTTGTGCAAGCTACTACCAATGTTGGCAGAATGTAGACTTCCATAACCGATGTTTGCAGTGAAGCTAAATTTTTGACATTGTCAAAGAGTTTGACTTGGAAGTACCGGATTCGTTTTAGGGCCCCGAAATATGCGAATAAGTAATGATGAAACAAATTGAGAACGAAATGAAAAGGGCGTAACGATTGCGTCGGAGCTAAACTAATTGCTTCGGGCATGCATAGAGAAATTCTGTTTACCAACCAACTCAAATTTCACGAGTACACTTCGTATACGTGAATCGCCATATGTTTCGATGTGTGCGCGTGTATAATCAGTAGAAAAGGGAAGAGGAAGGAAGAGTAGCGATAGTGCGAGAAGTTAGGAAGGAAAAGGAAACAGATTTTCCAATGTTTACTCAACGGCGTGGCGATATCAAAGGTCTCCACATTTGCCACAGTGAAATTGCGATAAGCACATAGTCGAATAGAAATCTCGTGTAATCGGAGTGAGAGTATATTGTTCCTCCATATCATCCTGAAGATTTGCTCTCTCGTTCCAATGAAAAGAGAGACTTTTGAAGAGATACCGAGCGTTCCCGACGTTTCTCTCTCTTACAATGTCTAAACTGTCTGATAGCAGAGTTACACAGAGTGCAAAATGTCTCAAATGTTCTTTGTGCACCGTAAAAGTCAATTCCAGACGAGTTTACTCCCCAAATTAAAGAGATTGGATCAGGAAATCAAAATAATTAGAATTTGATTGAAAAAAATTGGCGACAAGAAAATATTGACAACATTGTATCGTCGAGATCCAATATCCCTAATATTTTCCCTGCATTTTTCTCTTAATCGCATACAGAGGAGCAAACAATTTATACCAAGAACGTAACTGCTTGTATAGGAGACGACGAGCATGGGTAGAGAAAGCAAAGGTAAACCAGTTGTATATCCGAGCCGGTAATTAACTCTGTAGTAAGAATCTATTACGCGGCTGACACGAGCAGCCGTTGTCTTTTCCGCTGGATGGGACCGCGGAAAAATCGGACGGGGCATGGTAAATTACCTTTCATTCGCGGAGCTGTTTGAATATCTAAAAGACGAGAGTAAATTCTCTGATTACCGTTCAGGGTAATAGAATGGCTGAAGTTCACGGAGGAGAAATTTGAATTTTTTCTTTGTCCCTATTTCCAGAATGGACTGGAAAAGTTATCGCAATGAAAAAACAAAAAATATACGTACGTTGAAGGATTGACACGACAAGTAGGAGCGAACTCCACGGAAGGTTCGGTAAAGTATTTTTGGAACTCACCTGCAACAAAAAATGGAAAAGAATTTGTTAGTACATCAGCCCAAAGGGTTTTCATCATGTTTTGCGTTTCTCTTCTATCAAGTCATATTGTCAAGCAAGAGAGTAATATGCGGTCAACCGAGACGACGCGGACGCCTGGATGGGAGACGCGTCCCAGTGACCCGGTCGTTACAGCACAGTCCAACGAATCAACTGTCTTCCGGTCCGCACCCATTACGCTACAGTCACGAGGGTGGGTGGAGTGGCGCATGGTTTTATTACATACACATATGTACTCGTCATAATATGTTCGTTCTGCTAATAACGTGGAATGATACGGAAACTCGGTTCTTCGTATTTGTCAGGCTCTATTACCTTCGCAAGTAATCTTCATTTTACTTTCTGCATGCACGATTTGAATCTAATTCGATGGAAAAACGATATATAGAGCCGAACAAATGAAACGAGAAAAATCGTCGGATGCGATTCGCGTCTGCATGCGCTGCGCGGGAGAATGAAGGGAGGAGGCAACTCAAAAAACCATTAATAGAAGAAACGTAGACTGAAAAGAAAATTTTGTTGGATACGTTCGGCTAAACTTTTCTTTCAATCACAAAAATGTTATCGTTGCAGCAAGAAATATTTTGGGATTGCCTAATTATATTATAGTTCACCGTGCTCAATGAAATATCGTGGTTTTTCGACAAAATTCAATTGCCAGTGCAACATTCTGGGATTTGGGAAACCGCAGTCTAGTACAAGGTCAAGTCAACGCGGACTCGAACCCTGAAATGGTGTAACTTGTGAGACCAGAACACACAATTCCGCAACGCAAATAATTCCAAAGTGGATGTGATATGAAGAGACACTGATCAACAGTGAAACTAGTCGGTCGGTGTCTGTTTTGCGGTAGAGGAAATACGGCGAGTAGATAAAGTGTGGGCTGTGCCGATGCAACAAGGCACAACAAGGCTGTAAGAGGGAAATTGGGCGGTTGGGCATGGGCGTAGAGGGAAAACGTTCAAGAGCAGAATGCACTTGGAGAGCGGGGCAAAGAAGCTTAAAAAGTAATTACCGTTGAAGTGCGCCTTCTGGTTAAAAATTGGGGTACATAAAAAGTTTTCTAATTTCAGAAGCCAGCAGGGGCAGGGCGGATTGAACATTGGAGGGAAGGAGATCCCATGTTGAAAAGGCACCCTCGGGGGTAGCGCAACCTCTGTTACAGAGCCATATCGGAGAGTTGAAGTATATAGTAACAATTTGCCTTCTCGCTTACTCTTCTTATAGTCACTTGAACGTGTAGCCGGTAAGCACACATAGAGAGACGAAAAGCAAGAGAAACGCATGAAGCACACGAGGGAGAAAAAAAGGGAGAAGGGAGTGGGAGCAGAGCAAAGGGCTAGGTAAAGCTCGAAAGCACGAGCTTACCGGCATGAGCAATGGGCCCAAGAGATGTTCCCGCAGGTATATGTAATTGGTCGAGGTATGTCGACGTGGGCTAGTTTTGTGCACCTCTTGTAGAGTTAACGAGCGCAAACGACCGCGGCAATGTAGGTGGTGAGAAGTCTGAACGCGAACCTCCCACACTCTGTTAATCATAACCCGAAACGTGGCAGAGTGTAAAGAAGTGCCATTTCCGTAAATGTCTTTTGTAGAGTGCCGTTGAAGTGTTTGTTATCCGAGTAGCGTAGCTAACGGAGAGAACTGCTTTCGCGTTCTCTTGTTTCGCGTTTTCAACGGGCTAAGATAATCGACCTCGGATGACTGTATCGAGCAGATAAAATTGAAGCTTTGGGAGACGTTCAGAAATTCCGCTGCGCTGTACTTTTTATGAAGGTCCGTACGAAACTCCGTGTCCACGTATGCCATAAGCATAATATAACTCTGGAAGGGATGTCTCGGTATGGGGAAGGAGTTGAGTTGAATTTGCAAAAAGATGAGACACGGCACACAGCGAGGAATGACAATGACGGGCAAGCACACTATGGGCAATGAAGGGGCTTAAAGCTTTACTTCGCCCGCGTCCTCGTTCCCATTTCTTCTCGTACCCATTCCCTTCCATTCGTCTGACCTCCGCCCTCTGGGCCTGGAGCCACAGCGGCGCTCAGAGAAATTTACGGTGGGTTGAATTCGCCGGCGCGTCATTAAGCACGTTGTTTCATAATTCACGGAGGGGAGACCGAGAATGTGAGAATTAACGTATGCGAGAAGTCCACCGAGTAACATAATATACATACATGATGTACGGTAATACACCCACATGAATGATCCATGACTTTGTTCGCTGTATATGCACGCCTAGACGACTATCACCGTTTCTCACTTTCCCTCCCATATCCCTCTCGCTGCATCCTCAACGCTTACACGAACCATTCGAGACCACACTTGAGCCGCTTCCTCCGTTTCATGTTGCGCTTAATTTTTTTTATAGCCGTTACTATAATCGTTTTCGCCCCACGCAATCTTTTCATCCTTCAAAAATAAAGCTCAACGAAAATGATTCCAGCAATAGTTTCGAACGTCGCAATACTTTTTCTGTGCCATCCTGAAAAATTTCCTAAAAACACATCGATTCGATGAATGTAAAACAAAAGATCAGGACACTACACGCCATCGAAAGAGAAAGTTCAGCAAGATTCAGCGATCGATCACGTTTTCAGATTGAACTTCCCATTACTGGTTGACTCTAGAAGACAGTTTCATCCTCGGAAATGACCTGCACAACCAACGAATTATCTGAATTCTATTTGCTAGGTAAGGTATGCAGGATATGTTACGAAGAAGTTTCTGGTTACATAGCCTCATCAAAAAGTCGTTAAGCTATCCGCGAGATGAGTAGCAGCGAAATCCAAGTCCATAAGATAGCTTCTGGCTTTTCTAGAGGCGATAGAACACAACGGGAGCGCCAGTACACAAATACGTTAATTGAGATTCGATTTAATCGTCAAGGTCCAGAGTGAAGGAATTATTTGTGGTGAAGAAACGAAAAATTTACATCGATAGCATTAATGCTCACTGTCTCGTTCGTCCCAACACTTTCATTCGCACATGGAGACGTCTCGGGATTATCACCAGACAACCTTTCACCACGAAGGCTCTAATATGTCCGGTTCTTGAACAGACTGTGATTTCGTACGCCGAAGACTTTTTCCTCAAAAGCAACATCACAATGAGGCTCTAATGTTTACCATGTCGACGATAACTCCATGTGCTAATATTCACTCATCGTCGTTCAGCTAACTACGGAGTATCCGCACAAGTTGCGTAGAGTGGATCGTATTTTTGCTCTGGGCCATATTTGAAACGTTAGATCGTTGTTGACATTTTCATCGCAAACAAATTGTCTACGTACGTTTGTAACGGTGATCAGTGCATCGTAGCATGTGATGGGAAAGCAATTGAAAAATTGGCGAACGAAGCTGAAGCAGCAAGAGGATAAATGCAAGAAAGTCAGAGCCAGACACTCGGATGTGAAAGCCATTTGAGCTTGAAATGTTTTAAGCGAATAGAGGTGTTCTCTCTATGTTGTGCCGTATGTTTCCAGCGGAACTCTGTATATGTTTTCGTACATGTAACTACGTCAGCCGCAGCGTACAATTCTATTTACCTTTCCATCATAATCATGTATGTAAGTACGGGATTCAGGAAAGCATGGAAAAGCGAGCGAGTTGAGGTACAGCAAGATTCGTGCCTTCGGGCTATCATCTCTGGGACTATAATATTCGAGAAGTAATCTCCTCTTGAGCCCAAGTATCACGTAGATGCAGAGCGGTATGCAAAGAGCTTACGCACGTGGTTTAGTGTCTCAGATACCCAAAATAGAAAAAATTCTACATTCTTTTATGGATTACGAATAAGTCACAATGGCCCTTGTCCAATTGACGTCAGATTCGTGAACCAGTATGTGGGACGGTTGGTCCAGAATCTGTAGCAATTCACATTGCCCACAATTTCCGTAAAAAACACAGTAATCAGGTCCGAAGTATTTCCGATTAAAACTGAAGAGAAAAATACGTTTTTAAATTATCGCACAATTTAGCAATTCTTTGCTTTTGCTCTGTGAATAAAGTGAACCGGCATCCTGCCTTCGTATCATTGAAGGAAGACGTGACTGATGCTTCCCTTTTCAGGGTCTCCCTCATCGAGGAAGACTCGAGACGTTGAAGGTTGTGAATGTTAAAAAATGATGATGGTGTGAATGACGGATTGTTCGGGATTTGTATTTTTCACCAGCTGTCTATTCGATGTTCAGACTACATTAGAAAAGAATAAAAAATAAAGCAAAGTGTCATTCACCGCGAATATGGGCGTCCCTAGACTCACAAGAATGGCGAAGACGGAACATAAAATAGGGATTGCGCCGTTGAAGCTCTGGTAGATTTTAATTTCACGGAGGGCGAGCCTTTGGTTACGCTTCATACACATCCAACCTAAAGGACTACACACTATGCCTCTCTCACCATCGCAGTCAGTCTTACACAGACGCATGCACACATGTTCATTTCACTGACTCGAGTCTATTCACAGCTCATGGTTATACAGCCATATACACGTTTCTCATATGAACGAAAGTATAATACCCAGCTCCGCCCTTGAGCCTTCGAAGCCAAGCCGAAGGATTCGATTTACAAAACATGCACGACGCTGGACCATCTTAGGTTAAGTTTAATGCAGGCTCACCTCCACGATCAAGGCGATACTGCTGTTGAGCACACATACCCGTCTTTGCCGCTGGCAGCCAGTTGGTATATTTATTTCATGTATACCTCATAAACTAAGTGTGCCGTATAATAATCCGTAAACACCCCTTTATAAGTGGAGAAATAAAATGTTTTACGTCGCGTAAAACGACTGAGGCATAAAACGTATGCTTGAAAAGGTATGGTGCTTGACTTTTCCAAGCACCGCGTGGTTATAGTATCTCAATGAGACTTTTTTCTTGCACCTTTTTATATTTCAACTACAAGTGCAGTAGATGCCGGCTGCTTCATGAGTTTGACTAAAAGTCGGATGATCGTTTATGGAATCGCGCCGCACCATTCGTTCCTGGAAGAGACTAATTTGATCACTTAGTTTGAAAGGTTGAAAGCAAACCCTTCTCGAACTGGCCTCGACCATACACCCTCGATGAGACAGCTCATATATTTGTGCAACCTTACACACGCGTATAGTTGCTACGCTATTAGAACGCATATACCCAAGATACACCCCACGTGGTATACATGCACATGCACAAGCCCAAGTGCCCACCGATCCACGATGGTGAGAGCGAACACTGGTAGCTGCAGAGAAAGCAGCCTGATGCAGGGAGTGATCGATAGGGTGGCATCCAACCGTGTCTAAATAATTAGCTGTCCCCGTGCCATGCCCGGCCCGTTTGTAGTAGCCACCCTATAGATAATACGCTCTCGCTCTATCGTAGGCTTGCCTGTACAGATACTACTGCTGCTCGTGCAGAGTGTTGGTTACTCACGTTCGCTGACTATGCGTTAGCCAACATTCGAGCGTCAGAGTGCTCTTCCATCCAAATCCTCTCATATACACGTGAACGCTCTTCTGCCGACTTGTAAACGTCCGATCCTTATTACGTATATTGCAGGGACAGTCGAGTCTGAATGCGAAACGTCGAGAATGTTTCAAATTTTATTACGCAAAAATGTTTGTTTATGTATGACGCTATTTCCGGCCACCATCGTCATTTTGATGGACAAACCGGAAGAGAAAGAAACCAATTGTACGCACAAATATTTATCGTACTTTAGTGGATTTAATTAATTTTTTATTTGTTCGCTTCAGAATGTTTATAATTCTCATCTTCCATGAGGAATTTTCTGTGATTATTCTGTTCTTGCTCGCATGACCTAGCATGGAATGAGATCAGAGAAGGATCGTTCAGACTACACAATAATAACAACGGCGAGGAGTAGTAAGACAAAGGACAAGGTTGGGAATGTTCCTTGCGACAGAACTAACGAGTTCCCAGAGACTTTCGATTTGCCAAGAGGTTTACGAAGCATACCATTCACGTCATGTGTTGGTAAGGGCGTGAGGGCAAAAAGCCTAATACAACTATCTGACCTTTCCCCCCTGCCTGTTTATCTCCTTCGCTCTCTTTCCTGCCTCTCTCTTTTCCTTCCACTGTTTCTGCACACTCCGTGGATTCCGAGCCATTGTGAAATACATACATGACGCGAACACGTCTCGGTTACGAGCGCTTGCTCGTTGCCGGTCATTTGGTTTAACGACTCTGCCCAAATATTTTCGGTGAAGGGATCCTGCGAAAGGTCGCCCACGCACAATCTTATTGCCAGTGTTCAACAGCTTCTCGAAAGGGCTGAAGAATTGTGGTAACGTGTGGTTTATACAAAAGCCCGATACCTTTCGGGATGAAATTCGTTCTAAATTCTCCCAACGGCCTCTGCATTATTTTTTATCATCCCTTCATCGAAAAATTCTAGCCGTACGATAGTTTGAACGTTTTATTCGTTCGGTAGCGTCAATAACATCTGATGGCCAACTTCAAAGCGTATGCTTGGCTTGAGTTCGAGAGAAATCGGTCCTTGATCTGCCCTTCGGCGATTGGAAGCTCAGTTTTGTTTATCGAGCTTTGTTAAAAAATCTTTACGATGTAGTACGTCACCGCGATTGCGTCTTTCGCGCGGGGTGTTCGTATTCGTTTATTCATTGTCTTTTTGCCTTCTTGCAAAAAAGATTCTTCACGTCGATTGCCCTCACACACCCACACATGCTGCGGGTAGACCAAAGTCACTCGCCACTTGGCGTCATAAGTTTTTCAGAAGTTCGTTTGTCGTCTGTGCACACGCGGCAATAAAAATATCGGAGAAGTATCGTTTATTTCTTGGTCGTTGCACAAGAGGGAAGGGAATTGTGCTGATTGAGATTTTCCTTGACAGATATTGTGTCCATATACATATATACACACCATCATCTGCCACATAAACTACGGAATGAGAGTTTGCAGAAGTTTCGTGATAATGTTATCAGGATGAAACTCGAAATTGGTTCTTATGAGAAAACATCGGACCAAATAGGCGACGAAAAATGTGGTCAAGATACAGACATTTATCAAAATGGTGTGTTTCAATTGACGAATTCAAGTTCGAATCGTCTTTGGAGTTCGTATTGAGGTTACGAAATTGTATCTCGGCGATCGCGTTGATTGTCATCGTGGCAAATCGTTTCCGGTACAACTTTTGCAAACAGCCACGTAAGTATGAGCTGCGGATTACCAAACTTTGTCTAGTTTTACTTTGTCTGCGGCTGAACGTTCGGTCCATACAGAGACCTCGATAAACACAGGACTTTTTTCCTTTAAATCCCGATTGTTGCAAAGGCCAAACAGGGCTTTCAAATCCTCTTATCCGTCTGTGATTTTATTGTATGTCTTTTTGTCAGAATGATAAAAAAAAAACGTACGTCGATACATGAAACCAACTAAGGACACGAAGAAACGAGAGATGTGAGTGGTTGACTGCGAGATTGTACTTGAAGGAGGAGTTGGGGAAGGCAAAAGACGTAGCAGAAGAATAACGTTTGAGACGCGGTTACTCTGGTCGAAAAAGGTACCAGCGAGCATGGCCAGTAAGATGAAGAAAAAAAACGATGAAGAAGAATAAAAAGAATCAGACAAAGACGTGATGCATAAGACTAGGGGATTCTGTGAGAACTGAAACCCGTCCTGTGTGGCCGTCGAGAGAGAAGAACGCGCGGTGGAGTACGAATATATGCATAGCCGAGTCCGAGGGACTATCAAGGATCTTATCCCTACTCCAACAAAGCTCCGGTACGAGCGATCATTGCCACCGATCCTCCGCGTCTCGGACTCAATATTTCTATATACATCGTGCGCTTTTGATTCCAGTATCAAAGAGATTTTGATATGACAGGTACTATCTCGCTATTCACGATATTGCATGCAACCGAGCTGAAGTGAATCAAATCAGTGTGGATTCTATCTAGTGATCCTGAAGGTTAGCCGACCAGGTCAATATAACCAGTTCGAGATCGCGGATTGTTTATTCATCCTCTTTGGCTCAGGGGAAAGAATATCCTCAATGTAGTTTTATACTCGAATCCGTTGACTGTTACAAGATTTACCCGAGCGTTATGGAGATGACGTTGCGTTCATGATAACCTGTGCAAGAATCGTTTTTCGCAATCGTACAGTAACGATAGACATTTGCTTAGTTACACGAGGGGAAAAAGTGCGCGGAGAAAACTGGGGCCTCAAATTCAATAATTAATACGAATTAAGACAATTCAATAATTACAATGATTACAATAATTAGAAAATTAACACTATGCTCCTAAAAAGTAGAAAAATCAGACAATATCGAAAAGTATTGAATGGGAGATGAAAATTGCAATTACAGTGTGGTAATAATAAAGAAATTCGAATTTTTAACTAAAAGTACTGAAGAGTCACATTGTACTGATATTTTTCGTTATACCCTGAAAATGTATGCTATGCGTATTAATCCATCTGGAAATATAGCGTGTTTGCATTATTTTTTCTTATACAGCATATAGGACTCGCGCCTATACGAAAATTAGTTGCAGGTGTGATATGCACGCACCATTTTGACTATGCGGTGTGAGAATCATGTTTAACTTCCATAACAAAAAGTCTTGGATCTTGCCAAACTGGTAGTAAAAACTTTTATATTTTCTAGCATTGAATCTTAGAATTTTGGGCCGTGTTTTTCTCCGCGTGCGTGAGGAGTGACAAAATATTTTGTGAATCGTGTGTGAGAAAATGACGCTGGGGAAACCGAGTCCAGCTCCAGCTTGTGGGTTGCGTTTGTTCGACTGTACCTTCACGTACTTCGTATACATGCAAGAATGGAAGTAAATAGGACGATCGGAAAACAAGCAGAGAGGAAGATATAGGGGTCTAGGAAAGAGAGAGAGAGAGAGAACGTGGGCAATGCATTGCTGTCGATCTGGCTAAAACACGTCAGAGGAATACAATATTGCTGATCAATAAACCTCAATAAAGTCAATTTCTGTCGTGGAACATCTGAATACGAAATTTTGTATTCCCACCGGTTAGCCGAGTCGGGTGGGCAGGGTTCGTGGCCCGAATACAAATTAGGTATATATTTTATATTGCATGCTCTTCCCGAATATTCCTTTGTGTATGCTCTCTTTTGCCCTTTCATGTGTGTTAGAGCGACGAGAGATCTAGTTCGTCGGTTGTACATGGTTGGAGAGTAACATCGGTATCAGCTTTGGCGCGTCTCGTAGCGCCATCTCGATACCGAGTTAAGGTGTCAAAAGAATTCACCGTGTTTGCAAAAAGATAATCAACATTTTAGCGAGTTCCCCAACAATAGACTTTCCAGCGTTTTCTACATCATGGAGGGGCTGAAAATTTGAACAAACATGGGAAGGTGGTCCATATGAACTTTGAGCATAAATTTACTGCCGTCTGTACAGTTATTCACAACCCCTTGCTGCAACGGAATAGTTGCAGGAGCCTGCCTCGGAGGAGGAGTTAAAAACGGAAGGGGCTGGTTACCTGAACAGGCAGTCACGGAAGGGCAAGGGGTGGAATCTTCGCGATTGACGCACGCACGTCAGAGACACTCTTCGTTTGTATATAGCGTGTTATTCTCACTGGCGTTGCTGGGGGAGAGAATGAAAGTTGGAAAGCTGGTGGACCATATGGTGGTGGTAGACGAATTACGAGGCCACGGGCGAGCACGATGTATGTCCACGAAAGCGACATCCCGTGGTAGTAGCTCTTTTATGAAATTTCTATATTAGAACGTAAATTCACCTAGAAAGACAACGTCTCTCCTCGCATACCGGAGCAAGAATTCAGCCTTATCTCTTCAATAATATCATCCCTCATCCCCTCCTCCCTTCTTCCTTCGCCTTTCCTACTCTTCATAACAGAATGGATCTAATATGTAAGTAGGATCTCGACATTGTAAAATTGTTGAGCTAATAAAATTTAATCAGCATATTTTTCATTTCCAGCCTTCGAACACAGAAAATGAAATTTCCCCGAGAACTTGAACGGTTTCGTTGTTTGAAACTCAATCAACAATAAACTTTTATCGCCATTGGAAAAAAACATTGGCACTTTGGCTCTCTGTCCAAGCTGATCGTTTTGAAACACGGTGAACACGCCTCAATACATTTCAGAGCTATGGATTGGCCAATTAACACCGTCTGCAGCTATAGGCCCAGGCCCGGGTCTCCCCTCGCTTCTTGGACGGAAATTGGACCACAAGGGCGAGGTCATACGTTTGCTTATGCACATACATCTTCATATAAACGTGTTTGTGAATTTCGGGTAGGGATGGGGGGTCGAAGAAACGAAACTAAAGGGTGTGGTGTCGTATACAGCGACAAGGCGTGCAGAACTCTGCGGTGGAAATTTCTCGTGATGTGAAACGTCCGGATGTAACGGTGGACAAGGAAGTAAGATTTCCGCAGCTTTTTTGTTCGTGCAGAACGAAAATTTGTGCCGTAATTCCGACGAAATATCATCCAGGATAAAAGAAATGATGGTTGTTGAAACGGATTATAAAACTTCATTGACAAAATTGTGCTGTGGTAGAACAAATTCCTCATTGCAAAGACCAAAGCCTAGAGACTGGATGGACGAGATGCATTCTAGTCCATGGAAACCGTAAAGTTTTTCATGAGATTCATATCGCTTTTTTTCATAGATGTACGTCGTTTTTCTGAAAGGATCTGAAGCATTGCTCTGCGAGGAGCGCTTCAGGAGAGCAGGTTTGAGAGTTTGACGACAGACATTCGAATTTTTTCACTCACTCTCTCTCTCTCTCTCTCTCTTTTACATAGGTCTCTTCTTGTTCGTTTGGTCTTTATGTACGCGATGTACCTGAGTATATTTCGTTCTTTCCAACTTATTCACTGGCCGTGGGTTCTCGCTCTCAGCTTCGGTGCAACTCTCGGTCTCTCTATCTTGCTCTATCAATTTATTTTCCTCTCTTCGCGGAGCGGTGGACCGCGTAACGAGCAACGTAAATCAATCGGGTCTGGCATCGCAGCTCTTCTCATGCTGTACCACCCTCACCCATTCCTTCCTTCTCCTTCTCTTCTTTCGCTCAGCAGCAAAGATCCTCGGCTATATGTACCGGGAATTCGCCAGAGGGCGAACCTTTTCGTATTTCAGCGCAAAGGCCATGAAGCATACCAGTATCGGTCTGTGCCAGCCAGCCTCATCCTATTTTTACCGGAACATGCAAAACGTAGATACTAAAAATTCGTTCATTTCTCCTTCGTGAGATTCTTGAAAACTATGAATTACGAAAAAGTCGAGAAATTGCTTGTCTACTTTTATCAACTATGATGTATTCAATAAAACGCCATAACTTTGCGACCCAGCAACGTCGTGGCTCGCAAATCCACGTAATGGGTTTACTCTTTCGTTAAGTATCTCCACTTTTTTCCAATTTCATACGCAACTTTTCCTCGAGTCGACCGTTTGCAAATGTGTTTAGAAAATTCGTTTTTTTTCCAGAATTCGGTTCAGCCATTCTACAGTTTTGAAGAAATATTTCAAGCCAGCAGCTGCTTATTCGCGTTGGTATTGTTTTCCATAAACATTGTAGACATCGTTACTCTCGGAGCTTTTTTTTCGTAATATTTATCGCTGGACGTACGAAACGTACGAAATGTAACATTTGTAAGAGTCATGAACGTTGCGAGCATGGAAGGGAAATGGTACGGGCGTGTGAGTTCACATGATATACAGATATTTGTATGGGGAATAGGAATACGGAGAAAAAGTGGAAGGATAAGATGAGTGGGTAAGAAGGGAGAGAGAGAGAGAAGAAGAGAAAGGGAGAAAGATTGTAAGAATGGTTAGAGGGAAGAAGAGTGAGAAAAATTATGGAGATAGCACCGGTGGAAGATGAGTGAGGGTGGGCGGTTGGGTACTTTGGTATTCTTGACGCGTATCGGACCGTGTGGAAGCGTGCATTCAAGGAGGCGGTGAAAAAGAATGGGACATGGAGCGAGCGATTGGGTGGTGAGAGTATTCGGTGGGTGCGGAAGAAGGACAGATCAAAGGCAAAAGGTATACGAAGAGAGGCGGAAGAAGACGAAGAAAGTATATAAGGGTAATGGTATGTTGGCACGAGCGTGCTTTCTGAACAGTGCAGCGATGGAATACGAAGCTCCGTGCGTAATACCGTCTTGAAGGGTATCCCAGATCTCAGAGTGAAGCGATATATCCCACATAAAAGAATAGCTGGAATGAGAAAAAGAGCGAAGAGGGCGCTGAGATGCACGGATGGACCCATGGAATCGCGATTTAATCACATAACTTCCGGTACGTCAGCTACGAACCGATAGAATCGCGCGTGCGCTTATTCCAGAGCGCAGCTTCACAGATGCGATGCCAAGGTCTCTCAACTTCGACCAGCATCGATCGATCTACTCGACGCTCTTCACCTCTCACTTTTCCTCTGTCGATTTTATATGCAGGTTGCTAGTTTTATGCCGGAAAGATTATTTAATGAAGTAAAAAATTTATTATAGTATTATTAAAAATGCTGACGTATAAAACAAATATAAATATGAAGCCAAGCCGAGAGAATGTATAAAAGTATCAGTTAACAACCGTGTTCGACAGAGCTGTGCAGGGTGGACTCACCCTAAAAATTATGGTATCTAATCGTTGTATATATACAAACATAAATAACGCGATCCGCGCACGACTCGACACAAGGCAAGTCCGCTTTTTACGATCCTGGGTAAATGGTAAATAAAATCGACTAACCCTCATTCTCTTGAAGGGAAGGAAGCCGCGAGAGAGGGAAGAATGCTGAGGGTAGTTACGGCGGTTGCATGGTGCGAGGGCGGATTTTTTCCCTGGGTAAACAACAGCTCGCACGCGAGACGCATTCTCAATCTTTTTTCTATCTTGCTGACTTTTTTCCTTTCACCCCTAACCCACCAAGCATTCGCTCGCCATCCTGGCCAAGACAAGATGTGAAATCGAGGCTTCAGATCCCAGCGTGGGGGGCTCTCGATCATTGTCCCGAGACCGTCGTCGAGATCGACGACATATCCGTTTTCCGAAAATGTACTTGTCTCGATTTGCCACGGTGAATCTTAACCCGGCGTGTGTACACTGGGACTTTAAAGGAACAGTCAAAATTTCGGAATTCCGTTTTTCTCACTTTGGAGACGATTGCTTTTATTTTTATTAACAACGCTTTTTAAATTTTGAGTTATGTAGCTGCTGGGCCATGTAGTAGACACAATAATAAGTAAAGCAGAATTTTTTCAGATTTTTTGGAACCCTAGAAAACCTTTTAAACTCGACTGTTCCCTAAAGTACCCAGTATACACACCGTGCCCCGAAAAATATAGTGTACACACGGCGGGTTAATTTTGGATCGGAGCTTTGACTTTATTACTTTCTATTATAGTGTCTGGTGTACCAACACCCGTCGATTAATTAATTGTCATTTGGAAAGTTTATCGTTGCCGAGTTGCCCAAACTGTCGCCGGGCCGGAATGAAATTCATTTTCGTTCGAGGGTCCAGGAATATGGCTTCTCTGAAGTTTACACGAGGGCGCGTACACGAGGACAAAGGAAATACAGCAAATAAGGTAAGAGCATTGAAGATAAAAAGTGAAGCGTTTTTCATGCATGAGAAGAGAAAAAAACGTTCATCATCCAATCCTCCATGATAGATTCCGAGGTAAAACAAAATATCTGGACATTTCCAACTGTTGGCAATCAGCTCTGTATCTGAGAAAAGGATCGAATAAAAATATACACGAAATTTCGAACGCAAATCGACAATTTCACGAGCTGTGTATGTTTTTTACGATCTACCCTATTTTCATTTTATGGGAGCAGGCAGCAAAAGGAACACATATCATTTTGAGGAATATAGATACATGCATATACAAATAGACGAGTGTGAATGTATGGATGGTATCGTAGCTGTTATGGAGGGTCAATAGAGTGCGACATAGTGTGTCGGACGATCGAGCGGATAAGGCTTTGCGCAGAGAAAACTTCCGGGTCTGATAGTATAAAGAGAACGTGAGCGAACGATAAAACGACAGGACGAGCGATGTTAAAGGGTTCTCCTCGGGGCAATGGGGTCACCTGACTTATATAACTCCGCATGGACAGTGAATAATGCAGGAGGAGATTACTGTGCTCCCTTCCCTAAAACGCAAGGCACTCTTGTCCTCTTTTCCCCGTTGTTTCCGATAAAAGACGAATGCAGCAGGGTTAACGAAACCTTCAGGCTATTTTATCGAATTATGTTGAATGAGAATCTTTTCGTCCTCCCGATAAGCCTGCGCACAATCCAAAATGCACTGCAAATTTTGCAAAACTATATTTTGCTTAATTAAAAAGCCACAAGAAAAACTAGACTCAGAGGCGCGTCAACGAGGTGAGATGACGAATGAAAATTCAAGAGAAAAAGACAAAGTGACGCAAAACGAGGTGCGAGTGAAGTAGTTGACATAAATGCGAGAAGAGTCAAAGTGCCTTGGGCTATGAGCATTACCGCAATTAGGCCGATGGAGTTCGCTCCACCAGTCGCACCGGGAACTCGCAGGCAAACCACCCGACATATATAACCCACTTTTCACTATCGTCCTCGAGAACCTTCATCTCTGATCCTCTCGGCCACAGTCCGCGTCCTCTGGATTTGAAGTATTGAATACATAGAGTTTGAATGTTATATATATATATGCGAGTACCTCAACCCCGTCAATCCGAGTTTGTGAATTTGCATGCAAGCAAAGTATTAAGCTGGCTAAACAGTTCGCTTCCACGTCGACAGCTTTTAATCATCACAAATACATTATGGGAATTTGTGTGTCAGTCGTTCCTGCAGACCATTCGCGCTCGACCATGCTTTTGTGTACACAACTGCCCTTAAATTAGATAATTTGATGCTTTGGTGAATTTTTTATTATTCCGAGTGCACCCATGTTGTAGATGGGAAAGATTCGTATGAATTTACATCCGTCCAGAAAAGCTTTTCTGCAAATCAGTAAAAATTCTTTTGTTCCGTCAGAGATCTCCATACTAGCGGTGCCCCGCTTGGTATGTTTGTGTCAGGTGAGTTACCCGTCACAAACAGTACACCTCAAGGGTTCCGCTATTGCTCTTACTTTGGAAGAGCCTGTTCCTAAGAGACAGAAAGTGGGAGAGGGGTATGTCGCGAACGACATGCCGGAAAGCAAATCTTCCTTCGTCTGCAGCTACGGATCGGTAGTAGTCGAAGTCAGATATAGATAAAGAGAGAGGGAGAGAGAGAGATGTCGAGGAATAGGAGAGAAGCGAATGAAAATAGAGATTGGTTGCGAGTGTCAAACGCAGGTTGAGACTGTGTTGTATCGCAGTGTTCGCCACTTTGGATGCGTTCAACTTACTCATTCAAGAGCAACGGATTTCATGGATATATCTGTGTCTCTACCACAAACTGTTTCGTAGTATGCTCTGGCTTAGGAAACATTGCTGGAAAACATAGTTCGACGTCTCCATCCCCCACGCATTGGTTTCAGTGTTGGAGCTTATAAACACCATGTGCATGCGCAACAATGATAAATTGTTTGACACGGAGCGGGCGTAAAGCCCAAGTCGTTTAGTACCCCATAATATCCAAGTTTGGCACAGTAGACCGAACAGACGATGGAATAGTTTTCCTTTAGGTTCGGCGTTGTGGCATAGCGGCTTGCTGTTCGATTTGTCGCCGATTGCTAGTACCAGACAAACCGTCAATATGAGCAACGGTGACGATATGACAATACGGAGTAATGCGAGCAATCGACCGAGGATTCTCTGTTCCAAAGCTTTTGTGCTAACTCTTCGGAGGTCCGATTTCTACCCATGAAACCATGCTCCAGTGTGTACCAAGTCAAATCGAGCTGAACCTTTCGCTCTGTGATTTCCACGCCTTACGGTCGTTTCAGTTTATGGTTTCTCCCATGACAATGAGGCAAAGTCTAAACCCGTAAAAACTTTCCCCGTACGATCTCCTAACCGGTATAATTCTGTTGTTTCGACACAAACTCTTCAACCCTTCATCGTCCCGCTCACCGATATCTGTCAAAACATTTCCCTCTTCCCCTCATTCTATCGTTGTTCTGATAATCATAAAATACATATGATAAGAGACGAAGAGATATATAGTATAATTTTGTTGTGTACACACCTCCTGCTGGTAACAACGCTGTCCCCAAGCGAGTACGTAGGACGCTCGTAAAGCATAAGTACCGCGTGGTGTTATAATTTACCATTGTTCGTCGGTATAATAAATGTAATTTGGACAAATAGCATAACAGTAGGGGATTGTGAGCGGAAGAATAAGAGAGAACAGCATACGTTCACCTACGCACAGAGAGAGAAAGCTAATGCGCTGTAAATAGTGTTACGGATATGAACCGAGGGAGCGGTACAGTAAGAGATACAGTAAATTGACCAGACTGTTCTCGATAGAGCGTAGATACGGAATATCTGTGTGTAATTTCGCATAGAAAATACAGATATAATAGGCAGTATCTGAATCCAGTGGAGAGTAAGGGCTGCGTTGTTAGTTTCGTGTAAGTACGGAGGAGGCGTGTGAGGGGTTACGGCCGGCAAGCTGGTTAGGAGGGAAAGGTGTTACGTTGCAACGACGGTAATGTATTAGTATGTATATAGATATGAGAGCTATAAAGCTCTGGGTGTAGAGAGCCTGAGGTGGACGTGCTCGAACAATACCTTATCGAGCAACATTGTCTACGACACGAGGTTTCAGGGACTCAGAGTGACGAAGGTGGTTAGAGTAATATATACATGAACGCATAGCGAAACCAGCACGTCTACGTGCATCAAGTCTCATATGCGTATCGGAGAGAAGTTAAATTATATGGCATATATACCTCGGAGGAAACAAGCGAAAGACACAGAGCTCACGAGTTGGGGCTTTGCTTCTCGATTCAATGAAGAGCCACGGATAATGCAAGGTGACGTGCTACGTCTTGAGTGGCAAAGGACGCATCCAGAGAAGATGAGGAGAAATTTAAACTTCAAGTGGTCGCAACGTACAGCCACGAATGATATCACAATATCAGATTACTGTATGCAGCTTTATCCTATCCAGGATTGCGGTTCTGTGGATATGAGAAAGGTAAGCGCACTGATTGATTCAGAGGGAATAGAGGATCGAGTGGTATTAGACATGAGCGCGGTAGAGCAATCCGGAGGTGCATGTGATTCCTCGATTAAATTGAATCTGCTTGGAGTCCGGACAGAACCTAAGGAGGACACCAGTAGTTGTGCTGGCGACGGCCAACCGAGACAGAACGAGCAGGGTCGAAGTGGGTAACCGCGAAAAGTGAATGCGATAGGATACTGCGAACTGGATCAAGAACACTGAGCTTTATTCCACCCTCGATACTGTCAAGAGGATTCAGAGTGCAGAACTCATGGACGCTGGAAATTGTGTCAGTAGGTATGTCTGGTCCACCACACTTCAATTAGGATTCCAGTAACGGTGTTCAACGTATATTTAACTTTTCAATTGCTCACGTGATTCTTGCTTCTCGATGATCCAGGACAAAGATCTCAGTTCCAGGGATAAAGAGCACGAATACTGAACGCTTAGCAACCTCGTGTGGACTCGCCACTGTCACTACTGCCAACTTCTACTCCATACTGAATGAACATGGCATGAGAAACGCCAGGCTTGTATATAGCCAGAAGCGAATCCTTCCCTAAGCATGCGTGAGATATTGTCACCAAGTGGTAGCGAGCGAATCGAATAGAGCACTTGATTATTTGATTGACAAGCTTGACGTAACTGGAGTGTGTGAAAACTCCTCTCTCTCTGATAAGCGCATTTAATGTACTCGAGTGCAAGATAGAAAAAAACGATAAACAGTCGAAAATCATGTACAACCCCTTTAAAAACAAGTGTCCCTGTGTTGAGCTACGAATCAGGATAATGGCGTTCGACATGGGATACTGTTGAAAAGTCATAATTTGCTTACTAGAGTCGCAAAATCCATGGGTACACAGTAAAACACAATTTTTCTGCAAACACATAATAAACAGATAGTGTCGTAACAGTGTGAGATTGATCAGCTTATCGATATCAATGTAGAACTTCCATCGTAGAGCTTCTGTGACGACATCGCGATATGCTCCCTTTTTCGATTTTTCTCGACGTGGAATTTAGGAGCTTCACAAAAAGCCGTATCGATAACCCAACAGAGCTTGCCTCGTTTATCCTCTTTCTATTCTGCAGTCAGTCATCCCACCGCAGGCAACGACACACACGGATCTTTGTACTTGTTGATAAAAATATGTATATCGAGTAATATGATCGAATATCTCTTCAGAGATACAACTAGGTAGAATCAGTATGAATGGAATTTTTCTGACAAGAGGGAATGGAATTTGTAAATAGAAAAAGCTTTTTTAATCCTCTCGGAATATCTTGTAGAGCTTCGTAATATGTTAGTTACAGTCGTTGATTTCTGTTTCGTAATATTTTGCTCGAACCTCGAGGTTAGCGTCGTTTTTTGAGAGGATACGCACAGAGTACTTGTCCGGCGAATTTTTTCTCCAGGAAATTCGTCAATTCACTTGATACTAAAATCGCAGCCATTTTTTCCAGTTACACATCCGGAATGTATATTTTTTCATTATTGAAATTGTAATTATTGTTGTTCTCAATGATGGACACTAGATACACGCGGTTGAAGGTACTATCAAGTTCTCTCTTACTGAAATCTCATTAGAGAGAACTATCCAATGGTTTTACCAGAGAGCGAATAAAGGCCATATGAAAAAGACGATTTTTCATTCTCTTTGCTCAATCAGTACGCGATAATCCACTTCGAACCGTTAAACTCTCCAAACTGCTCAAGGCACAACACCTTGGAAGTATGAGGAGATGATTCGTTCGTTAAGAACTATACGTATATATGTAGATAATTGGGTAAATTGTCTTGAGCGATCTGATGTCTTAAGGAAGTGAGAAAGGGAAGTTTTCGCTGCATGACATGGATCGTCGTGCACGATGAAACTATAGTTGAGGGTTGGTACTTGAAGCCATAGGAAACGGTGGATCAGAGATTGTTTTCATGTGCATACTGTATGATGGTCACGGCAAGCGGCGTATGAGGCGAGAGACTATTGCGGGTCCCTCTTACTCAAAGTGCTAATGAGTGTCGCCTCGTAAGCCAATTAATACTACGAAGGTGGGTCTGTGGGCGAGCGAGCGAGCAAACGAGCAGAATGGGAAAACGGTATGTATATAAGGTAGCGAGTTCGCTCGTTCGTGCGCTAGTAACATCGTGGAGAGCGGCCAACGATGGAGAGGAGGACCCGGACGTTATACCCCTTGTTCTCGCCGACCGAAGCATGGGAAGGACCCCTCGGAGGCTACATGACCGGAATACCGCGTGGATTTGGTATGCCGACGACGCCTGACCGCCGTACACCACCAACGTTTCAAGCCACTAGCTCTCATATAGCTACCGCAGGCGGAGTTGAACAAGAACTATTTTCACGCACCAACCTCATCCAACTGCGAGCTTGTGAACTACTTTGCCAACTAATTGTCGAACCACCTTTCCTTATAAGGCGCCAGCTACTTTCGAGCAACCTCCCCAGTTAACTTCAAGGTAAGACCCTCACTATACGGTCGTATGTCATACCGGGTCAGGTTTGCGCTTCGAAAAAGGTCACCAAACAGCCTTTTTTCTTAATATGTAGGAGCTCGTCTGATATTAAGGGAAACCCTGAATGAACTGGTGAGAAGAGTGAAAAATGAAGATAATGGAACCGCATGGGAGGTTTGGGATTTCTTGGTTTTTGAAGATGGCGTGGTACATTCTTGAGTAGTGACAATGGTGAAGAAAAGCAAAAGGGATGTCGAGAGGTGAATGCTAGTGGTAGACCGAGAAACGCCTTTGCTCAACATTCCTCGTGATGACTCTTGGGATACTTAGATACTCAAGCCTTCAGCCCTCAAGTACCAGCCGAGGCGTTACTTCTTACTTAAAAGGAGCAAGGACTTATAACGCGTACGTGACCGAATTGCTGAAAGAGGCAAAAAGGAGAGAAACGCGAATAACCGTGGCAGCCTCTATGCCCGAGAGCTAAAACTACACAGAATTCAGGACGACGTACTTCCAATTTGCTTTTTGGCACAAGTTTTCCCTTCGCTTTTTCTCTCAAGCATTTTTTGCAGCCTCAAAATGTTTTCAGCCAAATTCCGCTCGAGCTAAAACATTTTCGACGTTTGTCATGGCAACTCATCGTTTTTACAGTTATTTTTTCGTCCTCCGGTACAAATCGCAAGTTGTTGTCACTGTACATGCACGAGCCTTCATTTACGATAAATAAGCGAACCGCTCGAAGATAATCGTAGGGCGAGAACGCTGTACTTTCGGCACGTGACACTAGCAGAAAAATTGGCGTATCTTACGATAAATTTCCAGGAGTCTGATGAAAGTTGTCCCAACTCTTTCTTGCCGCGTTTTTCGTCTGTCGTTGAAATCAGACCCGCGAGAGAAACTTTCCAATCGCCACTCGCTGGTGAAGTTTGTACGTGGCCGGAAAGTCCTATATCATACAGACGAGTTCAAGTTCTCTGAACGACGGAACCAAGTGGCAAGCTGGTCCTTGATGACCGAATTGCCTTACTATGATGCTTACGTTATTAAAACAATCCCAGTCATTATCGGAACATCAATAGCCTTTAATTGTGCGAAACCACAGCTTCGATTAATATTTAAGAAGTTCTGTGAAATTGAAATCGAAAATGGAATTTATCAATTGAATTGACGACAATCGATTGGTATTTGTCAACTGGAAAATCGTGGATTGAAGTCACGTCTGGGATTGAGCGTGAAAAAAAAATCCTTTGCAAGACGACAATCCGTTCATTTTTTAATGAGATTTTGTCTCTGCTCTTCAACGTCAATAAATCGCGGTTGAATGAAGATATTTGTAGATAGAATACGATGAGAAAATAATGAAAATGAAAACTGAAGGAAGATAAAAATAAGAGCATCCGACAAAATCCAATGAAATATTGTACCGCTGAATCGGCTGAAGGGATAGCGTACCGGAAAATCTTTGATTTCACGTTCAAGTGGAGAAAAGCCAGTGAGGATGGAGCCCATGGTATATGGTGGATGAGGGTCTGGCCTGAACATTACATATTGACGAGTTGCGGAGGAAGATATAAAAGAAAGAGATAGGCGGAGAAAACTGCAGGCAGCACTTTCCGTACATAGCGAGTCGACGAAGAAGAAGAAGAAGAAGAAGAATAAGAAGGAGGAAAAAAAGGCGAGGGCACGTAAGGAGGGAAGACTGCAAACTAAAAGAAAAGAAGTATCACGAAGAGGACGGAGACGTTGAGAAAATTTTAGGTAGTACGGCCACGTAGTCGCCGTTTGTCGATGGTACCGCAATAATTCCTTATTGCTCCACCAACGTCTAGCCCCATCCCCATAACCCAACTAGTTGGGACGTCCTTTTCCTTCTTTTCGTCTTCATGGAAACAGCCATCCCCTGTGGACCGTCTCTCACCCTGTCCACCCCTTCTCTTTGTCCTGTGCTCCGCTTATATCTGGACAACCCAGTTGCCTCTCGCTCCTTTCTTTCCTCTTAGCTCATGTCAAGCAGCAGGCCATCTCACGTACGTACCGACGATATTCCAGCCGCACCGTCAACCACCTACGTACGCGCTGGATCCTCATCTTATAACCCAACGCGGTCGTTACAAAAGGGTTGCCTTACAGCTTTGCTAGCTTCAGATCACTCTTCAATATATCTACAACTCCGTACTCTGAACCAACTAACTCTCGTGGGACTGACTATCGAATGTGTATGCATGGGCCAGAATATTATCAGCAGAAAAGCTAGAAGTTGAAATAGCGGACTATTCCACAAACCTCGAGGTAAGCAGACTTCACAATCAGTACGAACAGCGTAGTAGAAACAGTAAAAAGTGTCTCGTAATCTAATTTAGCAAAGTTTATCTCCACCGAAAGTTTTTTTTTACAATCTCAGCTGAACTCCATCTCCGTATCATGAAATACTGACAGGCTAGCGGAAAAAAGACGTAAAACGTGAACGAGGCCCTACTAGCCTCAGCAGTCGTAAACGCAAAATGACGCATCTCGGGCAATGATTCTCTAGCAAACAAAGATCACCCACTGAGCCCTCGATTGGAGTGGATTTTTTCCCTCCCCGTGAATTTCATTACAAGATGGGACACGTGGACCAAATTGGATTTTGTTTTTTGTTTTTTCATCACAACTTCATGAAAGAACTAAACAAACTCATTTATGAAAAGTTCTTTTCCGGTACTTTTCCCTCGATTGGACGCGACTTTTATTGCATCCTCGTTTCTGTCTTCATTAGACCTCGCAACCTCCCGATATGTCCGTCAAAAGCGACATTAACGCTTTCGCCTGTTTGGAAACAAAACTTCCTATTTTTCGAGACCCATGAAAATCCAAATTATTGTCAAATCCGATCCCCAATGATGAATAGCCGATAGACTCAAGGCCAGACAATTCAATGTGAGGCGGCATAATACGTCAGTTCAGCTTCAGAAATCAACCCAAATATAATTCTTTTTATACCATGTAAATTAAAATCATATCCTTATACACTTCAAACATCTCTCCAATAATAATCTTGCCACCATTCCGAGTAGAACGTGAGCCGTTAATGTGTTCCAAATTAAATTGATCAAATAATAGATTTTTATTCCGAACGCACAAAAATACCGTTTGCTTACCGCGTTGCCTTGGAAAGGGAGTCATAGGGAATTGGCTTCATCAATTATATGCTATCTTATGGCATCGCCATGGGAACTCACCTGAAACACAGAAAAAGACATTTTCGTTAGAGTTGAAACATGTTCCGTTATGGTATTTAATGATCTTAAAGTTTCCATCGTTGGAATGCAACGAAATTCTGTTATTTCTTCAGCAGAGCCAATAATTATTATTGAATATTTGGTCCGGCCAATGAAACGATTCTCTCTTGCGACCAAAAAACTCAATCGACTCAAAAAAGTGCCACGATTTTCAAAATTCAATAAATAATCAATAGAAAAAATGTTTTTCGTTGAAGCTCAACGTTGCAAACTTCAGAGTCATGGTATTTATTAGCATCACATTGTTACGACCAATGAAGTCGAGTTCAGTTTCTGAATATTCAAAAGAGATGCTGAAAATAGTGGAATAGATACTTAAAGATATCGATAAGGCCAGCCTCGTTATCACATAGTTTATCGGATCACGGTTACAAAATTGACGTTCGGTTAACGAAATCGCAATATTGTTAAACCCGAAATACATTGAGCCCGGGAGCGTTGCTGAACATGTATTACTACATGCGTACAGATCCGTGTACGTACTGCAGACATGGGTAATTTATGGACATCGCGGACAACAAAACGCGATCAAGCTCGTATCTCTGTTATTTCGGGCGTGTTATCTCTGTCTCACCCTCTGTCACCCTGAACGTTATATCGGTTCAGGATAAGCTATTTGCTCGTCGCAGCAGTTAAAGAGCTTTTATTGTGTGGTACGTGCGCGTTAATCGTTCGAACCCGATCTGTTACAAAGCCCACTGATGTTTACCATGGGCACGGCATTTCCGCTTCATTATATCGTCCTCAATGACCAATCTATCTCATATTATTACCTTTTTGTGGTGAGAGCAGGAGGCCACGTGTACCTGCGCTGCCAAATTCACGCCACTTTCATTAAGCAATATATATACTGACGTGTCCTTGCGGAACGCAGCAATTCCACACTGACCACCACCGAGCCAAAGGTCCAACAGTATGTACAGTGTCGATTGAGTCGAAAGCGAAAGGCAGAAAACGAAATAAGAAAAAAATTAAAATTTGGCTTCAATATTGTGCTGTAGAATCATGCAGAAAATTCCCGATCGCTGTCAATCTCGTTCATCTCACTGCCTGGTCGCTAGATATTCCGCGGACGTTTATGCAAGTCAGCATGATTTTAATTGTAAGGAGCACGAGGAAAGAATCGTAGAAATGTCAGAGGGGCTGTGGTTTCGGTGATCTCGCGTCAGAGATTTTCCAAGTGAAGCCTCTGGCAATACAGATGTACTTTAGCTGGTGTATTAAATACTCTTGAAGAAAACGAAAAGTACGCTCGGAATCAGGACGAAAAGAGACGGAGGGAAAGGATGGCTCAGGCTCGAAGAAATGGAAGAGACAGCGTTAGCACAGCAAACGTACAGCGCTAATGGCGCGGCGCTTAGGTACCTCGCGCACACCTACAAGCCCCATCACAATTTGCAATTACACTGCATTTCCCCGGGCAAATGGATTGCGCCCTCTCTGTCTGCTCTCGCAACCGCCTTCTCCGTTCTCAACAGCTGGTATTCCGCGATGTTATGTATACATGTATATGCGCATATACGTCATTCCAAACGAAGGATTTTGTGTGGGGTAAGAGGGCTGTGCTAGAAAGACGAAAATCGGATGGCGGGATTATACAGGCGGTTGGCTAAATTTAACGCGATAGAGGATGAGGGTGATGAATAAAAATAAAGTTTCGTCCGCTCGGAATCAGGCAAATAATACATTCATAAAATGCTTCCAATGTTTTTTCTGCGTTCCTAATTTTCATTGCAGCTGTAAATGCATTTTGGAATTATTTATATAATTGCATGATAAAACGGTTAAAATGTCTCACGTATTTAATGGAATTATTCACGTCCTAACAAAGATTGTGAGGAAATTTTCCGAGTCATTATCGTCACAGTTCATTAACCTTCACTCCTTTCATATGTTTTTACTACTTGTTTGTGGCGAAATTTCTATGCAGAAATATACACTACGATATTATTTCTTATTGTTTATAATACACACTTTGACGGAGTAGAAAATAAAAAGAGGGGGAGTGAGAAAGCCAAGGTTTCTGGAAGCGAAGGGAAGTTGTTCTTGGCGGGTTTCACGACTAGTTCCTACCCGTCACTGCTTGGCCAGCAGTAAGCTTGGGCTAAATTAGATTAAAGCGAATTAGCGAGAGCTGTATTTCATGCCGGTGACTAGATTCCAACCCGATTCTATCTCACTTTCCTTCACTCTTAGGTATACAAACGAAGTACTTCGTTCTCTCCCTCCGCATCTCTTTCCTGTTTCATTCCCTTACTTTAATTTAGATCGCGAGTGGAATGATAGTTAAACAATAATGGAGGAGTAGAAAATTTACTGAAAGTCTGAATTGGCCGTGAAGATGAAAACAAGGAAACGTGCCTGCGACCATGATGGTAATTTGGTTTTTTTTCAACTTTTTATGTAACATTTATACACTAATACGACTATTGCAGTGCCAACGTTGTCAGGAGAAATAAAATTCGGGAGGTACTTAGGTCGAAATGCTTCATGGCGTTTCTCTAGATTTCAAAGGTTCAGGCACATTCAATGTCTGCCACTAGAACCCAACAAATCTACTCCGGGACAAATAATCGCGGCTCTCCGGTACATATGTACACGATCCCTTACTCGTCCGGTCATTTATGAAGAGGACTACACATGCAAGGGTAAAAATACAGGCATAGAAACGAATGTATGACGAAAACGAAACGTAGATAGAGAATGATGCGAAAAGAATGAGGTCCGGAGAGAAATAGTCGTTCCTTGGCGATCCCCCGAAACAAAACGGTTAGAAGAGGCGAGAATATCACTAGCGAGGAAACTCGAACAAGGGTGGCAGCAGAAGAGAGCAAGACTAGAGACACAGAGGGGTGTGGATGAAAGGGAAGGATAAGCACAAGACCATGCAATTACCGCTTGGATATCTACTTATCTTCGCAGGCATTCCGACACCCCTTTTCACCGTGGCTATAGCACGCTGCCGGTAGCAGTATTATGGACCAACAGCAGAAAAAAAACCCTCGTCGTTGAAAAGATCCTCGTCAGATTTAACGTCGCGGTGGTTCGGGGTTTGCAGGCGAGGGAAAAATACACGAAAATTGTATGGTTTGCAGGATTTCGCTCAGATTTTATTGCTCTCTTTCTCCCCGATGTATACCCATGTATACAAACTCATTTGCTATACAAATCAGAGAAAATATCATAAAGCTACGTGAATAGATGCATGAGAGGGTATCAAAAATGGACATATACCCTGTAGCAAACTTATACACTCTGTACGTGGCATGAGAGCTCGCATAAATTCTACACAAGTGTATTCCATGCAATTTCTTTTGCTATGGTTGTTGTGAGTGTATTCATGGGATTTAGTGTTCTTATAAAATCGAACACGTTCTAAAATTCGTTTCAAATTGACTTGATAATCGTGTGATTTTTCACTCCAACAATGAAAATAACGATTGTGGAGGGACGTCTGCCACACATACAATACGAAGCTTTTCTAATGGCATCACAGACATAGGTCGCACCAATCGGTCGATCTTACAGTATTGCTCCAGAGAACATTTACACAAGTGGTCGTTTCATTCTTTCCAATTTATTTGCACGAGTCGAGGACAAAGAGATGACGGCGGGAGGAGAAAGGAAATAAGCGTGCGAAAAAAGGACAGAGAAATCTTTCCGCAGTGAAATGCCAAGAACAATTTTAGCCGATAACTAGCAGTGAGAATTGTGAACGGGGGAACACCACTTTTTGTTCGCAGTGGCTGATCCAATGGCTCATCTACCAGGAGATAATCGACGATTTAACCGGCAGGTAGGTCCGCGCAGATACTCCTCGCACTACTTTGCTTCTCAATTTTCGCTGTTGAAACGAGCGTAAGATCGATCGATATTAATTCAACGACCGACTTATTTGCCTAGAGCAGGAAATTCAATCAAACGCTCCATTGACTCGTTCATTCTGCTAGCCAGCTTGATGTACCCAATGGTAGTCTATCATAACAGAACTATAAGAACATGTGGATGGATCCCCACCGTGATATTGATTCTCTCTTGAGCCACAATAACCGTAAGAGTTATCTTGGTCTCTCTCTGTTGCTACTTTACCAGGTCGGAATCTTTTTATTGTTCTTTCGATGCAGCGCGTCATTAGTTTCTCGAAAAAGATGCGCAACATTAATTTGCCGTCATATCGTAACGTGAATTCACAAAGACTGCAGCTGCTACTTTAATTACTTTATTTTAACATCAATTGAGGGGTTTCCCATCAATTGATTACGGACCGAACATGTAGTTTGTTAGCCTTTTATTATCGAGTGGAAATGTTTAAATTTAGAACGTAAAAAATTCAGAATTCTTTGCAGTCCAAATGAATAAACGATTCTGCAGCAGCTCAGGTCAGGTGCGATAATAGAGAAAACACATTAAATGATATTTCCGCACGGAGAGTGGTAGCAAGATGGAGTGAAATTTAGTGATAATCAAATCTGTGACGAGCTTCGCTCACTTTCCGTCCCACTTCCGGGACTGGAGGAAAATTCATTAAATTGGTTATTAAAACGTCGACTGTCGGTAAACCCAGCACGAGCGAATCAGGAAAAAATTGAGAGGAGTAAGAGAGTGCGGAAACAAAGTACATAAATGAAAAATCAGATGATAAAAGGCGAAATGAGAGCAGGAGGAATGCAGCCCAGAGAGTTCCGAAGGCTGCGCGACAGAGATGGGAATACGCAAACGACTTGACGCAAAGAATTGACGGTAATAGGATGAAAATAATGGAAGCAAAAGTTTCTTTGTTCCTGTATTTCAACGATGATCACTCCCATCCTCTCGTTATGCTTTCGCCAGTCAGTTTTCCAAGCGGATAATGTAATTGATCGTTGAATTATTTACTTCGTCGGATGTGCGTCACCGTTTTCGGCGAGTTCCGGTCCTGATATTGCGATAATGTAGTTAATCCAGTTGGATACAGAAAAGAAAGTAAAACCTCAACTAAAAACCTCTCTAACCACTAAACAGTAAACAATCCCCCTGCGGGTCGATGATCAAAACTCCAATGCAAAGGACTTGCCCGGAGAAACTGAACCTCTCAGAAATTCAAGGATGTAATTTCGATCAAGCGACTATATCTTATGCTTGTATGTGTTGTCATCGGATCGTGTAATCACAGAATCTGAAGCTCCAACATATCGATTAGGCCCTTGGACAGTTTCGCATGCAAATTGTGTATCAAAGTGGTCGCTGGTCAGTCGTCTCGCTAGCTATTGTGTTGTCGAACGTGTATAATTACGCATTACACTCAATACATTCTACAATGTGTCAAAAGATGGAGTCCGGGACTGCCAGAGCACGGAGAAAAAATATGCAGACCTAGGCTGACCAGTCTGAAAAGGCTTGAAAATTTGACCTTTTTTGTGGTGGTCAACACGCTGTAGGCTGACACGAAACAAAAGAAGTAACAAAGGATAAAAATGTGACAAGAGGCTTGGGGGAAGTCAGCTAAACCGACACACTCTGTACGAGAGGAGTGTGGCAGAAAGGGAGACTCGAGAAATGATGAGAGAGGAAGGATTGTTAATGGAAACTCATTGTTCTCTAATCAAATCATTGGACCGTTTGGTAAGCGCGGGTGTGAGACACCGAAGCGCTGAGATCAGGATATAGTGTATGAAGAAGGAGGAGAAATGGGGAAACGAGCTCGGGAGGAATAGGAACGAAATATAGACGGAAAGATTCGGAGAGGGAGAGAGCCAGAGGATAGAGCAGACCGTAGATGGGGTCGAGAAATGAGGATTTTAGGTACGAGGGAATCATCTGCCTAACAAAGCTCCGTTCCCTGTCTTCTCTCGCTTACACACCAAATATACTATATAAATCCATATATACATTCCTCGGATGATCCCAGGAATTATACGTTGCTGCCTTAGCGGAGGAATATCCACACTAGGACGTTGGGTCACTTATGTGCACACATACACATACAAGCCATTTTCATATTATGCTTTGCACAGATTCTTCTCTTTTTCTTCCTTTCGGATTAAATCTTCAACTGCTTTGCCCGATTCCTCATATCACGCTCTGCGCCATATGACAAAAGATAATAGAAAAAAGCTCCATCATCTACGAAAACAGTATAGACAATAATCCTGAAGTTTCCATCGTTGGAATGCAATGAAATTCTGTTATTTCTTTAGCAGGGCCAATAATTATTATTCGATATTTGGTCCGGCCAATAAAACGAATCTCGTGCGAGCAAAAAACTCAATCGACTCAAAAAATTGCCACGATTTTCAAAATTCAATAAATAATCAATAGAATCAATGTTTTTCCTTGAATTTCAACGTTGCACACTTCGTGAAATCGCGTTTTCAGGAACGATTTCGTAAAAACTTTAGACAGCACTCCGGTGACTGTGGAATATTTTTTCTCACCGAAAATGATAAGAAAAAATTCGACAAGATTGTTAATAGATTTCAAACTAATTTTGCTAGCGAGACTGCTTTTTGACAACAATGTTTGACAGTTTTCATGGCTGCCCCAAGGAAAGATGTATCTGAAGAGATGAATATAGTTTGGCAATCAAGAGAGTTTATAACGTGGGAAGTCGAGCAACGTAATAGGCCGACAGTACAGATCAGCATCTGTGTCGTGAGCAGACTATGCGGGCGCAGCATCCATACTCCGAACTCACGCATGTACACGTATGCATACGAACGTAACGTATAGTCATGAAGCACGTCAAACCCTTTCCAGATGCAAGGGTCGTACTTTGACGTGATACTTGACTCTTCTCTCTCCCTCTCTGTTTCTCTTTCACTCTGTCTCTCTTTCCTCCCATCTCTTCGATTGAACTATCCCGCTCTCCGACTCTCGTGTATACTATCCTTGGCTTTCTGTCTCGATCAGCATGTATATGTGGAGCAAACTAGCATTCCGACAATGTATACAGAAACACTCACGCGCCATTTAGCGCAGAGTATACATATTGTGGTGGTACGTGATCGACGAACGCTCGTGATCGATGGAACGTACCGGGACTACTAAAATCCGGACGATTGAACGGCTGAGAACTGAGAATTATGATATCGCTGTTTGCTCCAACAGCGATTAAAAGACCCGTGACATCCTCTACGATCGAACATTCGCCGGGGTTTCGCGCATTCACAATCCAAACAGAAACTATTTATACTAGCTCTTTGTGGCTATAAAGCTACTGCGCTTTTTCGGATCGCTTTCCAGAAAGCACAACATCACGAGAATCCTACGCTTTCCAAACAGAGTAGCAAACTTTTTTCTACTCCCCCAAACTAAATCTTCTAGGTCAACCTTCAAGAACGTACGACATGACAAAAAATACATAATCTAATGTTTAAATTTGGTTTTCGTTTAATCGCTCCAGAGACTGCAAATTTCGAATGATGCTGAAGTTTGCAACGTTGGAATGCATCGAAAAATATTGAATTTTATTGAAGATTCGTTCAATTTTTAATGTCATCCAAATTTTTCGAGACGACATGCTTTTCGAATGGCAAAAATCGATCATTTCATCCTCATAATTACTTTCTGCATTTGGATAATTATTTTTGTCAAAGATAAAAATGAATTTTGTTGCATTCCAACCGTGCAAACTTCAGAGTCACAAATTTGACTGATTTCTGTTTTGGGCTTGCAAATATTTTCGATAGTCACTGTTTTTTTTTTTTTAGCTCACTCGGCAGACTCGGGAGACTTTGAATTGGAGTTTTCTTGAACAGAGATTTTTAAAAAGTGGAAACCTGTAATAAACAAATGTACTTGGCGGGCCTTTTGCCGTGAAGGGGATTCGCCATGTTCTCGTTATCTGAAAAACTTCTTGTTAGACGCGTGGCATTGTAAGTTGCAAGGAAACGCTGTATGAAAGTTGAAATGTTTTAGGTGTACACTAAACTTGACAAGATAAACTGTATCAACTCATTGTGGCATACTTACGGGTTCTGTATTTAATTAGACCCCCAGAAAGACTAGCCGTAATATAAATCTCACTCCGGTGGAGAAATGAGAAAAAAGTTGAGGACATAAAAAAGGCTTGAGTGGAGAAGAATTATGTGGAAGAAGGAAAGATGAGAAAAGTCACGCAACATGTCAGAATCCCCCTTGCCAGACACGGCACAGCGCTAGAGCCACCGAGTCTGCAGATCGTTCTCTTGCGTTTCGCAGACATCCTGACGCCGCGACATTGTTTTTCCCCGGGGTTCGTCGTAACTCGAGAGTTTCGCCTACAGCCCCAGGCAAACAAGTGTGCAATGCAGAGAAACCGATGCATACACGTATATACTTAAAACCGGGTTAAAAACATACACGCGGACAATGGAATATGTAGAACGAAAACTGACGCTTCATTTTGCTTCTTCCCAGATGCGAATGTTGCTTCACGATATTCATTCAAAGAGAACAAGATTTTTCATAATCTTTATGAATGAACGACTCATCGAATCAAACAAAAAATGAGTTTAATTTCCTCGTTAATTTGCAATTATATCTTTTTGGGAAAGAATGTCTTAGCAAGCGATTATCGGCAGTCAATGTGTAATGAGCGTTGGTAACGAGTGCTCGGACATCGGACAGTAAAACTTAAACGGAAAAATCCAAGACCGCATGAGTGCAAATACCGAGAGAAAAAAACGGGACAGCTTGTTGCTCGGAGTAAAAAAAAAATGACGGCTTTCCTACGGAAGCCTGTCCGGAAAGACTTGGTCCGGTGAGAGAGCAAAGGAGTTAACTTGGCCAGAGGAGCAGCCTCGGCCGACCAACACAGGGTTACAGGTAACGTAAGCGAGTCGTACACATACAGTAAAGAGGCTCAACCGAGCTGCTATCTTCATTTTCTGTGTGCGCTGTGACCTCGTGACTTCTCGGAACGCTCATGGGGATATCCGGACGAGATGGCCCGTTACTCTTCCTTGCGTCCGCTCTTGCACATACGTATGCAGACACACATACGCGAGGCAACGCACACCAAAGTACAAGGAGAAGATAATCCCTTATCCGTGGAGCGCGCTCACGGTCCAAGGCTGGTACGAGGTGATAATAGTAGTCCCGGTGTTATACGATGTACATATACGTGCACGGGCCAACTACTACGTGCAGTCTTACAGATACGAGAGACTGTACAGCTTGTATGATGCTGTAACTCTCGCTGTATTCACATGTACGTATATCGTACAGAAGCAAGATAAAACGGGAACATACAAGGGATACGCGTTAAGAATAGTAGAACAGAAATGAGGATGTTGACGGTGGGCCAACCCTGCTATCAGATTAAACAATGAATGTTCCACAAATCGTAGTTTCTCGTCACAACTTTCGAGAGCTCAGAATTTTCAACTACAAGATTGATTTCCACAGTCAAATTGATTTCTACAACGCAGTGACAAGCGCAGCAGTAATTGAAACGGCAAACATTTGACATTTTTATACGGACCATCTGCTGTGACGAGAAAGATAATGAGCAATAACTTATTAAGCGTGGAAACCGAATTTATTTCGGATTATTCTTTATCCTTGGTTCTCCGTGGAGCAGAGATTAAAAAACAATACAAAAAAGGAAGAACGGTCAGGTGAAACGAAGGGAACTCTCCGCTGAACTATTCCATGTCCTCGAAACCTACTGAACTCTACTACCTCACATGTTTCCAGACATATAGAGAAACGTGTATATATATCGAACTTGTTCTTCGCTCGGAGCTCTTGTTCCGTTCCCCTTCCTTGTCCTTTATCCGCTTTTCACGTATAGGCTGAAACGTGTTTGGTCTCACTCTATTTATCACCACCTTTCTCCTTCACTCGTTCTTTATTTCATCCTCTCTCTGTCTCTCTCTGCTGAACATACTCTTGGAAGTTTTTTACGTACCGCGGAAAATATAGCCCGCGTGCCGCGACGGCTGCGTACGGCCTTAAAGCCCCACAGAACGGCTCCGTTCCGCCAGCTTTATTACGTGCTCTCCTCACTCACAGGAGCCCCGCGGGGCTTCTAGAGTTACCCCAGCCCGAGAGGAATAGCGTATAGGACAAGCAGGCAAGAACGGACGGTGTAAACAAGACGCGACAACGAAAAGACCGACCGCGGACGATGGAGAAACAGAGAAAGAGCCAGGGAGAGCTTCGAGTACGCGCCTTGACGACGACGACGACGACGACGACGCCAACAATATAACCATTGTAGGGGGCTTTTGGAACAGAGCACGTCCATATATATCCACGACTACGAAATAAAAGGGCGTAAATTCCATCACTTGACTCTATCAACCCATGCCCGTTACATCCTTTCGTTTCCTAACTGCTGCGTCTACTGTTTGTGCAAGTGTTTGTGTGCGCGCGTTGTTGTATATACCGCGCAAAATGATCTCGAAGGAGGGAATGAAAAAGAGAATAAAGTGTGAGCCGTAGTTGCTCAGCCATGGGCTGACGAAGATGAAAGTATGAAATTGGACGAGGAGTTTCAAACTCCCTGTGTACTTATCAAGAGCTTATCCGGATTAGATTAGGTTACCAAATTGAAGGCCTTCATAGAAATCGCCACAATATACAAAATGTCCTTATTGGCCATATTTGATCTGTATTATTGTTGGTAAAACTAAATCCTCATTTACTAATCAACTGAACCATAAACTCAGGATTTTGGATCATTTTACAATCATTGTCGAAAAGTAGTTTGGTTGAGTGACTGGAATGTCGACCATTTCAAAATAAATTAGGTTTATAGAGTAGATTTGTCTGTAGAACTTGGAAAATTCAGACTTCTGACATTCAAACGTAACGCCAAATTGAACGAAGTATACAACGTTGGAATGCAACGAAATTCGGTTTTTCTTGAGGAAAACTCATGATTTTTATTCGATATTGAATCAGGACGATGAAACGATCGTTTTTCAGGATTCAAACACAAAATTGATACGAAAATTGGCTTTTCTTTTGAAATTTAACCAAAAATGAAGGGAAAAAGTATTTTTCATTGGATCCCAAAGTTGCGAACTTTGGTGCCATCCAAATTGAACCAGTCTGCGAATTAAAGAAATGACTTGATTCGAAAGTTTATAGCGTTTTTGAGGCTGATACTCCTGCCGTCCGGAACTTGTATGACACGCGTAAGATAAGGGCTGTTGAAAGAAAATTTCTCGTGCCAAATTGCTGGATGGAAATTTAATGATCCAAATATGCGAAAGCTTCGGATAGGCATTTCGAGCGTTGCGGCGGTGAGAATCTTACACAAGTTACAAGATGTTATCAAACCAATTAGGCGCTGAGCAGCGGTACTTTGGAATTTGAGTACAAGCTAAAGTTGTTTAATAATGTTCGTACTGTTAAGCCGAGTTGGATAAAGTAATACGGCATTTTTGCACTCTCTCGATGAAATTAAGAATTTTAGATCGAGGATACAATGTGAAGGAAAAATCTAGATGTAGCCATGACAACTCCGACCAAGACTGCGCTGCGGTTTTTGCTTCCGAGAGTCCCGCAGCTCTGCCAACTTTTGCCAACTCCTCCACTCCCCCTCTGGTGCGGGCGCATGCATGGTAACTGCAGTATATAGCATTATAGCATAGCAACTCGACGATTCGGCTTATAGCAGCAGGAGCAGAGCATCCTCATCGGAACTCGAAGGTCATGAGTCGACGACTCGAGAGACCGGTTTCCCAAGTCTGCTTCTCCTTTTTCTCTCTTTCTCTCCTCCGTTCCCGACTCATACATTAACATTTATTCTCTCTTTTTAACCCGCGTGCACTCTCGAAGGAGACTTACCCAGAACCCTAGCGTGGAATACTCCGCAACCAAGTTTCCACATCGACCGAATCGTTTCTCCCAAACGAGGGTAGTGCTTGATCAGAATTTTCACAAATTTCGCTTCTTTTCAGCTTCCTCGAATTTTGCTCTACTCTCATAAATCGACATTTACAGATACAACCTCTGTACCATTAAAATATACAAAATTCAATCTGTAATTATAACACCGAAAAAAAGTCCCAGAGTCTGTCTCGAATCAGTTATTCAAATAACAAATTTTACAAAATTTTTTTTCTCGAGTATATGGAGGACTAAAACGATGCTGAAGTTTGCATCGTTGGAATGCAACGAAATTCGGTTTTTTCTTGAACAGAGCTCGTGATTCTTATTCAATATTTTGTTAAGACAATAAAACGATTTTCTTTACGATCCAAAGACAAAATCAGCACGAAAATTTGCATGATTTTTGTTATTGAAACACACAATTAATAAAAAAATGTATTTTTCGTTGCACCTCAACGTTGCAAACTAAAATTTTAATTGTGAGGAGTGCTGCTAATTATTTGACACGTACTTTCTGCATGTGATAGAAAATGTTTGAAGAAACGCACCATTTTATGACGAAACTCGGTAGTCCTTTGGGCGGATGGATTCTACACATTCAGGTGCATTTACATGTAGAGTGTCTCGTTACTGACTCGACGTTAATAAGCTACGGTGAGTTTTATGTAGGTGAATATATTAACGGAGAAGGGAAGCGTGAAAAATTGAGAGCCACGGTGGGAGAGAAAGGAAAGAAGGTGCAAAGAGAATGAAAAGAAAATGCACAGCGCTCAAGTCAAGATGTTGGCGGTTGGAGTATAGGAAAGTGCACGAAATCGCTGTGACAGATCGGGTTAAGTGCCGGCGAGGCAGAAAATGTCAGCGTTGGGCTACAGCGACGAGAATGAAGCCGGACGGTTATTCATCGTTCCTCTTGGTCGAACGACCACCTTCGCGGAAGCTGCTTCCTGATAAAAATGGTACATGAGAAATATCCGACCTCGAGCAAGTGGATCGATGGGGAAACTAAGATGAAAAGCTCAGTAGAAAAAAGAGTAAAACTTTGAGGGAGAAAGGATGAAATGAGAGGCACGATGTCCCTGGGGCATCGTGTAAAAAGTAGGAAGCAGATACAAAGAAAAAAATGAGGAAAAAAAATACTTGGTCAAAGAACAGCAGTGCGATTGCTGCGCTGTCTCATATACCTGGGAGGACTTTTGAATTTTCACTCTCTACCTCCGCTTTTACCTTCGCCTTGAACATTAGATTCGTATCCAAGGTACACATGGAAACCCTTTTCAAGCGCAACGTGATATAATTCTTGGCTGCGTATAACTGCTGTAGCAAGAAGAGACAGAAGCAAGAAAATGGGGAATGCAAAACGTCTAGCGATATAGAGGCGAAGGCGAACGAAACGGCAAAGAGTTGGTCCGTACATTTGCTTCCACTGGTTAAAGCTTGCACTCGACTCGCTCTGCCGGAGAATAGGGAAGAAGCGAAAAAAGGACGAGAAAAAAAATGGCTAAATGCGAACCAAGAGCTTACGGCAGACTGAGATATAAATATATCCAATAGCTTGGAAAGAGCGTCTACGCGATTGCTGGGCTTTAGGAATTTCAAAACGATCGTAATCGAGGGAAATTCGAGACGCATAAGAACCCGTGAGATCTCGGCAACGCTTCTTGACACTCATTTTTTTTCTCTCCTCGTTTTACTCTTTTTTTTTCCTCTCTTATGTGCACCTCCTGCATATTTATTCGAATTTAATACTCGATTCTCTTGCTTGGCTGCTCCACGCAATAAATATATTGGAAAAAGGAAATAATCCCGATGAGAACACTAACGGAGGGTGAAATGAAAACACGAATAGTAGAAATTGAGGGGATTTTCATTTATATTCATACTGATGTTAAGGATAACCTCAATTCAAGTCCCAGCTAAGAAAAAAAGAGAAAATGATGAATATCTAAATTCACCGGATATTAACGATCGCGCCATTAAAATCATTCGTTTTTTTTTTCAACTCATCGCTCTCAGGATGACGATATTTCGTCCAAGTCTCTTCCAAGACTCACATCGAGTTGATCGTATTGAGTAGTGAAAGCTCTCACTGGCTAGCAACGATCCAAAGATGCACGCGATCCAGACACAGTTTTCAAATGATTATTTCGTAGAGAATGTGAAACCCTCGAATTCCAGGTACAATAACGTAATCGATGTTGTCGTTCAACGGGATTTCTAATGATTTACATGTAAAAACTCGTAAATGAGTTGGCAGGCCGTTTTAATTTTGCCTGAGTATAAAGCGAGCGTTTAGAACCGAAGAGATTAATTGCAGGGACTTGGACTATAATTATTTTTCTTCACCCAGTTATGAACGTGTGCGTGTACATATTTATCTTTTATGTAGATATTTCAAACACATTAAGTCGACCCGTATTTAAAGATATGGAAGGCGATGACGTAACGAATTCCTCTCGATGCCAGCGTTGATGTATAGAGACGAGAGGCGGAGATCGGAGCTCTCACCGCATTTCTCTTCCTCTCGTACCATTGCGACGCTTCTTTATTTCACGCTGCATGTTCTCTCGGAATAAAGAGTCGAAATTCCATACGATACCAACATCGTGTCCGTTGCTTTCGCCCAAAACTCAGAATATCATCTAGCGAGGAATCTCTTTTTTGTGCTCGGCGACCAGTTTCGTTTAGGGCATAATTCCACGAAGACATTTTTCTAACCCTCTGACCCTGACCTGGGGTCAAAAACGACCCCAGGAGACTTGAAATTGCGCCTCTTTCCCTTCGTTCTTCCGTTTTTTGATCGTTTTAGCAAATTTTTTATTTTTAGCAAAATTGCCTCGCAAGCTCACGTGATTTTGCATCAAAAACTAATAAAATGAGCCCAAGTTTTCGTTCAATTTTACCGGATATTTGAATTTTTCAGAATTGGGGTCATTGAAGGCCCAAGTTACCGGAATGGGTTGAAAAAATGAGACTAACGTTAATCAAAAAATTAATGACAAAGTGAGAGGTAACAACGTGTGGTAAAAATTGATGGACCTCAAGGTTGCAGTAAACACTTGGAAATATGCGTGAAAGCGTAAAGGAAATAAAAAAGATAATAAGAGATGAAGAACAAGATGAAAAGAGGTAAAAGAGAGCCGGCGCACTGAGAGGGCATGAGTAGAGAAGGAAAGAAGCTCCAAAGTGAGAACTCTGTGAGAAGGGGTTCAGGGGTAAGGGTGGGAAAAGCGAGCAAAGGGATATAAAGGCTATATGGCGAGAAGCTACCGAGCGAGAGACGCGTTTGGTAACAATGAGACTGCAGTTTCGCGGAACAATGCTCTCATTATGCCGGTGCTACCTGTTATATGTGCCTATACCTATTTGCGTGTATCTGTATATAGATATTTATATATAAAGGCACGTCCATATTACCTATAGATACATAGGAGAGACCGGGGACGAATACAACAAAAGGGTAGGAAGTTTCCGCTGTCTAAACGTCTGCTTTCTCGACAAACGACCCACAAATTTTAGTACATGTTATGCACGATATAATAACCAGAATCCCTCGTAAAATCCTTAAAAAAACAAAAAGTGGACCGAGATATCGAAGTCAGTATCTTGGATCACTTGAATACTCGAAAATTACGATTAATTAATTGGACTCATTGTGCACGCGGTAAATTAGATGTCAAACTATTAATATATAATTTCCATTTGATTGATCGAATTGATAACGAAACCGCTAATGATCCTGAAGTTTGCATCGTTGGAATGCAACGAAATTCTGTTATTTCTTCAGCAGAGACAATAATTATTATTGAATATTTGGTCCGGCCAATAAAACGATTCTCTCTTGCGACCAAAAAACTCAATCGACTCAAAAAATGGCCACGATTTTCAAAATTCAATAAATAATCAATAGAAAAAAATGTTTAAGCTCAACGTTGCAAACTTCAGAGTCATCGGTTGCTAATAAATTTGGTGGCATGGCCTGAAGATCGATTCGAGCGAGAACGTGTGTAAGTAAACTGAAGGGCCAATCATTTGGCGTCTCTAGGGTGATGTGGATGATGCTGCTCATGATAGGTACATGAGAGGAGTTTACCAGAGAACTTTTCGATATGAGAGGACATTACAGTTAAAAATAACTGTCGCAGGAGAGATTGAGGTGGGATGGTAGTAAGTTGAGCCGAAAGAGCGGCCGCAGAGGTGCGCGAGTAACTCGATCAAGTTCTCTCAGTGAGATCTCGCGGGAATCCGCTTGCCACGGGCGAAAACGGATCGCACAGACATACATAAATATAAAGATGAGTGTACACCAAGAGAAACAGCAGGGGAGATGGATTATACGGATAGAGAAGGAAAAGAAATGTTTTTAATTGGATCGGAGATGGTGAAATAAACGATATGCGGTTTCGGGCTGACTATTAATACTACCCGGTTCACTTGAAAATAAAAATAATTATCGTTACGAAGCCTCTCAGCCTTGTGCCCTCGGGTTGTAAAATCTTTACTGGATGAGTGCGCTCGTGAATCCTCGATGGGGGCACCAACTACCACTCATTCACTAATTACCTTTCAAACGAATATTATATTTTTTTCTTCTCTTCTATTTCCCTCGGTTCGTCTCCTGTGATCTCATCTTGCATCTCGCTAGCACTCGAGTACGCAAACCAATTGCAGCAAGCAGAGCAAGTAGGAGAGAAACAAATGGGAAGCACGAGCGATACAACGTTAACTGCGATATCCAGCACAAAAACGAACGAACGAAAGGCAAAAAAAAAAGAGAGATGAACGCTTCGAGAGGACCGCCAGTGGGAGGATGAGAAGCGATAACGAAGAGACAATTGCGAGAGAAAACGAATGGAAAGAAATTCGTGCTGCATGACAAAAAACCGGCTTCGCGACTCAACCCTCGTATTTCGTGTAGCGTGCATTCCAATTTATACATATATATGTACATTTTGGTTCGTATCATTTTATGTACGTACTCGTACAAGTGGCGCAAACCCCGCGATATGCAAATTCGAGCAACGCTCACGTTACAGCTGAATTTTATCCGCGTAATCTGCCAGACGTACTTTGAAAAAATCAGTTTTTCTGATGTGCTGGGTGTGCGAGCATATCGCACTTATGCGGCGCGACACTTCCGCATGTGAACCAACACTTTCACGTATGAAGCCTGCACACCCATTTCGCCGATCCCGAACGAATGAGCGAGAAAGCCCGGGTAATTAATGCATTGTTAATCCACTATCTCTCACCGCTCAGGACCGGAAGCAGGGCAAAAGCTCCGCTGAGAAAAAATCGGAAACTAGCGGCGAGAGAATAAAGAAAAAAAAGTATTCTGCCCGAGAAAGATATGGAGGAAAACGAGAGAGAAAAATTCAATTTTAAAAAATAGGGAAAAGTTGGCGAGTAGAAAGAAGCGAGCAAATTCGTGCGAGGAAAGGAAATGAAGGAAAAACGAGAGATTGGGGAACATAAAGATAACCTAACAAAATATAACGACTCTTTCAAAAAGTTATCGTCGACACTATAAATCTTTGTAAAGATACAAAACCAAAGCCTGTCATTTTTAGGCTGAAACGTCGATGCAAAAATGATCGTTTTTTTTTTTTTTACACAGTATAGTCGAGCATAGTCATCTCGATGACGAGCCAGGACGGTTGACTTAGTAATAATGGGATTATTGAGAATTGTATTGCAAACAAAGTTCAACTCAAAATTGGATTTTGCCGAAATTTATCTCCTGCTGGCCTCGTAGAACGCGAAAGGCTTGACGATACATTAATTCAAAGGAATATCGTTTCTATTCGTATATATAAAGTGGGACTCATGGGAGTAGGATCTGAGAGCCGAAGGGCAAGAAGATCACGAAGGGTCCGTATATGCATTTACGTGTACGTGGTCCGGGGAGAAGAGAGTATTGCTTTTGCAAGCAAAGATCAAACAGGTGTCCGAGCGCGGCTATATTCCGACTGCTCTCTCTCTCTCTCTCATTCGCTCTTTCTGTTTCCAGCCTCTGATCGTTCTCGCTCTGATCCGTCTCTCTTTTTACCTCTGCCGGACGTAGAGACGGTGAGTGCGCCACACAGCTGGACTCTGCAGTAATTAAATTTAACGATTTCTCGTACTCCGTTAACTTGGTTTTATTTTTTCCCTCTACCGATTTCGTACGATTTAAACCGTAAAGATTTAGAGCCGGAAAAAGCACGCTGGCCATTCCAAAAGGGAAAAGAAAGTAAACTTTCGGTCGATGTACTACTGATTGCGAACTTATTTTCAATCGAGTAAATCAAATACTGACAAATCTCAAATTAACCCAGAAATAAATGATCAATTAAACCGTTTTTTCATTAATTTTGTCTGGAGAGTTCAGCAAACAGAATTCTGGGTGAAGTAAAATGAAAAAAAAAATCAATTGAGCCGAAATTTTTAATTCATTATTATCGTTCAACGTTTTTAAAACGTGGTCGAGATTGCAAAATTGGTTTCAGCGTGTTATGCCCCGAAAAATATGATGCTGAAGTTTCCATCGTTGGAATGCAACGAAATTCTGTTATTTGTTCAGAAGAGCCAATAATAATTATTTAATATTTGGTCCGGCCAATAAAACGATTCTCTCTTACGACCAAAAAACTCAATCGACTCAAAAAATTGCCATAATTTTCAAAATTCAATAAATAATCGATAGAAAAAAATGTTTTTCGTTGAATGTCAACGTTGCGAACTTCAGAGTCATCCGAAAAATACCGAACCACACCATGCAAAATGGGACTGATACCTCTAGCTCAAAAATCCTTGGCCTATTATCAAGTGTTTTTGACTCAGTGTATGTCAGCATCGTTGTTAACGTTCGTTAACAGTTCCGTAGTGGGTGAACAGAATGACTTAATTCATTGGCGCAGTATTCAACGCGGCGGGTGAGTCATGAGACTTATTTTCAAGAATTACGTTTCGAGGTCGAATATCTCGAATGTTAGTCCTCTCCATCGTACTCGATTACGTATTTATCTCGCCCAAGAGTCGGAGGAAGCGAGAGTTCCATAAAATGACGTAATCGTGTGTATTGGGACTAGAAATCCATCGTGGATGAAGGAACGGAGAAGAAAAACGGTGAATAAATACGGGGGGGACTTGTGTGGGCGAGACATTATACGTTTAATACGAAATACCCGTATAAATAGTTTGGGCTATTGCCACATGGACTTATCTTCAATTCATTTGTGTCTCTCAATAGCCACGATACAAACGCGGGTCGTATGTGTATAATCCAAAAAGAAGGAGCGCTTCAGATGAAACACGAAATGCTGGTACATCTCGAGCCCAGCTTATCTAAAGTGCCAGTTTACGAATAAACGGTGCGGCCATTTCTCGCTATTATTAGACGTGCGTGCACACAAACGCGGAGCCGAGTAGGATCCGTCAGATATAAAGCAAGGCCTAGGCATTCAAAGACACTCTAGACGATCTCTCGACACATTTAAAAACGAATTTCTCCTCATTTTTCTGTCGTTTTTGATAGACACTCGTTGTCCGCAGATTCACGGTATAAAAATATGAAGTAAACGTTAGGATTTCTGCCATGAAGTAACGAACAAAACGCTCGGAGGGGCTTGGAGATGAATCTGAACTGCAAGCGTGTCAAGAAAATATTTGGTGACAACGTGAATGTGACTAGCAGGTTTTTCCCACCAGAACAGGAAGTGGTTTCGGTCCTGGTCCGGGATTATATTGATCTTGCTAGTTTCGAGTTTCGTTATTTGTCGAATGAGTAACGAGAGTATCGTTTGCTTTCCCTGACCATCGGTTTGAACGGGGACTCTTCTAATTTTTCGCTCTGTGCTGTTTACAAGAAAAATAAATATCACAGCAGCCTCGCAGTGCTTGATAATGGCGGAAGTAGTTTTTGAACGCTTAGAAATAAACTGGAGAAAAGTATTTATCTGAGAATAGTCTCAACGTTCATTATACGTCGTTGAGCAACGTTTGTGCGTATGAGAAAGTATTCGCACGAGCCGGGAACTGTGGCTTATGCTTTGTGTGGTGTTCGAGGCCGTCCACACACAATTCATAAATCCATAAAAGAAGTCAGTAAAAAATGGTTCATCGAACATTTACCGTTAAAAATCCATTTTTCCACGAGTCAAAGTTCGGGAATCTTTCGAAAGTCGAGAGAGATATTTTCAAAGGAAATTTGGTCCACGAGTTTTTTCAAAATTTATGTATTGACGTCTTGCTGGGACTTTAAAAACTGCGTGTTCACGATGATTTCTGTTTCTGTCTTGCTTGCACATACTTATATATATTTCATGCTTAGCTGACTTTCTGACTGTGTTAAGGAACAACACAAGTCCAGCTTTCACTTCGGCAACGGAGAAGCGATCGCTGCTGGTACCCGTGGCGAGTCTTCGCCTCCTCGGACTCCACGAGCAACCAGTAATAATAATTTAAGAGCCACACACTTGTACCACGTGTTCAGGCTCTGACAAACGAGGCTCTAAAAATATATTTCGGACTAAAAGCATGTCGAGTGAAGCATGTGACGAAATAAATGCCGAATATAAATATACAAAACAGCTGATATTATGAAAAAAATGAAAGGAAGAGAGAGAAGAATTTTGGATTGCAAATGAATGACTCGTTGGAAAAATACTGAACCGATTTGCGTTCGGAGCGTCATTTTCCTCAGTTGAAAGGCTTGGAATCGGCGTATTAAAACGCGGAACAAGACAATTCTATTACCAATAATTTTATTGTAAAGAGGAAAAATGAGTTTTCCTTTCAAGATCGACGATGCAGGGGATTTTGTCACGCACGCTCATTGATTATTTTTATTTCTGATGGAAGTCGAATCGCTGAATAATGCATGAGAGGAAAAACTCGTACGGAACGATTTTTATTCAAATTAAACTTTATTCACTTCCAACCTCGCTATATCTTTCCTCCTCTCTCTCCCTATAACAGCAAATCGTATAGTGTATGTAAAGAGTGCACGATATTTGCACCGTAGAACGATCGCGTAGATTCAATACTCAAACACCCACAGCGTTGCTCCACGTCTCCTAATAATCGTGCACCTGTTTCCTCATTGCTATATACAACGGCTCTCGCTGTTCGTGCCATGAGAACGCGCTTCGTACATGCTCGCCTTCTGTTAAAATATATGTACATAAGGCACAGCTAACCGTTCGTTCCATAAGATGTTAGAACATACATGGAACTCTCTATCAAAAGCAGGAGACCGTGGTCTAGGTACGATTCATCATGTATGCCAAATTACAAAAGGAGGATCCGTTTCAATGGACCTATAGTGACGACATGAGTACGGAGCTAATCTAGTGTCAGAAACTGTATTTGATTCCTAACTAAATACTAAGCATTTTCGTTTCCTCATCATAGCTATGTGACGGTGAAATTTTCTTTTCCAATTTTCAATGTCAATGCCCTTGAAACGTCCCACAATATAGAAAAACCATATCTAGAAAAAATGATCGGATGTGCGTGCGTATGTTCTGGCAGTGTAAAATTCAAACGTTTTTAACTCGAGGACGGTTTGAGCTATTCAACCCTCTTCATTCTCTAAGAATTTTTTAGTAATCTGTTTGTTGTAAATAGAGTATCTTAATAGGAAGGTTAGTATTGAAGTTAGAATTTTAGGTTGAAAATCTGAGTTTTCCGAAGAATCATCTAATCGGTTTATTTTTAAAAATTTTAGAAGAGATTGTGGACAAGGCAGAGTCTCAAATTTGACAGGACAGGATCTAGGACCTTGGTTGTTGAGTAATAAGAGACGTGTATGGCTCTCTGTACCATGGCATATATGCAAGATGTTCTCCTATTGGTGCAAATGCGATGGGGTTGGTCGAGCCAGGAATCGATACTACACATGATCGAATATATGCACATACCAATACTGACCACGGAATGCCATTCGCGGGCCACAGGAGACCTTTCCCAAGTGATCCGGTCAATGTATGCTGGCAACACACATATGTGCGACTTGCGTTCCGTTCGTGGGACATCGATCACCAGGGTTACCTCACGCGCTCACCAAAATCTCCCTTTCTCTGTACACGTGCGTCTATATCTATGGGTGGAAGTATTCATGTATGGAAGGTCAGCCGCAATCGCCTCAAAGATTCGTAAACCAACATTGGAGGATATTGCGTAGCGAGAGAGAATACGTAGCGGCGATGATCAGGGACACGAGCTACCCAGATGGCCCGAACGGACGAGCTGGTGGTTGACCAACTGATCAATCACAAGGAACCTACAGGGTATACTCCGTTTCCTCGAAAGGACTGTTCTCAATTATCCTAAATCCGAACGCTGTTGAGCTTAATTTTCATGAAGCTCCCGAATGGACTAGGCGGCGGAAAACTTTGGGAAAACAGTTGAAATAGATTTGGGTAGGATACTGATTGACTGAATTAGTGAACCATGGGATAATCAGAGTAAACAATAGAAGGAAATAGCAATTGTGGTTGGTCGAAGTGTACGGAATAAGGCGAATATGCCGGTCAACAACGGAGGGAGAGAAGACAGTGGATGAAAAACTGGTGAAAAGGCAAGGAGGCAGTGAAGAATCCACAAGGACAGAAAGAAAATGAAAAATAAGGAATGAGATGAAAGAGAATCATGAGTAGACGAGAGAAAGAGAAGAATAGATGAAGAAACGAGAAAAAAGAGAAAATTTCGACGTCCAAGAAGGAAGCGAAAGAGACAGCCAACTGTAGGCTTCCTGGCGATCACTCTCTATACAGCAAGATGCAATATATCTGCAACCAACAGAGCAATCGCATGCTTTCTCTCGGTGTCTGTCGAGTTGTCTATCTATCTGCTTGGCTGGCTCAATTCAAGAAGGCTTTTGCTGTGCAACTCTCTCTTTCCCTTTTCTCCCCTCTCTCTCTCTCCTTTTTCTTCAATTCTGTTCGTTTCTTCACTGTCTGGATGTCAGAGAGTCGCGCAGAGACCCGAACAAGCTCGATATTAACGACGTTCGACCGGAAGTAATAGACTCTCTTGTTCGTACATCCTACTCTCGACAAAATGTATAAAGTGGATGATACAATGATTGGCCACCTATGCAGACGATAAGAGCTATAGACGTGCCGAGTATTTCCACACTGTAGGAATATCTCAGACGAGCACAGCCCAATGACTAGTCGTTGGCTGGTAACCGCACTGCTCACCCTTACGGATGGAATATGTTTTCAACAGTCCACTTTTTCTGCGGTCAAACAAACTCTCAGAGAAAAAACTATTTCCTATGCATCTATTAGCTATACAATTCATTATTAACGATCGCAAAAATGCGTTGTGATTGACGTCGTCGATCAACGTAAGCAGCGACAACACAATCTAAATTTTCGTTTCAAATTCATACTAGAATTTAAATTGCTACACGTTTCTCCTGCAGCGTCTTGGGCCGAGTACAAGCGGAGCATACATGTCGACACGAATCGTTTATTTGGGCACTGCAGAATGCACCCATTAATATAACCCAACGATGTGTATCACTGCAATATGTTTGTTTGTCGCAATATACAGAACACAAATCCGTGCCAATGGGAATAGTAAACTGAGCCTGCGATATCGAGGACAAAACTAACAGATTCAACAGCTGTCTCTCTTCAATGATACCGTGTATGATTCGTATCGGATGCATGAAAAAATGACGGTTTAGCCGAGGAATGGAAACAGGAGTAGATTTATCACCTTCTGAATTTGGCCCCAGTCGATTTACGTTTGACAGCAATTTTAATCCAAACAGAGTTTCGATTCCGCGTGGGTTGCTTTGGCAGGAATTCGATAAAAATTATCTTCAACGTCTGAAAATGGGCCTGTTTTGGTTAAAAGTTTAGAATTTCCTGGAAATACTTAATAATGGGGCAGGAAGGGCAAGATTCAAGTTTGGAAAAGAGTTTTTAGTGATGACTCTGAAGTTTGCAACGTTGAGATTGTAACGAAAAAGATTTTTTTTATTGATTATTTATTGGATTTTGAAAATCGTGGCAATTTTTTGACTCGATTGAGTTTTTTGGTCGCAAGAGAGAATCGTTTTATTGGCCGGACCAAATATTCAATAATAATTATTGGCTCTGCTGAAGAAATAACAAAATTTCGTTGCATTCCAACGATGAAAACTTCAGGATCATTTTTTAGTGGAAAAGAGCACGTGGTGGAAATTGCGTATTTTTAGTGCAGTGTCGTATAAAAGTTTGAAGGATTGAGAAAAATTGAACTGAAAGTTGAATTTTGGGTTGATGGTCATACTTTCTTGTAGTTCCATAGATAGTTTGATTTCCTGTAGCATATCCCATGTTGTAGTTGTCGTAGTCGATTTTCCTCGTATGTCAAGAGCCCGGTCCCGCACCCAGTTCCGTATTTCGGTCGTGGCTAACAGACGCGACAGGTGCAGAGCTGTGGCAGCTGCTGCCTCTATGTTTTTCATGTCTGCCAACGTGGAGCAGCATCTCATCTCTCCCCCTCGCCGTCTCTTCTATCCGTTCTCTGCCTCTATCTCAATACTCATAGTCTCTCGTACGGTATGTTACACCAACGGGTTTTACCGGCGAGAGAACGAACGATAACCAACGAGAATGAAAAGGCCACAAGAACGTCGCGCGGTTCCGCGACGGACTGAAATTCTTGTCTCAGCACAAATTTTGCCTCGCAGTCACGACCACTGTTTCCGAAGAAAATGAACAAAAACTGAAGCGTCATTGTGCATGTTTTCCTTTATTTTTTCGGAAGGTATGGAAAAGCGATGAAAGTTGAGAACGTAACTCAAGTTTCCATGGCGAGAATGCACCGAATGAAATTTATCAACGTGATCAATTTCATGCTTTCATTCAAAAATGTTAGTTTCGTGTCAATACGAATTAATGGTTTCGCTATCGGAATCCAAACGAATATGGAGCAGAGTCATCTGAATATGTGACGTGGAGTTGCAACTGAAATTCCCATATAGCAGCAAGTTGGAGACAAATTAGACTGCGAGAGCAGAGAGAGAGAGAAAGCGTGGCAGTGGGAACAATGGAGAAGAGCCACAGGAGTTTGGAAAAAAAATCTCACGAGAGCACACCTGACGGCAGTGGACAGATAGGAAGAAACGCCAATCCCGGTGACCGAGCGTAACGAGGGAGCCGATAAAACAAGTGGAAGCTTTACCGATGCCGTGACATCTGGCCTCGAGAATCAAGAGCGAATGAACAGAGTGAGATAAATGGAAAAGAGAAAAAGTTTGCTTTTCATGGACTCATTACCAACACACACACGCTAGCAAACGGATTAATTGAATGCTTCTAAATCATAAATAACTCGGTAATTGTGATACATAGTAGTAACAAAAAATCAATCGAATCTGAGCTATTTGCGTTCAGTTAAATAGAGCCATCACTATTTTTTTTTTTAGAAAACCGGATGGTCGTCTCGTGAAAAATGGTCCACGGAAAAAGGGAACGGCACCGCCGAGCAATGTCGTGCGGTTGCGAGTATAAGAAAGCAGTGAGACAAGAACGAGAAATCCATTTCTTGTTTAAAGATTAACGGATGTGAATCTATAATTATTAATGTAATCAAGAAAAGCAGATCAACGGATAAAACATTTGGAAAGCAATGGAAATGTGTCTGATTATTTAATTCTCTTTTTCGAGGAGATTTCCATAGTTGCTCGTTCAGGAATGCATAACATTTTTAAATAAATTTTTTCTTCATACTTTTCAATTTCGTTTATCACTATCAATTTATTATTTAATCTTTTTTAAACGATGCTGAAGTATGCATCGTTCGAATGCAACGAAATTCGGTTTTTTTCTTGAGAAAAACTCGTGATTTTTATTTGATATTGAATCAGGACGATGAAACGATCGTTTTTCAGGATTCAAACACAAAATTGATACGAAAATTGGCTTTTCTTTTGAAATTTGAAAAAAAAATTAAGGGAAAAAGTATTTTTCGTTGGATCCCAACGTTGCGAACTTCAGTGTCATTTTTTAAATGCATTTTTCTAATTAATTTTTTACGTTGCGTTTAGGGAGTTTATAACATTTTTCATCGGTTCAGAGATGGAGCTGGAGCGGCGAATTGCGAGGCTGGGAGGAATCGAGGACTATTGATAATCGCGAATATGGTAACTGAAAGCAACAGCTAATTTGGATAATTCGTATTCGATACCAAGTGCAGATGATTGGATATTTTCATATTACGATTTCTCTTCCAACTATGGAGGAATGATTGAGCGTAGTATAGAGAAAAAGTAGAGCTGGTGTCGATGATAAAAAGTTTCTGGCCTTGATGCTTGATCGCGTCTTGCTAAGCTAATCTGGGCATGCGCCTCTTCGTCAACTCAATCCTATCATCTATAACGATCGCACACGAGAGCGTGTGATAGACGCGAGAGCGCGTTATATGTATATGCACTTCTGCGTGAGAAAGTGCCAAGCTAATTAATCGCCTGCTACTGACACGATCCTGCTTATCTATCGTTCAGATCTTAATGGTATAATGGATAATTACTTCTTTTCACTTCCAATCGTGTCTGTCCCTACGATTAGCATGAAGCGCTTGAAAGTAGTACATGATTTGCAGGAATAAAAAGAATTTCGGAAACTATCAACTTCATAGAAGAAAAAATGAAAGCTTTTGGATGGTCAATTGCAAAAACCTTCAACGCTATATTTTGGAAGTGAACTGAGATCCCCTTGAAGAAATGTAAAAAAATGTGTTCGATAAATTTTCTTGGATGAGCATAAATTTGATCGCCAGCCTATAAATCTCGACCAAATTTAACGAATAAGTTTGTATTTTTGGACAAATAACGATTACCACCTTCCTGACCCGACGAGTGAATTATACTTGGGCCGTCGTCGTCAGAGTTTTCGCACCCGTAACGTTTTGCTCTGCGATACATCCTCCTTGCCTGGTAGTATATTGCAGCGAACGTACACGCGCTCAGAGCACAATTAGCGTTAAATATATACAGGGAGCATAAATATGTATGCGTTTGGTGAACGAGGTCGCTCTCCTCTCGTCCACGTCGAACACAATGTCGTCTTTCACGAAGCCTCTGGCGACGCTGCTAATACCTACGACGAAAGGCTAAATTTGCGAGACCAAACTTGAGGCAGTTCTACCAACGAGGGGCTCGGATAAAAATTCAACATTCAGACTTGCCATTTTCTGGCAAAACTGCACAAGAAATCGAGACTCTCAATGGGTGCAACTTACAAGCATGTTTCGTCAGCTGATTCTTTTCATCGAAAATCCTCTCGGATACGTTGCGATTGAAGCCTCAAGGCAAAATTGTATACAACCAGCGGTAGAGCTCGATCATGCGAGAACTAAATAGAACGAAAATCAATATTTCTACCAAATTAACTTTGATTACTGGCATTCGTGTTTTCGAACGTCGGTTTACGTTGCTATCATTGGAAATGACATTAATCATTTGCTCTTCTTTCTTATTTTTTGAATCATTTGCACGCACACAATCGCACTCATCAAAAAAAATGTCGAAACTGGCTTAAAGGATCGAACTATAGGAGCTTTATTGTGGATCACCCACAATTGACCCACTCAGTCCTCGTCGTATTTTCATTATTAAAACCCTCGCACACAGAAAAATTCTAGTCTTTTCTTCAACACGGAGTCCAGGAGTAATGTCATGATCAGGAAACTGAACCAGAGACTAATTACGTTGGTCCCCGTCGATTGAGCCATAAATCATCACGATTGATGGCGTAATTGGTGAGAAAAAACTTTGCACAGGCAAAATTATGCAAAAAGTGGACTGTGTGTGCGCACGACACAATTAACGGGCTCTCGATGCCCATCAGGATCGATTTTCATGAGAGTCGATTTTCGATGACAGAAGCGACGAGTTTTGAGATTCGGCAGAGTCTCGCCGAAAGTGAATATTCTATTTTACCAAAACTGACGTTTTAGTTTAGTCAAAAGTTTTATGAAAAAAAATTACTCGTCCAGGCTCTTCCTCCATGGAGGGGATTTGCCACGATTTGAAGGATCGTGGTAAAGAAAAAAAAAACACTTTGCATGCGAGAAAGTTAATTGCGTTTTTTGAGTCGTAAATTTTTGACTGGGACGTCGGACTATGAGTATAGACAGACAAGTTCGAGCTTGCCTACGTCTTCATCACTTGGCCTGCACAAACATGCCGTTTAACAAATTGTACAACGTGTACGACATGTATTAGATGAAGCAAAAGCTTACCTTGATGCTGTCGTAGCAAGCAGTGACCCGTCCATTCTGTACCTCGACGTTGGCCGGTGGATGAGCAAATTTGCACTCCGTGTCGGGCCTTGTACACTTGTTGCGTTGAAACTCCCTGCAAACCTCCAGCTGAAGCCAGCGCGAATCCTTGCCATTAAGTACGTTGTTCATGTTGAACATTGCCGTCTTCTCGACTCGGTTTATGTATGATTTTTAACGTCCACCTCGCGTTATCGCCTGGGGTAGAAATTCACACGCGCCAACGAGACGAACGACGACGACGGCGACGACGAAGAAGACTATCGTGGATTTATCAACGAGAATTCGTTTAGCTTTATTATTTTATTTCACAATCAAGCGACAGCTTATCTCGCTCCTGGATTATTATTATTTCTTTTTCTCATTTCCATTTGCGATAAAAGCCATTGTTAGTAAGGTCGTTGGTTTCATATACATTTTTAAATCGTAAAATAAACGTTTTTTACACGCGACAAGCTCTCTAATCCCCATTCTCAATCTCGTCACAAGTTTATCCTCAATTATTTAAATTCAAACAGACATTTTTTCGTTTACCGATAAAACGTATGAGATTCAAAGATAAATTTTGCCCATTTTTTCCCAATTTATACACGACATTTTTTCAATTATTACACATTCGATGGAGCTTTCAATCTCGAATATTTTTCTCTCAACAAATTGGTCAATAAAAGTAGAAAAACAAGTGTATGAAAAAATTGAAATGTATGATTGAAATTTTTCAAGTTTTTCTCGTTTTTTTTCGGTTTGAAAAATGTATAAAACTCGCATATACCTCTTTTATATCTTCTTCGTAAATTGAAAAAATCCGCTGGCACAGGATCCTTGATAAATTAAAAAAAAACTGCAGGATATTTGACTCGATGAATTCCTTCTGATATTATTATCCCGCTTTGATTTTCACCACTGTTGCGATTTTATCCGGAGTTTAAATTGTATCCCGATACGCGATCGAAAAATGATATCCTTCGTACGTTTTGTTGTTGTTTAATTTACAATTTAATATAAATAAATATATTTTCGATTATTGCGCTTGATCGTGTCGTCCCGATTGCACCGTTTAAAATTTTCGCTTTTGTTTAGACGCGTCAAGATTTAATTTATTTAATATTATTTAGGTTTTGCTTTTTAGGCCTCGTGAGTTTTTTTTTTTGAAAAATTTGGAAAGTATAATAATTAGTCAACACCGGAAGCACGCGAAGACTGATTCGATTGGTAAAAAGCTCCCGAAGCTCCAGAGCCAGTTAGTTTGTTGTTGGCGGTTTAGCACGGTTCGCATTCGTACACTTTGAAAAATATCGAGACTAGGCCGAGGTTGGTTTATTCGTTTTTCCGTTGAATTACTTTTGAAGCATCACCTGGGATGTGGTGGGAGCCCACGATGGGAGAAACGTCGAGGTGGTTTTTTCTTAGCGATCGCAGCTCGAATCGATGAATCTTTCAAGACGAATGTTGGCGTCGAGGGATGGCAAAAAGCAGGCTTTCGAGGAAGATGCGATGCAGAGCTCGGGGCCAGAGAGCAAGTGGAAAAAATTGGGAAGTGAGAGCAGCGCGAGAAATGGGCGAGCTTAGTTCGCAAATGGCTGTGTGGGATTGCTCGAGGGAATGGGTTGCGGATGTAGAAGGGTAGGATTTTCGGGGTTAAGGTGTGTGAGAATGTGAGGAAAAGATAAAGAGAAAGAGAGAGGGGGGATAGGGAGGGGGACTAGGCGAACTGGCGTTACGTCCCTTCCGTTATTCCTTTTTCTACGTCATTTATTCGTTTCACACTCCTGTCTCGTGCCCCTTTCGTGTAATCCTCAGCTATATTTCTGCTCCACTGTCTGTAAACAACAAAAACATTCATATTTACCCATTAGTCAATATTTTTGCACTAGAAAATCAAAAATACACAATCGTCATTTTTCTAAAGCTCATTAACAACTTTGATTCAAAGAAAAAGTCCGCCATTGTATTTTTTAATTCGTAGAAACTTGTTGGTCATAAGGAATTAAAAAATGAGCTTTTCGCACATAAAAAACTCGAACTTGAGTCTCAATTCTTGGCGTTTCACACAGTCTCGCCATTTTATCACTTGCAACCTTCGTCAATTTTTTTTTTTTACTGCTGAGAAACTATTTTCGTATCCGTGCGAATATTCTGTAAGCCCAGCGACCTGATGTGTAAGAAATTTGACTGAATATTCTAATTTTGTACTAATTACATTGAAATCGTCGGTAAAATCTCGATCCTACGTATTTTACTCGTTCCGCGAGGCGAAGGATAATCGAGTGACGAAGGATCGTGTAGAGATGCTCTGGAGAAAAAAACGAACTCGGCAAAGTCGAAAATTTAGCAGGAACGTTGGAAAAAAGAAAATGATCAACATGCAGTGAATTAATCACTGAAAAGTTGAAAACAAGTTGAATAACGCAATGGTAAACTTGAGCCACGAAACCGTTAGAAGGAACATCGTGAAAGAGGCAGATTCCGAGAGGTCTAAGCACAAGAGCCACATATATAGCGTGGTTAGTGCTAATTACGTTCCGGACTCGTTTATTAATTATTACCATCGATTACCCGTGGCAGCCACCCGGTCGGGATTGATACGCTGATTTACTACTCGCCGCATATACATACATACGCTGTACAGAGTACGAAGGAACAAGTGAGCGAAGCATTGAACGAACGTTACGATTGCGTTATCGCTATATTTATATACACGTACATATTAATACGTGCTCTCATTTATACGGACTGTATCGTTGACCCAATGATGAAAGGGTATGAAGCCTTCGTTAATACCGATACGCGATACGTCCTTTTGAAATGCAGTCAATAATGTACACATTGCCTCCATCAGCAACGCACACATAGGGCAACATTGACCGAATCGATAATCGAGTCGAGACGAGGAACCGCACAGGCGATTACCGCTCCTCCTACGTACGTCTATAGCTCTGCATCCATGCCAAGAGTCACTTTATCGATTTCCATGCATTTTCACTCTCCACTAATATAGCAGCTTCTTTCACACTCGTTTCATCAATACTTTGTATCATCCCGAAAAAGATCAACCCAACGAAAAATAAACTATCAATAATCAAGTTTTGAGTTCCGGGGACACTGAATTTTATCAAAAAAAACGTCGATATTTTCTTTAAATTTTTCTAAACTTTCATCATTTTCATAATTTTTTTTAATTTATAACGAAAGTGTCAGCAAAATTTACAAAAATGACAAAAATTCACTTCTCGGAGAGACTTTTTAGAATATCTCCCAAGAATTTTAAGAATATTTTTAGAATATTTCCCAACAAAATTTTAATTCCAGTGGAAATTGTATTTTCCCACGCGCATTTTGTTGCCTAAATGCAACATTTGATATAAATTTTGTTATTTGCAATGAGAATTTGACGGTTTGTTGCAGTTTAACTAGCGTGAAAAGTTGAAAATATTGCTTACAAAATAAACGGCGAGTCAAATGAAACGTCGAGTAAATCAAATCGTAATATACAATAATGATCGGATCCGACGTATTTACATATTGCGTCATTTGAGCGTGCGAGAGTGAACCAAAACGTGATAAAATACACAGGCTTTTAAATATTTATGTTCACCTTGCGTAATTGGATTAATTCCAATAAAATTGGCTTCTCGATGTATGAACGCAGAAACAAATTCAATCGTTTTTCATGTTAAATGTTTGACGTACGCGCACGACGGCTCGACGATGATTTCGACGAACTTGACAGTCAATATTTTTTCGTATCTGATTCCACAGAAAGAATTTTTGGTTAATTTCTAATTTTACGAATGGTCCAGATGAAAATTCCATGAAAATTGCATCACTGAATGGACTCCCGATCAAAAACACCAAAGAAAAGTGTAAACTATTTGTTTACACCGTACAATTTGTCCGAAAGTTTGCGAATAGCTAAAACTCTCTGCGAGGATTGCGAGAAAAACGATGGCAAATGCATCCAAGCGTTACGTCGTTCAGGACTCAGTCTCGATGGTTTCCAATTTTAGAAACATGCAGATATTTCGAAACGCATGGCGTTTCGATGTACTTTAGAGTAAAATGTGCACATCCATGTCTGTCTCCCTCTCTCTCTCTCTTCCGCACTCAGAAATCTTGAGAGAATTCAACGCAGAGCTCGCACTTTTATGCGGAGTGATATCATATCGATTTTCTGTGGGCTCCGAGACGGCAACTGCGACTTATCGAGTATTAGTATTTCGATAGTGTCTATATATTGAAAAACTTGTGCCGGAGCTTTCACACGTTCTTGTGAACATTGCGCAGAGAAAACTGTATTTTGTGACATGTGTCTTAATGTGTTCTCGTCAAGTGACTAATAGAAATTGCAGCAAACAGATCGTCTCAATCCCTTCGAACGTTTAAACAAAGATTTTTTCACGTTTGATTCTGTCTGGAAAATTTCTGTTTTTTCTTTTATTCCCTTTTGTCAAAAAACGTCGATATTTTTCTAAATATTTTTCGAAAGTTTCAAGACTTTCGTAATGTTGACTATATTTTTTTATTTCTAACGTCCAAACTGTCATCAGAATTTAGGATGGGAACGACAAAAATTTACTTTGTCGAGAAGATTTTTTAAAATATTTCTCGCCGCATGACAAAATTTTTGTTATTTTTCATTAAAAAGTTTAATCGAACTTATCCAAATAATTTTTTATTTCAGTGGAACGTCGACAAGTGATTGAAGATTTTCAACATTTCGTTTTCGTCAATTGAATGGGCAAATGAAAAACAAAATTGTTTTATTGTGTATGTGAGGAGTATCATTTTACACAATTTTGCTATATCTGCTAAGAGTGAAAATTTCATATAGTTTGTAGATCAGTTATGTACAGTTTGAATGGTTATGTACACATGGAGGCACGTAAAAGAGGAGTGCATTCCTGATGCTACATTGGCATCATTCTCACCATTTTCAGAGAGAGAGAAAGGTGGGGGGGGAAGGTTTGGAGAAATGCAGAAGCGAGAGCCGAGCCGGACCTCGTTATCGGCAATTATTATCGGTCCATTGAATATGCACGGGCTGCGACTGCATGCCTGTACTGTAGCAGTCGTATTCATCTGCATATGCATTTAAATCCCGCGCGGTACGACATTCTGGCTCATTCCAAGTGCTGTCGGATCACATATAGATTCGCAGACTGAGGGAGCTTCCCGCTTTCTATCAACGTTTAAATGTAAACACTAAATAGCGTTAATTCCGTTTAAAACCATCCCACTACTGCATCCGTCACAGCAGCGGACGAATATCGATAATCGGACGTTAATGAAACGAATAAATGGAAAATAAAAAAAAACTGCGTCAATGCCGAGTCACGATTATTCCACATTCTGTGGAAGGAGCGGAAGAAAAACTTTGAAATGTCGAACGTTTTTTGAGTATTTTCAAACTTTGAAAAAATGTCGATTTTCAATAGTCTGCTAGAGTAAATTTTGAGGAAAAGCTGCAGAGTTTGTGCACCGCGAACACCGAAAAAAAAACACGGTCACGAAAAAATGAAATGCTAAAGTTAATTATATTTGAAAAGTATCCCAAAGCGGAAACAGAAGAGCGTCGAAACCAAAATAGATAAGCGCGAAGCTCACTTTTTCGAGGAGCACTGGGTACAAATTTAGCATCTGGTTGAAATTTGCATGATTTCCCTTATGCATACGAGCGTTAACGCGAATTCGTAAATTTGCATCATCTCCCTTATGCATATCGGTACACGTAAATTCAAAAGAAGTGAAAACGGATCGACATTAGAGAAGCCGAATGCAGTGAAAAGAGCTTCACTCGCCGATGTTCGTCCCGGGAAACAAAAGAATTTAATTAGTCAACGTATGATCCTCTCTGTTGAAGCATCCTCTGCTATCGGCTTTATTAAAATACACATATATGGAACATGCTATATATAGATGATGGACTATTAAGTCCGTGATAGCATGAGCTCACGTCATCATGAACAGCAATCTACATATAGATACGACGTTATATAATTTACTTAATTCTTTTATGATTGATTCATCAGCTCTCCACCTTCGTAGATCCACAGACACACGCACCCAAGTTAATAAAAGTTACGAAATTCATGAGTGGGACTTTAATCAGAAAGAAAAAAAGTCCGAGCAGTATGACTCTGAAGTTTGCAACGTTGAGATTTAACGAAAAACATTTTTTCTATCGATTATTTATTGAATTTTGAAAATCGCGGCTATTTTTCGAGTCGATTGAGTTTTTTGGTCGCAAGAGAGAATCGTTTTATTGGCCGGAACGAATATTCAATAATAATTATTGGCTTTGCTGAAGAAATAACAGAATTTCGTTGCATTCCAACGATGGAAACTTCAGGATCATCCGAGCAGTCGCGAGCACTATATCCGCGCGGACGACGTATTGAAAGAGACAATTCTTGAACCCACGAAACTTTTTTCTGAAAAATTCGAAAACTGTTGTTTTTGTGCAAGAAATATTCTAGAAAGTCTCTTCGGAAATCAATTTTTCCCAGTCCAATCGTAAATTTTGCTGCCAGTTCGTTTGGAAACTAAAAAAACTGTAAAAATGTTCAAACTATTTCAAGATATTTAATTTACCGATTTCTAGCAAAAATCGACGTTTTTTTCTGACAAAATTTAATTTTTAGTGTAGGGAGGCCGGATTTATTTTTTCAAACACTCATCAAAATGTCGTAAGCGACATAATAAGCCGTTTTTATAAAACTTTGACGCGGAGATGAGAAATAAGTTAATTAACAAATATTTAGTCTTAACTTTTGAGGGTAGAAATGATAGAAAGAAAAAAAATATTTTCTGGACCATTTTCATTGATGTCTGGTGTTTACTTTTGTACGGCTCTATCACACTCGGGGTTGATTAAGTTGATACAACCTTGAACGATGACTATACTGAACGATTACGAAATTTAATTAAAAACGTATGCGTTGTGGGATGATTTCAATCATGATGAGATGAAAAAGTTGGATAAGTGAAAGGGTCTGGTGAAGGTGAAGTTTTGGGTTTGTATCTGACTGCGGCGCGCATATATATTCGTGATTGTGCGGAGCCCTTTTTCACCCTCCCTCTCTTTTGAACATTGCTCGTATTTCGCGCCTCACCGCTTTTAGCTAGGATTTTCCTACCCACGCAGCCATGGTAACGAGGCTTCTACCTTAATCGACATTCAGTATTGGTGTGGGTGTATAGCATCAGTGGTGAGCCCAACTCGACATGGAAGAAGCGAGAGAGAGAGAGTGAGAGAAAGAGAAAAGACATCTCATGGCACACACAAACCGCACCTCTCGTTCGCGTTCTCGCTCTCTTGCGGTGCAGTTATAAATAGAACTCGATAAGTGCGCTCACATGGTAATAAGCCCGCGATGGTGCAATTGCAGAGGGGCAGAGAGAGAGACTGAAGGCTCGGGCTACACAGCCGTAAAATATATAAGGGGAGTAAGCCAAACTGTATAGCACGAATTTCAATCGATTCTCCTGCAACGAATCAATGCCGCTGCAGGAAACGCATAAGCTCTCGTCAAAGAGTAATTCTGATAACTGTATCAATGGGCAGAGATGGAGAGATGCATCATTTTGGCATTGGACGCTCGAGAGCCCCGGCAAATTTTACATTCACCATTTATCTCGTTGACTGCGTGTTTTTTTTTTATTCAAGTTGATACCGTTCTCATTCAAATTCAATATTGCTAGAAAAATCCTGTACCCACGTCCAGGAAAGCTTATCATAATTCCCCCCAGTGGACGCAATTCCATGTCGGAATAAAAATCGTTATCAAATTCAACCAAACGTTGGAATTTAGCGACTGCCATGTCTGATTAATCTCGATGTTTTCCGAATTAACATACTGAATTTGTTCCTTTGCCATTTTTGCGTTGACATTCTCGAATCATTGTTCAGTGGAGGTTGAAATAATTCCGCAATCGTCTTTGCTGCAAGATTTTTGCAGGTTCATCATAATTTTTATTGAAAGATTTGGCCGCATCTTTAACGAAGGAAAAAAAGAATTCGATTTGTAAATTTTTGAACGACGGGGTAGATTTTGACCCCAGTGACAAAAGTAGTTATAAAAAATCAACTGCACTGAATATTTCGACTTGAAAATTGTTGTAGAAAATATTGAAAGCTTTTTATAAAAGATTTTTTACTCTTTATAGCCATTCTTTTTCAATTTGGATACTTAAATGTCAGGAAATACAACGATGTTAAAGTATGCATCGTTGGAATGCAACGAAATTCGGTTTTTCTTGAGAAAAACTCATGATTTTTATTCGATATTGAATTAGGACGATGAAACGATCGTTTTTCAGGATTCAAACACAAAATTGATACAAAAATCGGCTTTTCTTTTGAAATTTAACAAAAAATTAAGGGAAAAAGTATTTTTCGTTGGATGCCAACGTTGCAAACTTCAGTGTCATAAATATAGGCCTGGGGTGGCTTTTTGACCCAAAGTGGCAAGTAGATGTTAAAATCGTCGTACTTGATTCGTCGTCAGTGCTCGAGGTACATGCAGGTATTGGCTAAATACACAGTCGTTTAAGTAACAAGATAAACACAGGTTTACACCATGAGTTTTGTTTTGCAGGGTAATTGGAAGATGGTAGTCTTATTGTCGTATGAAACAGAGTCTGTAGTATAAAAAAAGAAGAAAATGTTGGTTGCAGACAGTAGACTTCACGGCCTACTTATTCGCGAAGCTGGGAGGATAAAAATGAAGACGCACGTAGGTACTTGAGGAAGAGAACAAGAACGCCGGAGAATAGCAATTTCATTGCTCACCTTGCGGAACGTTAGTCTCTTCTGCATGGAGCTTCTAGCATACGAAAATGAATGCAGTGCACATGGCTGTATGTGGGTGAACGCACAAACGTCGGTACATGTATCTCGATATGGGCAGAAAACGGTAAAATTTTCAACCAAAGGTACTTTTCGTAATTGTCGAATTAACGAAGCGTGTTTGGCAAAAATATGGCTACGAAACAAATCATCTTTTTCGACAGCCTCGCTTTATATATTTTACAGAAACTCTCCGCATCCACGGGCAAAAACAAGTCTGGAGACGCATGAGAAAAAATCTTAATCGCAGCGAGCACCATTTTTCGTAGATAAACTGTCGTAAAATGTCTTTTTCATGGTACAGTGAAAATTTTTAGAAACGAATTATGACTCCGAAGTTTGCAACGTTGAGATTTAACGAAAAACGTTTTTTCTATTGATTATTTATTGAATTTTGAAAATCGTGGCGATTTTTTGAGTCGATTGAGTTTTTTGGTCGCAAGGCAAAATCGTTTTATGGCCCGGACCAAATGTTCAATAATAATTATTGGCTCTGCTGAAGAAATAACAGAATTTCGTTGCATTCCAACGATGCGAACTTCAGGATCATAACGAATTTGGAAACAACGGAATGAGTAGAAAACGTCACATTGCGGTCAAGATATATGATGTCGTATAAAATATAGTATGCATGGTCGAGAATCCAGGCAATCTTTTAGTCAGCGAATCTATATATAAGCAAACGGGTCCAGAAATAAATGATACGAAACAAAAAGCTTGTCCGTGTTATTCGAGAACGAGTCTGATATAAAATGTATGGTGCGCGGCGTATGATCGGGAACATGCTGAATATACATCTATATCGTGAGTTTCGCGTTTGTGGTCCCCTACAGCCACAGCCTCGACAGCCTTCCGGCGTGTTGTACGTAGGCAGATACGCCACGCATCGCACCCGATAAATATGCCACATGGGAATTCGATAGCCCGAAGGTGATGTGAATTTTCTCGTTTTCACATACACCACGGTTCAAGCCCCGCCTCCCGAAGGTCAATTGTCGCTCGATTATACAGTACTTTTTATCGTTCCAAACTTTGATTGTTTTCCCATGCATTTCCAACGGGAAATAGAAATAAAAAATATTGAAATTTGAAGAAATGCGAAAGGAAAACTCTGATCGAGAAAAAGCATCGCATAAACAGAAATGGAATTTTTTTTTAGTTACATTTTATGAACAACCACGCGTATAGCAAATTCCGAGGATTTATCTTGTCGCGGATATGAATTACAAACATCGTAACGCCGGCAATGATTATTAATAGGTCAATAACGATCTAATAGGCGGATGTATAATTTCGCGTTGTAAATATATGATCGTAATCAGCCGGCAGGCCGGTGCGAAGTTGTGTACACATTTTGGAGCAGAATTGACGATTACGAGAGAGAGGAAGAGAAAAAGGAAGAGGCAGCGTAGCGTAATTTCTGGATAAGCTATACAATAATATCGAACCGTGACGAAACGTAATGACGGCAGAGGGGCAAAGGTGGGTCTGCTGTGGTAGCAGTGGCGGGATGAGAGGCAGAGCTCGGGGCATCGGAAGGCATGTGGTACGGGTTGGCTCGAATCGAAACTCAATTACGAAATTGACCAGGCAGAGAGAAAGGGAGTGAGGAGAGCCAGAGAGCAAGAGAGAGATGGATATCGCGGCAGGCCTCGATGGGTACGGTCAACGGACCCGCCGAGACGTAACCCAGATATCTGGTAGCGGGCGCGCTAGAGGCGCACGGATTACGAAGAGAAGAGCTACGGGAATACGGAGAACGGCAAGAAGAAGAGAGGGGGGGAGGGGGGCGATGGTTGAACCAGCGGTGTTCGCGGGTCCCCGGTGAAATTTCGAAACGTGCAATTTCCGTCCTGTAGAAATGGTGAATTCCCCGGGCAGCGATGAAAATCTAACGGTCGATGAGAATCGCGCTCTGGTCCAATGTCGAGCGCGATCCAGAATCTCTATGTTGGTTAGCAGGATGTGTTCGCGCGACCACGCGATAGATATTTTGCGGTGTGCGGAGAACAATAAGAACTTTTGTTCGTCCCGTCCACATATGCATGAATGGCCCACGACACGAGCCTTTCATATACATATGAACGAATAGCTCCAGCAGCAGCAGGTTCATATTTCTGTAGATTCGAACGTTCTATGTACGTTGAGCGCGAATGGTATAAGCCGCGACTATCGAAAACTGATTACCCTTAGAGAATCTTGGAATGATAAAATGCCAAATTTATAGCTAAAACCTTGCTTTCACGATCTCCAATCGAGAAACTAACAAGGATTATATCCTTGGTCGAAAATTTCGAAGCTTACATCCGGTTCTGATAAGCCAGGGTTGAGGCTCTTGACAAACGATTATACGGATCCTATCAGGACCTTGGCACACCCTTAACTGGCTAAAACTAACGGGCCCGGTATACCCTTGTCAAGATATACGAGTTTCGTACACACTGCGACCGCCCATTCCATAAAATATACTTAATTTAAGGCCATCTTTGCGTTGACGCAATCAACGCGCTGGATTTCTACTTGTACGAGATAAACGAGTCCAACTTGTTGGACGCAATCATCACCATTAACGATCTTGAGTACCCGTGACATTTGTTAATGTTAATTTTTCAATAAATTGCTTCTTAATCGTCGTGAAATCTTGACACGATCTCTTAAATACTTTACATAAAAAAACATATACGAAATTTTATGACACTGAAGTTCGCAACGTTGAGATCGAACGAAAAATACTTTTTCCCTTAATTTTATGTTAAATTTCAAAAGAAAAGCCAATTTTTGTATCAATTTTGTGTTTGAATCCTGAAAAACGATCGTTTTATCATCCTGACTCAACATTCTTCATCACTTTCCATCGGCAGATCTCGCGCCATGAATTCGTCCTTCGGATTCAAGTTTTTACGAAGAAATGTCCCGACCGCAACGTGTGTGACAAACAGAGCAAAATAATTATTATGCAAATCCATTAATTATAAGTTTTCACCGCTGCTCAAAGAAGAAAATTACATTTTTTTCGGGTCAACGGCATCACCACTTCGCTATGCAACAGCTTCATACGTTTTTCTCTCGAATCTCTTTTTCCTCGTTACTTTTTTCTCGTTTGCTTTTCCCTCCAGTTACATGTACGCGCCAATATGAGTGTGAAACTGTATATACGCATATGCACACTCGCGTAACACAATTGCGAGCTTGCACGAGTGAAAGAGAGATGGAAAGAGAAAGGTTAAAATTAAAACGAGAGACAGCCGGGCACACCCATCCACCCACAGTCGTCAACAACCACGGCGGCGAGGCATCATACCCGCCAGCCGAGAATTTTGCCACCCACTCAACAGATCGTCCGCAACTTCACCGCTTTATGACGTATCCTATATATATTTGAAAGAGGAGCGTGCGTCGACGGAAAAATGATGGTACAGTGAGGAGAAAAACGAGAGGATGGCAGCGAGGGATTGCGTATAGTGTTGGGCGATACGTAATGACCGTTCTATACGCGGAGACAATTAAAAAGTCATTTTTACTGAGGAATTTATGGTCAAACTTACCGTCGCCCATTCCAAGCTGGCAACAAGTTCGAAAAACACATTCGTAACAGATTTAACGGCTTATTTCTTTTATATACAGTCTTGACATCAAAACTAACAATTTTCTCACGTCAAGAATTATTAATTTCCAACTTTTAACTTCCCATCCGAACGCGTGTAATTTCTGATTGAAACGTAATTAGGATTTTCCTTTGAATTTACACGCGTTTAGATGGGAAAATAAAAAAATGGCAAATATCTCGAATTCGAAACGTCAGAAAATTTTTCTTCATGGGAGAAATCTCTTAGTTTTGGTAATGATGGATTTTTTAATTCTCGTTGCGAATCCGAGCGACAAGCACAATTTGCGTTGACCAACAATGTTCGTACAAAAAGTTGGTAAAAAATGGAATTTCAATGGATCTGTTGAGTATTTGAGGCACTTGTGGGCAAAGCACTGATGAACGAAAAGGAGAGAGAAAGATGTAAAAGTATCTCAGGGAGGTCAAGATGGGGCTGGCAAGTCCGATGTACATCTCGCAGCTTCTATACAGCAGAGTTTCTTGCACACATGGACGTAGACGACATACATGGATGCGAGAAGCTTTTAAGCTCGTGTTAGCACGAGGGGGAGTTTTCCTTTGTGTTTTCTCACTAGGTTGGCGTTTCAGTCCTTCGCACGACGAGTAAAACATGAGCAGAAGGTTCTCGCTTTGCTCATTCTCTAGCTTTCAGAATTTTTCAACGAAACTTCTCTTCCAACCTGCTGTGTGTACGTAAAAATCTTTCTCTTTCCCTCATGAATTGTATTTTCGTTGGAATGTTTTTCCTCTTTATCGGATCCCTTTTTCCGCTTTCTTGTATCTTTACCGCTCGTGTAATTCTCGGTTTTCCCGCATATTTCATGAAAATTGCTCTTACAACACAAAAGACGTATGCGTTTTAAATTCAAAAGATGCAACTATCGCGATTCGTTTGTTTTTTCAGCAATAAATTTCTTGGCCAACACTTTTATACAAATGCAAACATCGTACGATGAAAAACGAATGATTTTCCGGCGCGGAAATTGTTCGAAACGAAAATCGCATATTGATTGATAATTTTTAAAGAAAGAAACGATTCTGTCGAAAAATGAATTTTGAAGAGAAATTTACGAAGCACACGGCGTGATGGTGAAAGGAAATTCGTCGAACATTATAAATAGAAAAATGTATTTTTAAGCTGGGAACGAGAACGAGAGAATTTTTGAAAAATTTGAAGAGTGCATCAGGGTCAAAAAACCCAGTCGAATGTTTTGTCGTGGCGTAAACATGTGAGTCGCACATGTGGATGAATTTGTGACGGGGAGGCAACTGGATGGTATTTTCCTTGTCATCTTATCGATCGTTTTGGTCTCCCTTCAAAATATATAGGACTATAACGTCTGTGGGGTTGTCTATATATACATAGACGAGACAAGAGCTTACGAAAGAGTCACCAACAGCGAAGGAATAAGGAGTTACGATATCTAGGAGAGTCGACAACGTGAGTCACGATTATAAAAAGCGTTCCAGCGTTAAGATCAACGGAGCGCGCATGCGTTTCGCCCATGGACATGAAACCATTAGGGAAGGGAAATAGTGTATCGTATGTGTGTACGAAACATGGTCGACACGATGTGAACGCGCGGATCGTCGTTACAAATGGAAAATACTCTGGCGAGCCCGGTATTCCTCGCGGTATATGAAAAAAAAAAAAAAAAAAACAAAAAAATAAAACCGGAAAACTCAGCGAGGCTTGGCGTGAAAAGGAGGGAAGGAATGTTGAATCATGAATTTATGAATCTGACGCATACCCAAGTATTTGCATCGTATTACAGTGATCGTGCATCCACGTGGTCTCCATCAACTCCAACCACAACACGCCAATCATTCATTTTGTTTTCCTCAGCTCCGCGGACTCCACAATAAAAAGAGATGATTTCACTCTCGAAATTTATAAGGATTGTCTGTAGGAGAATCTTCAAAAATTATGAAATTTATCAAATTTCATGATAACGTTTTTCAACACCAATTGCAAATACACTGAAAATTGAATTTTTTCAAAAAAAACTCCAATATTTTGTTGAACACGCTGAACTGAATATTTTTTTGGATAATATCAAAATTTTCGTAATTTTTACAACATTTTTGATTTATAACGGAACTGCTGGCAAAATTTACGATTGGAATGACAAAAATTCTTTGTGATTTTTCAAAAAAACGTTTAATCGAACAAAATATAATTCTATTCTAACAGAATTTTCTTTTCAGTGTGAAAAAATGTGAATTCTAACGAACATATTCACAAAATATCATTCAATTCTGAATAGCACGAAAATGCAGAGATAAAAATTCGTATCAAACAAAAATCGTGTGAAAGCGATGATACTGGAGTTTGCAACGTTGGGATGTAACGAAAAATGCTTTTTCCCTTAATTTTTTGTTAAATTTCAAAAGAAAAGCAAATTTTCGTATCATTTTTGTGTTTGAATCCTGAAAAACGATCGTTTTATCGTCCCAATTCAATATCGAATAAAAATCGTGAGTTTTCCTCAAGGAAAAACCGAATTCCGTTGCATTCCAACGATGCATACTTCAACATCGTGTGAAAGCGGAAGCTTGAAAAGAATTTTGGAGCAAAGAAAATGAATGAAAACATGGGAAAAGTTAACCCGTTGATATTTGACTTTTATCAATTTTATAGTATATAGTGAAATTGATTTCTTCATGTACGATGATGGAGGAGGCAACACCCGTATCGCTACTATCAAGGTGCTCAAAGCAAAGATAATTCAGGATTGAAGTGATTCAACAGCTCACGAGAAAGTTGTCGAAACTTTTCTTCATTTTCCTTTGATCTTTAACTTGGAGTATTTCCACTCCGTAACACACTTTATCGTTTCATCAAGCTTGAAAATAAGCAGAGATTTTCAATTTCCTACATTTTGAAACATTGAGAAGAAGGGGAAGAGCGAACAAGTGAGAGAGAGAGAGAGAAATATTATAAGAGGAAAAGGTGTTTCGCTCAGCAGCCCGGAAAAGTTGCGGCATAGTTGTCTGTACAACAGTCCGCGAAGTGAAACGCGAAAGTCCGCATGGTGCAGAAGAAACACGGCAAATGAGAGGTAGGGAGCCATGGGGAAACAATAATTGATTTATGTAGAGCCAGCACGATCGTCGATGGAGGTAATAACGAGCAACGGAGCGTGGATTAAGCGAGTTTAAAAGTCAAGAAAAAATACCAAGACAGCACAATTTAAACGCGCATTTCTAACACATTTTCTACCAAGCCCCGCATGTCTTCCCATCCATTATTATATCAATGGGGACAGGAAGGAGTGACGAGTACTCTGCTCTCAAAATTGCGCATCAAATACATTTCATAGTTAAAGGATTACTCTTACAAAACGACTTTATTTATGGACGTGCGACCAAAACTAAAAGTTTTCATGATCCTGAAGTTTGCATCGTTGGAATGCAACGAAATTCTGTTATTTCTTCAGCAGAGCCAATAATTGTTATTGAATATTTGGTCCGGCCAATAAAACGATTTTCTCTTGCGACCAAAAAACTCAATCGACTTGAAAAATTGCCACGATTTTCAAAATTCAATAAATAATCAATAGAAAAAATGTTTTTCGTTAAATCTCAACGTTGCAAACTTCAGAATTGCGAGTTTTCTTCTATGAAGAAAAATTTTCTGACGTTTAGGATTTGAGATATTTAATTTCCATTTTTATTTTCCCATCTAAATGCCTGTGAACCGAAGTCACGTTTCCTTAAAAAGTTGCAAATAAAAAATACATTTAGATTTGGAAACGCGAATTTAATTTACACTCATTTAGATGCGAAAAATTTCGATATGGGAAATTAAATATCTCAAATTCATGGCGTAGGAAAATTTTTCTTCGTTAGGAGAAAATTGTTAGTTTTGGCATGAACGATGTAAGTAATTTCATGATAGTACTACGTTAAAAGTTTTCTTTATTTTCACTTCCATCGCATTGATCAGGAAAAAGGTGAATCAACAAAATTTCTGAATTTATATCAATGATGAAAATTGCGATTACAATGAACGCGTCTAAGCATTTTACAACGCAAATGTCAAGTTACGTCATAGAAATATTTCTGGAACTGTGATCACACACTTTGAGGAAAGAAGCTTAATAAGTATTGCGGTGAATTGACATTACAGATTGTTCGGTTATTAGTAGGAATTATAATAATTTCCATTGGCTCGTATTAGAGACTTACATATTCGACTTTAATGGAAATATGAGCTGTGTTCATAAATATGTGCAGAGGCAATATTTCGCGATCCTAAAATAATATTGAATGCGAAGTTATACGATCGAATGATTATTGTACAAATATAATAATATCTTTGAGAGTGAATTTAATCGCGATCCTTTTGCACGGTTTGCTTGTAACGTTCCCACAGCCTGTTCACTTTCTGCCCACGCTTGTCGTCCCTAAAGACATTTCTGCTGCTCACTCTATTTTACTGTTTTCTCTCGTTCTCGATATCTCGTCTATTTTCAATATTTCTCAATCGCTCCATACGGATTTATTTTGATATGAACGTTCGCAAAATTTTATTTTCTAGATGTGCTAAAAATACGAAGTTTGCATCGTTGGATTGCAACGAAATCCTGCAGTTTCTTTTTTCTCGAGCTCACGATTCGAATTGAATATTTAATCAAGACGATAAAACTATATTTGATTGTCATTGTATTTTTAATCGAAAAAAGAATTAAAATGAATTGTATTTTGCGTTGGACCGCAACTTTGTGAAGTTCAGTTTCATGTGAAAATGGCGATGAAACTTTTGAAGAGAAACATGATTTTTGGGGATGATTAAAATGTCACGAGTGGCGTAAAAGAAATGAGAAAAAAAATGAATGAAATCTTGTCTCGTTAGAGCTTTACGAGCGATGTCTTTATCATGCAAATTTTCATGGTAATTCTGAGGAGACGAGAATTCATGGTGAAAAACATGTAATGCAGTGGGAATTGAGGACGAAGCAGCATGATTGGCGGCTCGTGTTTAAATGTACCCGGAAGTTGGGCCCGTCATGCTCATTGCCATACAGCGAGAGTATGCATCTCGAGTGAGCAGATGAGCGCACACTCATAGCAACTGGCAGAAGCGAGATAATGAGAAAGAAAGAGAGAGGGAGAGAGAGGGAAGAGCGTTGTGTGTGCCGGATGCATTCCACACGCGGATGAGCAGGGTCCGACGTTCTTTTGCTCGTTGCATGCACCAAGCGATCGGTGTGTGTAAAGAAAAAAAAACGTCAAATAACACAAACGCACATTTATACACATAGTCTTACTCCTCCGCTCGTTATGGACCGAGGAATTCGCACGTGCTTTTTTGCGCCATTCTCCAGCTATTTCTATGTATCATCACCTTCCTGTACGTTTTTTTTCCATCCAACTGTCTATGCGAACAGATGCTCCGTAAATCAGAGACCCGATTTTCGCGCAAGACTTTTTTTTCGAATTGCGACAATGTAGCACATAGTACGTTACAAATGCACGATTTCCTCGGAATTCCAATACGTTTTTTCGCACGAATTTCGGCCAAGAAGATGACGAATAATTATAGGAATAAATTGGTGGACAAAATGGAAGAGGAATCAAAATCCGGGAATTTTTCGTAAGGAAAAACTCTCGATCAATATTCTTTTTTGCTACACTGGCTACTCGGTTCGTGTGTCTACACTGGAAATTAAAATTGCGATAACTTCAAAATTCTCGTAGTTTTGACGGTGTTTTTGATTGCTAACAAAACTGTCAGCTAAATTTACGATTTGAACAATGATCCTGAAGTTTCCTTCGTTGGAATGCAACGAAATTCTGCTATTTCTTCAGCAGAGCCAATAATTATTATTGAATATTTGGTCCGGCCAATAAAACGATTCTCTCTTGCGACCAAAAAACTCAATCGACTCGAAAAATTGCTACAATTTTCAAAATCCAATAAATAATCAATAGAAAAAATGTTTTTCGTTGAATCTCAACGTTGCAAACTTCAGAGTCATTTGGAATTACATGAATTTACTTTTCAAAGAGATTTTCTGGAATATTTCTGTCTGCAATGACAACATTTTTGGGATTTTTTGAAATAAGTTTAGTCGAACGTATAAAATATCGATCTTTTGCAAGAAAAATTCTTTTGCAGTGCACATATTTGGCTACGAAGATATATCGTCATCGACACAAATTATGTCCTTGGACTGACAACTCGATAGCCTGAAATCCTGGCGATTTAAAATCCGATACGTTTGTTTGATTCGTCGACTCGGAATTCTCGCGTTCTTGCTCTCTCGCGTTTTCCATCCGTCAACTGGCTAATATTGTTTGTCCGCCTGAAGGCGATCCGATGTGTATGTATAGCAGTTCTTTGTTATTTCGACTCTAAAATATTCCCGAGAGTTACGTAAAGCTCGGTGCGATGGGTGTGGGAGGGCGGAGGCGAATGAGCATCACACACACGCACAGACAAGCATGGACACACACACACGAATCGCGAATTTTCGAAGCGATTACGCCAAACGAGCGAGCCTGTTGTGCGCGCGATGCGGCGAACGTGATGAATGTGGGAAGCAAGAGAGAATCGAGAGAGAGAGAGAGAAAGTGAGAGACGAAGAGAAAACGAGAAAAGCCCGAGAACGCTTCTCCCTTCACCCGAGGGATTAACGCGTAATTAACGATTGCCCGCTCCCGCCAGCCGGGCGAAGGGAATTTGATTTCTTTCTTTTTTTTTTAGTCGCCCTACACGATGTACCACAATTTTTTCCTGTCGTTGTAATCTCGTTCTTTCCTATATATATGTCGCTGCTCTATGTACGCAAAATTATATTTTACGAGCCATCAATTATTTATGCGCACCAGAGATAGAAAGTACCTGGAGCTTTGACCAATCTCCACTCTGTTCTTACAACAAATCGGACACGGAAAAGACAATTTTGTCGAGAAAGATCGATATTTCGTTGTGTACGTTCGTCTAAACGTTTTTTTTTTTGAAAAATCACAAAAATGTTGTCATTGCAGCAAGAAATATTGTAGGAAGTTTCAACGTGAAGTAAATTTTTGTCATTCCAAACGTAAATTCTACTGACAATTCCGTTCAAAATGAAAAATATTGTCAAAATTACGGAAATTTTGGAATTATACAAAAAGATTTAGTGTTCAACGAAATATCGACGATTTTTTGACAAAATTCAATTTTAAATTGACACGGAAGAAATTCATTATTTCAGCTTCATGATCGACCATTTAATATTCACGTTTTTATGACACTGAAGTTCGCAACGTTGGGATCCAGCGAAAAATCCTTTTTCCCTTAATTTTTTATTAAATTTCAAAAGAAAAGCCAATTTTCGTATCAATTTTGTGTTTGAATCCTGAAAAACGATCGTTTTATCGTCCTGATTCAATATCGAATAAAAATCGTGAGTTTCCCTGAAGAAAAAAGCGAATTTCGTTGCATTGCAACGATGCATCATACGTTTTTTGCTATTTACATTCTTTCAATTGTTTTGCAATATATTCTCGATGAGAAATTTGAAAGAAAATGCACCGCAATGAAACGAGCGCATTATAATTATAATGAGTATATCGAAACATAAAAAATTTGGTTAATTACACTGTTGGCGGTGAAAATGAGCTCAAATATGATTTTCTCTAGTGCGTGCGTGAAATGTTAATTCTTCATCGTTGCCATTAATTGTGAGCGAAACAAGTTTCATTCATGTGGAATAAATTTCTCATGCTAAAGGGGGAAAAATGATAATTAGGTTTAATTATAGCGAAAAATGATTTGTCCATAAAATGCAATGCACCAAATTTCAGAGCAATGCTCTTTCGAGCAAGTAATATACTGCGATTTTTTCCAGGCATAATTATTTTATCTAAAAACCGTCGGGGAACATAATAATATGCGTCCATCCCCAAAAGCTCGAGCCATAAAACTGTATATTCTCCCTCGTTGAATGGAGTATAAAAAAAAAAGTAACGCGTTCGCGATTACGTCACCGTGCGGACGACGACGAAAGACGCGTCATCCGCCCTGAGCTATACACAGCTCAATATTTCCACACGGCGAGACTTGGCGCTAGATAAAGCCACGCAAGAGAAAGGAAAAGGAAGAAAGAGAGAAAATGTAAAACTGTTACGAGATACCGCACCGAAATTTTTCGTTTTTTTCTCTCTCTCTCTCTCTCTCTTCGTAACGCGCGCGCGTTAGAGTCCCGATACCGTTGAAAAGATTCGGAATAATAAAAGATAAGCCACGAGCAGACGAGTCAAAAAATTAGTCCGCAAAATACGCTCGCACGGTTTCAATGGAGTACAAAATTAAAAATTGAAATTCAATAGTTTTCTTTAAATACTTTCAACCGTTTAATCACTACGATTAACTCAACAAACTCGACAAATTTCCTCATCACGATGACTCTTGACGAATACAGAAAAAACAAAAGATTCATACAAGATCTCGCCAAATTTACAAGTCACTTCAATTGCGCCTTCTCTCAAGAGTTTTATGTCACACAGAAAACGTGTTCAACCGTTTCAATTCAAGGAGGTTGACTCCATACGACGATATGATGAGAATTCTATGAAATTTCGTGATATAAAATTCTTCAGCATCCAATAAGACGACACAATTTTTTTCAAATTTTTTCCTGCACATAATTGTCGAATAATTGGAGTTTACAATAAGCAAAAAATAAACTAAATGTATACGAAATTCCAGTGTTTAATTACTCCAAAACTATGTAGAAGAAAAATCTTAAAAAACTACTGTATTAAAAAATTCCATTAAATTCTAATCATTTCGAACTTTCCTGTGCTCTCAACATTGCAAACTTGTTGTGAGTACGGAACCTCTTCAACGTTAAGTAATTACGTCGTATGAGAGAGGAATGAAATCATGACTGTGAAGTTTGCATCGTTGGAATGCAACGAAATTCATTTTTATCTTTAAGAAAAATGATTATTTAATCACAGAATGTAATTACGATGATGAAATGATCGATTTTTGCCATTCGAAAAGCATATCGGCTCGAAAAATTTGGTTGACATTGAAAATTGAACGAATTTTCAATAAAATTCAATATTTTTCGATGCATTCCAACATTGCAAACTTCAGCATCACATGAAATGGCTAATTTGAGAAAAAATGATTGTGGATTTTAACTTTTATCCTTATCACGCCGTTCCACTTGGAAGCAGGTTAATCGATTTTATCTAATCGTCGTATTCATTAAAGCAACGACCAACAAAACCAATCGATTTTTTGCAAACCCTTAAAATAGTCAAAGTCATTCATGTTAATTGATCACTTTTTTCAAAGACGTTTGATATACTCGATACACACTATATTTATATATTTGGAGAATACGTCCAGTGGGAAATGCTTCGTCACGTTACCGACCAAACTTTCCGCCAACATCAACTTCCGTTCCTTCTTTTTGCAACAGTGCTTCAGAAACTTCACCATCAGGTGTTATTTGCAAAGCTTTCACACTCAACGTCCATAAAACACACGAGATACATGCAAATGAACATGATGACGATGGAGAGAGCGATTTTTCGTCTCGATTTCGACAGAGCCTGAGTCGTGACGTTTACAAAAATGATAATGATCCTCGATAATTAAATTTTGACAGAAAAACGTGTGTCGTGGACACGCTCAACGAAACGTTGCACACAGCAACGATTACGATGAATCGTTACACGTTTCTGAGTCGAGCAATCACTCGTGTCCAAGCTGCCCACGTTTGCGTACGTAATTGAAGGATAAAAAACGGACAATTTGTTTGGAATTCGTCTTTAAGCGGTTGCCAACGAGTTCAAGTGAAACTCGCTCTCTTCAGCCTTCCCCCGCTCCATTCTATAACTTTTCGTACCTTATTTACGCACTCTCGGTCTACTGGTCCAATGAATTTCTATCGTTGACGGATGGAAAACGCGAGAGAGCAAGAAAGCGACAATTCCGACTCGACGAATCAAACAAACGTATCGGATTTTAAATCGCCAGGATTTGAGGCTATCGAGTTGTCAGTCCAAGGACATAATTTGTGTCGATGACGATATACCTTCGTAGCCAAATATGTACACAGCAGAAGATTTTTTCTTGCAAAAGATCGATATTTTATACGTTCGACTAAACTTATTTCAAAAAATCCCAAAAATGTTGTCATTGCAGACAGAAATATTCCAGAAAATCTCTTTGAAAAATAAATTCATGTAATTCCAAATGACTCTGAAGTTTGCAACGTTGAGATTCAACGAAAAACATTTTTTCTATTGATTATTTATTGAATTTTGAAAATCGTGGCAATTTTTTGAGTCGATTGAGTTTTTTGGTCGCAAGAGAGAATCGTTTTATTGGCCGGAACAAATATTCAATAATAATTATTGGCTCTGCTGAAGAAATAACAGAATTTCGTTGCATTCCAACGATAGAAACTTTAGGATCATCGTTCTGTAGCAACATTGTAAGAAATACGTCTACGAGGCTTTGATTGTAGTGAAAACGAAACGCCAGACTCTCACTAATCCGCCAGCAAAGCTGCAGACTCATTTAATGAAACATTATTGTTGTTATAAAAACACGAGCTATGGAAACGTGCGGAAAATTGAGTGTCGCTGAGCTCTATTGTTTTTTCCTTCTTGTTTTTCAATATTAGCAAATTTGGAGCGATACAGCGTGTACGAAAAACTGGAAGCATGTGGATTATTAAACTCCGAGACCATTTTTAGGTTAGAACGAACGGAAGTGCGTGCTAAAAATTCGGTTCTACGTAAAGAGATAAACACGCGTGAGTTGTGGACTCGAAGCTCTACTCTGGCGAATGAATCGCGACCGCGTTAATCATGAGCATAGCAGCAGGTGGTACATAATGAAAATCCGCTATACAGGCGTGGAAAAAAACAACGAAGAGGTGGAAAATGAATTGAAAAACCGGCTGGCGTCACGGAAACGGAATTTTGTCAAAAAAAACTTCGATATTTTCTTGACCACTAAATATTTTTGGATAATTTCAAAATTTTCGTAATTTTGAACCAATTTTGGGATTGGACAAAAATTTATTCTTCGAAGAAACTTTCCGAAATATTTCTTGCTGCGATGACAACATTTTTGTGACTCTTGAAAAAAAAATGAATTTTTTCTTTCATTGCGAGGAAATCTGTGGATTTTTTGGATTCTGACAAAATTCACGTGAATTACGTGTCAAAAAGAGTTGCTCACCGATTTGACTAGTTTTTTTTGGATTTACTCGGAATTCACTGCATAAAAATGAATGGCAACGTTTTCATCGAACGACGATCGAGTTCATGGAGTGGATTTTGCTTAGCTTGATTTTTACGAAGTTCGTGCAATTATTCGATCCTTCAGTGACATTAATACGAAGAAAATATTCTGCTGAATGCTTTGGATTGAAATTGGATTCAAAATACGAAATGTTGTTGCGTGCCATTGGGTGTTATCCAAATGGTTTGTAAACACGCGGTCGGAAAATGATTTTTCCTGGTGTATCGACGAGATTTGTTGAAAAGTCGTGTATATTATCGAGGTATGACGAGGAGCGCACGAAAATGTTTTGGGCTCAGGGGGATAGACACTCGGCACAGAAATACCCGCGTGACCAGCCAATGTGGCTGCTGAAGCCATATCGTTGCTTGCGCATACGTTGTGTATATTTATACGAAACACATGAGAATATCTGGCGAGCGATAACGTTCAACTGTGGGAAGCCTCGTTGAAGATTGAATCACACGAAACGTTTTACGAGTGCTAGCATTTGCTAGCGAAGGAAAAATGATTGATGGTTGTTGATGGACACATTGACGAAAGAGACGAGAGAAAAATAGAGGAACGTTGAAGAATATTTATTTGGTGAAGCACCTACGTGACCTCATGAGCGACGAATCCACTCCACATGCCGAAAAATTTCATCCGTCACTCAACGTATATAAAAAAATATCAATGAATTATTAAATCGTGTTTAAAAACTCGTTCACGTACTTTTTTTCGGCGTTTTTTGTTCCTTTTGTGTGTGTTTTTATAAAATAAACGAAACAGACTTAGCGTCTGCCGTTGATGACTCGTTGAAAATGATCCTTGATTCGTAATTCGAGGTTAAATGTCGTAGCAACACTTTTTATTATTAGCACGATTTTCGAATGATTAATCAATTGATTTTAAAAATATTCACCTCTTATTATATTTTCCGTAAAAACAGGTCCACAAGCGACGTTTCTCGACGAATTATTTCGTATTCTTCTTTGATCACAAACGTTAAAAACAACGCAGAGCGCAATTGAACAATGTAAACGTAATGACGTCGTTGAAAAACAAAAAAACAACAACAACACGATCAAAAACTGTGGCTCTCTCTCTCTTGATGTAGCAGAGGGAAAAAAGCGATAACGATAAAAATATTTGATTTTTTAAAAAGTTGTATGATATTTATTTTAAAATGAATTCGTTGAAATTGATTTAGTCGAATGAAACCGGCTGCTCGGAAACACACAGCACTGTGGTATTAGACGAAATATATGTTTGCACGACACGATAGTTTCGTCGACGACGGGGCGCGTACGACGTTTGAACGGAAAGCGCGATTGCGTCGGTGGCAAAAGGCGAAGAAGACACGACGAAGACGAGCACGACGACGACGACGACGACGACGGCGAGCACGACGACGACGACGACGACGACGGCGGCGGCAGCGGCGGCGGCGGCAACGACGGATGAGGGGGACCGATAGGTGACAGGAGGAGAGGGGGGTAGGGGGAAGGTGGATCGGGTTGGTGGATTAATGGACGGGGTGGGAGAAGTACAGGGAAGAAATACCGGCGAAATAGATGGAGCGCAGCTTTGAGCGGCTTTTTAAAAGCCCCCCCGCCCTTTTATTATAAAGAGCGTCCTTTTCGTTAATATATTGTCCTTTTTTTAATATCGATAATTATATAATATAAATGTAGGTTTAAAAAGAGGGAGGCGAATAAGGTTAAAGAGAGAGGCGAGCTATGCTGGTTAGGCGACGGAATTGCGACTGGCTCGAGGTCTGGGCTGGAGCGAGTGCCTGGCGCGACAGCGACTGTGGACCTGCGCGACCTCAGCGCCACCACCACATCACCACCACCACCACCGCCGCCATGCTCGTCATGTCGGGCGGCATATTGCCCCTCTCGCGCTCTTCACGATGCGGTGTTTCGCGTCACGATTCTCTCTACAACGCTCCGTCTCTCTTTTTTTCCTCTCCCTCTCGGATTCCACGTCGCCCAGTGGTGGGGATGATTTTTTTCGTTGTGTGCGTCGCTATCCAGCGAATATCCACCTTCCGAGCCTCCCCACCATCTCCAATCTCCACGAAACTCGTGCACTGCTTCGAAATTGGCGATATTTATATATGTATATAGTGTTTGGCTGTACACATCGATTGAGCACCGCTGTTGCCGCTACAGTGTGCGCTTCGTATCCGCCCCACTCTCTCGCTCGCTCGCTCGCTGTTCCCCTCACTCGCCTGTGCTCGCGAGCCTCTCGCTCTAGCCTTCGTATCGCGATCGCAAGAGCATGTGTATCGGGTCGCTGTGCTCGCTGCTGCTGCTGCTGCTGCACAGCCTTGCCAGTGATGCTTGAGCTATACCGCGCACATACGCACACTCTCACAACGAGGAGGAAACACGTTCCGTGGCGCTCGGGGCAAGAGGCACACCGACGAGCGGAAAACACGAGGGGAGCCAGCGCGAGTTGACCGCCACCGAATCCTGGACGCCCCTCTCTCGTAGCTCGATAAGTACTTGGTACGCGCATGCGCTCTTATCACCCCCCGTTTCCCGCGCCGAACTCCCTCTTTTCCTCGTCGCCGACCGCGCGCGCGACTTCCAGCCGCCGCCGACGCCCCCGCGGACCAAACGCACCTCTCTCTATCCCACAGAGCACTGTGTCTTCTCCTCAGCCCAATTCCTATCTATGTATCTATCTACCTACGGACTCTCTGCGTTATAATACTCTCTCTCTCTCTCTGCCTCCTGGCATCGGACCCGACCGCGGGATGCGCTTTCATGCCTTTGCTTCTCTTCTCTCTGCTCTCTTCTCTCTCTCTCTCTCTCTCTGCCTCCGCGACCGCGCGTATACTTCTCGGTTGCTTGCTTGCTTCGTTGCCGGAGAACCGGCAACACGGTTCTCCGCTTCGGACACACATCGCGCCTCCACCAAAACTTATTTCCTATACATTCTCATATCTGTGTCTGTATACATGAATACACCTTTCGAAACTATCCGTTCACCACGTTGCTCGTGGGTGGACAAACGTGTCTTTGTGCACACACTTTAACACATAACTACGCACCTCGTGTCGTATGCGTCGCGCTAAAGCAAAGACCACACTGTGTCCCATCGCATACGCTGAAAATTTTAATTTTTCCAAAAAACCTCAAGATTTTGTTGAGCACGGGGAACTAAATATTTTTGGATAATTTCAAAATTTTCGTCATATTGACCATGTTTCTCATTTTTAACGCTAAGTTTACGATTGAAATGACAAAAATTTAGTTGCCGGAGAGACTTGCTAGAATATTTCTTGATGCAATGACTAGATTTCGAGATTTTTCAAAAAAACGATTAGTCGAACGTAATTCAAGAGAATATCGATCTTTTCCAACAGAATTTTCTTTTCAGTGCAACTTTTCGTGTTGATGCAGCTTATCGATGCGAAAAACTGTAATTTATATTATTTCAGTTGTCCAAAATGTCACGTTTACGAGATTCATTCGCGACCCGACGACAATTCGCGGACTGTCAACCCACGGAAACCTTCAATTCCGATTGTTTAACGATTCCAGTTCTTTTTTGGGATATTTCGGGCAAGAGATCGGTGATCGGAAAAATGTAATATCTTGGATTTGTCTACAGTGGATCCAGGGCCGAGGAAAAACAAATTATCGGCCAAAATGGAATCGTCAACTTCAGAACCACGGCTTTTGCGAAAAATTGCTCTAAATTTTTTTCCGACACTTCCTATTGTTAAAAAAACTCATCCCACCTTTTTTTCTTATTTTTATTTTATTATTATTTGATTAATAATTTATTATTATTGGTAAGACCTTTTTTGTCCCATTTTCCCTCGATCTCCTCGATATTGCATGAAATATAATTTATTATTGATGAAAAAAAAAAATTCATCAAAATTTGGAGCAATTTTTCGTGGAATCGGCGATTTTAAGTATTTACCAAAAATGCAATTGGACCCTTCGAAAAAATCGAATTGTGCATTCACTAAAAATCGCTCAAACTTGTCTAATAGGTTTTTTGATCAAGTACTCATAAGATTGTGTAGCAAAGGCCGATCACAATTGAAGCAGTAACGTTGACGCACACATGCGCAAAGATAACGCGCCACACTATAAAATCTCGAGCCTCGAGCTGGCAGACTTGTATATCGTCTTAGCCAAACGTTTTCTCGCGAGCCTATACGAGTCTCTCTTTCACTCTCGTGTATAAAGAAGTGAACACACAGCAGAGCAAAAACTTTCGCTGTATCACGGGGACGGTCTCCACTCGCCCACGGGTATACGTAATCTTTGGCGTGTGTAGCACATTTCCGATTCGCATACGCGCGGAATATGTGTGTACGAGCGCGGAGATCAGAGAAATAGGTTTGCTTCTAAATACACGATGAAAGGATGATATTTAAAAATTTACTACGAATACCACGCGAGAGCGTCGGGGAATCACGAATTTCTTGATCTCAGCATCGGATTCGAACGTCAATAATAATTTATAATACTGAAATAATATCCTGTAAAATCTACACGTTCGTTACTGCAAAAGCCACACTGAAAAGAAAATTTTGTTGGAAAAGATCGATAATTTGTTGGATGGCTAAACGTTTTTTTGAAAAATCACGAAAATTTTGTCATTGCATAAACAAGAAAATATCGACGATAATTTCAAGGAGCGATTGCGATTTTATGGGAAACTGACGCAACTCGTGTGTAAACACGCGAATATCCTGCAATTTGTAATTACGTAAAAAATGTTTCGACCTTAAACTTCATGTAGGAAAGCGCTAACGAGATTTTTCAAGGAAATCATTTATTTCTCACGGCAATTTTCCGTAGGAATATCGCACGAAGAATGGAGACGCTTTATTTCATCTCTAAGATCTCACGCGTTCAAGAAAGTCACTCTGTAATCTCGTCGTTAACCCTGGAACAAAAAATGACAAAGTTCCTTGTACCTGATATATAATTGAGGCGAAACGAAAAGACTGAAAACTTTGAAAACAAAAGCAGTTTTATGGCGCATTTTTGATGGAGATGGAAAATGGAATATTAATGGCCTATTAACCGAAAAAACTTACAGCGACTGTGAGAAAGTCGAGGCAGTTTTTCGAGTCCTTGTCAAATGTTCGCAGGAGTATGAGTACTTGAAAAAAATCCTTCTTACCTGAAAATCCTTCTCGTGTTTTCAACAACGACTATGCATCATTCGATCGCTCGTTCCTATCACAAAATTTTGTTCGTGTAATGCTATATTCGTTGTTCATCGTACGTGAGCCTTACAAAGCAACTTTTTTTCGAATAACTGTATTGTACATCGTTCCCTGCTTTCGTGACGTTGAAACCTGCTCAACTTGTCTCAACATCGCACGTGTATGCGACGCATCGAAAAAGCAAATACGAAAAAGTTGTAAAACTTATTTCTGCACTCACTTTTCGAGCCCTTTTACTTTGCAACTTTGAACCTCACGACGAGCAGTAAACCACGAGACAAAGCGCGCACTCCCAAGCCTCAGATGTGCCTTCGCACTTTTGGCGTGTGTAAAATCATTCCGCGGTTAACGTGAACGCGAGTTATGGAAGATGGAAACAGAAATTACTTTATCAAATTTTCAGGATTTTCTAATCAGCTTTTATCTCAAGCCTTGAGCTCGTTAAATTAATGATGTCGTGTACAAATTTCAGGACGATTGAGAAGTTATTTATTTATAACAAATTTCCTTGGGACTCAACGTCTTCAACGTCTAAAAACCTTGGCGTATCCGAGTCGAAAGGAATCTGAAAAAAAAAAAACGAATTCCCTCAAACTGTCGGGGTGAAGATGATAACGTTTTTGTTTAATCCTTTTTTGGTGGCGTAGAGATGAAATTTTAAGAACGATTCTCGCTCATCCGTGAAAAAAGTGACGGGTATTCGCCGAGTCGGCTCACCTGCAATGACAATTATTGTTGGCGACAAGCAACTCTTCGGTCCTGGACGGTTTCCGCGTCGTGTCTTGCCGCGGTGGCGCGTTGAAATGAATAGCAACGCGCGACAGAATATCTTTGCGGTGAGTAAAAAACCGTAATGAATACCCGCGTTTCCATCAAGAGTTGGTTAATTTATACATTGTGGTACTGTTGAATGTACAATGTATAAAACGAATAAGTACGACGGTGGAGCGAGAAACATTGACTCTATTAGTCTTTTCACGGTTCGACGATTGCCATGAAAAACATTTCTCTCAACGTCGACTCCGATAATAGCGCAAGTACTGAAACTACTTTATTCTTGCACAGAATATATTTCCAACGATGTAATTGAGAAGATTCTAATGACATAAATGAGAATAACTGACGGCACTGCATAATTAACGTACTTCAATACCAAAATCCGATTTCTCACGAAAATTTTCGAAAAAATATATGACACGCAGAAGAATTTAACGAATCGTTGAAAAAAAAGCGTATACTTTCCGCGATACGGCAATTTGAATTTCTGCTCTAACGAAAAAATGTGTATCGTACACTGAAAATTTAATTTTGTCAAAAAACGTCAATATTTTGTTGAATACAGCGAACTAAATATTTTGGGATAATTTCAAAATTTTCGTTATTTAGACAATATTTTTCATTGTAACGGAACTCTCAGCAAAATTTACGATTGGAAAGACAAAAATTTACTTTCCGAAAAGATTTTCCAGAATGTTTTTTGCTGAAATGACAACATTTTCGTGATTTTTCGAAAAAACGTTTAGTTGAACGTATCCAACAAAATATCGATCTTTTTCAACAGAATTCTCTTAGGGTCCTTACGGTTTTCATAAAAAAAACACACACACACACACAGTGTTGTAGTATTTTCTGAAGAAGAAATTAAAAAAAAAGCACGATCTGACGTCTAGTTTTTGAGAAAAAAATTATTGTAATCAAAATCCTATGACAATTGTCACGCGCTTCAGGACGTGGATTTGTATGCTCATAAATGTGCATACCGCATGGAGATGGATTCAGCGGGGGCTGACGTCAGAGTAAAAACGTAAAAACTCCAAAATCACGAGTAATTATGAAATTTTTGTAAAAATTCGTAACCATGCATTCATTTAATGATCATCAATGATTAGGTTGAATTATTTTTCAAACATATTTTGTCGCGAATAACGTTCTCAAGTAAAGGATGTGGAAAAAATTGGCATCCATCAGTAATTTTGTTAATGCACAGATCTGCATTCCACATATTCATTGTACATATTCGGAGTGTGTGGAGGAAAATACTCTGCGATATATTTATTCTCTCACACATTCGAAAACTGTGGTTTATGCAGCGAGAGATAATTTTCGAGAGGTAGTAAGCAAGCAGACAAGTCGAGGAGAGGAAGGTTTACAAAGACCATGAAAAGCGAATAATCTTTAGTAGAGTAACCCCCTGAGAGCTTGTACCCAGAGACTGCGTCACAGGCACCGGTGGTCCAGGATATCTACATCTCTTTTTGGACTCTGGTCAGCTGGAGTTGCACACGGTATTAGCATAATGAAGACCGCTCGTCTCATTCGCTCTCTCTCACAACTCGAATCTCGTTTCTCCCTCGTAGTCCCCTCGTTCTTCAGTCCTTCTTCAGCCCGTGCCCAGATCTTCTTTCTTCCTCTTTTGCAGCCTCTGAGCTCACCGCGTTCCTGCTGCTGCAACGAGCTGCTAGTTCGGCAACTCTTGGTTGACACAGAGCCTGCCGCTCTTGCAGACTGATATGCTGGATCCGCAACGGGAGCGAGAGAGAGTCAAAACGCGAGACGAGTGAAAAGAGTAGAAACGAGAAGGGTCAGAATACGCGTGCAATATACCTGCATACAGGACGATCCGAGTGAATTGCAATGCGCGAAACTTTCGGTCATCGTATCATCCACTAGATACTAATCTAATTAGGCACTCGGCCCTTATAATGAATAATTAAGGGGAAGGTAAAACGAGCAGAGAAAAAAAACGATATTTTAAAAACAAGGTCAAATTATTTGTTAACGCTTGTTCGACGCGTTGACGTTTGTTTTTGGTTTGGGGGTTGGCTTGCTTGCTGAGAGTTGCGTCTGGTGTGTGGGGGGCGCAAATTGATCGTGATATGATTTTTTATCGGCCCAGTTGTAAATATTTCGTCAGCTAACCATCGTTTCGCTTCGCACGAAGTAGCCCATATATCTATACTTTAACGTCCAAAGGGTCAAAAGCAGGGATTGTATGAAACCTGCTTTCGAAGTCGCTCTTTGCGAACACACTGCCATTATAGGGGGTGGCTTGCTCGCACGCAATACAACAAGATCGTACGACCAGGATCCTGAGCGGTTATTTATTTGTGTGGGTGGCATATGCAGTCAGGAGGGTCCAACGTGTCTTGTGAATTCAGTTATTCGATCCAATTAGTAGAATTGAAATAAATCCCTTTATCCAAATAATTCAACTATTTTTTTTTTGACTCGATCTACATTTTAACTGGTTTTCCTCATAAATAATACAGAACTGTGCTGCACCCATCATTTTCGCTCGTTTAACTCGTTAATATTTAACAGCAAACTGCAAAACCAAATTTGCAGAGTCCACAAAATGTTCCCCAACAAATTGAGTGCATGAATTTGTGATCGAACCCGATTTTGTCGAGTCAGAGGAAAAAATCGTTTTTCGCTTTAAAAAAATGCAAGAATTCGACGTCACGATCACGACGAATCTTGAAAATAAAATTCCTGCTCGTAAATGAGAAAAAGTTTTTCACTAAAAAAAAAAACTGCCCATGACTCAAATCTGCGTTTTCTTTTTTTTCAATTGATTTCGATCTTGATAAGAGAAAATCGATTCAACAGGAAATGTTGAAATTTCGGAAGGAAATTCTATCTTTTAATATTGAACCGTCGTAACAACCCGAAGGAGAAAATAGAATGAAACACTCCGATATAAATACACACAGACATATATCTATACATAGCCATGAGTAAACGGTTATTACATTCTTTCGTTTGAATGGCTGTGATTGCTGCATCGTCGCCGGAGGTACACAACGAGTAAAATATCTTTGGGTATATCGCCAAGTCGCACAATATAAGAAAAAGAAGAAAAAGATAACGACAATGCGCGATTTTCTTGTCGTTTTATTTTATAAGTTTCACTTATTTCGGACCTGTATACCGCGCGTGTATATGTCTCTTCATGTGTGAGAGTGTTATCTTTTTGCGCTTTTATCCCGACCCCTTTATCGTCGTCGGTGCGATATTGGTTATCTTCTATCTCGAGCGTAAGGTAAAGCAAATATATATATATATATATATGAGATAATACGAATATAGTTATTTTCGCACATGTACGAACCGTCTCCAAGCATGTGTCAAGAAAAAAATTGTCGTCTGCGACTCTCACCCCAAAAATTGAAAAAAAATTATTAGCATAAGTGGCATTTGTGAGGAAGAAACGCGCGTTTCTCGACTGTTAAACATTTAACATATATCTGCGATGTTAAGGAGGTTCGATCTTTGGATTCTGGTCGTACACCATCAATAACCCTCTCCGTTTTGTAGTCGCATGTGACTTGAAACTTTTTTTTTTTACTACCAAGTATTTTTTCGCGGTGTTGCGAAATTTTGGGGCTTCCGGTATTCTGCCGCGCTTACTAGATCTCTATATATCATTCTTCGAGTCTGAAATAGCAGGTCGGGCTTGTTCTTTTTTTTCTCTCTGCACACTATACCTTTCTTCTTTATCTAGCTTCCCCTTTCTCTCCTCTCTCTCTCTCTCTCTCTTTCGGTCCCCGTCTCTCTTTCCCCCTCGCTCTATTTTTCTCGTCTCGGTTCTGGCGCGGGCACGTGTTCCACAGGACTCTAATGCGATCAGGGCCGTACGGATGCGTGGAAAGAATAAATTTCGTTCTCCGGTACGTTCTCGAGTCGCGAAAAACGCGACGGAGCAGCGGCAGCAGCACACCCGCAAAACCCTGTCGACCCTTCGATTCCGCGTCATTATACTTTTATATGGGACATTTTCTGCTAGCTCGACCAACCCCCGACCTCGCGAATATACGAGATTTCATCTTGTATTGTCTCTTTGTTTTTCCTTTGTCAGGATTTCTCGTACGAGTCCGCGGATAACCTAAATATTATTATGGAAATATTATGGTTTTATACAGAGATCGACAACGTGAAACGTTCATTGTGTTTTTTTTTCCCCAATACATTTTAATATTCGTAGACGATATTTCCATTTCAAAAGTATCCTAAAAATGTTTCTAAAGCAATAAATTCATCAGATGCGTAAATAATTTCGTCAAAAACTTTAATCCGTCATGATACGAGCCTGCCAAGCTCTCAAGTTCTCATCAATGCCTCCAATACAGATTCTGGACCAACTAAATGTCTTGGCCCTGAAATTTTATGCAACTTTACACAGACGAGCTGCCCGGATAGGGTTGTGATTTAATTGTAATGCATAATTATGATGCTACAGTTGATTCATATCCAGATGGTCTACAATAAAAAGGGACAATTACATCCGCGACACTCTGGCCCCTTTATGTCTCGATGGAAGTTTCGGTGCGTTATCGTCGTTCCAACACTTGGACGCGAGTATCGCGCGTAGATACGTCGTTATATTATAATGCGATTGCTAGAAACGGCACGTTTTACGATCGATCGCAATTTTTTCTGTCTCGCGTTGGTTGCGATGACTCACGCGTGTCCGCAACTTGGGAATATCGTAACGCTGCGCTGACGAGAGACCTAAGGGCGTATTCATCGAGACATATACATCGATGTATATACGACATTTAATACTAGAGGGTGAAGGAGGGTTGATTCGCACGATGTAGCAAAGTTGCGCCGCGTTCTGGCTTTATACGACGTCACTCGTGTCAGTGGGGAACATTACGTACTGCATATATATCCACACCATACATGATAGTCACCCCGGATGACTAATCCAAGTAATAGCCTTCCATTTCGCCCACTTGGCTGCACAGCTATCAACTGAATTTATTCAGTTATGTATACATTGCCAACTATATATCGCGATTATAGATGATTTACAGGATTGAGACTATTTTCGCCAAAATGCGAAAAGTTATCGCGTATCCAAAAGGAAATATCTCTTTTGTATGAATATTGCAACTTTTGCCAATTTCTACGCAATACCCTTATCCGGATCTTTTTATATAGTCATTCTTTGCAGATTGTACGGGTTGGGAAGTTACGAAAAATTAGTAAAATTACTTCAGACATACCGGAAAGTCATTACTTTGCAACTAATTAAAATCTTTTCAATTTTTTTTTTTTTTAACCGTCGGAATATGTCCGCTTGGTTCCGTCCGTGCGAATCAGCTCTAGAATGCTAACCAGGAATCAAAAACGCATGCAACTTTCAATTCCGCGCCCTTTCTTCCTTCGTTCTCCCGCGTTTTGGACCAATTCTTTGACTTGAAGCAAAATTGTGGCAGGTTCACGTGATCCTGCATTAAAAAACGAACAGAATGAGCAAAAATTGAACTCTTTTCGTTAAATTTTACCGGATATAGGGATTTTTCATAATTGGGCTTGTTAATAACGTGCTGAAACGGTGATTGCTTGATTTTCGAATGTTTTTTATTGTAAAAATTGGGTTGAATGTTTGAAATGGATTATGAAAAGTGGGAGATGGAAAAATAATATGAAAAGCGGTGAAGAATGTAAGGAGGAAACGGGAAGGGCAGAAAGAAGGATGTATCCAGGATGATCGCGGGGAAAGAGGAGGAGGAGGAGGAGGAGGAAGAGAAGGATCACGTCATCTCGTTCTGCTTCTGCTCCAGAAAAGGAATCGAGAATCCCGTTCCATTGGCCGTCGTTCGCTCGAAGCCGTGATGTCCGGAATGAACTTTCCCGTGAGAGCTTACCATCGTAAATCGAAAGGACGTTGTCGTTTACCGTTCGGCCGGTCACGTTTCTGCTTCTCCGGGGGCTCTCTATCCGCTCTTCTTGGTCTATCGAGAAGAAGAAGTAGTTTCTCTGGCAAAAACCCCTTCCCCTCAGCCTTGGCTCTTTTGCTTCGCTCTCGATATCGCCTCGTCTCTTGCTGCATCGCGACAACCTCCTCGTTCTGTCGCCTTATGCCGCGCTCTCGTCTTTTGCTGCTCCTACTTTTAAACTAGTCTCACTTGGCTCGCATGTCTCTTCATCCCTACAAGCGAGTGTCCTTGGCCTTTCCCATTTTCGTGTGAGAGACAGTCGGACAGATGAGACGTGCACAGGATTCAACGTTTTCCCCCGAATAATCTCGGATACTTTGGGGCCTTTTACGATCGAGAAGATGTGGAGGAGCGAAAACTAGAGGTTTGCGAATCATGTCTCCTTTTGCTATCTCTATTTTACTGTTTGCTTCACTCGTTTCCATGTCCCTTCTATCCTACTTAGTTTATATATTTCTTCCTATCCTCGCGAGACTTTATAACGCCAAGGTATACGCTTTCATGCACTCTCTTCCACTTCTAGCGATAGTGCGGACAGCGCAAAATCTTGTAAATAAACGTTAAATATTAGCACTCTGGTGAAAGACGCAGGGACCATGATGGAGATAAAGACACAGTGAGAAAGAGAGAGGTTTCGGGACACGCGTGACCCTAGCGTGCTGGCCCTTCGGTCCCGTCGGGTCGCTAACCTCCATTGGCCTTGTGACCCCTGCCTCGTTTTCTTCTTCCGCTCTTTGTATTCTCTTTCATTCTTTATTCGTTATATATAAACTCAAACTCATACACACACACATTCATCGTCAATCGTTGATTAGAATACAAGCATTAAGACAAACTCTTGTTCCTTGGAACAAAAGGATTAAGATAAGTACGAGAAACATCATAAACCAAGTATTTCGAAGGAATCTGGACCCAACTTACGAGGATGAAAATTCAGCAGACTTCGATGATGCAGTAGAAAAAAAATGATGCATTCGTCTCTATTGAAAAAGCGTTGGAAAAACGTTTCAAAAACGTTGGAATGCAACGAAAAATATTTTATTTCATTGTTGAATCGTTCAATTTTCAACGTCATCCAAATTATTCGAGCCGATATGTTTTCTGGTGGCAAAAAGCGATCATTTTATCATCGTAATTAAATTCTCCATTTGAATAATTATTTTTGCCAAATATACAAAAGAATTTCGTTGCATTCCAACGATGCAAACTTCAGAATCATGTTTCTCATGCGTTAGACAAATTCCAAGTTTAATTGTTTAAAATTCGTACAAACGTTATTAACAAAATCATTCTCAACTGCGTGGGTGAACTTTGAGAAAGTTTGACCGTCCAGAAATCGAGTTGTTTGTTGTAAAATATCGTCTTTTTTCGTAACTTCCCATAAGACCTCGTGCTAAAGTTGCGATTTTGAACACTGATTAACTCGATTACCAGACGGCGAAACCTTCTCAAATGTTTAACACATTATAATACGAAGCTCCAGAAGATTCGCGCTAAATGTCAAAACATTATCTTGGAGAAATTGAATATGCTATTATGATTGTGGCGATAGAACCTCGATAGAAGGATGGACAAAGAAATCTTGTTATTACAGCATCAGTCCGAAAACCGAAGACCAAAACCCTTCAAGTTCCAAAACCCTTTGAATTCTGCGACGGAATCCCACACTGAAAATAAAATTTTGCTCGACATACGTTCGACTAAACTTTTTTTGAGCAATTCCAAAAATGTTGGCAATGCATCAGCAAGAAATATTCTGGAAAATCTATTGAAAAAGTAAATTTTTGCCATTCGAATCTTCAGTTTAATTGACATTTTGAAATTTTCCAGAAATATTTAGTTGCATGAATTTTCGGTGCACCTGATGGTCGTGGACGAAATTTTTATTGGGTCCACCTTGTACGAAGGGTACACACGGTCATAAAAAGTTCTGGATCTCTTTTCTTCTTCCATGCTGCATTTTGCAGCCATGTGACTCTTTTTTTCTCATCGGTATCTTGCGCCGAACTATTTTGCTCTATGGAAAAATCATGACCAGTCTCAACGTTGATTCTACAAGCCGGTTTCACGAGAACATTGGGTATAGTACAAGAGACTAGAGTAGGTTATGTATGGTGTAGCATAATAGCTACATAGAACCATCAGGTTCCTATGTATGTACATGGTTCTTTCTCTTCGGCGTTCGACCTTCGTTGCTGTGTACCATGTGCAACCCCGGAGCATCTACTCTCGGTTTTTTCGGTGTTCTTGTCTAGCCTACATTTGCAGACGAGCCTATTGGGGTCGCAGTCATACTGCTCTGCTTGTATTGCCCCCCTGAATCCCTCTTTCCTTTACCGTAGTCGATTCTCCACTGTGTGCAGACCTGCAGACGTGATTCCTGTTTTCATCTTAGTTCCTCTTGCACAGGTCCCTCGAAAATTAATTCCACGCTTTGGTATATACAAGTTCGTGAAAGGGGAAAAGGAAGGCTCTTTTCGTTCTGGCTCTGTTCCATACTAGATTTTCGGATCACCCGGAGCTTAAAGAGAGTGGAGAGTGCATGCCTCTCGTATAATCGTTCTCCGAGAGTACAGTTATATCTTTCATTGTATACGAGGGCGACGAGAAAAATAGAAGAAAGTCTTCTTGCCAACGAATATAGGTCTTCTTGATGGAAAGATATTGTCAGGGCTTGAGCAGCAAAGCAGTTATTTTCCGTTTGCTCTCGCAAATACGAAACGAAAAGAGATTCTTATTCTTGTCTCGGGCGTATCTCTTCGTGTTTAGCAAAGAGTCTTCCAATGTTTAAGGTATTACTATCGCAAAACGACTTTATTTGAGCTAAAACTAACAGTTTTCGTCGGTAAACAAAAAAAATTTGACGTTTAGAATTTTAGATATTCAATTTACAATTTTCAATTCTCCCCACATAAACGCGTGTAAATTGAAATCACGTTTCGTTCAAAATTGGCAAAAAAATGCATTTATCTGGATGAATGGCGTTTTTCAAAAATGGGATTCTATTGACTATTTGTTTAGATGCAATATTTGCATAATTAACGAAGAATGACTCAAAGAGTTGGGGCCCGTCGCAGTGTAGCAAATTCACGTAAACAATAAACGAAATAAGTTAATAATTTTCTTTTACCATTCGAAAAAGTATTCGCAGGAAGATTCGCATGGGTTTTCCACTCCAGAGGAAGCTGTTCGAAGGAGGAAAAGAATTTTTCCGTGAACTTGTAAGAAAAACAAGAGTTCCTTGAGCTTTCAGCAAACTTTGGGTTTCATAATTCAAGCAAAGAAAGTAACGAGATCATACTTTGAATTTTTATCCAGACGTACCAGCGCCTGGAAAAATATTCGTCTCGGAACTATTAAACTGCAACCCAATTTTTCTTCGTAACCACGACGTCATGGCAGGCGCAGCCGCTCGCATCTCTTTTCAGCGGCGTGAGAATTTAGAGAATTATCCTCGAGTTCAAATGGAAGCCTTTACCAAATATATCGAACTAAGCTCGCAGCAGGCTAAACGCCAGGAAAGTTTAAGCGATTAGGTAATGGCTTGAATCCAGGCCCGTGCTTATACACTGAAAATTCAATTTTGTCAAAAAACGTCGATATTTTATTGAACACGCTCAAGTAAATGTTTTCGGATAATTTCCAAAATTTTCGTAATTTCGACAACATTTTTCATTTCTCACGGAACCGTCAGCAAACTTTACCATTGGAATGACAAAAATTTACTTTCCAAAGGGACTTTCTGGAATAACTTCGCTGCAATGACAAAATTTTTGTGATTAAAAAAAAAAAAAAACGTTTAGTCAAACGTATTCAACAAAATATCGATTTTTAAGGACGAATTCTCATCGACTCTCTGTTGTTCAAATTTATTCTCATACACGCGATTGTCTTCGTAACCCTCGATGGAAGTAAAGACGAGAAGAATCAGTGACAACCTTTTGAGAGTCTGATGTCGTCCAAAAATTTCGTTCATTCGAAAGGCCAACTGTCGCGAGATTCATTCAACCGCAGTGTTTGCTGTCGTTTGCATCCAGATCGTTTGAAAATTCACTAAATCCGGAGCAATGAGCTCGTTGCTCAAAAATACTCGGTGATGTAACTTTCCGCAGTATCGAGCTAGCGATTCGGTCATCATCCTTACACAGTCGCGGTATAGAGTCATGCAGCCCATGAGATGAGAAGCGGAAAGACAAGACTAGCAGCGAGAGTGTGTGAAGACATGATAGTGCGAGAACGCGCGACACACGAGGATACACGCCTGGGACACGCATATAATTGCTGCGGAGAGCAGCGAGAATGACAACCGCATATGCAACGTGCGATACTGTCGCTCTGGCTCCACTTAAGAAGGATGTGCGAGTTAACTTGGGTCGTACGTGCTACATTACCGGAGATGAACTCATTCCTCATTGCCCCCGGAATTTCTGCTTATCACAACCGATTACAATTACAGGACAACCGATTTTTACTTTTTTTTTCCGCTCTCGTATTTCTGCTTCATGACAAAAAGCTTCACAACTCAAAAAGTCTGATGATGGCAAAAGGCACACGGTCTTGAGGATCTTGAGTCCCATTCCCAAACGATAAGAAAGCAATCCAACCAAAATCAAGTTTATCAATAAATATTTTTTGTACGTGCTTTAAAAATATTCTCAACAAAATCTTAATTTTTTAATAACGACCGTTCCAATTGTCGTGAAATTTTAACGCGACCGTTCACAAAAAAATACTAAATCTTCTGAGTTTTCTCATCATTTTTTATTGCAACCCTCAGGTCAGCTGAATTAATGATAATAGAATAATTAAAATTGGCTCCGTTTTTACATGAAGTATTTACGAGGTCGTGTACAAATTTCATAACCATTGAGAAGTTATTTATTGAACAATTAACATTAACAAATTTCATGCTACTCAAAATCCTTAAAAAAAATATATTCAGCCGCCTGCAAACTGTGTCTCGCGATCATACAGTCAATTTTCCCATTCCTGTGCACGAGACGCTAATAACCGTCGAAAGTGCAGATTGCCAGAAGGAAGCAGACATTGAAATTTCACGCCGGTACGTAGTTAAAAAAAAACGATATAGAATTAGTTAAGATTGCAAATGCGACAGGATCTCTGAGTATGCTGCATGATTAGTAGAAAATGATTGGGAAAAGGTATTTTGACACACAGAAACGTATTGCATTTATATGGATAGTGTATAAGGATTTTACAGAGTTGAATGTAACGGTTGAACTCTCGTGTCCGAAGGAGAGACAGCAGGATAATAATCTTGGTGCCCGAAAGAGCGTCGAGGGCCGTTGCTCGCGATTCCGCGTGCATATGGGCTGAGTCACGAACATTGCAGTACACGCGCGGTCACGATAGTATGGAAATGTATGTGTAAAAGAAACGGAGACTGAGAGGCGCTTTCAACGTCACCGCCTACGGGACGCCGGCGGTTTATATAGTTTTTATATAGACATTTATAACGCGAATGTTCTATATATCGAATCCTTAGAGTCCAATAGAAGAAGATGAACGAAAAGTGATGAAAAAATTCATTCGCCGCTAGAACTCGGCGGAGAAACTTGTAGAAAATGGGAAGAAGGAGATTCCTCTTTTCTCATTAGTCGATATAACTGTATAAACACGGTCAATTCTTTCTGCATAAATATATCGATGTTTTACCCTATAACCCCCTTCTTTTTTGTTCGCCTCTTTCTGTCTCAGTTTTTTTCTCGCTTTTTTGTACTGATATGCTATAACTAGAGTGTATAGAATTTACTCTCGTAAACTCTCGGAGCTTACTATCCAACAGAACTTTTCAAGACACAGATAAATACTTAAAACTTTTCTTATACCTCTTCACTCTCTCTCGCTCTCTCGCTGTATTTTATTCTCTGCAGATTCCCTAGAGCTTAACAAATTTTTCATCCATTTTCTTTCTTTTTCTCTGTGCTTTGAATCTTCACGCCCCTTTCGGCAAGAACAGCAGCACGCCAAACCGAAGCTGGGCTTGATCGGGCAGAAATATTCAAGAAGTAAAAGTGCGAGTACGAAGTGTATGCGCGAATGTTGCAGTGCAAGGCAAGAATGGAAGGGACGGGGAATAAAGTGTTTGTATAGTTGGATGAGAAAATATAAAGAACGTTGGAAAAAAAATAAGTGCAAGCCGGAAATTGGACTTTGCTGCGATTTCTGTTGTACCAGGACATGCATGTACACGAGGAGTCTTGTATGTACATACATTCGTACGAGGTATCGCGATGTGATGCTGGACAGTTGCACGGTCAGCTGAACGATTCTTTTCTGTGCTTTCTCGTCCCCGGGTGTCGAGTTGTACGTACCATTGGGGGTTAATTATTGTTGCTCGCCGCCGAGAAAAGGTCTCACGGTCACACCCCTTTGGTTCACTCGTGTGTTCATCAGCACAGGAGTTTCTCTCTCATCGATGCGATCTGCTGTGTCTCGAAGCAGTTTTTCTCGATGTTTCCATCTCCTTTTCGTCCAGTCACTAGCTTCTCTGCTCATTCTTCATTTTCTATCCGCTTTTGCCACTTCAGCAGCGGAAGAGAGAGAGAGAGACTGGGTGGGGGTTTAAAGGGGGGTGCGAGGCTATCGGACAAATGGGCAATGTATAGCTATATTCATTGGCTCGGACAGGATGCGACGTATAGGAAACATATTGAGAAGACGGAGAGAGGGGCAAGAAAAGAGAGACAGTAAAAAAGCGATACTCACACCGGTCACTTTTCTGCAGAGATTGGTCTCTCCAGACTCTTTTTTTTCGCTTCATTCTCTCTCTCGCCCTCTTCTCGTTTCGGGGCTCTGGACACCAGCCATCATGGACAATGTCTCATCTACACACACACACACTGTAAAGATTCACTGCACACTCTTCCATCACTCCTATTTACCCCCTTTTCGCGGTTCAGGGTACTTTGTTCCTGGCTGAGCGAGAGAGCGATAGAAACGCCGGTTCTCTCTATCACTTGGACTGCAGCAAAGAACTTGGCCATCGGGGGAGCTGCTTCAACCCCTCGAGCGTGTCGTCGAGCAGCCAGTACTTGTACCGTACAAGGGGTATTCCACTTATACTGGAACAATCTTTAATGCAGAAAATTTACATGGAGCCAACCTGCTGCTGCGGACGGTCGCATGAAAATTAAGAAGAAATATGTAACAAGCGAGAGAGTGCGTGCTAGAAATTTGTACGGAAAAAAACACGACGAAATATTTCACGGAATCTTGTTGAATAAAGTTTTTTAAGGACTGCTTGGAAATTGCACTCGTCCAGGAAGTTCCTTGGGCCAAAAATCATTTCACTCGTCGTGGAGTATCTTTCGGAATAGATCGCAAAGTTTGGACAACAAAAAGCCGCGACAAGGACGATCAAACGTGCAAAGGATTGTCAGTTAGGCCCTTTTTTACTTGACGGTATTCGGCACCGCACGTAATACCGGCACTGTGCATGCATAGCCGATACCACCGAAATGCACGGAAGCTTTACTCGCTTCGGATTGACTCGGGATACACTATATTTGTGTGGACTCTCCTATAGCTATATTCGCGCCGCTGCATAGACAGGATTTTATGTGTAGAGTTTAGAATGGGGTCAATTGTGAAAGCGTCAAGAGCACCGCGCCACTACCACAAACGACAACCGTGGAGCCAGAATTTGCAATGGCAAATGCTATAGAGCTTCCAGACACTCTGTACACGAGAATATCCAATCGATTTTTCAAAAATTCTACCAGGACGACACTTGCGAGCGAGAGATCTCTTGAAAAACCGGAACCTCCCTTGATCGAACGCGTTCTCCCCAACGAAACAATGCGCAACTGACAAAACAAAATACCACTTTCGGATTTTGCCAAAAATAGATATATCATTGCAAGTCTGTCAATATATTCGTGATTCATCTGTACGCCGGATCAATTGTAAAATGAAAGATTATATTGTTTCATCCCCCGACTATATATTTCTACGGTTATCCATTCCTCTTAACCTTCGCCGAAACAAATTTTTTTTAACTGCTTCTTATTATTCGCGTCACTGTGTCGTTTCGTGCGAAAATGATGTCGCAAGTGGCCTCGGCTTTTCTTCTCGCAAATCTGCAGTATTGTTAACTAATGGAGAAAAACATCGGTTGATTTGTGTTACACTGAAATTTAAATTTTGCCAAAAAACGTCGATACTTTGTTGAACACGGTGAACTGAATATTTTTGGATAATTTCAAAATTTTCGTAGTTTTGAAAATATTTTTCATTTCTAACTAAACTGTCGCCTCAACTTACGATCGGATAATGACAAAAATTCACTTTTCGAAGAGACTTTCTGAAATTTTTCTTGCTGCAATGACAGCGTTTTTGTGATTTTTCAAAAAAAAAAAAAAAAAAACGTTTAGTCGAACGTATGCAACAAAATTGTCTTTTCAGTGTATTATTTTCTGTCATCGATACCGTAAGACCGAAACTGGTCGATGCAGTCAAGTTTCAGGTGAAAATTGAATGATATTTCTACACGAAGAATCGATAATATCCGGAAAGATGCGATTTCAGAGACAACTAATCTCTAAAATTCTAATCAAACAATATTTTTCATCCTATTTACGACACTTCGATTGTGTTATCAATTGTTTTATAGATTCCTTATCAATTTCCACAGAACTGATCAAAAACATGTGTGGTCGGTTTAGTCAAAGACTCTTCGATTGGATCGAGGTCTGTTTACATGGAACTCTATGAGTGACGTTTAATTATTGGTGCTGTAAATTCCAAGTTGCAAAGAGTGTCGGGATTATAATTTGTCCCTGAGGCAACGTGACAAAATGAATGTTCCTATTCACGGGTTAATATTATGGCTATCGTATTGCATTGGACACGATGGACATTAAAAAATTTCATTAAGGTCATTAAGGTCATTAAGGCTATTCGGGATCTTGTAAAATTTTTGTATAAACGTTCTTGGCACCAAAACCAACAGTTTTCTCCTATAAAGAAAAATGTTCTGACGTCAAGAATTTGTAATATTTAATTGACCATTTTTTATTTTCCCCATCCAAGCGCGTGGAACGTGAAATTGAATTCGTTAAAATGTTGCAAAAATAATGTATTGAGGACTTTTTTGGAGGTAGCCAAAAAAGGCTATGGCTGAATTTTTTTAAGTAGAATCCCTAACCCATTTTTTTGCAACTCATAAACGAACGCGACTTGAATTTAGGCAGCTGGGAAGTCTTAAAAGTTGGAAATTAAATATCTAAAATTCTTGACGTCAGAACATTTTTCTTCATAGGAGAAAATTGTTGGTTTTGGTGTCTAAATTTGTTGTAGGTAATTGTCAAAGAATCTTAAATGCCTCTAATGCATCGTTTCATTCTCGAGACTCTTTTCTATTATGAATTATTATGGTCGTCGTATGAATAAGATCCAATGTAAACATTAATGCAAATTACGACTCGTCTACACGTTAATGGCCGAAGGGAAATGGGTGCGGGAAATCCTTCAACAGATCGGTAAACCGCAATTTATCTGTATTGTATAATTTGCTCTTTGCAGCCGGAAGTCTCGATGGAGGAAATGAGGAATAAACCGCGCACGAATGAATGGAAGTTCGTATCGCGAGCTATATTTTGTGAGGATGCTTTCCGAGGAAAATTGCCGAACAAATTCAAAACAACCAAGTTCGAAGTCGAAATGAGTTCACGAGGAGCTGGAATAAATGAATCAAAGCCATAAAATATTCCTACAACATAAATTAACAGTATTCGAACGTTTTTTCCCTCTTAATTGCATCTGGTAATCGGAACATTGAAAATTAAATTCTGTCAAAAAAATCGTCGATATTTCGTTGCACACGGTGAACTAAATATTTTTTGATAATTTCCAAATTTTCGTAATTTTGACAATGTTTCCTTTATTTCTCACGGAATTGTCAGCGAAATTTACGATTGACAAGACAAAAATTCACTTTTCGAAGCGTCTTTTTACAATATTTCTGCAATGATGACAACATTTTTGTGATAAAAAAAAAACCTTTTGTCCAACGTATCCAACAAAATATCAATCGTTTCCAACAACATTTGATTTTGCGTGTAGCGTCAATCCGAGCTTTACGCGGTGCTAAGTCGCCGAAAGGATTTTAGTTTCATGATTTTTCGATTTGGATTCAAAGGAGTGGTGTAAATTTTAATCGACGCGCTGAGTTTATTCCGCGTTCAGTTGATAATGTTCTGAAAAGTCACTCGGCGTCGTCTTCGAGTTTTATCGTCGTCTTTCTTGGTCTTGGTTGGCCTCGTAACAGTCTTCTATCGGATCATTGCACGAGAAACGTGTGATGTTCCGGCACGAGAGCAATATACGAGTCGAGGGTACAAGTACATAAAGAGAGCAAGACAGAGTGTGTGTCTGTGTGAGTATGAGTGTGTGTGTGTGTGTGTGTTAAAGAACGGCTGCAAAAGCACAGGACGTGTATTACCTTTCTCGTCTCGCTCGCACTCGCGGTTATTTTTCTTCTGTTGGTTCCTCTTAGCTGCTTCCACTTCTGCGATCTGCAGAATCACCAGCATCAACGGAGCCGTGCGGCACTTTCTCGCCCAGGACGTGAAACTTTTCGTTCCGCTTGCCAAAAGTTTCACCGCGCGCTCAATCAGGCCGGCAAGAGATGAGGGCGAGAAAGATGGCGATAGAAATGCAGTGGTCGAATCGAGAGTGTGCAAGACGCGGTATACGTTAGTTGTGGGCAAGTACGATATGGTTGATGCTTGCTGAAGCGCCTGCTAACCGTTATATTGCACGTATACCAAAAGAAAGAGACAGACGGCGAATGAAGAACGTAATACGAAAAGCGTATAAAAAAAGCCGAGAAAAAGGACAAGCCGAAAGTATCAGCCTGGAAATCTTCTCTGTATCAGATGCCTCAACCCCTCAGCGCATTTCAGATTGAGAATCTTTTCAATCTGATAAACGCCATTTTATTCAGTTTTATTCTACAATCTCTCAACATCCAGAACTTGATCGAAATTGACAAAGGTCGCGCGCAAACATCGAGCCCAATCGTAAAATATTTCAATGTCTGAAGCAGGGCATAAACAAAAAATCAGAAGAGACGAGTGCATTTTGGACCGTAAGCATTTTAAGGAATAATTAGAGCAAGAAATTATTTGGCATAAAAGACAAATCTTTCGGATTTTGTGCCAAGATGACCGCTTCATTGACGCTTTCTTGAAGCTTTCTTGCTGCTGCTGCTGCTGCTTCTCTACAATCTCGCTGTACGGCTTCGAACCCTTTCCAGCCCTGGCGTTCAGTTTGTTATAAATCTTCGAAAATCAACAAATTCAGCCAGATTCAAAATTACCTAACTCACCTGGCATCAGGCATCACTCGTGGCATTCTCCACGAGCGAGCTGGAATTCGGAAAAATGATTTCATTCAAAAATCATGAATAAATTGCTACACTGAAAAAAATCGACTGAACGATTTTTTTTTGGAAAATCACAAGATTTTCGTCATTGCAGCAAATATTCTAGAAAGTCTCGTTAAAAAGTGAATTTTTGTCATTCCAATCGTAAATTTTGCTGGCAGTTCCATTAGAAATCGAAAATATGGTCAAAATTACTAAGATTTTGAAATTATCCAACAAAATATCGACGTTTTTTGACAAAATTAAATTTTCAGTATAAAAATATTGTAACCCGCAAAATTCAATGAAATTTCGTCCACAAAACAGATCGATAAAAGTCACTCGCAAAAGTCACATTTTGCTGTAGTTCGGTGCCTCCATTCGAGCGAGTAATCGATGCACGTGTGATTTATTTGGAAATGCTATATTCTTGCGGCATATTTACTTGGCGCGATTACCGCTCCCGTACGAGGAGGGCATTGGAAAAGCGTTGGAAAGCTCTTGTAGGACGGAGGCGTTCTTTCAATAGATTTACTTTGGCCACATCAGGAAGTTAGCACGTCTCCGGAAAAATGATTTGCCGCTGAGAAGCAATCCGATGCACCCGCCGCACCAGCGTAGCGCTAAGCGGTCACTCATCCAAGTAATGGATGCAGGCGTGCTGCTTAACTTGGGAGGACGCCAGAGCCGCACGCCGACCGCGTACCTATCCCTGTCGGTTACTAAACTGGTGATAAAATTTACCGTCGTCCCATCATTTTATTAATTTATAGCTAAATAAAATGCCCCGGCCAGAGGAAATTCATAAAACATTTAGGCTTTATATTCCCCGGACCCTTTATCATAATTTAAAACTTTTTTTACTGCAATCCAGTTGGATGTAATAATGTTGTGGTTTCAAATTGCAGGAGTCAACACTCAAATTGGTAAGTTATCTCCGTAGCTTCAGGCCTTCATAACGATCAAGTTCTTAAACCTGATGAAACTTTTACTCATCGTTTATGAATCCTTTGCCAATTTACACGTGAAAACAAACAAGCTCCTTTATTTTTCAACGCGACAAATATACACTGTCCTCGCGGGTATGCGTTTTCATTTGCCTGAGATTTTTTTTTCCCCACTCTCTTCGCTGTGGCGAACAAAAGAGGAGCCAAGTCCGATCGATGGAATCGATGAATAATTTTTGGAGAAATGTTTGGAGCAGCGTGAATCGCGATTCGCTGATTTCGGAGTCTCAGTCAATTTAATATTTGGGTCTTTTTATCATCGTGTGGGAAACGGGCAAAATATGATGGAATGTGTTGAATTTTTGGTATTCGAGTAATAAAACTACGAAGCAGAAGATTTTAAACCGACAACACAACGACAATTTTCTCGTCTTCCGTTCAGCAGCAGCTGAAATATGATCGTAAAGTGAATGTATATATACGATACATACGCGTATATAGAAAAAGGTATAGGTAAAGTCGAACCAGCATCGAGATATATTCAGCTATTACTCCACTTCGGTTTTTTGGGTTCTCGTGTCGTAAGCGCATCGGAAGCAGAGAATGGCAAAGCATCGAAGCGAGGGACTTGGCGAAAATCCAGCAACATCGGAAAGGCAACATATATTTCGTCGTATAACGACAGAGAAAGTAACAGCGCAGAACTCGGATTTTCGGCTTTTCAAACAAACCTGCATGCGTGTGGAAAGACATAAAAGCGGAGAGAAATCTAAACGGAAGCGCAGCACAGTGTAGTCGCGTACTTTATTAGCTGCCGGATAATTATCACAGGTCAGAGGTCCATGAATAAGTGACGTCGCGTAATTAGGATCAATAATATTCTTGCGATTAGAGTTCACGTGAATTTTCTCATTATATTCAAATTGCAATTTCGTTGTGAATTTCGAAAAGTGAATTTTTGTCATTCCGATCATAAGTTGAAGCAACAGTTTAGTTAGAAATGAAAAATATTGTCAAAACTACGAAGATTTTGAAATCATCCAAAAACATTCAGTTCACCGTGTTCAACAAAGTATCGACATTTTTTGGCAAAATTTAATTTTCAGTGTAACACAAATCAACCGATGTTTTTCTCCATTAGTTAACAATACTGCAGATTTGCGAGAAGAAAAGCCGAGGCCACTAGCGACATCATTTTCGCACGAAACGCCACAGTGACGCGAATAATAAGAAGCAGTTAAAAAAAATTTGTTTCGGCGAAGGTTAAGAGGAATGGATAACCGTAGAAATATATAGTCAGGGGATGAAACAATATAATATTTCATTTTACAATTGATCCGGCGTACAGATCAATCACGAATATACTGACAGATTTGCAATGATATATCTATCTTTGACAAAATTCAGACAGTTCAGTTAGAAATGAAAAATATTGTCAAAATTACAAAGATTTTGAAATTATCGAAAAATACTTAGTTCACCGTGTTCTGTGATTTCGACTGGCTCAAACTTTGCCTCGTGGTCCAGGAACAATACGACACAATATGGGGTGAATAAAAAAACTAAAGTAGACAATTTTGTCGGAGATTTTTAACAGCAGGTTGCAAGGGAGATATTTGAAAGAAATTCTTGTCTGTATTGACGTGCAAACATTGTGTAGAACGGTGTAATCTGAGTAACACATACGAACTCAAACATAACGTGATCTTTGGTATTTTTTTATAAAGGAGAAAAAATGATGTTGAGGTAAAAAAAAGGCCTTGGGTGGAAAAATCCAAAGGGTGGCTTGATAGGGTGATTCACGCAGAGTCTATAGCAACGGTCGAGTAAACTGCGAAGGGTATATGTACGCTGGAAGATTGGCAGGCCAATATTAAACGAAAGCCGAGAGAAAACTGGTACGTTCGCGTCCGATGCTGTGTGCATTCTCTTTCGTCGTCGAGGGACAGAAAAAAAATACGAAAAATCCGGGCTCGCCACTTTTACATCCTCTATATATACAGACATACTTTCATACACGCAATATACTACTTTTCTTCGCTTTTTTTCTGCTAACTGCACGACTGGAGCATTTTCTCAAGGATCCTTTATTTTCACTTCCATCCCCGAGTTTCCCCCCCCCCCCCCGCACTTCCAAGCGAGCTTTTCTTCTTTCTTTACTCAGTTTCTCACTCGGACACATTATTCGTAAAATAATCTACGATCCTCGAGATAACAGGAGCAGAGAAAAAAAAGGTTCTCGAGGATTGTTGAGAGTCCTTTTTTCATCGTCCTTTTTTTATCAATCAAGTAACAATTAAAAATTATTGGTAAGTTGAAAATTTTTCGTTGGTTTAGTATCAAGTTTGGTATCAAGTAAAATTGTACGGGCCTCGATATTGATGGGGGATGAATTTTCAGAGAGTACGTTTTCGTGGATATCCTCGCAAGCAAGCACAATTTCAGTGATTGTTCCGTTCTGGGGATATTAACAATCTCGTCGAAACTAAATTTCCAGTTTCAATCATTTCGGACAGTCTTTCTCGATATCCGGTGAGTGATCGTACATTCGGGCATGACACGGAGTGAGCAGTGAACGGTTACAGGCTCAATATTCGTATCCGTGAGACTAAATACCGAAAGCTATTATAGCCAGTTGGGAAAGCAACGCGACGTCCGAATTTCGTGGCAGTTGTGTTGTGCGTCGATGCGACCAGCAGAACTATTGCTGGTTTAGGTTTTCGGTGGGGCGCGCAAGGGCTAGGGACGCAAGTGCCTCGATCTAAATATCCGGTTGGATGAATACCCACCGTGCTATATAACAGCTGGAATCACTGGGTGTCCCAATTTTCGTATCAACACTCGATACCGATAGGATTTTCGTCTTTCCCATTACCACGTGTCACCGTCTGTTGTTTTCTGTCTGAAGAAAAATCATGACGTTGTGTTTCATCAAAAATTGCACCAAATAATGAAAAAAAAACTTGGATCAAGTTTTCTCATCAGCGGATCTCTAAACGCGAAAGCAAGTCGATCTCATTAGTACGAAAAACATCAATTAAAAAGAATCCAGCTGGTGTTGCAGTGAACAAAAATTCAACTCGATATAAATTCCCTCAAGCGCACAGTAGGGGACGGTATTTTTGCCTTGTTTGATTTCTTCACATCCTGTTATCGAAAATAAAATTTTGTCAAAAAAGTCGATATTTTGTAGAATATTTTTTGAAACCTCCAAAATTTTCGTAATTTCGACAATATTTTTGACTTCTAACGTAACTGTCAGCAAAATTTACGATTGGAATGACTTTTCGAAGAGACTTTGTAGAATATTTTTTGCTGCAATGACAATATTTTTGTGATTTTTTAGAAAAACGTTAAGTCGCCCGTGTCCTACAAAATATCGATCTTTTCCAGCAACATTTTCTTTCCAGTGTATTAAATGTATTCAAATTAAAAAAACCGTCGAAAGTTTATTACTGAGGAAGGAATGAGAAATGAAGTTTTCATCAATTTCCACAGAAAAATGGAAAATTAGCAACAGTGCGAATGACAAGTCGTTGCAAATTCTCATAACGAATACGAGACACCCGATAGATTGGGGAAACGATGCATTCAAATATGTATACATCTGGCAATGAGTTTGTACGTACGTACATTACATAGTAGTAATATAGTACTACGTTATCGAGCATGTATGGAACGTCAAGCGGGTTACCGCCTCGGCTGTTTTACTCTGACTGTATATTCTCATTCGTTTGTTCGTTCTCTTGCTCACGCCGATCGGGCGACGTCTAACGATTCGTAAACGTACTGTACGGCGCCAGCCTAGTTTGCTCTCTGAGCTATTTTCGCATTGGCGTCAATGGCCCAAGACACGTGAAGAGCTAGTTTGTAGAAATGGAAACGTCCGGTGTTGGAAGGAGCTTTTCGTTTATATTTCACCTACTAATGGTACAAAGTGAAAATGCGTATTCCAGTTGCCGAAACGGATGTTTCCAAGGCGAGAGTATCTAGAAAACGTTAATGACGGATCGCGAAATTTTCTGAAGAACCGGGCCAAACAGTAAAACCATCGGATATGCAGAATGTCGAGCAGCATTTTCCAGGTAGGGCTAACGAACTTTTTATTCTGAAAGGCGACTCGACTCTTTCCTCATGGTAACTGGAATTCGAGTCCGAGAATTTGGTTTTCTCACTCGAGTCAAAGAATTTAATTTTCCTCATTTCCCCACGTCTGTTAGAAACCTCATTCCGCATTCTGCTCTATGTTTTTCACTGGCAAAGAATTTGAGAGTATGATTTGTCAGGAAGAATTTCCGTTGGAGCAGATTCGCCTGCAATGAAATTTTACTCTCCAAAAAAGTTGACCATGATTACATATTCCTTTTTTATCCATTAACTAAATACTCAAAGTTAGCATGGATCGTAATTGCAGAGGCCTCGATGTCATTACATTCACTAATTCTTTGCGGTTTTTGAAAAAACCCATTTTCCCGTTAATTATTCATTGGGATTTGTGAAAAATTCCAAAACGATGAAAAACTCAACGAAGACTTGAATTTTTTGGCGTTCGTTCAAATCATTTTGATAGAAAGTCACTTTTCTTGACGTCTGCGTGATTTACGGATTCACGAAACACGAGTTAAGATTAAAAACAGTGCCATAAAACTCTGAAGCTAAACGAGGTTGGATAGCAGGTGCGGGGAATAAGTTGTATACATGTAATTTAGTCGTGTTTGCCAATTTATACCCGCAGCATGTGCTGCATCTGCAGCCGGAAGGAGTAAAAACAAGATGGGTCACGATGATATAAAAGGAGACGAGTGCTGGAAAGAAGTTGGACCCTTCTGTTATTTCGTTCCACCGTACTGAATGGAAAAGGCAAATCAGAGCTTTTTCATATCCATTGAATTATTCAGGATTCTCCGCGGTTGTGACGAGGGCCGAGGTTTTGTTCTCTATTCCTGTCTACCAGCGAGTGAGTGCATGGCAACAGGCAATGTGTTGAAAAATTAGGAGTTTCCGATCGATCATATGCGAGTCCCATTTGCAAACGGCAATTCACATTTTATCGAGCCAGGAGAAAGTCTTTTTAATTTGGAAATGCATGACGTATTTACGAAATAACTCCCGAATTTTTCCTATGAAAATGGCACACTTGATTGCAACTGCAAATTAATCGATTCATTTTGAGTGCATAGGAAAAAATATGGATTTATCTTTTGTTGTAGTAGAAAAATGAGCCATCAGTTACGTACGCAGTGACGTGGATAATGACAGAATTACTTCTCGATGATAAAAAAGATTCTAACGTTTCTCATAGATTGGATAAATTCCAAGTTTAATTGTTAAAAATTCGTACGAACCTTCTCAACGATCATACTGGACGATGAGTAAACTTTGAGAAAGTTTTGCCGTCTAGAAATCGAGTTATTTGTTGTAAAATATCGTCATTTTCGTAAATTCCCATAAAACCTCATGCGCAACATTAAAGTTGCGAATTTAAACACAGAATATCTCGATTACCAGACGGTGAAACCTTCTCTAATTTTTAACACATTATAATACGACGCTCTGGAATATCCACGCGAAATGTCATAACTTTATGTTGGAAAAATTGTATCTGATGATTTCGCCGTTACTTTGTATGTGTGATCGTGCCGATAGAACCTCCTTAAGCAGCCCATGGTACTGCAACATGTATGTTAGATAATGATCCACAGTCGAACCATCTGATATGTCAGCTCGTCCGCGCCATTTCAACAGACAGCTGGCGGCCAACAGCAGTGAGTTTAACGTTCATTTTCAACAATTAACGGGATACGAGCCGGACAATTCTGCGTGGACATTTCTCGACTCGGGGAACGAACTCGGTTCGTATGAATAATAAAGGAAAGAAAAAGTAAAAAGTTGGAATCAGTTTATAAATGTGGAATACGAATTTGTCGATGAACTTCATAATTTCTCGTACTCAAAGAACGTGCGAGTGACTCCGATTAGCCAGCACCTGTTCTTGGGTTTCGCCATGTAGCAACCGATGCAAGTTTGATTTCTGAACGTTCATTCGTCACTTATACCCCGTCAAAAGTTTTTTTTTGCCATGTCTGGACCATTGACAGAGAGAACCACAAATATACGATGCAGAATGTTTCTTTTTTTTGCTTGCCCCATCTTTCACACATTCCCGTGTCGTCGACGTTGACAACCATATGAAGCTCGAACGTCAGAAACGCAAGAAATTCGAGCTACGGGAACGGAAAGCATCTCTATGTTCGTCCTCTTGCTTATTGGACCAAATAATCTCGATACACGCAAACGCTGCGAGAAATGCAAACATTGCATTCGATCGTTTTTTTTCCTCGATCTCCGCCAGTATGCAGAGGATTTGAAGATCCAGTTGATATTTCAATTTAGCGTCGAAAAGCTTTCCTGCCCCTCGGCATTCAACCGACACATGTTTTCATAATAATCTTGTTTTTATATGTCTACGAAACATTGGATTCGTCAAATGCGATCCCATTAGCGCCCAGAGGACGCAAATTTGACATCCGAGTTCGAGCTGTCGCCTGTGAAGAGTTTGAACTTTTTGAATTTTACATATTTAAAAATATAAAAAATGAGCTATCGTTTTTAAGGTTTTATGAAATTTGCACCGTTGACAGTCATGAGGCAAATATAATGTTAATACCTTAATAATGACCTATTCAATGCCGGATTTGAAGAAATGGAATAAAAAGATGAGGTGGATGCAGAAAAGTGCACGCGACGGTATGTGCACTCGGTGAAGAGACTTTAAATGGCATCGGTTCGAAGAACAAACGGAGTAGATCATAAGGTTATGTACAAAATGTGGAATATAAATATACTTGTACATTATATGATAGAGATGGAGGATACGAGAGGGCGTGTACGGAGAGATGAATACGAAACGAGAAAAATTCAGTGGGATCGTATATCGCCATCGACATGCAACGTGTGCATTCATATACGCTCGTGTACGTGTAGTGTGTGTTATATACGATGTACCTTCGGTCATATGACACACATCGCGCTTACGGTATGTATAAGCTTTTTGTGTACACATACTGAAACCTCAGAAGAGCCCTGTACATTCGAGCTAAACGTTTTTATGTCACAGCTGCAACTCTGGCTTTGTGGATCCCTTGAAATATCGGTATCGGCTTTGGGAGGAATTTAAAGAAATTTTGGAACAATCGAGCACGATGGATCTGCTGGGCAAATTTTTTTGGGAATATTTCTGATAAGATTGCCTCGAATTTTCATTCATTTAGGAATATTTAACTTTGTTTTATCGAATCAAATGTTGCATGGTCTGAACGAGCCAATAACGTAGCTCGACGTGTAGAGTCGAAGAAACGGCTGAAAAAGTTGCAACTAGATTAACTTTAGAGAGGCTAGTTTGGTTGTTGTCCATGATAAACAATTTGCACATAAGCAGAAAGGTCTAACTATGTTTGCCAGCCATGGTAGGTTAAACCCGTCGAAACAAGAACTGGAGAACACAAACTCTGTGAATGGCAACCTCGAGCTCAAAATTGCTTCGGAGGACATGGGAACCTCAGCAACTTTTGTCTTTGGACCCTAAGCAACTTTTTGATTGACCAAAATTCGTAGATTCCTATATAGCCAGCTTTCTGATACTCTTCTCGATGCACCAACGGACCTTCCGTTAGGACACACTTGACTTGTTGTGCACTGAAGTTGGCAAACTTTACAGTTTATAAACAAGTGCTTAACAAAGCCAAAAGCCTCAAATGACATGAAAATCTGAGACCACAACGTTTTTTTTCAATTTTCCAATGTTCCAAGATTTTTCGAATATAATTAGCAAGACCAAATGTGACGATGGATTTTTCCAGCTATTTTCCAAGACATACAACCCTCGTGAATAATTGGAACTGCGAACTCGACTGTACATTATTTGACGTGGCAAGCAAAAAATGATTTAAAAACATCTCGGTTGTATTATCCTGAATAATGTGTTTTATGATACAATTTAAACGGTAAACATAAAAACGTTTGATACAGGTCTGCTTAAACCCACTTGCACTGCGTTCTGTCTATGTTCGCTTTTTCCTTGGCTGCATATAGCCATCTTTTTTGTTGCCTGCAGAGATCTCTTCTTATCTCCTTTCTTTTCCCACCTACGTTCATGCTTTCCCTCATCCTCTTCTTTTTTTCGTTGCCAACCAACTCGGCAGTATCGCTCCAAAGCTTACAGTCTTATATTATATAATGTATATATGTATATGTATATATTCGATGGTATAGCAGCAGAAGGGAAAGAGAAATACAATGAAATAAATCTTTCCGCATTAAAGCTGGCATAGCAGTAGCACAAGCACCAGCAACGCGGAACTGTACTCTTCAAGGTCAATAAATTCGCAGTCGACCTCGATCCTAATACCCTCCGAGTACGCACGCGTACTCTCCACCGTACGCCACTACGATAAATTATCATGAGCCCTCTTATGTATATACACATAATACCCTTCGATATAATTATCCGGAATCTTATATAATCTTATTCCTAAAGTTATCACAGTAGCCCCATAACATGCTTATTCATCGAGGTGCACAGCGTTTACTCACAACTTCATATCACAGTTCATTTCTGTACGAAAGTGCGTCAAACAGTGACGATTTTTCAATCGTAATTACGGTCGAACTTCCCGATCGAGAAAAAGGCGAAATTTTGGTGCATTTTTCAGATCAGGCTTTGCATAAAGATATCAGCAGACGTTTCAAGTGCTGGAAAACATCTCTCAATTTGAAAGTGTTATGTGCTCGACGTTTCCGAGCTAGAATACTCAATGTGCGGATATTTCTGCATCTGCAGTGTCTCTTTAACTCCATTTGTTGATTAAGCCTCGTAATACCAATGGTGTTTTGGAGGATATGGCGTAGGCATGTTGCATGCACACGTGTGCGCATACCAATATAATTTATACTGCCAATCAATGGTCAGCAGTAAAAGGGCGTATGTGTTATCTAACACACAAAACATTTTCTACCACATGGCATCGGGTGTGACATCACAATAGGTAATGTCGATATATACATCGGGATTTAAACACATGGACGGACATGCTTCTGGCGATGTGTCAGTGCAGCCAGCTTACTACTCAATAATAATTAATTCAGCATAATTTTAAGGATGATTGATGTCTGATTATCGATGGTAGTGCCTGAACAGCTCTCATTATTCTGAATAGCTGCATATAAACTTATACCTCTCGTATACATATATACATTGCATATGGCAGATGCGTTTGAAGCTACTAACACCTCTGACAAAATGTGGTGACGCACCACGATAATTCGCACTACAATATTCGACATACGCCAAATTGAACACTAACCATTTTAGGCAGCGTACACATTGCTTCATCCAAAGACCTGGTCGCCTGCATTTCGTAATATTTTTCGGCCTTTAAGGACGTTCGATCACGACCATACAATGTTGCCATGCTCCACCATGCTAAAAACCAGGAAAAAATTTCAAGAAGATAAGTATTTAATAAAATTTGATATTCTTTAATAATTTATAATAGTTTAATAATTTTTAATAGTTTTTTTTATAGATTTTTCCAACTCGTGGTACTCGAGTAATTGACCTGCACGAAAATTCACGTGGATAAGCATGGAGTTTACAAGAAGTGCATAAGAAGTTCGATCATTCGATAACCATGTGCTAAAAAATTTGAACAAGAATTGTGTTCCTATACTTGATATTTCCTATCGGTTGCACCGTTAAGAGTTGCTTCCGGTTTTTCTTTCGAGATCTTACCAACGAATTCGCGAGAATCGTTTTTTTCTTCAATTTTTTAAAAGTGCAAAGAATATTGACAGGGAAATAAGGTTTGAGGAAATTTTGATTTAGCCTATATGCGTTATGAAGTTTAATCCAAGTTTTTTCAAGTTCCAATATACATGAGGATGGCCGGACGTTAATAGATGCATATATATTGCAAGGGCTGATGTTATGTATGGATAGATGGGAAAAAGGGAAGAACCATGCGCTGTTCATCGTTGAAGAACGCACGAGAGTGGTCGAGGTGGCACGTGTTGGCCGGCGATCAAAGCTGAGAGCCACAGTCGTGTGGATCAACGGTCAGCATCGCGGGGAACGCACGGAGTTCCAAGGGATAGGAACTGAGTCTATCTCGCTCGTTCTCATTCGCTCTCTCGCTTTCTGTCTGCTGCTCTCTTTTGCTTTTTCTCCCTTGCTTCGTTCGCTCTACCACCGTTGAATGGCATTAATTAGCAGGAATATGCAAATAGAAAGGGGAATATGTGGTGCGTGGCGATCGATATGTAGACGTATATTTGTCATTATGTATTGGGACCTTGCACTATTTCCTTTCGCGTTTCCAGTGCGTGTGAATGTCAACTGACATCCCATTTAACGTTTTTGTCAGTTTCGACCTTTCAACAGAGACGTGTTCGTTTATTAAGCAAACTTCGCTGGAACGTAGAGCTCGATTGAGATATTGTTTATTCGAGTCGATCGACCAAATAGTTTTTCATTTTTATTTATTAATTGTTCCCGGCAGAGAACTTGCCAGGTTTTTACGAGCGATCCTGTGCCGATTGAACGGTTTCGTTGAAACCAACGGATGTTGAATATTTTCAGAAACGTTAATGTTTCCGGTTTAATAATTAACATTCAGGAAGATCAAACGGCTTGTGGATTAAGAAAATTCGGCTTTTATGTGCAAAAAGTCGAGTTTCGTCGGAATATTTCAGCATCTTTGGATAAATTGAATTGTTTTACTGCGGAAATGTGAGAAATAGGGACAAAACAAGACGTCAGAGCGCGAGCCAAATCCTGTGAAAAAAACTCCATACATTACTCTTGGGGGCTTACTCGGGTACACTCGGAAGAATCCTTGCCCGGAAAACGGAACGATTGAAATAATTTTCGCGTGCGAAATCTATCAGCTGTACAAAATCCAATACATTATCGTCTAAAGCTCTTTACTGGAAAAGACTCTGCGGAATACTCGATTGGTTGCGATTCCGACAAAGAATGTTTATATTCTGAACAACCCGGAAGTCTTTTTTTTTTGTATTTCGTAAAGGGCGAATTGGACAATCGGATGGCAATCCGAATCCATGTACCTTAATTGTATTTATTTAGTTGCGGTTTCTATGAATTGTTTGGTGAATCGTTGGACTGTCCGAAATCCGCCGAGATGATTTTTTTATCAAATAAGCAGCCAAAAGGGTCGGAGAAAACGGAAATAAAGAGCTGAAGCTCCAGCGGAGACACGGGGGATTAATTCGCGTCACTGGACTCCCGTTTCCGAGTCTCGGGGAGGTATTCACTATAAATGACGAAATACTTCCCTGCCGAGATCCAAAACGGTCGCATGGTGGCCTCCTTTACGAGCCCTTTGAGGCCGTCCGGGATAAACGAGTAGAATTTTCCTCTCTCGTCATCTTCTCTGCTTTTTCTCTTCTCTTTCCTGCTATCCCTAATGATATAAATAAAAGATGGCGATGTTGGCTGGAGTAATGACGGTCGATGTGTAAGACCACCTAGAAGAGTATTCTCTCGACCACCCTCTGTGTTGTCGTTCATGCGCCGCGCAGTGTGTCCTCAGTTTCTTCTCACTATTCCTAGCCTTTCTCTTCCGTTGATTATTTTTGTCCACTTATATCACATCTTTATCAATTTTTTTCTTCAATTTCTCTACATTCGCCTTTAGCATAAACCCGCTTCCCACTTTTCGTCCTTTCTCTCATTTTTCCATCACTCGGAAACTCAGGAGCGTGTCTAACCTTTCAACTTTTTATTCTGATAATTGGCACCGAGACGCTGGCGTGTCTCTAAATCGAGTTGCCTGATAGTTATGACCTCGGAAATTGTGTCACTTGTTATTTTTCTATATATTAAGTGGAAGAGATTGGCTTGAAAAGTTTTGGTGTTTTCTTCGGATTTTAAGTTCGATTCTCGCCTGTTTCATCATAGTTTTTCTTCCGTGTTTTCGTAGTCGTTATTGATGACTGCTGGCTCGTGTACCACTCACTCAGAGGTAAAAGATGAAGCCTCGATCCACGCGATCGCTGTGTGAAAGTGGAATGTCGCGTCCGTTAGTTTTCGTGCCGGACAGATACATCACCGAGTGAAATCACGATTTGACGAGTATCACTCACAATCACCGAACGACGTGTGAAATCCGAGAGGATGAGGAATCCGATACGTTGCACTGTCGTCGTCACTCACGACCAATGCGTGACCAAATTTCGCCGCCAAAGCAAGGGTGTGCAGTTACACCCACAAATGGTGAAAAAGCTCTATATAGCGAGTGAATTACGTTGGCACAGTGATTCTCTGATTCACCTGAATAAACCGTATTTATATGATTGTCCGCTTGACAACGCGAATAAATGGACAACCCTAACTTATTACTATAACAAACCTGCTTTATTTTGGGTTCTTACAAGATTTTTTATAGACATTCTGGCCTTTAAATATCTGAAAGCAACACTTTTAGATATTTAATTTGCAATTTTCCATTTTGCCCATTTGAACGCTATGACGTTTCGTTAAAAAATTGCAAAAATCGAGTTGCAAATGTATTCAGGATTTCTTCTATGCAGATAGCCAGAAAGGCTATGAGCCGAAATTTTTAAACAAAAATCCCAAACACATTGTTTTGCAAACTCATAAACGAGACGCGAAATTGAATTTACACGCGCGTTTAGGTGCGAGAAAAGTTAAAAGTTGGAAATTGAATATCTCGAATTCTCGACGTCAGAAGATTTTTCTTTATCGGAGAAAATTGTTAGTTTTGGTGCATGAGAATGTTTATACAAAACTGTTGACAACAAAATAATTTTACGATAGTAATACGTTGATTATCAGTGCGCAACTCCTCCAATCGTGGAATTTCTTCATGACTCTGTCAAGGAAACGGAATATAAGTCTTCAATTTGCAGTACTTTATGAATTACGGCGTTTTGTTACCGGCGATGCAATGTTGCCATGCTAAATTCAAAAGAAATTTTAAAAAATTAGTATTTTTTAGTTTTATACATGACAATACGAATTTTTTCAGATTTTTCTTCTAACCAAGACTTGAGTAATCGAAAATTTTATATATTCCAAGTATGAGCAGTCTGCTTCAATGCTGAATTACTCGGAAACTATAGACGGATGGAAAATTTGAATAAAATGATGTATTCGAACTTAATGTTAACGAACGGTATCACCAAATTTGATAAATTTCTGAATATTTAGATTTTCGTACCGAAACTCCTTTACTTCAGGATATTATGTCGAAGTGAAAGCTGCAACGACTTCAGGAATGACAGTGTTTCGTAATAAAGTCATTGTTGCTGCGTGTGAGCACGTGTGTGATAATGATCGTAATTGATGTCTCGAATAAGAATTTAATTATCGAGTCGACGAGATTTGATTAAAACTGCTGAGCACCTTGTGTTGTCGTGAAAATGTCAATCTGTTAATATTCATCGTTGGTATTTTTGGTCGTTTATTTTGGGGAGCTTTTACTTGGCGATGTGACAGCGATTTTGCAGAGCAAGTATACCTGCTGGTTTCCCCCAAAGGCAAATCCCGGAGGAGAAGCTTGAGTTGGTAACCAGGAAGTCCCGAGTCGCAATCAAGGGATCCAGCATCTCTATACATTTGGCTACATCTCTTTTGCACACTTTTATCGAGCTTCTTTCTCGCTTCTTTGTCTCACTATCGGTCTCTAGAGTCTTCTCATTCCATGTATACTATCTCGCGGTCTATTCTGGTTATCCAAAGCATCCTTGGTTTGTACAAAGAGCGTATAGTACGGGCTCACACTTATTCAACACCTCAACACAGCTGAGAATCTTGTGCTTCTTCTTCTTCTTGGCCTTCTCTTGCTCTCCTTATTCTCCAGCGTCATTGCGTCGTCGTTGTCGTTTTCTTCGTCTCGTCGTATACAAGTGGAATACCAGATTAACTTCGAATCAGCGCCTTTTCCTACTCGCTTCCTCCTCGATACGTATATATATTAAAATATAAATATACATGGATGGCGTCTACTATATCGAGAACAGCTCTCGTGCATCAAGCTCGTTCGCACGCTTCGACCCAGCCTACGACATCTCCAACACCTCCTCTCGCCCCGTCTCTGCCTCCCCGCGCGTCTTGTTTCTTTTTCTTTCGGATCCTTCAGCATCCTCTTTGCTTTCTCATTCTGTCCAACCTCTCCCTTCGCGAGATCTATCGTTCACTCTGTCTCTCGCGAATACTACTGGTTGCTGCTGCTGCTGCTGTTGCCTCACTATTACAGATTCAGAATGTAACGCGACGAGGTAAGCAACTCAAAGACGCCAAGATAGACGATCTCTTCACTCTCTTTCTCCTATCGCGCTCTTTCTTCTTCTTCTTCTTCTGCTTCTTCTCGTTCGTTTTCTCTTTTATATCTTCCCACAACCCAGCACAACCTCACGAAACTTGCTTCCTCTTTCGCGCCATACACCCATCGCGCACCTTCTGCCTCGTAGCTTTTATCCCGTGGGACGCCCAGAGGAAAATCCAACTTGCTGGCGACAATACACAAATTTATTCTATCCGCGCGTGCCATGTTCAACATATAGTGTGTATCGTATATACCAATATTCCTTCTCTCTCCTTTTTCCCTTAGAACACCTCTCTGCTGATATATACACAACACAGACACACACGTACAGTCTATCTCATACGTTTTTCTACCCTTCTCAACTTCTTGCCTTTTTCTCTTATGGACCATATCTACGAGTTTTCTTCTCGTACTATTCACCAGTGGATTTTGCACGCTTCTTTATCTCTGCTTGCCAGACGGTCTCGCGGTATACGAAGAAAACTCTCTTGCATGTGATGCTGCTTCAGCTTGTGAGGCTATCGTTTCCGCTTGCTCTTTTTCCTCTTTCCCCATTTTCTTCAACGTGGATTTGCCATTTCTTCTTTTTCTCCGAACCTCTCGGACTCTCGATGGTCCGAGTAATCTCTCAATATTGTATACCGGCACAACTTTTGTTTAGACTACGTTCCAGAATCAAAACAAATTCGTTACCTCCGAACCACGAGTATGAGAATAAAGTATTATGCAGAAATTCTTTATCAACAAAACTTTTCTGCCACAGTGGATATACGAAATCCATTCGACTGTAATACATCGCGATCGATGCAATTCTATGCCAACGAGGATTCTTCAAGATGCTCGAAAACATCGTTGAAGCAAATCTCGTAATCGAGGGAAGGAATTTAATTGTAGAAATTTTTTCTAATCGATTTTCTATAAAATGAAAGAAAGATGAAACTTTGTGGTTTGAATCTGCACATCACAGAGCAAACCGTCACGGTTGTGAGAGTTACTTTGGCCGTTTGATCGACCCTGATGATCAATTAGAGAATTCAATAACATTTCTTTCTGCCCGGAGAGTCTGAAGGCCTCGAGATGAAACGAATGGTTTATATATGGAGAATCGCTGTATTTCTGGTAGGACACAATCGTGAAAAGTTTTTTCTCGAGGCTTCCTGATCTCCAGATATATCTCTTATATATTTCACTTCGACAAGCCTTTTCCTCGACTGCGTTATCCTCTTTTTTCACCTCGGTTGCCGAAGCCGCTCGCAAACTCACAACCTTGAGAGATTCTCGTGGATGAACGATCAAAGTATGTAAACTATCCGCGGGGCACGAAGCCTCGGCCGCCAAGAGTTTTCAAGCTCTGCCAGGAGCGCTGCAATATACTGCTGCTGTCGCACAGGACGCGCGCGGCGTCTGTGTGTAGGGCGTGGACGTCGCAGCCTCTCTATGGTGGTCCAGCAGGCTTTTTCCATTGATATGCCCTTTTTGTGTTGCTCTGTCGTGATCCCATATATGAATCCGGCCTAGCCAACTCTTTTACGAGAGATTTCGTCAACTACATCTGACGGTGGATATTGAGTCGCGTATGAAAGTGCGATTTCCAGCAGGACTCGCGGACTTTCAACCTGTATCTCATTTTTTTTCGTTCCACCCTTTTTTCGCGAGCGTCGCGCTCAACCGAACCTTCTTCTATTTTTGCTTTGTTCCTCTCTCGTGAAGGAAAATGGGGCGGCGAGAGGGTGAAGTGGAGCAGAGAACAGAGCAATTTTACGGGACGGAATAACAAAGTTATTCATAGGCCGTAGAGCAAGTGCCAGCCGTGCTCTCAGCTCTCTTGATTTATATCCAGCCAACACTTTTTGCCCGTTTTTCGCGCTTATTCGTTTCTCTCCTAACTCTTGTCGTTTTCTTTTGCTTTTTTATTTTCATTCTACCTCTTTTACAGCTATATCGCGTCTCCGCACGATGCGCGCAAACCGTTTCCATCTCGGTAACACTTTCACTCTTCATTTCCCTATTTTTGTTTTTCTCCGACGACGCAACATTTATTTTTTTCTTGCCCTCCCATATACTGCGCGTCTCTCGAGGCTCCGTATCTCTTGATGTGCGCAATTTTACCCCAGCCGTTGTCTTCCTCCCCTGCTCGCGAAACTCCAGGCCATGAGAATCATTTTGTCTCCTGCTAAAAATGTTACTTTTGTCCGAGACTTTTGACATTTACTCCGAGCGTCAACCGGTTTAACCCCAGAATAGTTTACGGCGTTGGTTCAAACTCAAAACTTAGTTTATTCGATTTTCTGAGATTATGTTGTTAAAAAAAAAAAATGTTGAGTCGATCACATCCAACAAAATATCGACCTTTTCCAACGAAATTGGGTTTTCAGTGGCAAGAGCCGCTAATACTATTACTTTAGTTGTCTCTATTCCTGCTCTTTTGTTTCACACTGCTATGTGTATGTGTATATAAAACTTTTTCCCATACTTCGTATCTCTTCGTTTTCCTCGGCAGTTTCGCAAAGCTCCACAAGACATGTTGGGAACTTACCGGAAATCTTTGCAATCGTTTTTGCTTTCCGTCTTTCTCTCCTTTCCTCTCTCTCTCTCTTGTCCTCTCCCTCTTATTTGCTGGAGAATATGTGTTACATTGTGCAGCCTGTATCACGAGCATGCCCAGTCTCAATCCCGTTCCAGCAGCTGGGTCCCTCGTGAAAATCGTTTGTTTGGGGCGCGAGTTGCATTGAAATGTTTCATATACATCGTCAATTTTTGTTTTTTCGATCTTCCGCAACAGATTCAAAAAAAAAATTCTATTGTTTCCCTTTTGTGGGGGCGAGTATATTGGTACGGTTTTGCCCTCGACGGGGAATAAAATGAAGAGCTTATTATTTTTCACATTTCTGGATTCTGTCCGTGTAGCCTATATTTGTGGTTTTGCCAAAAATAAGGAAAAACTCGATTTGGTCATTTTGTTGGCTGTTTTGTGTTGCGCAGTGGCTTGAATTCTTAAATAGTCAATGCAGCCTTGAACTTATATCTGTACGTGACGTCGTTCTTAACGCCACGACGGAAGGACGATAGACGAATTTTTCATTTTTATTTTTTTAAGTGTAGTAAAAATCCTTCGCATCTGCGGTTCTCGCGCTTGAGAAATTCGGTAAGGACATGTCTTGGCAATTCTCCTGTGTTTTTTTTTCCTTATCCTGGCACATTTTATCTGCGTCCTGCGCGTACAAAATATGGCGGTGACGGAAAGAAAAATCGAAATACATATAGACTCTGTGTGGTTGGGAGGGATATGTGTTTATAGACATGCAGCGAAGACGAATAAGCGACAACGAACAAAAGCATCTTATCCTGCCGTACATGACATGCCAACGTGACACGCGGATGTACGTATATACATCGGTCCATGTGTAGACTCGCGAGCTTCGGAGGCAGAGATGAAGAACTGAATAATAATGAAAAATGAAGAGTAAGGAGGAGAGTGTCGTTAGATATATAGTAGAAAAAGGGCTGTGTGTTTTTGAATGAGATTCGGTAAGCCGAGCAACCCAATTTTCCAGCGGAGTCTCTTTGCAGTTTGCATATATATAGAGAACACCCTCGCTGTATACGAAAAGCATCTTTATCGTAAGAGAAAGAAAAAATAATAACAGACGCGGTTGGAATTTGAAAAAGAAACTTGTTTGCCATATTCGCCTGGTATGTAGCGCGTAAAACGTGTCCGTATATTAAATGTATTACTGTATGTATAAATTGTCATTTTTTCATACACTACACATGAAAGGAACGAAATTTGCATCGCTTTTTCAAAATTTATATCAAGTCGTTTATTGTGGATGAAGGACGAACAAAAATAAGAGCACACGCGTCTCTCGCGGTACCGCGACGATGATGATCAGTCAAGGGTCCGATCATTTATAACCTCGAAGCCTTGTGAAAAGAATCACGCGAGAGAGTAACGAGACCATCTTGCATTCTTCAGCATTTCGGATCACACAACGAGCTTTCAAGCTCGACGGCATCGAACAGAATGAGCAACGAGCGAGATCATACCACGCATTTGAGAGACAAGATTGGAATGGCGATTCAATTGTCTTCGTAGCGTACTTACGTGGGCTCGAATGATGCTCGATGTATGGCGATTTTTTTCGCCTCCACTGAATTCTGAACTTCATTTAGCCGAGACGATTGGACGCTGACGCAATGCCTTGGGCGTGTAACAAGCGCATGCAAAAAAAGCGAGTACACACATCCATATATGCATGAGACATTTCACGCCGAATTAAACTGGCTTTTTGCTATTTTTATTCCAAACTCTCACTCCCTCTTGCTTTCTCTTTCTTTTACTTATTGCTCTCCCCGTGCAGTCTATTATACAACACGATCCTCGAATCTTCCTCTATGAGCAACTATTTTTTTAATTTTAGCTCCTTCGCCGAGAAAGCTCGGAGCATCGTGCATCTTGTGAGGAAACAATTTGCAAATTTCAAATTTCGCAGTGTTTTTTGTATTTGCATTTAAATTATATTATTTCGACAGCTCTGCTGGAAATTCTAGAGAAAATACAGACTGATGCACAATATCGTAGGAAAATTGCAAAAGTTAAAGCAGTCAGACGATTTTTCGAAAAAAATTCAGATTTTCGTAAAATTCAACAAATCATAAAATGTAAATCGTTCAATCGATATTTTCTAAATTCAATACCAACCTTCCTACTATAATTCTCTATTAATAAAGGAAAAATAGTTACAAACCTCAAAATTTGCAATGACTCTGAAGTTTGCAACGTTGAGATTTAACGAAAAACATTTTTTCTGTTGATTATTTATTGAATTTTCAAAATCGTGGCAATTTTTCGATTATATTCAATAATAATTATTGGCTCTGCTAAATAAGAAATAACAGAATTTCGTTGCATTTGAACGATGGAAACTTCAGGATCATAAATTTGCGGAAGTTGGAGCGTCAACACCCTTTTTTCAAACGCATTAAAACTGAAAACATGGCTTGCTCTATGAGGAAGTAAAAGACAGCAAAATTAGCCCGATCTTACGAGCTGCAGGATCGAGCACGCGGACTATCCATGCGAATTCGGCTGGTCGAACGCACGATTTGCAGTCGGACGCATGAAAAGGCCCGTACAATCGTGGCCAACCTACGTGATACAATAAATAATGCGACCTAAAGTCTCGTTGACGACGTCATACTCGTCGTGATCTTCCCACGTGTGTGCACACGTTTCAGCCTCCATGTGAATTATTTATTACGGAATCAAGGTTGATCGAGAGAAAAGTTTGTATTTGACATGGACGGATTGCGTGGATCGCGTTTCTGTGCAAAAGATCGATCAATACAGGTGTGGAATGAAACGAGTTTATAAAAATCGTCATGCAAAGAGAAGAAACTCTGCGCGTCTTGATGTTCTGGATAGTCGCGCGCATACGGAGACGAATGGTAATTGAAAAGCCAATTGCGAGCGTGCAAATTTGCCAAATAAAACGTGCGGAGCTTTCACGTAATGAACTAATATAATTTCAGCTAACTATCCACTGACTTCTGCAACTCTTCGGCAAGCCGCATACAGTGTATTCCGGGTGTGTGTGCGCGCAGTCCAACACACCGAGCCAGTGTTGCAGAACATTTTCCCCTTCTGTGCGAAACTAGAGTCCCTCGGTAATTTATATATATCTATGTATGTACACGAAGTGTATGTATAACGGCAATTCACGGATTCGTGGGGTGTAATTCATGGAGACGAGGTTGAGGGTGACGCAGGCAAAAAACTTTGCATGTCGCGGCATAAAGTAGCAGCGTGTGTGAGCTATATAGCAGCATGCCCGCGCGTGGAAGAGGAAAGGGTAGTTAATATCAATCCCGCAGCAGTTCACCCCAGAAAGCCTCTTCGTCGCTCTCTTGGAAAAGGCGTACAGGACACAATTTACAGCTGGAATTCGGTCTGGCGCGGGGACGGAAAGGAAAAAAGGTCGCGCCGCTTGGTCGCGCACGCGAAACAAAAACGCATTGGAAAGTGGAGCGATTGTCCGGTCGTGCGAACAAAAAATTGCAACATATTCCAACGAAACATCCAAGTGAAGGAGCATAAAATAATATTTGTGGCGAAATATTTGAGCTTATGGTTTTTGGGATCAAAGGACGCAAGGCGTTCACGCGATATATGTTGCAGCAACAATTTCCTGACCGTATGTCGAGATACACGTACGTATTTCATTTGGTTCTTCGTACAGAGAGACAGAACACGAAAAAAGTGGGACGCGGAGTGAGGCGTGGCACGAAGCCAGGCATTGTCACTTTGTGACAAATTGGGGTGAATTTACCAGCGAGATTAACGCGTTCCTGCCATGGCTTCTTTATCACGAGTTTTTAAAAAGTTGCCCCTTGGACTGTACGCCAGATTGGCTCAGTTCTGCTTCACTACACATTCTCGAAAAAAAAACGACACCACCGACTAATAGTCTGAAAAAATTGTAGGTCAAACGTAAAACGATAACTTGCCGCGACTCCCCAGCATCGGTCTGGGTTTTAAGGAATCTTCCACGACGAGAGACATTCAAAAACCTACACCGATGCGCATTCTGTGTATCGTAGCTCGGATTTGTCAAGGTGGACTCTGAGCGGGATCGCGATAAAAACCCTTGAAATTCGTCAAAAATTCTCATGCCCATTTGGCGGGGATTTGAACCCGTAAATACATCGACTACGAACGCAAGCTCTTTTATCCATCCACGCGAATCGCTCTTTTGTATTTTCGCAATAATCATTACACGGAATTTTCAATCAATGAAAAAACACTATTCGAATCAATTTTCAACAATAACAGGAATGCTCGTAGGAATGACGATTGAAATTTCAATTAATTGAATCTACTGCGAAAATATGTTTCCACCTGTAAAAATACGAAAGCATTTGCAGTTACAAAACTCAGCTTGCTTCAGTCTTTTCGACGAAAAATGGATTTGCTGCATATCGAAAATATGATCAGCCCAGAGCTGCCCTCGTTATTTCCAACGTATTGGAATCCGAAACAACCAGCGATGTATCATCGAAACGGAAAAATATTTCTCTCGTTTCTATACTAAATGAAAATGCAGCCGCGAGTGTCTACATTGCATCGGGATATAGACGCGAAATGATTTTTCGTGACTGGAGATGATTATTGTCGATTGTCTACTTTTTCAGGCTTCACGAACAATCGAATCAAAAGTTATTCATTATGGAAATAGGCAGAGAAATCTTGACAATCACCTCTTGGCTGAGTTTTCTTCTCCAACGACTGCTGATCGAATCAAGAACATTACGGCGGTAGGAGCAAAGTGGGTAGACGTTCGTGGTTCGATTAAACAAGTGTAAGTATTGAAAGGCACTAGCCATATGTTTGAAAAGAAAAAATCTCCATCGCGTATATCGAGCAGCCATTTTCGAAATTGATGTAAAAAATCATCTCCGATTTCTTCTTAATTTCGTCATTAAGTATTTTTTCCGTAATTATTTTTTTTTTTTCAAGTTACATTCTGTCCAACTGCCATGACCTCAAAGTGACAATTGCAGTGGAATACACAATCTGGCCTATTTATCGGGATTACTGCTCGCCTATCGAGCTAAATCAAGGTCATAATCCACAGATTTTGCAAGAAAAGTTGGGAAAAAAAAGCTTGCGGAAACTTTAGAGTAAGTTGTTAATATTACCGATAAATCCGACTATTAAAATGATGCAACGAAGCGTATATCGAATGACGACGAGTGTCGGTGGATGGATCTCGCATTGCAGTCGTGTACATGATCTTTCTCGATGGGTTTCGTCAGCAACTTAACAACGAGAAATGACGACGCCGTCGACGAGTATACGACAATCACGCCAAAAGGGGGAGTATTTCTCTCTCTCTCTCTTTGCCTCTTTCTGTTTCCCTTCGGCCTCTCTACCTCTCTCGCGACCGCGACCACTTGTTGTAACTCGAGATTCGACGCGAAGGTTGGCCTCGCTCTCCTCCACGGGCTAACTCTCCTTCGGCTCTCCTCTCTTCTCTCTGATTCTCATCTCTCGTCGTGCTGCAGAGTACGAGACCACCGCCCAAGTTTTACGAAGGGGGACATAAGAGGAGAGGCGAATATATACGCGCGACCATCTCGGACTCTCGTCTCGCACACAGCTATTGCCAATGTCTGCAGGAGCGTTTGGAAGAAAGATCTCTCCAGACTTGCAAAATCGTTCTCACTCTCTGACTCTTTCCGTCTCGCTCTGGCTCATTCAAGCGCTCACGGTCCGTTCTCGCCAATTCTTAACTCGCAACTACATGAAAGATCGTTCTGACGAGACTTTACGGGCAATTGTCGTCACCAATTTTACTCGGGGATTGCCAATCGAAATTACGATTTTTCCACATTTAGGATTAACTCTCAGAATTAAGTCTCCCAAGTCTCAAGGATTTGGAGTAAACTGCAAAATGAGGTAATTCTAATTGTTTAATAAATAGCTTCTTCATCGTCGTCAAATTCGTACGAGACCTCGTGAATTCTTCGTATAAAAACGTACCAAATTTGACGAATTCCCTCATCATTACTTTACCTGAAGCGTTGCAAATAAATGATGAAAAAATTCTGAAAATTTAGTATCTTTTTGTGAGAATTATCATCCAAGTGGTCGCGTTGAAAATTTCACGACGATTAGGAAGCTCGTGATTAAAAAATTAACATTTTGTTAAGAATAATTTTTAAACAAATACAAAAAAAAATGTATTTTAAAGTGATGACAGTTTCCATGAGACTGCACTTGACTGCATTTAATTAATTAATGTTAATTGTTCAATAAAGAGGTTCCTAATGGTCGTAAAATTTGTAAACGATCTTTTTAATTTGCTATTTAGGACTCAACATCCTTGCGCGTTGTCTGATTCGTCTAATTATTGTAATTAAAATCGATTCAGCTGTCGTAATAAATGTTGCGGTGAGCCAGAACATTTTGTATGGAGCTGAATGGAATGAATTTTTTTGTAAGCTTGATAGGAAAAGAAGAGAATCGATTTCTGGCAGTAATATATGAATTCTCACATATACGAGCATCATTGAACGACGGACTGCGATAGGCCAGACTGGAGAGTGGCTTGGCGGGGATAAATAAGTCTTTTCGCGTTCCAGGAACGCGCATCGGCGCCGGACCATTACGTAAAAGCTCTTGCGCAAACTTGAGAGCTCTTGCCTGCGCTCGCGATGCATCTTCAAACGCAAGCGAGACGTAAGGAGATCTCGTCTTTATAAAAGATGTCTATACACGTCTATGTCTATCTATATATGCTCATGCTGCCTGGATTTCCCCAACGGTCTGTATAAGCTTGATGGACGCGTACGTCTTTCTTTCCTTCATATCTTTCGACTCGAATTGCGAATCTCCTCTGCGCCTGCCTTTGTAATAACCGTTCATCCTGTGTGTGTATCTGTCCGTGTGTGTGGGACAAGTATATCATTCGAAACGATCAAATCCAGGGACGAAAATGACACGAGATGCGCAGCGATTTGACTCTAATCTTGTTCAAATGCCAGGCCGATCCGTAATGCGCAGTGACTCTGTAATTTCTCAATTTTTATAGGATCATTTGGAAATTTTTGGTATTTTCAATGCCATTTGGACCATTTTCTGGTTTCTGGATTTTTTAGAATCGAGCAATTTCGTTTCGTTTATTTATGATCGTGTTTTTTTTTTTGCAACAATTTTTGAGATTTTTGTTATATGGACCGAGCGAAAATCTGTGGAGCATTTGAAAGAGCACATAAAACTTGGGGATCCCAGGAGGGAGAGCGTTTCTGTCAAATTTTGCAAACAGATGCACCGTCACACGTTTTTAATCCACCGCGGTAAAAAGGGTTGTTGTGCATTTCAGTGCAACGCGGAGTGGGTTATCACGTTACACACAGTGAATAAATTTTTGTCACAGGTACTGGAATATTTTTGCTGTGCTGCGTTTTTACTGCTGCTGTATAAAAGAGAAAATGCTTTCAGAGCAACTGATCCGCTCGCATGGCGAATATATACGTCTGTTTGAATTGGGAAGTGAGGGGAGCAAATTTGTTCGCTAACCTGGCAGAATACTAGCTACGCTGGCGTTACAAAATTAGATCTGCTGAAGCATTAGAACGCTCGACGCGAGATTAAACGCAGCATATTTCGCGCAAACCAAACGATCGGGAAACATCACTTTTCGTGTGAATACCAACGCAGTCGAATTGGTCGTGCTGCGTTTTTTCAACAACTCGCAAACTCTGAACGACAATCTCTGCTTTTTGCACTTGATAAATGAACCTTTTGAAATGCTGCTAATCGTAAAGGTCGATACCAAAAAGAGCAAAATCTGACGTCCAGGTTTTGAAAAAACAAAATTATTGTAACAAAAATCAGAAAATCACAAAATTCCGTCACATCAGGGTTGAAACTTGTATCGTCGAGAGCACACACTCGTGATGGGGGAAAGTGAGAGGTTAGACAAAACAGAGGATGTCCGAGAGTTGTGTCGAAGCCTGTGCTGTTTCTGTGCCTATATCTCTCGAAATAGTTAGCGTGACAAAAGAGCCGCCCGGACGATCTTCTCTTGGTGCTACTACTGCTTGCTGTGCGAGAGAGTGGTTGTTAACGAAGTCGTTAAGCTTTGTGGCAACTCCATTGCAATCAGCGTCAACTCGACGTACAAGTGCAGAGCAAAAGCGCGCGAACCCGTATATGGAGCTTTGTGTTTATTCCATTATGAGGGTGAGAGAGGAAAACTGAGAGCTGGCGGTAAAGGAGCAGCATAAAAATGATTGACTGAAGCGACGTTTTTGCTGCGTCGGGTTTAAATATTAACAGCAAGCCTGGCTGCTGTTTAGAAATTGATGACTTTCTCATTTTCCTGAACTTCACTGGCTCCTCGTGCTTGTCGCAGTTGCTATTTAACAAAACCGTCAAAAAGAGCATCAAAAATTGCATCATTTTCGTTGGACTCTTGAGTAATCCTCTCAAAATCTGGTTTTTCTTGCTAATTATCAACGAGACGTTATTATATTACGTAGATCACGTTTTCCGAGTGATCCACGACATAATAATGTTCGCATTTCATAGACACGCACTTGTCTGGTTATAACCGAGTGGCGTGGAGCCTTGCAGCTTTGTGGTGCCGCGTTCTCTGCCAAGGGAACTCTATCGCATAAGCTCTGACCGCATGAGATAGCTCAACGCGTTGAGAACTTGACTTGACTGATTGGTTGCTTTCTTGCCTTCGCAGAAATCCGCATTGTACATTAACCGTTGGCCAGCACCCACGGCTATAGAACATTCGTGTTTCACTCATGATACGAATTAGTTGAACATGCTCAAGGGATTCTGTCGCTTTGCATATCATCGAACTCCATTTATTGCTTTATACATTGAAATCGACCATGAAAACCAATTATTTTGAAAATCCAATTTTTCAATATTAGCACGTCGTTTTATTGACAAATTATTCGAGAATCTTCATGATAAATTAACGAGAGCTCAGAAGTTTCTAGACTCCTTTAGTGCGAAGGACTACAGGAGTGTTCCAAGCTTTGTGACTCGTACAAAAGTGATGAGCGCTGTTCACAGCGACGAGTTCAACATTAGTCCTTCTTCAAAGACACATTCGCCCACAGACACGAAGACGCTCCACTCGGAATGACTATGAGGATGCTTCTCATACGTTCCCTTCCAACAAGTAACTCTGTTTCCGTGACTGAAGGGTTGCAAGTTCTCTGGCAACTCTCTTGCCCGGAAGCCAGATTATTCCCTAATAATAATCCGCAACACACTGTTCGTCTCAATAGTCACCTGAACAAAGTCCGCTTCGCCGAAAGCCTGTTCCATTACATTGTAGTCAGCCAGAAGCAAAATCTCCGGAATCTCGCTCATTGCAAAAGCACAGCTAAGCAACTGTTTCTTAAAATACTTCATAAAACTGCTTAAAGTTTGTTATTCGCCGGCAAACATTCGTTTTCGAGTCATATATCGCATTTTGTAAATATCAGAAATTCTTGTTTTGATTCGATGAGGTACGAATTGTAAGAGTAGAAAAAAAATGGACGTAGTCAGTTAATGGAGATATGCGTGGAATTTTCGGGGAAAGTGCGGGAGGAAGAAACAAGGGGTCGCTAAAAGACATGGAGCGGTGGAAATAATAGCGTAGCATTGGTATTCCGTGGAAAGAAATGCGATTAGTTTTCCTTTCTCCGGAGTGGCAGCAGCAGGGAGCGGGTACGATTGGAGCTCTAGCAGAGCCAATTGGGTTTTTTTTCTTCTTTATTCGCCTTGGGCTCTCACGCGTGCAAAGCTCAATCGACACCCTCATCCTTTTTGGCCTGAATGTCCTGTTGAACGAAAAACGAGCTTGGTAAAATCCACGATCAACGGGGTGTGCTTCACCACTGGCGAAACCCCTTCTACTCGTTGGAATCCGAAAGCGGAGCAAACGAGAGGATGAAATTACCGGAACAACTGTGCGTGGAGAGTAATCTACGTGCGAGTCTCACTGAATCAGGAGATCTCGAGCACGGTGTTTCTCCGAATTTTCATTCCGTCGTTAACAATGATTGATTGATTAGTGCAGGATTAAATGAGTTCAGTAATTGCGATGTAAACCAGCCCGAAGAGTGATTGATTCAGGTGGGTAAATTAAAAACAACGAAAATCTCGATAAAAAATACTTATTCAGCAAAAATATGGAGATGGAGGTGCCTAGGAAGAATCCATTTAAAAATAAGCCACGCGTACTTCGGTCGGATCGCCGACCTGGAAATCTCGAGGAGAACTTGGAGTTGGTCACAGACGTTCGAATTGCGAGAGTATGTATGTTTCTCCGCCTGCCGCCCCCGCTATCTACCGGGAAAGTAGGATTATCAATTTGCGTTGATTACCTCAGTTTAATCCACTCAGAGCAGCTGGGCTCACCTGCCGTTGGCAAAGGGGCTCTCTGTCCCGCCATTTCTCCCTTTCCCTTTCTGTATCTCCATTCCCGAAATGTTCCAACACTCAGCTAAATATGTATAGCCGAGTCTCAGTCTCTTACGGAATCAATGTATGTACAGAATGAGCAGTGCTGTGTATACGTGTATAGTTTCCATCCGCTTTACACCACACCGAAGCCTTTCCATTCGATTACTTTTATTAATTAACAAAAGAGAGGGTTCCTTGCCAAACGAGCCAAATTGAATTACACTCATTCTTTCAAATTCATAAATCGAAAGCTCCTCGCACTTCTAATGCTGAAAACGACTGTCGAACTCGTCATCAATAATAAACTTCAGTAACACACGTTCCGCATGTATTTTATGCATATGCCTGAACGAGGCTTTTGTTTCTGTAAAGTATTCTATTCGGCCTTTGTTACGGAACGACCTGAGGGGATATGAAGCGCCAGTAAGGAGCCCTATTTAATATTTCACAATTAATCGAGAGTACCGTCTGTTTAGGCCAATTATTTGAGCCCAAACTATGCTGGTGTAAGTTTTTTTTTTTGTACAATTGGGAATCATTACGATCGTAACAACCCTTGAACTGGAACACACAGTGCAGAAGGGTTTTTTCCAACTGTCTCATTCGTCTTAGTGCCCCTCGAGATGAGCTTAAAATGACTGAAGAATAACTGACATACAAAATGTTTATCAACACCTCGGGGGTTTATACACACTACCCATTAATCATTTTCTGATTCATGGCTTATGTTACGAGAATGTGATGAGATAGAAAGTGTCTACGGAGTTCGCAGCTTTGTGAGAAACGCTGGAGGGCTTTCGAATGCAAATAAAGTGGCAAAACGAACCAGAGGAAGGAGGTGAGAGCCGAATGAGAGCTGCGGATCGACGCCGACGTCGGGCTCGCAAAATGCCGCATCGGAGCAATACTGTACGAGTGGTAAGCTGGTCATCTGTCCGGCAAAATGGTACAGGAATGATGGCAGTGCGGTGTCAGTGGAGGAAGAGGAGTACCCTTTCGCATGCGCGTTCCCAGACAAGAACAACGCTTTGCACTTACGCCACACTGTCCAGAGGCCGAGTGAGAGGAAGGAAGGAATAGATGTGAGAGAGTATACTGGTGATTGAAGTTGTTGAAACGAGATATTCAACGTTCAGCGAGGAGATCAACTTCTTGTGTCTCTGTATGTCGACCAAATTTGTAAAAAAATAGTATTTCTATATTTCAAGTACCGGAAATAATGAAAATTTGTGATGGCGCGATCTGCGTACAGAAAAACGGTCACCCAACCAAATAGTGGCTCTGGCTGGAGCTCCTGAACTCGGGCGATCGCCTCAGCGACATTTTATTATTTTTCCGTGTCTGGAATCAACGTGGAACGAAGTAGTGAGACAGAGGCCAGAAAAAAATTCGGTTGAAAAGATATTTTGGTGGTGAAAAGCCGCAGGAAGGATAAAGGGACGTCCGAGGATAACCGTGTGCAGAATGTACAGATGCAGGCTTTTACCAGAAGGTCAAATCAGTAAAAGATGAAAAAAAACGTAGTTGGTAATGTTGGCTGGTAGAAACAGAGAAAACGTGAACCGGAAGAGGGCGGAAGTGGAAACCGGAAAGTAGATTAATCCAAGAGTCGGTACCATCAAGCCGGTCGTTTGGCGACTGTAAAGGAGAACTGTTGGCTGGAGAGGACGTGAACGCTAGGTGATATCTGCGGTGACCCAAAAAAAAGTATTATTCCTCTCTCCCCCTGCTTGTCTCTTCACTCCTCCCATTGCTAAAGGTCCAGGAATCATTGAATCTGCATTCATCTCAAGTCGTAGCATCTGAATTCCGCAAACTTCAAGGTTTCGTGATTTTCTTAGACCAGCATCGAGATCATTTACTCCCTGACGTTTATGCACCAACGTCATCCCTACGATTACAGTTTGTATCACGTGAATATGATCCTGAAGTTTGCATCGTTGAAATGCAACGAAATTCTGTTATTTCTTTAGCAGAGCCAATAATTATTATTGAATATTGGGTCCGGCCAATAAAACGATTCTCTCTTGCGACCAAAAAACTCAATCGACTCAAATAATTGCCACGATATTCAAAATTCAATAAATAATCAATAGAAAAAATGTTTTTCGTTGAATCTCAACATTGCAAACTTCAGAGTCATCACGTGAATTGGTTTTGGGAAATTTTCACATGGTTCTGCAATGGCGAAACGTTGCTCAAATATATTATGAGCAAGCTAAATGTAAGGGAAGAAAACTTTGCTGGGGAGAGATTTTTTTTTGTACACTAGAAATACTAGAGCGATAAGAACTACGAGGCCCAATTGCAGCCTGTGTACTCGCTGTCCCTTTTTTTTAGCTTTACGATATGGCGCAAAAATATACAGAACTCGAACCAACCGGTGAAAAAGCTGTACGCGATATGGAATATCTAGACAAGAGAGAGAGAGAGCGAGAGGCGGAGAAAGGGAGAAAAGGGGACTATGGATACTCGGGAAAGATACCAATTCCACACGGAAATCCCTGAGGGCCCCGGGACGTCGCGTCGGTGAATTCGAATCGTAATCCAACGGCGTGCGAAATCGAGGTGGTGCTCATTGCCGCCCTCTTTCCCGCTCTCACCTATTCTCTCTTTTCTCGTATTTTCTTCTTCCTCCTGTTCTTTCCGGGAGCTTTTCCTGCCTGGAGGAACTTTCGTACCTCATTGCGAGCCGGACGATTATTTTGCACCCCCATTCATACTGTACACCAACCACCGGGCTCTCTCTCTCTCTCTCTCTCTCTCTCTCTCTCTCTCTCTCTCCATTTAACTTCTCTCGCTTCCGACGCATCGCACCAAGCATCAAGACACGAGAGTCGAAATAGCTCAGCTAATTTCATTTTATTGCGCAAGAGAGTTTGGTGCAAATGCCAGCAGTGAACTTTCTTCTTGATACTCGCGCTCGCTGATATTACCGTCGATGCGTACCTTTAATATTTTCTCTATAAACATATTTTTCCTACACGTAGTCTTCCCCTTATTAAGGACTGAATGGGCGACCCTTCGAGCTGCGAGAACTTCTCAGCCAGACTCACTAGGATCAAGACGATTCGAACCAACTACGCACGATATGCACGATAATCTTTTATTCAAATAAAGTAAATAAATTTTGTACTATTTTTTTCCTCAAAGAAACGCAATGTTGAGAATCAACGCTGGAACGGCAACCTTATTTTTTCTTACGTTTTCCGGTAATCTGGGAGTCACAAATGACCCTAATTTTGAAAAATTCATGTCTCCGATAAAATTTAACGAAAAGAGTTCAACTTGGGCTCATTCTTTTCGTTTCTTAATGCAGGATCACTTGAGCCTGCGGCAGATTTGCTTCAAGTGAAAAAAAAGGTTAAAAAATGCGGTTAAACGATTAAAAACGCGGAAACGAAGAGAGAAAGGGCATGACCTTGGGTCGTTTTTGACCCCAGGTTACCGTTCTAGGGTTACTCCAAAGTATCGCATATCATAGCAATTGGAAAATCACAATACGATGAAAATAGAGTATCGTATCCGTGGATAGAGAAGACAAATCATGATCGTTATGGAAATGATACACAACTTTGCAGTTTGTTACTTTCATGCATTGCTCCATTATAGAAATTGCGAAAAATAATAGACAAAGAGTGCAAGCAACGATGACGAAGGATGCATGAGCGAAACGATGACTACGCACGAGAATGAGAAATCCCAAGTGAAAGGAACTAACAATATTGGTTGAGAATTCATTGTTGTCTGGAGCCTCGAGGCGCGCTCTTTCTTCCCCTCGCGTTACGCTTGGCGAGCCGTGACCCTCTTATATTGTGTGCGCGAATATTACAGAACGTGTTATTATCATTACAGTGCATTAACTGTATACAGGGGCAAGTGAGAGCTCCAAAAAAAAATGACTTTCAAGTGGACGATTGATACGTCCGTGTCCCAGGAGGCAGTGAAAGGAATTCTGAATGATCGAAAGAAGCAGAGAATGAAAAATTGTTGGCCTGAATTTCTGTAACTTTAATTCTTAGAGAGAAAAATTTGTACAAAATCCTGTCGAGCAATCGATCACCGATCTAGGACTCGATCTCTGTATTTCTTCTCTTCGAGGTGAAAAACCACGAGGTGGCAAGGATATGAGTGTGGTCTTAATACTCATCAAAGCAATAACTCATAATACATATAATACCCAACATCCCGGACGTAGAGAGGAACAAGTGCAGCGAGATGCAAGCGAGAGAGCGGGAGGAAGAAAGAGTAAGAGTGAAAGGGAGAATAGTGAGAAGTGCAGAGGCTAGCCACAGCTTCGGGGCAAAGCTAGATTAATGACGAAGAGCAGCGAAGTAGAGAGGCCAACTTCTTGCCAAAACCACATCGAGAACTACGTACATGTTTTGCAAAAAGAGCGAATAGCGACTTGCATCGCAGGCTCGTACACGTATACGCAAACCCACAAGGAAATGCTACGTCTGAGAGGATACAAATATGGAGGAGCTTACAGCAAGTACACATGCATTTCTCCCATACGAATATCAGCATAACACAATACGTATGAACAACCGCACAGAGTCAGGTGGTGGTAATACACTTTCAAAAGTCGTACAACAAAAGAACATCTTTCAGCTTGATGGTGGAAATTTCCGAGAGCATGTATAAAGATTTCTGTTGTGTTTCGAACAGCGATACACACTTTGCTCATCAATCATTCTTCGTTTTGCTGCGTACAGATTCGCTTGTAAATTCTCGCTGTCAGTTGCGACGACGATGAGTTGAGTGTCTTTCACACCGATAGTAAAATGCCAGTGAATTTCTTGTACTTGCGACACACCAGACTATATATCCATCTTTCCTTTTTGGAGTACAGACAATCAAGATACATGTGAAGAGATATGTGTCGCTGTAATCGGTTCGTGTGGATGAATACCGCGGCTTATGCATGCAAACTTGGGATCCGCTTCACGCGCGGTTATTGTTGCAACGCAAAAGGTAGGTTGGTGTGTGAAGGAGACGGAAAACAACAGAGGGACGAGTTGAAAATATTGATCAAGAGAGAATGAAGCGCAGTTTCGAGCGCATATTCTGAGGGGCCTCCACATGGGAAATCCTGGCGCGGGGGGACGTGTGTTAAGACGCGTATCCCGACAGATGGAAAGAGAGAGAGAGAGAGAGAGAGGAATGAAACGAAGCAGAAGCGAGTGTGAGAGAAACTGCGATGGAGCGGAAGCGCGCAAAAGCTCAGTCACTTCCGCGGAAATGTCCCGCGACGTACGAGACAATTCGTCTGCCACTATGAATGCCACATCGGGGGAATGAGAAAGGACGACACCGCGGGACATGCGCTCATCTCCTCAGTTTCATCCAGAGAAACTTCCACTTCTCTATATACAGATATATGTACGCTTCGCAGTGTCGCGTCCTCTCTTGAAGCTCTTCTAGGATGTTAACGCAAGACGCAAAACCCAGTGAAATTACGTGACTGCAACACGTGGTTCGCGACTCAGGTTAAATCTCTCATTTATCCATTAGACAAACGCCCGGGACGAAGGCGTCACAGCAGCAGGAGTCGGTATAATTTTTTCAATCGTTCCATACAGACGATTTCATTTTTCTCCTTTGCAAATTCAGTAGTTTCAAGAAAAGAACAAAAAAACACACACACGAGACATTACTGGGCTACGCAAAAAAAAAGTCGGTGGGACCCGAAGGAATAAAAGAAAGAACGGGAGGGAAAGCTTCTTCGGTACTTTAGGAGTTTTTCGCTCATTGCCAAATATTGTGACGGCAGCAGCGGAGTAGTAAATTTCAAAGAGCCTCTTGCTTACCGTAAAGTGACGATAATAGACTGCAAGAGTATTGCAGGAAAGATGATGGTGAGCGATATGCGGGAGTCGAGGAACTCGAAAACACAGCGGTCGTATTCTCGGGGTCATCTCCTTGACTTGTCATACTCTGGATGGTACGTCTTTGGTGGTTGTGTACGCGGTTGTCTGCTGTTGGTATAGAAAATGATGGAGGTGCGAGTTAGCTATGCGGTATGAGAAATGAAGCTGCATATTTGCATAGCCGTAGCTGCACAGCGTACACTTGGGTATGAGCTATGTATTCTGTTCACTATTCGAGAAGCACGTCTGTCTCTAACTCGTTGGTAGGTCATAACGGAGATCCAAAATTCTCACTATCCCCCGTTCGTTTTCTCTCTTTCTTCTCACTCGTCCAAACACACACATGGACTTTTATCCTCTTTTGCTTCGTTCTCGCTTTTCTCTGCGAGTTGGTAGCTGGCAGTTCCGTAGAAACAGCATACACAAAAGTAGACCGGGAGTTTGGATGGTGGGCCGGCTGGTCTCTGAAAAGGAGTCGAGTACCGAGTTCTGGAGCGTTTTCCTGCACGCGGAGCTTTCACGATCTACGGAAATGTCCGAGGGTATTCACATCACCTACGCATTCGGTCTCCTAAGTCGACATTTTCATGAAAGCGCAAGAAAGAGAGAAGTAATCGCTAACGCTGTATCGAGCTATAACACACATGGCGTACCAGGCCGAAGCCCAGGGTTTTCAAGTTTTATTACACAGCATGTTCACTCGGCTGGGTGCCAAGTACTATGGGCTCTTGAAATTACGTTGCTGACTGGTGGAAAGCTGCTCACCGATGTCGTTGCATTGTAGTACTTTGTCAGTTTTTTCTTTTTCACAGTTCTACGATATTTCTCGTAGTTTCTCTTATGCGCGTTTTCAAATGAGAATCCACGATCGACATTATCCTTGAATTCGATACACTATCATAATCAAGAAGAAAAAACCCGGACAAGTACATTTGTTCTATGAATCTTTCGCCCGAATCAAAACGTCAATGTTAGCAAAACAGAATATTGACTTTTGCCAAGACCGACTTGGAAAACCGAAAGTTGACCGGCTAACTGCACGGCGGTAAAAGAAACTCGTCGCTTCTGTCATCGCGACGATCGGCTTTCATGGAAATCTGTCTCGATGGGCATGGAGAGCCTTTTGATTGCGTGGTTTGCGCGCATATACATGCACGCCCACACACACAAAGTATTTTGCATAATTTTGTCTGTGCAAAGTTTTTTCTCAGCACCCACGGCATCAATCATAATGATTTACGGCTCAATTATTAATTAATAATTATGAATTAGTCTCCGGTTCGATTTTCAGATCATGAAATTGCTCCTGGGCTTGGTAATTAGAGAAAATGCTTATTCCCATCACCGAATTTGCTCTATTGAAAGATTATGCGGCTGACTCTCGGGCCTGCAGACGACCGCAAGTCTCTCAATTTGGAATTTCTGTCAGTGGCACTTTCGTAGCTGAACTATCGGTACCGTTGATCAGTATTTGATCCCGAAATATTGGCGACCGATGTACCATTTTTCTGGATTTCCATCAGCATTTCATTCTAGCAGGTCGTAGATCGCTTGTAAAGAGAAAATGTCAAACCACGGAAATTGATTTTTTCGTGTCTTTTGTCACTTTATCATCGAGCTGCTCAAAAGGTTCAGGACGAATTCTACGTGCGAGTTCAGAAAAGACCCTCGACTCTGAAAGCACATTTTACGCGAAGGGACGTTCTTGAAAAAATTGAAAAATTTAGTGACACACTGTCGTGCGATGCTTCGCAGTTTATCTTCGCTCCTGCTTATCGTTTTTTCTCGAAATCATTATTTTACTCTCTTTTCATTCAAGTCACAGCATCCTTCTTCGATGCGTATCGCCAACGACGTGCTGCGGCTGATACACATTCGAGAGATACTCAGAAACGAGGCTACCGCCGTTGTTTCCATCTCCTGGGAGCATCTAAATGAGCTTTCTGGAGATATCATGTGTGGGATATACAAAAAGCACACACGCGCGTTTATGGTACAAAGCAGAATGGAATAAAATGTTGTGGGAAAGCGGAATCAAGATTGATGATGGAGACGAGGGTGTGAGCGAGAGCTTCGCATGCAATGCTATTGGGTGATCGCGACACTAACATATTTTCCATGGTTGATAAGTGACGACTGCTCCGCGGAGACCGTGAACAGTGTGTGGAACACATCCGTAGCTGTCTGGATGTTCTGTACAGAAAAATCCGAATGGAATTGTTCTCGGCTCCGTCAATTCGGAGAGCTCTTGGTAAGGTTCATTCGCTGTTGCGTTATGTGCATTAGTGTGGGTACAAGCTGGAACCGTGCTTCCGGTCTCACGGAAACGGAAGTACTTTGCTTTGGCATGATCGTTGTTTCCAAAGTCACAACGTTGATGTTGTTTGGCTCCGAGCAGCAAGCCTTAACGAGAGAAAACCCAGTTAATCGGATAACCCAAAGACGACTGGTTCGGTCACTGGTGGTTGATGATGGCGTTTTATGCATTGCAGCGTTTGTCGGCGGTGTGTTGAGGGCAGAATAGAAAAAATGTGTCCTCAAGGGGCGGAGAGTTACGGAGTGGAAAACTGTTGGAGAAAAGTATCAAGATATCTGGTGGTTGTACAAGTTGTATAGGGAGATGTTTGGTACGACAGTTTCTACGTTTGACGGGGCAAGTTAACCTGGGGTTGTGAAAGTTCCTTAGCGAGTTCAGGAGCAGAAGGAGATAATGGCGGACAGGAATAAGGGAAGGGACCAGAGGAAGATTCTGTGATGATGATGAGCATTTGGATATCGTCGCATGAGATAGGGGGGGGGGGGGGGGGGCACCGAAGATGTTTCGTTCTCCCAGTCGGATGTTTGTTGTACCAGCATGAGCCTTCTCTGTTCTCGTGCTTTGGGCGTGCCTTCTGCCAAAGTAAAGGGTTGAGCCAGATAGGCAAATGCGTCTATTAAACCGGTGTACCAGCGTGTTTATCTGGCTTAGTGATGCGGCTATTCCCGAGTTGCTACCGAGTATCTACAACTGCAACAGCATACTTCAGCGTACGATATAGTACTTTGCTGTAACGTAGCAAGCCATAGAGGAGAAGGACTGGTGTATGGGAGGAATACACAGGTTTACGAAGCCACAGCTATACGTCCAGTACTCTGCAGGAATTGTATCGCGGTTTCTACCGGGAGGTTCTATATCTTATACAGTTACTACGATCGTACGTGAATCGGGCTATATATACCATACACTAATTCGGACGCGTTCGAAAGCACCTCTGATACAACGAATACATAGATCTACAGGGAGGCGTCTGACCAAGTCCAGCTGCAGCATTGCTTTCACGCTGTGCCCCCTTGTCTACGTGTCTTTCTCTATATTCGAGTTCTTCCACATCTATCCTCGGTGCACATAGAAGCAGCATTGAGTTTAAACATTGGGATGGTAATCAGGGCTGCTTGGCAACCAGTTCCACTCCCACGCCACTTTATTTTATCCACGTGGAGTTATTTATTGTGTTCTAGGCTGGCTATGCTTCTTGTGGATGCTGGTACGGTATAACGCGTTCTTCACCGACGCCACCACCCACGTACGCTCTATACTCATAATACGTATGTATCGCGTGTCCACGTATCGTTTCATGTAACCGAGTGCATTTACATTTATAGATATTGAGTACCAATTCCTATGAATACACATTTAGGAAACTTTGTGTATTTCACAAGCAACTGATGGGTTGCCTGTACCAAGAGGGAATGATAATGATTCTTTCTGACATGACGGGCAGTCCGTAGTTACCAGAGAAGAGAACTGCGCCTCGACGCTCACAGCTGCAGGTTCCTGCATCCTTTCCACTCCACTTTTCCCATACCCATCGACATCCGTTGCGCATTTTCTCTCTCACAGTACCGACTTTCAACAATACCATAGCTTCTCTGTCAATTTTTAATAAACTACATGTGCATCCACGTACGCGTATTGCGGTGCAGCGACAAACAGTCTATGTAGACGCATGGATAACGAGGCATTCGCTCGTGGCATATTGAAGCTCCTGTTAACAGGGCTTACCGGCAAGTGCGGCAGTGCGATTCGAGGGTCTACTCCAATCTCGAACGAAAGAATCGAGAATTGATTTTCACGGTACATTCTATTTTCTACATCATGCTGGAGACTGTACCGGTTCACACGGCGAAATATCGACTGACATACAAGTTAATTTTAACCATTTGGGAACAAAAAAATTGTTAAAAAACTTGAACATAATTCGCAAGGAAGGAAAAAAAAATTAACTTGACAATAATAAATTCGTTGGGAACTTCGGATCGTTGTCACACTTTGTTTGCGTTATTTTTATGCCCGTTCGAAATTTCTCCTGAAATAAACAGTTGCCATTTTGATTTTGGATGAACTGCAATTTCGTTGTTTTAAAACTTTGAGACTTCAGGACTATTTTGCATTCTAATCACGTGGCAGAGCACATGCAAAGACACGGCAGCCTCATTGTTTCGGTGCATACGTGTGCTGCTGTAGTGTGGAATGCAGTTTCAAAGAACTTGGACGTATGCGTCGCGGTTCTTTAGTCGTGCAGAGTCCGGGGCAGCATTCAATGTAAACTATGCGGAGTAGAGAGATCGAATAACTCGGATCGAACAAAATGCGATATTATGCCGCCCTCCTCGTCATTCTCCGAAGGGAGGTCATGCCGTACATATTTACAAGCAGCGGCGCGTTGGTCACGAAGTTGACTTGGCACTTGATGAAGTTGAGTGGAATAGTCGTTGCAAGAATAACGCTTGAAAATGATGGCCTTACCGTAGTTGGAAATTCCTCTGAAATATGTAAAACCCAAAGCACGCGTGTGGCAAAACTCATATTTTCCAAAATGACGTTTATTTTCGGAGAAAGTGAGAACATTCAACGTGTGGCCACTAATTTTCGGTGTATTTATCTGTTCCAATATAAACACAATAGCCATCAGGTGGCAGATAGATACAGTAGGAAAAAAGCGTGGTGCAGTTGGGCGACTAATCAACGTAGTCGCGTCGCGTAGTCACACAGCAGTGAATTTCCTTGTTTCGCAATTGGACGTGAACGAGAACGTGAAGCTAGGGTAGCGCAGGGATGCGAATGAAAGCTACACGGGAGTTGGTGAGGGAAGGTATGGGAGAGGCCAAGTTAAAACGGCGTTATCAGCCGTGGGCACCCCCGAGATGTTCTTTATACCGTTTTACTGGTGCGTGTGTTCTATATATATATATACTTTGTGCTTAAATATATACATGTATATGCGTATAGTACATGGCAAAGCAGGCACGTCGCGCACGCCAGTGGAGGAAAGCCAGAGCCTCGTAATTTTGCATATTACACCGTTCGTTATTTATTTAGCAACAATATTTCAGCCAAACGACTCTCACACGCGTTGCTACCGTTCGCCTCTCTCTCTCTCTCCCTCTCCGGTGCTTAGCTGATTTCGTTACCTTGTCTCGCTCTCTTTTTTTCTCTGCGTCTCGCTTCCTAGTGCTTTCCTTCTCTTGCACGTGTACACATTCATATACACAAAGACGAAAAGTAGGTGCTATAGGAATAGGGACGAGAAGAAGACGTAAGAAGTAGGTAACGTCTTGAAGCTCGCTAGAAACGACGACGTCTTCGTATTATTTGCATCTCGCCTCGCAGGCCACCGGCAAGAGCGAGAGACAAAGAGAAGAAAGCCATGTTCGGGCGAGAAAAGCTCGTGGGTTGTCGTTGGGTGGTGAGAGATGGAAAGCAGGCGAAGGAGAGACTAAAAGAGAACGATGGGGTGAGCGCCACGGAGGAAGGGACGATAACGCGAGGAGGGCCGCGTGAGAAGGACAGCTCGAGGGTTGATTTAGTGGCATTTTCCCGGAGAATACTAGTACGATAATTCAGGAGGACGCGCCTTGAATACTTACCACCTCTGTATCCAGGAGCGCTCGTCCTTGCATCCTACTATCGTACCCATTAGAGTTGCCGTCCTCACCGTTCCAGCCACTACTTATAAAACACCTTTGTTATTAGAAAAAACTGAAAAATAGAGCAATTGACTATGTGCCAAGATATGTTTGAAATGAAACTATATCAGCATTGTCCCTCGCCTGCATTCATAGAATGAGGAAATAAGTTGAAAAAATACTTTGATAAGTCAAAAAATCCTTCAGGATCCTCCGATAAAATCTTCGAACAATTTTCACTTATTCAACAATAAATAGATATCTATTTTTTGACAATGATCATGTCCATGAAATTGACGCAAACGTAAAAAGACAGGATTCAATTATTTCAGTCGTAAAGTCAAAAGACTTTCTTTCGCCCAATAGACTGAAGCAGCTTCCATTTGAGGTCTCACTGAAGTAATAATCCTGTACGCCAGAGCATCCTTTCACCCTCTCGCTCATCTCCCTCCTCTGTCCATCTCTCTGTTGATAATACACACACACACACATGCGGGCTATACAAAGATATATTATTTGAGGGAAGGATAGTGAATTTGCCAGAATGTATAGCAGAGAATGAGGAAAATCAAGCTACCCGTGGGGGTAAGCTTTGATATGCCGGATCTTGTGCCACAAGACATTCTACTCGACACAGATGGCCTTGCTCGAGCTCGCGTTCTCGGCACATGGGGTTTTACGAGAACCACAGAGCGTAATCCTCTTAGAAAACGAGAGGAGAGTGGACCGGCCACCACAGAAGCAGACAAGCAGGTTATCCTGCTCTTGCCATCTCACTATCATTCAGCCGAATGACCAACAAGTCAACCCCAGCAGCCTTGCCAGCAGCACTTTTGGTGCTTGTAGCAATCGGGTTATAAGTGCACCGACTCAACGGCGGCGTATATTCCTTCCTCTTATATAACCTGGAAAAGCTCAAATCAACAAACTTCTTATTGCGCACGAGCAATATAACACTGATCTTCTTAAATAGTCATCGTTGCTACCTGGAACTCCTTTCATTTGGACCGGTTTACACTGACATATTAAGACCATATCACTCTGAGCAGAGAGCCAGAACTACGACATTGATTGGCACTTGAGTATTCGGTAATCATTATTCAAGCAATGTAGGAAATAGATAGAAAAAACGTAGGAAATAAGTATCAACATTAATTTATCGTAAATATCGGTATATATGTAAAAAAAACGCCCAATCTCGAGTATATAGACACGCGGTGCAACTTGCCTTGTCGTTTCGAACTTTTATTTTTAATACTTGGCGTCAAGACGCTACCGCGTCTCTAAATACACAATTGTAAACAATTATATACACGGAGAGAATATTACATCAAAATTTACTATGTTATTAGAGTTCCCGGGGACCAAGTCGTCCCTCTGAGAAATTTCATCAAAAACATCGTAATTTTTCATTCTTTTTCTATCCAAATCGCGGAAATTATGACATTTTTCGCCCTTTTTCAGATGGAAATTTACTATGTTTTTGGTAAAATTCCTCAGAGGGACGACTTGGTACCCGGGGACTATAATATCATAGTAAATTTTGATGTAAAATTCTCTCCGTGTACAAATATATAAAATTCTATCGGGACGGTTTTTAAATACCATTCATATTTATTCATTTTTACTCGGGAGTGTAGTCAGGAGTAATTTTTAATTGATTAGCACGCGTTGCACGACACGAATTGATTGCAAGGCGAAAGGAATAACTTTGACTTCCGGTGGAGAGATTGAAACGATCCAGAGGAATTTCCCGACGATACATCACGCAAAGATCGAAAAAATCCCTTTTCCTCGGTACCAACGCGATCTTATTAAGTTCACTAAAATAATGGACAGACATTTCTAGGTCGTAATGCTGATCGTCAAAATCACTCTTGTCAATGTATAGTTCACCGCCGCGGAGAAAAGGCAGAGATCGCGCGTTCTCGGTACGTGCGGCATTCCGAGGGTCACGACCCACGAGACAGTCACGCACGGGGTCCAAAGGTTGGCATTGTCGAACCGTGAAGGCGGACCCGGGGAACACACAGATCATTCGCACCCGCTATAGCAACACGAGTCACATTCGTACCAATACAACACGCGTTCATGTATTTCCACTAATTCAATGCACGAAAAACCTGTCTTTTAATTGTGAGTGAGAAAATTTGTCAGTGTTATCACGAATCTCGACTGCCAACGAATGGGAATCATTTGAAGAATAAATAGAACGTAAAGACCAAGTACGGACTCGTACACAAGATTTTATGAAATTTGCCAAACTTGAAGCGATTTGACGAATTTTTGAAAAACTCAGATTTCGTACAATTCGAAAAATCATCAAATTTGAACCGTTCAACTGATATTTCACGAATTCAATGCTAACCTTCTTATGATACTCTATATATATAAAAAAAAAATTAGGAATGAATATTAAAATTTGCGGAAATGAGAATGGTTTTTTGAAAATTTGTGAAATTTTTTTTGAAAAAATGAATTATCTCGTCGCTGTGTGATCGACTATCGCGTGTTTATTATTTTATTTATCACCTGCAAATGATAATTCACCGTGGAAAAATTCACGAGCTTTTATTTTGAAACATGATTTATACCAGAATGATTTTTGATATACGAGGCCAATCGCACTCTCCCGTACTCGACTGGTACTTATCGAGGATGCACGAGGGCTCTTATACCCGTCGGATGCTCGTATCAATCAAACTTCTCGTCAAAGGGTGTACCGTGGAATCGAAAAAAACAAAAAAAAAATCATTGAATTCCGAAGGGCCTCTCCGCGCTGCGTGTTCATTAAATTATCTGTGACCTTTTTTCCAATATTTTAGGAATGGTATAAGTATCACTTTGTAATACCATCAGATTTTACGGTTCATACTTGATTGACTCCTTTCCAGAGATCGTTTTACGTCGAGAACGCCAGCGTGCAATTGTTCTGGTGATTGCTGAGCCTCGTGGTGTTGAAATTCGTCATGAGAAGACAATTTGTAACACTCAAAATGAAAAAAAAAAAAAAGTAACATTTCGAACCTTCACGCGTAGAGAATTTTACTTTTCGAGGAAATAAAAATAATTGAACGAATTTGTGGAAATTTAGTGTAAAATACACTTGGCTACCGATATCCGTTAACGCGCAAACTCATGGTCTATTTTTTTTTTCACAAAAAGCTGAGAAGTCTCATGAGGCGAAATCGGAAGAGATTAAATTTGCGAGATTTTATGGAGGCTGACGAGATGTTGGTCTAGGCGTAAAATGGCGATGGTCCGTTTAGAATTGAAGCACATCTGAACTCGCGTCGTTTGGAGACTCGCGTACATGTGCCATATGGCAGACGGCCAAGTAGTATCGAATTTCGTCGGATTCGGACTCGAATTCTCATTCGAATTCCGACGTCGCCGCGAGCTCGGCAACGAGACACATACACGCTCTGTCTTGGTCTCTCAAAAAGAGATACACACACGCGGATGCTTGTCATACCGCAAACCAACCAGCAGTTTGCATCACAGTGAAGCTGCTCTGTAAAGCCTCAGCAGGAAAGCTCGTATCGTGTAATGTCTCCACTGTAGAAAGTTATTATAGAAAGCTCATAAGGTTAATTTCGTCTTGTTACACATATGCGGTAAGGGACCAACATGTGAGGCCAATTATTTTACCTCAGTTTCGGGTCACTAACCTCCTTATAAAGCACAAGGTACAAATTCGACATACAAAATCCCTGCACAAGAAAAAATGCGAGGAGATATTTTTCGAATGACGAGGAACGACGCGGGCGCCACACGCGTTATGTTAAATTTTGGAAAAATTTTTATTCATTTGACGAACGTTTTAATTATTAAATTTGGAACCGGCAAGTGAATGCGCTTTGATTGAGGTTGAAAAAATTCGAGGATCTATAGTATATAAAAAAAATCGCCGACTTTTATTGTTCATTTTTCGAATTTTCTAATCGTTAGGGCGTGAAAAATTTATTTAAAATTAAAAGTTGCTAATTTGAGAATCGTTAAGGCGTTAAAAATTTCAATTATATTGGAGCTTCATCCCCAAATACACCTTCGAATCGCATCCGGTCGTATTTCGTGTAAGAAACCCTGTCAAGATTGTTGGATCATGGAAGAAACACAAAAGAAAAAATGTATCCGTTTCAATATTATCGGACAACGTAAATCCGTGTATCGTTACCGAACGAGTGATCTCGATCCTACGTCCATCATGGTAGGACCTCACGCGAATAAAGAAAAAAAACACGAGAGGAATGAAGAGATAGGTTGGAGATGCGCCACAGTTTTTCCGGACAATAAACGCGAAACAGACGATTTTCCGAAGCGGTTTATAATGCGAGAGCATATTTCTCGGGTAAACGCGCGTCTGCGATTCTCTTCATGTGCTTTTTTTGCGTATGCTTTTTGTTCACTATACGTTACTGTAAACTCTTTGTCGCAAGTCACTCTTACATTGCCTGCCTCGCTGGTCGTTTGCTTTCAATGTTAGGCCGGTGAATATCAAGGGGGATCCAAGTGTTTATGTATTTTTGTATGGAACATACAAGCAGTCCTGAAGTTTGATTGAAGCCTCGGGAGGTAACTCTGGATCCCACTAATTTCAAGAGAAAATGTCGTATCCACTCTTGTGCGGAGTTCCGAAAATGCGATATCGAGCAATCGAACTAGGCCACTTTGGTACATACGTCGATGAGGAACATATGGAAGGAGGATATAGAAAAAAAATTACTGAAATGTACCTTAACAGTTAAAATAGTGGATTCCGGTCTCGCCTTTCATTGCATAACTCTTTTCATCGTGCACCGCATCAACTATCGGGATTTTATTAATACTTGCTAATTAGCTGGATATGTGGAAATAAAAATGAATAACGAGTCTTTTATTCAGGATTACGTGATCCACCATCTGTGTTAACCTCGTGCCTGACTAATGAGACACTCTGTATATGTATGGCAGTCTCGCAGAAAGCAAGGGTTGTCGAGGTCGCACTCACCTCTGCGATCTTCTCATTCCACATATTCTCTTCTTCGTCATGCCCCATTCTATCCTCCTCTTTCTCTCTAGACTCTGTTCAAGGCTGGGAATCCGGCCAAGTGGGTTTTGCACGCACCACCTACCGTCATAGGCTACAAACACCCTTCTATCCTTCCGAGCGATTTCATATTATTCGCGAGAATGGGTTTACCTACTTATACACGTATGGGCCAAAACGCATATGTAATTTTCGACTGTTCTACCGTAAGTAAGTACGTACGGAGACAACGTCTCTTAGAAAATATATATCCAAGAATAGTCATGGGACGATTTCCATGTCGCATTACGGTTCAGCTAATCAAAGATGTTGTAAAAAAGAAAACGATCCTAGAATCGACCATGCGATGAATCAAAGAAAATCAATTACTCCATTCATTTTAATTGAGGGGATTGGGTACGAAAATTGTTAAGAGAACGAAGATTTGCGCCTCATTTAATGAAGCGGCGCGATAATTGAGGTAATTCAGCAGCAAAACCCAATTACATACAGAAATTTTCAAAAAAAATTCATGTTGCGCAGAAAAATTAACCGAATCTAAAAAGAAAAGTATTTGTAGCGCATACTTTTCGAGACATGGCAAGTTAAAGTTCCAGAGTTGCTCCATTTCAACACATGGGAATCATCGCACAAAAAATTTCTATCGTAATATCTTGAAAATGGTTCTCACGGTTCTGATGATTAAAAAAACACAGTGGTCTCGTATCTCTGAATATTCTATTTGAAATGAAGAGCACGATATGCGACGTCTAGCTTTTGAGAAAAGAAAATTGTAATCAAAATCGTATGACAATTGCCACGTGCTTCAGAGCGTTCATTGGTATGCTCGTATTCATTTGTAGGCGCACACCGAAGAAAAAAATAAAAATTCAAAAATCACGAGAAATTATGAAATTTTTGTAAAATATTGTGTTCTGAAGCCTATTTTACAACGAATAATGTTCTCGATTAATGGGTGTTGCACCCCATTTTTTATACGCCACTTAGCTATCGAACTAGCTTAAATATGATTTAATTATTTGAGGTGGTTTG